>CM055116.1:159439849-160154849 GCA_029206835.1 Rana muscosa | reverse complement strand
GAGGTCATCACCCTCCACTGCTCGATCTCATAACGGACGGGTTTGTTTGTTTGTGGCCGGCCAGTGCAACAAACTTAAGGCTGTTCCTTATTCTACCAAATGTGAGTTTTATATCCATGTGTCAAGTTCTTAAATAAACCCCAAAGATTTTACACCATCGAGGCATCCTCTTTCCTTTACATGTGTACCCAATGGTCTATGTTGTGGAAGTACTGATCGTTTACCTGTGGACACGGTGGACATCAGCATCATTATCCAACTGGGATCTAGTACATGCGTTTTGAGGTCCTCAGTTATAGGGGACCAAGGCGCTTTGGTAAGCAGGTCTACTTACTAATGGTGGTGGATTTCACTTCGGTCTTCAGCCTTCAAGTGAAGAATCTGATTGCCAACTGGATATTTTGCACGGGTGTTTATTTAACACATTTGTTTTTTATGGACTATTTGAACTATTTGCCTATTCAACTATTTGAACTATTTTATGGACTCTTATATGTGGTCACTTTATTGATGGCACACTGTCATTACTTTTCAACAAAGAACTGTTTTTGTACTTTTTGCACTTCATGTATGTGTTTTATACAGGTCCTTCTCAAAAAATTAGCATATTGTGATAAAGTTCATTATTTTCTGTAATGTACTGATAAACATTAGACTTTCATATATTTTAGATTCATTACACACAACTGAAGTAGTTCAAGCCTTTTCTTGTTTTAATATTGATGATTTTGGCATACAGCTCATGAAAACCCAAAAATCCTATCTCAAAAAATTAGCATATTTCATCCGACCAATAAAAGAAAAGTGTTTTTAATACAAAAAAAGTCAACCTTCAAATAATTATGTTCAGTTATGCACTCAATACTTGGTCGGGAATCCTTTTGCAGAAATGACTGCTTCAATGCGGCGTGGCATGGAGGCAACCAGCCTGTGGCACTGCTGAGGTGTTATGGAGGCCCAGGATGCTTCGATAGCGGCCTTAAGCTCATCCAGAGTGTTGGGTCTTGCGTCTCTCAACTTTCTCTTCCCAATATCCCACAGATTCTCTATGGGGTTCAGGTCAGGAGAGTTGGCAGGCCAATTGAGCACAGTAATACCATGGTCAGTAAACCATTTACCAGTGGTTTTGGCACTGTGAGCAGGTGCCAGGTCGTGCTGAAAAATGAAATCTTCATCTCCATAAAGCTTTTCAGCAGATGGAAGCATGAAGTGCTCCAAAATCTCCTGATAGCTAGCTGCATTGACCCTGCCCTTGATAAAACACAGTGGACCAACACCAGCAGCTGACATGGCACCCCAGACCATCACTGACTGTGGGTACTTGACACTGGACTTCAGGCATTTTGGCATTTCCCTCTCCCCAGTCTTCCTCCAGACTCCTTGATTTCCGAATGACATGCAAAATTTGCTTTCATCCGAAAAAAGTACTTTGGACCACTGAGCAACTGTCCAGTGCTGCTTCTCTGTAGCCCAGGTCAGGCGCTTCTGCCGCTGTTTCTGGTTCAAAAGTGGCTTGACCTGGGGAATGCGGCACCTGTAACCCATTTCCTGCACACACCTGTTCACGGTGGCTCTGGATGTTTCTACTCCAGACTCAGTCCACTGCTTCCGCAGGTCCTCCAAGGTCTGGAATCGGTCCTTCTCCACAATCTTCTTCAGGGTCCGGTCACCTCTTCTCGTTGTGCAGCGTTTTCTGCCACACTTTTTCCTTCCCACAGACTTCCCACTGAGGTGCCTTGATACAGCACTCTGGGAACAGCCTATTCGTTCAGAAATTTCTTTCTGTGTCTTACCCTCTTGCTTGAGGGTGTCAATGATGGCCTTCTGGACAGCAGTCAGGTCGGCAGTCTTACCCATGATTGCGGTTTTGAGTAATGAACCAGGCTGGGAGTTTTTAAAAGCCTCAGGAATCTTTTGCAGGTGTTTAGAGTTAATTAGTTGATTCAGATGATTAGGTTAATAGCTCGTTTAGAGAACCTTTTCATGATATGCTAATTTTTTGAGATAGGATTTTTGGGTTTTCATGAGCTGTATGCCAAAATCATCAATATTAAAACAAGAAAAGGCTTGAACTACTTCAGTTGTGTGTAATGAATCTAAAATATATGAAAGTCTAATGTTTATCAGTACATTACAGAAAATAATGAACTTTATCACAATATGCTAATTTTTTGAGAAGGACCTGTATATGTTTACAGATGAACATTTATATACCTTTTTACACCTTAATTGAATCTACTTTAGCCCTATTGTAGATTTATTTCACGGTTCCTGGGAATCAATTATTTCATGTTTAGCGCAACTATATATATTTTTTTCAGTTTTCTAGAATTAAATTTGTAAATGGTAAGTTAAAATATAACTAAAATTATCTCCACTCCAGCAATAGGACATCCACAAGCTCCCACGCCAGTTCCAGCATCTGGCTTCTTCTTAGTTTGCCATTTTCAGCCATCTTAATTGGTCAGCCCAGGATGAACTACAGTGCCTTGAAAAAGTATTTATACCCCTTGACATTTTCCACATTTTGTCATGTTACAACCAAAAATGTAAATGTATTTTATTGGGATTTTATGTGATAGACCAACACAAATTGGCACATAATTGTGACATGGAAGATACATGATAAATGTTTTTTAAATCTTTTTACAAACAAATATCTAAAAAGTGTTATGTTTATCTGACATTGATGTTTCACTTCTATCCAGAGGATTACATT
The DNA here is from genome assembly GCA_029206835.1 of Rana muscosa. Classification (NCBI taxonomy): domain Eukaryota; kingdom Metazoa; phylum Chordata; class Amphibia; order Anura; family Ranidae; genus Rana; species Rana muscosa. The sequence goes on along the minus strand of CM055116.1, from coordinate 160,152,130 downwards.
TTTGTCCTTCAAATCACTTTAACCCTTTGGGCACTATTCTGGATGTAAACCAGTTGGCACGTACTTTAACCTTACAAAAACATTATTACTCCGAACAAGAAAGTGATCAATCAAGCTCATCTGTGGATACCTCTTTGATCGGTGAGTCCATTCCCTCTCCTAACCGTTTTATTGATGTATGTGCATTGTTAGATCTAACAGATCTTGCTATAGAATCCGATGTTAACACGGATAATGACAGTCATGTCCACGACAATCCTGTTTCCTTTAAGACGCGATCGGACTTTTATCCAATCAGCTCTAGGGGTAATGACATGAACTTATAACAGAAGATGGTAGAAAGGGATCTGTCAATTTTAGCGAAAAATACTTAAAAAAAACTAGATCAATAACCTCACTGCTAATGAAAAATTATCATTGGAAGGTCTGAAGAAGGACTCCTCCATTGTTATCAGAAATGCGGACAAAGGCGGGGTTGTGGTGGTTCTGGATGCCACCTCATATAGAATAGAAGCCTTACGTCAGCTCTCAGACATTAAAACTTATCACAAGCTTAGAGGTGATCCGACAGAACCTTTTAAAGGAGAACTCTCCTCTATTTTAGATAGGGCTGTCGCAATAGGCATATTTACTATTAAAGACAAAGAGACACTCATTCCTGCTTTTCCTATCATACCCATCTTCCATCACCTTCCAAAATTGCACAAAGGACTCACACCTTTGACAGGCAGGCCAATCATGGCAGGAATTGGTTCACTTAATGAACGTTTGGGACAATGGGTTGATGAACAACTACAATCCCTGGTCACAGAGTTACCTGCCTATTTACGTGACACCAAGCAGCTGCTTTGTAAAATGGAAGATGTTGTGTGGAGGGAAAGTTTCTGCTGGATTACATGCGATGTGTCCAATCTATATTCTTCCATTCCACACACCCTTGCACTACAGGCAGTGTCTTTCTTTCTGCAAAGATCGGGACGTTTTTCCTTAAGGCTTCAAGAATTTATTGTAATTTGCCTGGAATATTTATTAAGCCATAACTTTTTCATGTTTGACGGGGATTACTACCTCCAAAAATGCGGTGCCTCCATGGGTGCCAAGTTTTCTCCGTCCTTGGCCAACCTCTACATGGGGTGGTGGGAAAAGCTCCGCATTTTTGGACCTAGTAGTCCCCGTCGCAGTGACACAGTCTTTTACTGCAGATATATAGATGACCTCCTGTTCATTGTTTCCAACCCGCACACAGATCTAAATGAGTGGTTAAGCTATATGAATGACAACCAGCTTAATTAAAATTTCACTGGAATTATAAATACAAAATCCATAGAATTTTTAGATGTCACTTTGATGGGTGAAAGCAATGCAGTAGTCTCTATCCTTTATAGGAAACCCAGTGCTGGGAACATCCTTTTACGGGCGGATTCCAGGGCACACCATTAACAGCATCCCGGTCGGTCCTATTTTTGAGGCTGAGGAGGCTCTGTAGCAAAGAATCAGATTTTGACCAGAAAGCTGTACACATGTCCAATAGATTTAAACAAAGAGGCTATTTGGGAGCTGTGATAAATAGGGGTCTATCAATAGCTAAAAAAGTACCTAGACAAAAACTGCTCCTTGATAAAGATACAGTTCCCAATAGACATAGTCGCACAAAAAACTCTAAAAATTCCAACTCCAATTACATTCCCACCTCCTCCACACTGTATAGCAGTGAGTTCCATAAAGTCAAAAAGATTGTCACCAAATACCTTCCAATCTTATCAAATGATCCCATTTATTGTGAAATCTTAAAAAGGGGTGTCCTTCATCTCTGGGTGTGCTCCATCTCTTAGCAGTTTACTGTCCCCAGCTTATTTAGCAGCAGGCCAACCTCCACCAACTGGTTATCCTTTAATGGAACGTTTAGATGCGGTGGCCGTAACTGTACATATTGCCCTTTTATTCAAAGGAGGGACACTGTCACTTCCACCTTCACAGGGAAGTCTCACAAGTTACATTTCTTTGTCAACTGTAACACACGTTATGTAGTATATGTGATCACATGCAAAGTTTGTTCTATACAGTATGTCGGTAGGACAACTAGAAGACTTAAAGATCGCCTCTATGATCACTTATATGACATCGACAAAGACCATGCAACTAGAGTCGCACGACACTAGAATGATGTCCATCACAAGGACACCTCCAGTCTAGAAAGGATTGTGAAACCATTTAGGTGTGGAGACAAATTCAATATGCTATGCAGACAGGAGGTTAAATGGATTTTTATTCTCAATTCCAGATGCCCTTCGGGGCTTAATTTTGAGTGGGAAGTGTCCCACTTCTATTAAACCGATTACAGCATCTTCATAAAACTGTTTTGAGGTATAAATTCCAGGTTACCTGAGTCGCATCACTGCAGCATAGGCAGTGAACCTTTTGCATGGAGATTTCTCTAGTGAAGATTTTAGGTTACAGCCTTTGATATGCAGTTTTCCACACAAGCAAATATCCTACCCTAAGCAGTGTGACCTTCATCTCTTTTTATTTATTTTTGATGATGTAACATATAGCACTTCTGTACTAGGATCATCTTCTGCAGCGGATTTAGCGAACCTCCCTTTAAAACAGAACCATCAATAAGTCCTTTTTTAATTACTTACTCCCCATATCTTACATATTTGGCTTATGTCACTTACTCATTTACATATTCTTCAAGAATTTCTAACGTGATTTATATTTGAAGTTATGAACAGCCAGTTTTTGAGGTGGCAGCAGGAGGAACAGAACGTTGAACTTTTTGAACAGTGCTGAATAGTTTTTGCATTATAATTTTTTTATTATATCCGACCAATCGGTCTATGATTGGTCTGATGTATGGTGTAAACTCCTCATTCACTGTTCTACATTTTCATAGAAGAAACGAGGCTTCTAGTGGGAATCTTCAACATAAAACTATGCCTTTTATATGGCGTAAGATGCATGACAGTCAGTTCAGGTTTAGTTCCAGTTTTGGTTTGTTTTAGTAGTTTGCAGACTCAATTGGTAGAAATTAAAAATAGTAACATTTTTGAAACATTCTGCATGCTGATGCAATTTTTCCTTTTTTCCTTTCTTGAGATTAAGGATGAGCCGAACACCCCCCTGTTTGGTTCGCACCAGAACCTGCGAACAGACAGAAAGTTCACGCGAACTTTAGAACCCTATTAAATACAATGGACTCGAACGTTCAAAATCAAAAGTGCTATTTATAAAGGCTAATATGCAAGTTATTGTCCTAAAAGTGTTTGGGGATCCGGGTCCTGCCCCAGGGGACATGTATCAATGCAAAAAAAAAACCCAGTTTTTTCGGGAGCAGTGATGTTAATAATGCTTAAAGTGAAGCAATAAAAGTGAAATATTCCTTTAAATTTCGTACCTAGGGTGTGTATATAGTATGCTTGTAAAGTCGCGCTTGTTTCCCGTGCTTAGAACTGTCCCTGCACAAAGTGTAATTTCTGAAGGAAAAAAAGTAATTTAAAACTCACTCGCGGCTATAATGAATTGTCGGCTCCCGGCAATACATAGAAAAGTCATTGGTAAAAAAAATTAAAAATGCGTGGGGGTCCCCCCAAATTCAAATACCAGGCCCTTCAGGTCTGGTATGGATATTAAGGGGAACCCTGCCGCAAATTTTAAAAATAATGCGTGGGTTCCCCCAAATATCCATACCAGGCCCTTCAGGTCTGGTATGGATTTTAAGGGGAACTCCACCCCAAATGTAAAAAAAAAATGGCGTGGAGTTCCCCCAAAAATCCATACCAGACCCTTTATCTGAGCACGCAACCTGGCAGGCCGCAGGAAAAGAGGGGACGAGAGAGCGCCCCCCCTCCTGAACCATACCAGGCCACATGCCCTCAACATGGGGAGGATGTCCCTATGTTGATGGGGACAAGGGCCTCATCCCCACAACCCTTGCCCGGTGGTTGTGGGGGTCTGTGGGCAGGGGGCTTATTGGAATCTGGAAGACCCCTTTAACAAAGGGGACCCCCAGATCCCGGCCCCCCCTATGTGAATTGGTAATGGGGTACATTGTACCCCTACCATTTCACAAAGAATGTGTAACAAATTGTAAAAAAAAACACAGACACCGTTGGGAAAGTCCTTTATTAAAAATTAAAAAAATTAAAAATTAAAAAAAACATTCCAGCAATGAAATCCAGTGTCCCGCGGTGATCCGATGTCCAGCGCTGTCCACACGAAACGTCATTGGCTGAGCCTGAGCGGACCTGATGGGGAACTTTCTCCGCAGTGTAATAAATGAAAAGACCCGCCCCTTCTAAAGTTCCCCATCAGGTCCACTCAGCCAATGACGTAGGTGTAAGGCTAAGCGGACCAGATGCGGAACGTGAGAAGGAGCGGGTCTATTAATTTATTACACTGCGGAGGAAGTTCCCCATCAGGTCTGCCCCCTCGTATGTCAGACCCCGCCTACGTCATTGGCTGAGCGGACCTGATGGGGAACTTCCTCCGCAGTGTAATAAATGAATAGACCTGCCCCTTCTCACGTTCCGCATATGGTCCGCTTAGCCTTACACCTACGTCATTGGCTGAGCGGACCTGATGGGGAACTTTAGAAGGAGCGGGTCTATTAATTTAATACACTGCGGAGGAAGTTCCCCATCAGGCCCGCTCAGGCTCAGCCAATGACGTTTCGTGTGGACAGTGCTGGACATTGGATCACCGTGGGACACTGGATTTCATCGCTGGAATGTTTTTTTTTATTTTTTATTTTTTTATCTTTAATAAAGGACTTTCACAACGGTGTCTGTGTTTTTTTTTACAATTTGTTACACTTTCTTTGTGAAATGGTAGGGGTACAATGTACCTCATTACCAATTCACATAGGGGGGGCGGGATCTGGGGGTCCCCTTTGTTAAAGGGGTCTTCCAGATTCCGATAAGCCCCCCGCCCACAGACCCCCTGTCAGGGCCCGGACTGGCGGCTAGTGAGGACACAGGAGGTGGATCCTCTGTGCCAGAGAGGCAAAGGCACGGGTCGCACTGGAGGACCGGTTCTAAGTAGCTACCGGTTTTCACCAGAGCCCGCCGCAAGGCGGGATGGACTTGCTGCGGCGGTAGCAACCAGGTCGTGTCCCCCAGTAGCGGCTCGACTTCTCTGGCAGCTGAGATAGGCACGGTACACTGGGACTAGGCAGAGGCAAGGTCAGATGTAGCGGAAGGTCAGGGCAGGCGGCAATGGTACGTAGTCAGGGGCAACGGCAGAAGGTCAGATACACTGGAAAGGAAAGTACAAAACGCTTTCTCAGGGCACTAAGGCAACAAGATCCGGCAAGGACAGGAAGGGGGAGTGGGTTTTTAAGTGTTTTTGGGTGTGACACAGTAATTGGACCAGGCACCAATCAATGGTGCACTGGCCCTTTAAATTTAAGAAGACCGGCGCGCGCGCGCCCTAGAGAGCAGCGGGACCGCGCGCGCCGGGACGGAGCAGGAGGAGGAGGCCGGTGAGCAGGATGGGATGCGATCCGCGGGCGGACAGGTGCCGCCGCATGGATCGCATCCCGCCAGCATCAGAACAGCGCTCACGGTCAGAGGAGCCGACCGGAGCGCTGCAGGGGGACAGCCGCCGCGGGCGCTCCGGGATGGATGGGACACCCGGAGCGCTCGGCGTTACAGTACCCCCCCCTTAGGTCTCCCCCTCTTCTTGGAACCCAAGAATCTTCGGATGAGCTCTTTATCTAAAATGTTGGCCTCAGGTTCCCAGGACCTTTCCTCAGGACCACAGTTCTCCCAATCCACTAAAAAACATTTTTTACCTTGGATGACCTTGGAGGCGAGGATCTCTTTCACTGAGAAGACATCAGAAGAACCAGAGACAGGAGCAGGAGCAGTGACCTTAGGGGAAAATCGGTTAAGAATGAGGGGTTTAAGAAGAGACACATGAAAAGAGTTGGGAATACGAAGAGAAGGAGGAAGGTGGAGCTTGTAAGAAACAGAATTGATTTGGTTTTTGATTTTAAATGGCCCGAGGTAACGAGGGCCCAGCTTGTAGCTAGGTACCCGAAACCGAACATATTTGGAGGAGAGCCACACTTTGTCACCAGGGGCATAGACAGGAGGGATTCTTCTTTTTTTATCTGCATGTCTCTTCATGTGGGCAGAGGCCAGTGAGAGCGACTTTTGAGTCTCTTTCCAGATAGAGGCAAAGTCCTGAGTTAATTCATCCACGGCCGGAACTCCAGAAGACGTGGGAATGGGGAGGGGGCAATGGGGGACGGCCATAGACCACAAAGAAAGGCGACTTGGAGGAAGATTCAGAGTTCTTGAAATTGTATGAGAATTCTGCCCAGGGCAATAGGTCGACCCAATCGTCTTGACGGGTGGAGACAAAATGTCGTAGGTAGTCGCCAAGGACCTGGTTAACTCTCTCCACCTGTCCATTGGACTGCGGGTGATACGCGGAAGAAAAATTAAACTTAATTTTTAGTTGTGTACAGAGAGCTCTCCAAAATTTTGATATGAATTGAACACCTCTATCCGAGACGATATGTGAGGGCAGCCCATGGAGGCGGAAAATTTGAAGAAAAAAATGCTTCGCCAACTGAGGTGCAGTAGGCAGACCAGGGAGCGGGACAAAATGAGCCATTTTAGAAAAGCGGTCAACGACCACCCAGATGACAGTGTTACTGCGAGACAAAGGGAGGTCCGTGATGAAATCCATGGCGATGTGGGACCATGGTTGTTCAGGCACAGGTAGGGGAAGGAGAAGACCTGCAGGCTTCTGGCGAGGAGTCTTGTCACGTGCACAGATAGTGCAGGCCCGTACAAAGTCAGTCACATCTTCCTCCTGGGTAGGCCACCAATAGTGTCTGGCAATCAATTGTATGGATTTTTTGATCCCAGCGTGACCGGCTAGATGGGAGGAATGGCCCCACTTGAGTATCTGAAGCCGAAGGCGTGGAGGAACGAAAGTCTTTCCTGGAGGAATTGGCACAAGAGAAGCGGGAGCAGAGGAAATCAGACACTCAGGGGGTATGATGTGTTGAGGAGGAGTCTCGGTTTCAGAGGTATCGGAGAAACGGGACAAAGCATCAGCCCTGACATTTTTGTCTGCGGGCCGAAAATGGATCTGGAAGTTGAAGCGGGCAAAGAACAATGACCACCTGGCCTGGCGAGGATTTAGGCGCTGAGCGGACTGAAGGTAGGACAAATTTTTATGGTCAGTGTAGATGGAGATAGGGTGAAGGGATCCTTCCAGGAGATGTCTCCACTCTTCTAATGCCAACTTGATGGCCAACAGTTCACGGTCACCTATGGAATAGTTTTTTTCCGGAGGGGAGAAAGTTTTAGAGAAAAAACCACAAGTGACGTTTTTCCCTTTAGCGTTTTTTTTTAAGAAGCACAGCTCCGGCTCCTACCGAGGAGGCGTCGACTTCAAGGAAGAACGGCTTTAGAGGATTTGGCCGAGACAGGACAGGTGCAGAGGAGAAGGCGGTCTTAAGGCGAGTAAAGGCTTCCTCCGCTTGAGGCGGCCAGGACCTAGGATTCGCGTCTTTTTTGGTCAGTGCCCCTATAGGAGCAACGATGGTGGAGAAGTGGGGTATGAACTGACGATAGTAGTTGGCGAAACCAAGGAAGCGTTGGATAGCACGAAGTCCAGAGGGGCGTGGCCAACCCAAGACTGCGGAGAGTTTGTCAGGGTCCATTTGAAGACCTTGTCCAGTGACCAGATAACCTAGGAAAGGAAGACTGCTGCGCTCAAAAAGGCATTTTTCAAATTTAGCGTAAAGATGATTTACGCGGAGGCGCTGGAGCACTTGATGGACATGGAGCCGATGTTCCTTAAGGTTGGCAGAGAAGATTAGGATGTCGTCAAGATAGACAACCACACAGGTATACAGTAGGTCCTGGAAGATTTCGTTGACAAAATCTTGAAAGACTGCAGGGGCGTTGCAAAGTCCGAACGGCATGACGAGATATTCAAAGTGACCGTCTCTGGTGTTAAATGCGGTTTTCCATTCATCTCCTTTACGGATTCTGATGAGGTTATAAGCGCCCCTGAGGTCCAATTTAGAAAAAACTTTTGCTCCGCGCAGACGGTCAAAGAGCTCCGAGATGAGAGGCAGAGGGTAGCGGTTTTTAATAGTGATTTATTGAGACCACGATAGTCTATGCAAGGGCGTAGAGATCCGTCCTTCTTGGCCACGAAGAAGAAGCCCGCTCCGGCTGGAGAAGATGATTTCCTAATAAAACCTCTCTTGAGGTTCTCCTGAATGTATTCAGTCATGGCCTTAGTTTCAGGAGAGGAGAGAGGGTAAATTCTGCCACGGGGTGGTGTAGTACCTGGGAGCAAGTCAATGGGGCAGTCGTAGGGTCGATGTGGTGGTAAGACCTCCGCCTGTTTTTTGCAAAAGACATCAGAAAAGTCCTGATAGGCCTTTGGAAGGCCGGGCAAAGGAGTAGTGATGGGGACTTGACCGGTCGGTACAGACTTAAGGCAATGCTTGTGACAGGAGTCACCCCAGGATTTGATGTCCCCAGTGGTCCAGTCGAGGGTAGGAGTGTGACGCTGGAGCCAGGGTAGGCCAAGAAGGATGTCAGAAGTACAGTTCGGCAAAACAAAGAATTCAATCTTTTCTTGGTGAAGAACACCAACGGACATGAGCAGGGGTTCGGTGCGGTAACGCACGGTACAATCCAAATTCTCTCCATTTACAGAGGAAATGAAGAAGGGTTTGATGAGACGGGTAACAGGAATGTTGAACCTGTTGATGAAAGAGGCTTCAATAAAGTTTCCTGCAGAACCAGAGTCCAGGAAGGCCACCGCAGGGAAGAGGGAGCCAGCAGAAGGAGAAATCCGCACAGGAATAGTCAGACGTGGAGAGGAAGAATTCACACCCAGTAACGCCTCTCCCACGTTCACTAGGTGCGGGCGTTTCCCTGACGCGGAGGATGAATAGGGCAGTCTTTTAGGAAGTGATCAGAGCTCGCACAATAAAGGCATAAGTTCTCGTTCCTACGGCGAGACCTCTCTTGTAGGGTCAGGCGAGACCGGTCCACTTGCATGGCCTCCTCGGCGGGAGGCACGGTAACAGGATGCATTGGATTCAGAAAGAGAGGAGCCAGGCGCGAATAACGCCTGGTGCGAACGAGATCTTTCTCCTGGCGAAGCTCTTGGCGTCTTTCGACGTAACGCATATCGATGCGGGTAGCTAAATGGATGAGTTCCGTCAAGGAAGAGGGTATCTCTCGTGCGGCCAGACAATCCTTGATGTGGCCGGATAAACCCTTCTTGAAGGTCGCGCAGAGAGCCTCATTATTCCAGGCTAACTCTGAGGCCAGTGTGCGGAACTGTATGGCATATTCGCCCACAGAAGAGTTTCCTTGGACAAGGTTAAGCAGGGCGGTTTCAGCGGATGAGGCTCGGGCTGGTTCCTCAAAAACGCTGCGAACCTCAGCAAAGAAGGACTGAACGGTGGCTGTAGCAGGGTTGTTGCGGTCCCAGAGTGGCGTGGCCCAGGCCAAGGCCTTTCCAGACAACAGAGAGACCACGAATGCCACTTTAGACCGTTCTGTGGAAAACTGGTCAGACATCATCTCAAGATGCAGGGAACATTGGGACAAGAATCCCCGGCACATCCTAGAATCCCCGTCAAATTTCTCCGGAAGAGACAGGCGAATTCTCGAGGTAGTAGCGGCAGCTCGGAGAGGGGAAGATGCTGGAGGCTGCGGCGGCAGAAGCTGCTGGACCATGGCGGTCAACTGCGACAGCTGCTGTCCTTGTTGGGCGATCTGTTGCGACTGTTGGGCAACCACGGTAGTGAGGTCAGCGAGATTTGGCAGCGGTACCTCAGCGGGATCCATGGCCGGATCTACTGTCAGGGCCCGGACTGGCGGCTAGTGAGGACACAGGAGGTGGATCCTCTGTGCACTGGAGGACCGGTTCTAAGCAGCTACCGGTTTTCACCAGAGCCCGCTGCAAGGCGGGATGGACTTGCTGCGGCGGTAGCAACCAGGTCGTGTCCCCCAGTAGCGGCTCGACTTCTCTGGCAGCTGAGATAGGCACGGTACACTGGGACTAGGCAGAGGCAAGGTCAGACGTAGCGGAAGGTCAGGGCAGGCGGCAATGGTACGTAGTCAGGGGCAACGGCAGAAGGTCAGATACACTGGAAAGGCAAGTACAAAACGCTTTCTCAGGGCACTAAGGCAACAAGATCCGGCAAGGACAGGAAGGGGGAGTGGGTTTTTAAGTGTTTTTGGGTGTGACACAGTAATTGGACCAGGCACCAATCAATGGTGCACTGGCCCTTTAAATTTAAGAAGACCGGCGCGCGCGCGCCCTAGAGAGCAGCGGGACCACGCGCGCCGGGACGGAGCAGGAGGAGGAGGCCGGTAAGCAGGATGGGATGCGATCCGCGGGCGGACAGGTGCCGCCGCATGGATCGCATCCCCGCCAGAATCAGAACAGCGCTCACGGTCAGAGGAGCCGACCGGAGCGCTGCAGGGGGACAGACGCCGCGGGCGCTCCGGGATGGATGGGACACCCGGAGCGCTCGGCGTTACACCCCCACAACCACCGGGCAAGGGTTGTGGGGATGAGGCCCTTGTTCCCATCAACATGGGGACATCCTCCCCATGTTGAGGGCATGTGGCCTGGTACGGCTCAGGAGGGGGGGCGCTCTCTCGCCCCCCCTCTTTTCCTGCGGCCTGCCAGGTTGCGTGCTCGGATAAAGGGTCTGGTATGGATTTTTGGGATAACTCCACGCCATTTTTTTTTTAATTTGGGGTGGAGTTCCCCTTAAAATTTATACCAGACCTGAAGGGCCTGGTATAGATATTTGGGGGAACCCCACGCATTTTTTTTTAAATTTGCGGCAGGGTTCCCCTTAATATCCATACCAGACCTGAAGGGCCTGGTAATTGAATTCGGGGGGACTCCCACATTTTTTTTATTTTTTTTTATCAATTACTTTTCTCTATATTGCCCGGAGCCGACAATTCATTATAGCCGCGAGTGAGTTTTAAATTACTTTTTTTTCTTCAGAAATAACACTTTGTGCAGGGACAGTTCTAAGCACGGGAAACAAGCGCGACTTTACAGGCATACTATACTCACCAAAATAAAAACAAATAGTGCAGCGCTGTGAAGAGTGAAAATTAGTGCTGAAAGCAACTAAAACAAACAAAAGTAACTAATATTGAAGTGCAATGAATCCTGGTAAACTAATATTTGTGAAAAGTTCATAAAAACGTCCACTCCAGTGGGCAGCCTCGCATAAGAACTGTCCTCCGTAGGAGTCACAGATGTGTGACACACACGGGTTGCACAAAACTAGAGTGGAAAACACAATATGAAAGGTCCAAACAATGTGTGTGCAATTGGAATGGATGTCTTCAATGGACTAAACCACCGCAGCGCAGACTGACGGGGGGACCCCAATGTTGATGGTGGGATCACAATACAAGACACTGAAGATGCAGTTGGGTACTCTTACCGCAGATGGTGGACCCACCTGTCATATGACAGTGGGTCAATCGGGCTTGGTGGTCACCGTGACCAAAGGAAGATGTAACTGGATGTCCTGAATACCTCAGACCGTCTCATACGGGGTGGTTGGATGAACAACTCACGCGGTGGAAATTCCTCCAATCAAACAGGCTCCGAACCAGTCCAAAATGGACACAAGGGTGGGAGAAAAGAAAAAACTCCAGATGGTGCAGGTCAATAAAACCAATCGGAAGGTTTATTGGATAAAATTTGTCTTAGGACATGGGACAAATATAAAAGTGATCACAAAATGAAAGATTGTATATAAAAGCAATGTGGGGTGCAGCATCAGCAAGCCCTACGTGTTTCGACTACTACAGTCTTCAACAGGGGCATAATGTTGCACCCCCCACATTGCCAACATTTATAAGGTCTGAACTAGATCCGACCCGCCCTGAAGGGGCGGAGTCGGAACAGGAAATGACAAATTATACCACAACCTCAGACTATCGCAAACAATGATAATCATCATATTAAGAAGTATATACGGTATATGAAAACAAACTAATATAATATTTAATTATTGAAAAACAACTAAAGCAAAATATGTTTAATGAAATGGATAAACAATCCCAATCAGATGGCGTTATAACACCACCTGTGTAGGACTTACCCATAGGCCTATGTGTGGGAGTGACCCCACCTAGCCTTCCCAGCGATGTATGGTACCTGGGTGCCGCTCTATAGGTGTATAATTGTTCCCCAAGCAGCAACATCCTCAGATGTTGCTGCAAATCTCTTTGGGGACACCATACTAGCGTAGCGCCGCGACACGCCGTCCCCGCGCACGTCCATGCGCGCCCACGGCAATGACGTCATGACGCATTCGCGTAACAGCGTCATGTGCTTGCCGTGACTAACTGAAACTGTGGGACGTATAGTAATGGAGGGCGGCGGCATCTCCCTGCTGGGGAATGTGACAGCACAGGATGTGCACGCCCACGGCAATGACGTCATGACGTATTCGCGTCATGGTGTCATATACTAGCCGTGGCTGACTGGCTATAGGACATGTGGCGCTGGAGGGCGGCGGCATCCCACTAATAGGGGATGTAACAGCACAACAGCGCCCAGACCGTGAACCAGGCGCCATCTAATGGACGAAAATGAAAAGGCAGAACAAACAACATAAAAAAGGGATGCAAAACTAAGCATGATCATGCGATTCCGCTGATAGGCATCTACTATTGGGCCCAAAAAGAACGCCACTCAGCAAACCCGATGAATCATGCTAATCCATCCACATGAAAGGAGATCACATAAGGTGGACAAAAAACCAAATTAAAGAGAGGACTAAAACCTCCATAACTGTAACACAACAGGATGTGGTAGTTCAAAGGATATAAAGCTGCCACATCTTGTTACCCTATCGCTATGTGCCCCCAAAAAGGAGCACATAATGGACCATTGCCAACTTAGATTGTCGAAGCCAATGAGGCATCAATACCAGGGAAGCAAACTAAGATCCACGAGAAACCAAAACGTCGCGCATGCCACCTGAAAAGGTGCGCACGAGCGACAAATGGTAGACAAAGGTATATCATGGGCCATCAATCGACCTATTAGGACCAAAAGGACACATGAGCCCAGGGTACTCACGCCCGGTTGATGAAACAATTGATATCCCACTCAACGTTCATACCGTGGGGTGAGTAACACCTGAGCTCATGTATCCGATAGGTCTCCAATCTAGAGACACCCCGCAGAGAGGAATCGCCCCTCCAATGGGGGACGAACTTATCTATCACCTGAAACTGGGTGCCCCTAGGATCCTTGGCATGATGTTCTAAATAGTGTCGAGACTTAGTATGTTTATCACAGCCTTTTCATATTTTGGCTAAATGCTCGTTAACACGGATAGAAAAATTTCTAATCGTGCGTCCTACGTATTGAAGTTTGCATGGACATGTAATTAAATACACGATGAACCTAGTAACGCAGGTCGTAAAATGCTTCATAGTGTAACTGCGCCCAGTAAGCAAAGGTGTCTATTCTACGTCTACCCAGCGCGTTGACCATGCAAACATTGCATTTTCTGCAAGGGTAATAGCCATTGGCTTCTGGAAAGAAGGAAATCTTTTTAGGAGGGTCAATCGTGTTAGGGGCTATTTCCCCCTGAATTGAGCGAGCACCCCTGAAAATCACACCCGCCCGTTCAGGAAGGGAAGGTCCAAGAATTCTGTCACTTTGTAACACTTTCCAATGCCTATTCAAAATCTTTTTGATTTCATTGTGTTGGGTAGAATAGGAAGTGAAGAAGGACCATTTGAATTTATCCTCTCTAGCATTTTTCTGTTTATCAATGAGAAGGGAGGACCTCTCCATTTCTAATACAGAAGAAATGTCTATGTCCAACCCAACGGATGAATATCCCCTATCCAAAAATCGAATATACTATACACACCCCCAAGGTACGAAATTTAAAGGAATATTTCACTTTTATTGTTTCACTTTAAGCATTATTAAAATCACTGCTCCCGAAAAACGTCAGTTTTTAAAACTTTTTTTTGCATTGATACATGTCCCCTGGGGCAGGACCCGGGTCCCCAAACACTTTTAATGACAATAACTTGCATATAAGCCTTTAAAATTAGCACTTTAGATTTCTCCCATAGACTTTTCGAATTTGCAGCGAACACCCCAAATTGTTCGCTGTTCGACTCGAACTCGAAGCTCATCCCTACTTGAGATGCATCTGCAGATTGTCTCTGCAGAACACTGCAGACGATCTTGTGCTGCTTGCATAATTTATTCAAAAATAGAAAGTAGAAAACGATAGGGTCCAAAAAGGGTTCTGCCCTTGACGCATACTACATGTCATTTCTGGTTTGTCTTATCTGATCTGTTTATTGTATCTCATATTATATCAGCACATGTTTCTTTGATGATCTCTTATGAAACAATATGAGGATATAAAGATGTAAAGATATTTTATAACAATATCCAAACCAGAATGACATGGTATTGCGTATAGTATCATAATCTTTTCCATTTATTTATATACTATTTTAATACAACATCATATTTTTAGATATTTGTGATTTACACATTTTTTGTTTGTTTTTGTAGTGAGTCCTATTTTTGATATAATATACTAATAATCATTCAGGTTACTATATGGGCTCACTACATTTACTTTAGAGAAATATATGTTTATCTCACAGCACTCCATATTATAATGCACAAACATTGTGTGTGGATATTGTGACTTTCTATATGTCTGTATGTGTTTACACGCACGCTGACATGCATTTTTTTCTTTTCTTCTTTTTTCCTTTTTCTTTTCTCTGTTTACACGCACGCTGACATGCATTTTTTTCTTTTCTTTTTTCTTCTTTTTTCCTTTTTCTTTTCTCTGTTTACACGCACGCTGACATGCATTTTTTTCCATTCTTTTTTCTTCTTTCTTCCTTTTTCTTTTCTCTGGTTTTCTCTTTTTTTCTTTTCTTTTTTCTTTTCTTCCTTCTTTTCTCCTTTTTTCTTTTGTCACATTCACATCCAATCAATTAATCCAATTATTGTTGTATTACAAAGTATTTCAAATTCTTTTTTCACTTTATTCACGGTATACACCATTACCTTTTTACCTATATATCTCTATATTCAGTTCACACATGGTCATAGGTAGATTTTTCTCATTATCTCCTCATCTAACCACTGGTATGGGATTTTATTTAACCTTTTACACAACAGCACTCTATGTGTGACACATCAAGGTTTATTTGAGTGTTCTATTGACTAAACGATCACCTGTGGGTTGATTGGTGGAACATCCCATTCACCTTTTTTCACCCTCCCCTTTTTAAACACGGTCTTGTCACTTGTTCACTAGCTATGAGTAAGCATCACACGATGTGAAAGATGTCAGCAATTTTTTTCCTGTTGTTCACTTTATTTTGACTGTATCGTTTTGGTTGTTTTTGGATTTTACCTACCCAATAAAGACGTTGTTTTATGGAGTGCGGCAGTCCAGGATTTTTTTCTATCCTATCTAAAAAGTGTGGCGTGCATTTTTATTCAGCCCTCCCGAGTCAATACTTTGTAGAACCGCCTTTTGCTGTAATTACAGCTGCATTTTTTTTTTATATGTCTCTACCAGCTTTGCACATCTAGAGAATTACATTTTTGCCCATTCTTCTGTAGCGGGGTATCGTTTTACCCGCAGGACTACATTTCCCGGCATGCTTTGCAGCACCCAGGGTGCCATTCCCCGTGCAGGGACTGCTGGGGTGGACTTTAAAAGGGAGAGGCGGGGCTCGCATCTCTCTCTTGGAACGCCGCCCTCCTTTCTAGAGGATCTCCTGCACTCACCGGCTGCGCACGCTAGGCCTGAAGCCTGGGTCTTGCGTTCTTTGTTCCTGAGAGCCTTCCGTTCCGCTGAGGAGTCCGCAAAGCATCCGATCCACCTGAGGTGCCATCATCTTCCGAAGGACCAGAGACTCGGTGCATCGCGGGCCACTGTGACGCCATTCATAGTAGTGGAGGAACCTGACAGGAGTCGGTCCGGTTTGGGTGAGAGAGAGCGCCAGCTCGGAATCTTAAATCAATAACTTTGCCTAGGCCTTCCATAGAACATAGTTATACTTTGGAGAGACCGTTGTCCTGAACTGAGTTTGCCAGCCTCTCCAGTTGCCAAGTTAGCGGATATCTACAACCCCCTTATTGGATTATAATTTGTTTCTCTATGTGCACCACCGACAGTTGCTAGCGAAGATTCCTCAACAAACTATACCCACAGTTATAGTCAGGCCTGACTGGGTAGTTAGGACATTGCTGGGCGCCATTTCTTTGCTCACGAGGGAGGATAGCTGCAGCGGGGTTGTTACATTTCATTGTCTAACTGAATGTCATATGCATATGTAGCGGCCCCCTCACTCCCCTCTTTCTTCTCTCTCAGCTCGTCTGTCTCTTGTCTAGGGGTACCTCCAGAGGGGAAGGGAGCGGGGACACCACGCCTAGCCTTCACCACAGGTGTCAGAGTGGTGTAAGCAAAGTTCTCTTACCTTCGGGTCAGTGTTGTGCACCTGGAGCCTCCACCGAGAGTTACCTTGAACAATGTCTGTCAGGAAATGAGCCCCACACCATTAAAGTTCAACACTCCTTTATTATTCTCGAATGAACACCATCAGTTGAACTCCCTTAGTAGAAACAGAACAGAAAAGGAGGTGTGGATGCGAGTAGGCCCAGACACAATGTGTTCTCCACTTCCCTCCCTGAAAGTGAGTTGCGGTCCCCGAGCGAGGGGGGATTTCCCTCCAGGCGGTCTCCGATGAGAGACTCACCCGTCACTGGCAATATGCTGCACCAGGTCTTCGAGTGAGGAGCTCCCCCCGGTCCATTACGCCTTCCGGATTCGGGTACCCAATCCCTGGGTACCCTAGGATCTCCTTCCCTCGTGGAACTCAGTGTTGGGCACTGAGCTCCAGACCTCCATCCGAGTACCTCACCCCAGGCTAAAAGTGCCTGGGATGGAACACGACCTCCGGCTGTCCTCTAGGCCTAGGACCGACACGAACCACCGCCCACAGGCTGAAGGTGCCTGGGACTCGACCCCGTGACAAAGATGGCCGGCCCCTTTATACCCTCTCCCAGCAAGCACGGCGGGTTCCCCGCCCCACCATACCGCTGCCGAGGGAGGACAAAAAGGAAGCCCAGCACACAGCGATGATTCAACCCCAGCCCAGGGCGACAGCGCCACCTGCTGGGCTGCAGGGAATTACACATCACCGATGTCTCTGCCAAGTTCAAATTTACACCCGGGAAAGTACATACCCGCTACACTCTCCCCCTGGTGTTTGACACTGGTTCCCAGTGTCTGGAGTAAATCATGCCCTCAACGGCTGACATAATCCAATCCAGAAACCAACTAACAATTGCACAAAAATAAAACTTTTAGAAAAAACTACCCAACTAAAACACTGGGGTTGATTTACTAAAGGAAAATCCACTTTGCACTTGAAAGTGCACATGGAAGTGCAGATGCTGTAGTTCTGAGGGGGACATGCAAGGAAAATAAAAAACAGCATTTTAGCTTGCACATGATTGGATGATAAAATCAGCAGAGCTTCCCCTAATTTCAGAGCTTCCCCTCAGATTTACAGCGATCTACAGCGACTGCACTTCCATGTGCACTTTCAAGTGCAAAGTGGATTTTCCTTTAGTAAATCAACCCCACTGTGTCTGAGCCCTGTAATAAAAAGGGAAGAAAGAAAAAAGAGAAACAACAGCATTAAACCACAACTTAGAATCACATATTCACATTTTACTTTTTCCACCCATCCTGACTAAGACCCACCCCATACTCAGTGGTCTTGATGGGATGTTCTCCTGCAGAGGGAAAATAAAGAAATCAACACACATAACCCTGACACATGTATTTGTGTGAGAGAAAAGAAACTTCTCCGGGAAGAAATCCCTTTTCTCCAAAGAGTGAGTGCGTGAAAAGTGTTTAACGTTGCGCAACACTGCCACCTGGTGACAGCACCGCGGTAACTGCACTCGTGGAACTTTCCTCTTCTCTTTGGCCCTATCTACCCAGAGTCCATGATCTCTTGTAGGAAAGGTGAAGAACAACAGGAACAGTCCTTCATTCCTCTGGGCACAAAAGCAACGGGCTCCAGAAAGTTCAGCAGCATAACAAGAATGGAGTCTCTTCTCTCCTAAAGGTAAAAACGGGGATGCGGCAGAACAAGTGGCTTCAAGTGTTGATCCATGGTCTCCAGATGATACTCCACATCTTCTCCCTCCTTGCGCCGGATCAACACCTTGTCTGCATGGATGTGCCGTCCCAACATCCACTCTGCCTTGCAGTCTTTAAAACATTGAGAAGCCTTGGGAGAGCATGCCAGGTACCTGCGGGCGTGCGGAACCTGAAGGTGGGTCCACACAAAGTCATTGTACCAGCGCTCCTGGCACACTTCCACCTCATAGAGCAGTTCCTTCGACAAGTACGGATACTCCCATCCGTACTCTGCAGCAACCTTCTGGCCAAATAGGCGTTGTAGTCTCGCCAAAGGAGGCATGGTAGCTTTGTCCCCTTCGCCAGGCAAAACTATTGAGTCCGGGTGACGAGGGACCTTGAGCACATCTGATCTGGGCATTGGTGCCCGCAGTAACAGTCTCTTTTCTCCGGTCTTCGGTACAGATGGCACCGGAGATGTAGAGGCAGGCTGAGCACGGGACCTCTCTTCAGGGGCTGGTGCCTCCACCCGGGGTGTACTTTCCCCTGTAGACATGGGTGGATCCCTGGTCCTCCGGTAGAAGTGAGAGGTACTTTGTCCCAGCCCTTTTCTGCAAACAGTTCATCTATTGAAACGTCGTCTCCCATGTCCGAGAGCGACTCTAGGTCAGAGGTGTCACACTCCTCCGCAGGCAGGTACCCTGTAGTGGAGACCGAGCTTTCACCTCTTCCCACACACCAAATCTCTCTGCCAGGCTTACCTCGGCCTTTACTTGAAACGGGACGTCCGGAACTCTTTTCGACGGATCCGTCCGGGCCGGGCGTAAGCGGGCGAGACGGTCCACCACAACCGCTGGTCGGGGCTACCATGCCGGTCTTTCTCTTCGGTGGTGGACGATGCGAGACAGTGGTGACCGAGTCAGCATCCTCGGATTTCTCCCGTTGAGTTTTTACGACCTCCTCCACGGTCGCTGCAGTGTGCGCAGGGATGGCTGTCACAGCAGTGATTCCTCCTCTCTGAGTGGTGTTGCCTGTAGCACGGCCAGGGTAGATGGTTCTCGGCTTCTCAACCGCCGGATCCACTTCGAACAGGAACTCCCCACAGGCCTCGCATCGCCCGAATGGCTTCAGTTGGCACACCAGTCCCGAACAGCCGGGACAAATCACACCCAGGGCCTCAACGTCCATGCACGAATACAGGGCGAATCGACCCCTTGGCTTTAGCCGGATCCCCGTATCTGTTACCGGAGCAGCAGCAGTCAATGTCGTGGTGGAAGGGTGAACTGGAATCCACGATGTATGTCCGAACATGGCGACCTGTTGCTGATCCATCGCACACTGCAAAGTTTTTGCGCCAACGTCCCACGTGTAGTCCTTCACACGTATTGGACTCCTCCCCTTTGCTCCAGTTCGCGGGCTTTTCTTCTTTTCTGTTTCTGAGTCACGCCCACGAACTAAGCGATAGGGGTGTGCCTGGTGGCGCAGTGCAATAGAAGCCCCCAAGTGTACTACTTCACACGGCTGAACTTCCCCCTTTTTCCACTCCTCTGCGCGGGCCTTTCCCTTCATTGGGTCATGTCCACGACTTCGAGCAGGGATGCACTTCGGCCAATGAAGGCCTGCCTACTCGCGTAACTCTTCCAGCAGACACGTTCAATACTGTAGTGCACAAACACTATGCCGGACCCGAGCCCCCACGTGTAGCGGCCCCCTCACTTCCCTCTTTCTTCTCTCTCAGCTCGTCTGTCTCTTGTCTAGGGGTACCTCCAGAGGGGAAGGGAGCGGGGACACCACGCCTAGCCTTCACCACAGGTGTCAGAGTGGTGTAAGCAAAGTTCTTTTACCTTCGGGTCAGTGTTGTGCACCTGGAGCCTCCACCGAGAGTTACCTTGAACAATGTCTGTCAGGAAATGAGCCCCACACCATTAAAGTTCAACACTCCTTTATTATTCTCGAATGAACACCATCAGTTGAACTCCCTTGGTAGAAACAGAACAGAAAAGGAGGTGTGGATGCGAGTAGGCCCAGACACAATGTGTTCTCCACTTTCCTCCCTGAAAGTGAGTTGCGGTCCCCGAGCGAGGGGGGATTTCCCTCCAGGTGGTCTCCGATGAGAGACTCACCCGTCACTGGCAATATGCTGCACCAGGTCTTCGAGTGAGGAGCTCCCCCCGGTCCATTGCGCCTTCCGGATTCGGGTACCCAATCCCTGGGTACCCTAGGATCTCCTTCCCTCGCGGAACTCAGTGTTGGGCACTGAGCTCCAGACCTCCATCCGAGTACCTCACCCCAGGCTAAAGGTGCCTGGGATGGAACACGACCTCCGGCTGTCCTCTAGGCCTAGGCCGCCTAGAGGCCCGACACGAACCACCGCCCACAGGCTGAAGGTGCCTGGGACTCAACCCCGTGACAAAGATGGCCGGCCCCTTTATACCCTCTCCCAGCAAGCACAACGGGTTCCCTGCCCCACCATACCGCTGCCGAGGGAGGACAAAAAGGAAGCCCGACACACAGCAATGATTCAACCCCAGCCCAGGGCGACAGCACCACCTGCTGGGCTGCAGGGAATTACACATCACTGATGTCTCTGCCAAGTTCAAATTTACACCCGGGAAAGTACATACCCGCTACACATATAATGTGTACACCTTTATTGCAGGGATCTGCATAAGATATTGTATTCAAATTACCCTTTTATATTGTTGCTTGCAGTAAACCGTTATAGTTAAGTACTCGGTTGTGAGTGTCAATTATTGTGCTGGTATACAAAGGGGGTTGTACTGTATAATATGTGTATAGAGATAGTACAGTTATACCACTACTTTCCCTCTTTTATCTAACTGTGTCACGAGAGAAGTCAGAGCCGATTGCCAGGGGTTGGTAGCAGTGCATTACAGGGCCCAAACAAACCAGCAGCCCTCTTCTTTGCAAAATAGCTCAAGCTCTGTCAGATTGGATGGAGACCGTCTGTAAACAGCAATTTTCAAGTCTTGCCACAGATTATTAATTATATTTAGGTCTGGATTTTAACTGGGCAATTCTAGCACATGAAAATGGTTTTATCTAAACCATTCGATTGTAGCTCTGGGTGTATGTTTAGAGTCATTGTCCTGCTGGAAGGTGAACCTCCACCCCAGTCTCAAGTCTTTTGCAGTCTCTAACAGGACTAGACAAGATTGTCCTCCCTGTATTTGGCTTGATCCATCTTCCCATCAACTCTGACCAGCTAACCTGTCCCTGCTGAAGAAATGCATCCCCACAACATGATGCTGCCACCACCATGTTTCACGGTTAGGATGTTGTGTTCAGGGTGACATACAGTGTTAGTTTTCCGCCACACATAGCATTTTGCTGTTAGGCCAAAAAGTAACATTTTTCTTTCAACAATGGCTTTCTTCCTGTCACTCTTCCATAAAGGCCAGATTTTTGCAGTGCATGACTAATAGTTGTCCTGTACACAGATTCTCCCACCTGAGCTCTGGATCTCTTCAGCTCCTCCAGAGTTACCATGGGCCTCTTGGCTACTTCTTTAACAAATGCTCTCAAAGTGTCAGTATTTTGTGCGGCCACCATTATTTCCCAGCACTGCCTTAACCCTTTTGGACACGGAGCTCACCAGAGCTTCACAGACTGCCACTGGAGTCCTCTTCCACTCCTCCATAACAACATCACGGAGCTGGTGGATGTTAGAGACCTTGCGCTCCTCCACCTTCCATTTGAGAATGCCTCACAGATGCTCAATAGGTTTTAGGTCTGGAGACATGCTTGGCCAGTCCATCACCTTTACCCTTAGCTTCTTTAGCAAGGCAGTGTTCATCTTGGAGATGTGTTTGGGGTCGTTATCATGTTGGAATACTGCCCTGCGGCTCAGTCTCCGAAGGGAGGGGATCAGGTTCTGCTTCAGTATGTCACAGTACATGTTGGCATTCGTGGTTCCCTAAATGAACTGTAGCTCCCCAGTGCTGGCTGCACTCACACAGCCCCAGACCATGACACTCCCACCACCATGCTTGACTGTAGGCACTTGTCTTTGTACTCCTCACCTGGTTCCCGCCACACAGTCTTGACACCATCTGAGCCAAATAAGTTTACCCTGGTCTCATCAGACCACAGGAGCTGGTTCCAGTAATCTATGTCCTTAGTCTGCTTGTCTTCAGCAAACTGTTTCTGGGCTTTCTTGTGCATTATCTTTAGAAGAGGCTTCCTTCTGGGCCGACAGCCATGCAGACCTATTTAATGCAGTGTACGGCGTATAGTCTGAACACTGCCAGGCTAACCCCCCACCCTTTCAAACCTCTGCAGCAATGCTGGCAGCACTTATACGTCTATTCCCAAAGACATCCTCTGGATATGACGCTGAGCATGTGCACTCAACTTCTTTGGTCGACCACAGAGAGGCCTGTTCTGAGTGAAACCTGTTAAACTGCTGTATGGTCTTGGCCACTGTGCTGCAGCTCAGTTTCAGGGTCTTAGAAATCTTCTTATAGCATAGGCCATGTCTATGTAGAGCAACAATTCTTTTTTTCATATCCTCAAGAGTTCTTTGCCATGAGGTGCCATGTTGAACTTTAAGTGACCAGTATGAGAGCGATAACACCAAAGTTAACACACCTGCTCCCCATTCACATCTGAGACCTTGTAACACTAACTAGTCACATGACTCCGGGGAGGGAAAATGGCAAATTGAGCCCAATTTGGACACTTTAACTTAGAGGTGTACTCACTTGTGTTGCCAGTGGTTTAGACATTAATGGCTGTGTGTTGAGTTATTTTGAGGGGACAGAAGATTTACACTGTAAGCAAAGTGTCATTTCTTCTTTTTTGTTCAATTAACTGTGTTTCATGTTAATGTATTTTATATGACATTATTAAAATTATATATTTTTTATAGTAGTGCCTACAAAGTCCATTCTTTCCATATATATTTCTCTACCCATTTCTTCAGTGTTGTCACATGAAAAGATATAATAAAATATTTACAAAAATGTGAAGAGTGTACTCTTTTGTAAGATACTAATGTCTTTCAGAAAATGCAACTCTGAAAAATGTGACATTATTTTGCCATTTATAAATGTGAAAGACAGAATGGTAAGGATAGTGTGTTGTTTAATATTCCAATCAGTATCTAACATTCTAAAATAATGATTCTTTTATGTTCGATTTTATAGTTTGTTTTGCCTCCTCTCGTTATGTTGAATGAAGTTCACTATATGATCTGCTTTAGGGACGTTTCCACAGACTGACTGGTGACATTCCTTTGGACATGTATGAATAAAGATAGTGGGGCCATTCACAAAGGAACTTATAGCTTCTTTCTAGCAAATGTGCTCAGTAGCAGCATGAAAGGTCTTTTTTCTTGTATCGTTTGTCTGATCATCTGTATCTTTTATTAGAAATTAAATGAAAATCTACATCAATTTATTGTAGGAATGCATAAAACTCCCATGAGTTCATAAACTTTACTTTACCATCATATAAAAGGCTTTTTTAAAAGCCTCTGTTGTAAAATAGAGTTTATAGCAAATCTGTTGGAAAACATAACTAATGACTATAAAAAAAAAAGGAATTCCATACAAAACAAAAGACTTTAGAGCCGAGGTTAGCAGCCCCTATAGGCATATATAGAGTGCCCTATAGAGTGGCAAACTGAGGCCCAGAATTACATTTAAAGATTCTTCTAGCTAGATCAGGGTTTCTCAACTCCAGTCCTCAAGACGCCCCGACAGGGGCATGTTTTCAGGCTTTCAATTATTTTGCACAGGTGATTTGATCAGTTTCACTGCCTTGTAATTACCACAGCTGTTTCATCTGAGGGAAATCCTGAAATCATGACCTGTTGGGGCGCCTTGAGGACTGGAGTTGAGAAACACTGAGCTAGATGATAGCATTTTCATGTCATTTGTCTGTTTGTTTGTTTTTTGGGTACCACCTTTTTTGTGTCCCAGTATTATGGGACACCTTGAATGAAAAGTTAAGACTATTTCAATAAAAACAAGTTTTTTACTTTTGATTAGCCTAAAGAGACCCTAAGAAAGAGGGGGGGGGGGTAATATGTGCGCTGGACAAAAAGATATACCAAAAGAAGCCGCCAACACTGCTGATAGAAAAAAGCTGGTGATAAGTGTAAATAAAAGTGTAGCGCTAGTAGAATGGTGTATAGAAATCAATACATACGCAATATGAATATGGTAAACACGTGCAACACCCAAAAATAACGTGCTAAGTGATTCTTCTGTTAAAGTGATTAAACAATATAACTCATGATGATTAACACAACATAAAATTAAATTTCTAGTCACATAAAGTCCATGGAAAGAAAATAGTTTGTGAAACAAATTTTGAAGTGTCAAAATAATAAGGTTCAATCCAGGAAAACGTGTTCAATCAAGGTGTAAACTTGCAATCCAAATTTTTCTGTGTATAGGAGTGATGTGAAAACCGCCACCAAGGGTGAGTTGAAGGAGGCTTACCGAAAATCTTGGACTTGGAGAGGCATACGCCACCCAAATCAGAGAAGGCTTAAGGGTTAATTGAACCCAATATAGATGGTCTGGAGTTAGAGGGTAGTCTGGAGTCAAAGGAGTTTATCCACTTCGATCAAACAGGACATCCAACACTCAAATCACCAGTATATGTAAGGGCTCGGTATCCAAGATGCGTACGTATGGAGATAAAAAACTCACATAGCATGATACCGTTTGGAAAGGATTTAATAATAAAGCATAACAATCTAACACTCACATTTAAGATGGTCTTTAAGGCATAGGTTCAGGTACAAGAGCGATGTGTGCGGACAGATCCACCCGACTAGTTTCGACTAAACAGTCATCATCTGGGGTAAGGACCTTGTCCCACACACATCGCAAATAAATAGACAGATTGATCTCCATGATACCGGAAGTGAACCACCATTACCTCACTTCCGGTTTTAATTGTAATCATGGATGGTCAAATAAGCAAAAATATCATATACTTTAACTATATATAATACCCAGAAAGGAAAAGGCTTTAAAATAACATTAGAAATAGCAATATGTTTCTAGACAGGCTGCGAGTCACCTTATGTGACAGCATTGATGTAATGTTGACCAAGCCTCACTTTCAATCATGAGTGTCCCAGCATCACTTCCGCTGCGGACTATACTAGATATGGTGTGCTTAGCACTAGATCCAAGCCTCGCTATGAGAACGAGGCCTGGACGTAGCGCCAATACTGTCCATTCAGGGTTGGCTAACCCCTCGCTTTTTAATCCTCCCAACAAGCTTGCTCCAGCCCTTAACATGTTTAGAGATTTGGTCCTTCAGGATTTGGCCAAATTACCTATAAAGAAAATTTCTAATAATCCTTTACCCAGCAAGGCCCCCAAAACCCTATGTGATAATAAAGATCTAGTCATACGCCCCACTGACAAAGGCAGAGGCCTTGTTTTGTTAGATAAAGCAAGTTACATGGAAGAAATGTATAACATCTTGAGCGATCAAGACACCTACAAAGAAATACTTATTAATCCCACCCCTAAATATAAGAAAAAGTTGACTAGTCTCATCACTAGAGGTTTTGATTCACAAATTTTAAATTATAAGGAGAAGTCGTTTCTTGTCCCTTTGGCCCCTAGGATTCCAATTATATATTATCTACCTAAAATCCACAAGGATCCGCTCCACCCACCTGGACGTCCCATTATAAGTGGGATAGATTCCATTACGTCAAGGATAGGTAGATATATAGACTTTTTTTTGCAACCCTCTGTTAAGACCACACCATCTTATTTAAAAGACACTAAGGATGTTATTCAACTCCTTAAGTCATTAACCTTTGAGGGCGAGTTCATTATGGTCACGGCGGACGTGGCGTCCCTATACACCTGCATCCCACATCATAGGGGTATAGAAGCTGCTCAAGAATTTTTGAACAGGGACCTCACGTTGGCCGCTCCACAGGTTAGTTTCATCATGGAACTATTAGAATTCGCGACGCAACATAATTACTTCTGGTTTGAGGGGCATTATTACCTCCAACAGAAAGGTGTGGCAATGGGGGCAAAATTTGCACCAAGTCTGGCCAATTTATTCATGGCCAAGTGGGAGGAGGATGTCGTCTATGCCCTGCAGAACCCTCAGCTTTTGCTTTGGGCCAGGTACATAGACGACGTCCTCCTCCTATGGGCTGGAACTTCACAAACGTTGGAGAATTTTTTCTCCATGTTAAATGACAACGATAGAGGTATTACACTCTCACATATGAATCTAGTCAGTCCATGATACAATTTCTAGATCTACAGATTGAAAGATCAGAGCAACAATTCAAGTTCAGCACCTATTTTAAGCCCACCGACAGAAATGGGTTTATACCCATGAACAGCTGCCATCACAAGTTGTGGCTGAAGTCGGTCCCCAAGAGTCAGTTCCTGCGTCTCCGCAGGAACTGTACGGAAACAGAAACTTTTGTGGCACAAGCAAACGTGCTAAAAAATAGATTTTTAGAAAAGTGGTATAATCAGGCAGAAAATAGATAGTGATCTGAAGAGAGTGTTGGACATAGAAAGACCTTCATTATTTGAAGATAGACCACCTAAAGAAGGAAACGACACTTTTAAATGGTCCTTCCTTACTACCTTTTCCACTCAATATAAGCACATAAAAGCTATTTTTGAAAAACATTGGGGGATATTGAGAAACGATAGGGTGTTGGGTACACTGATACCAGAAAGACCTAAGGTAATATATAAAGGAGTACCCTTCCTTCAAAATAAAATTGCACCCAACATCATAAATCCACCTATAAAACCCACCTTTTTTCACAACTGGATGGGTTATTATCCCTGTAAAAAATGCATTGTTTGTAAACACAATACATGTGGAAGAAGGCCCACAAAGGAATTCAGATCCTCAGTGACCAACCAAGTTTACCCCATAAAACATTTCTGCACGTGTGCCACAACCCATGTGGTATATCTGTTGACCTGCCCATGCGGTAAACAGTACGTGGGTAGAACGATTAGATCTTTTATAGCTAGGGTGTCTGAACATGTGAGTAAGATCAAATTTGGGAGTATCAAACATACTGTCCCCAGACATTACCGGCAACACCATGCCCGAAACCTTGATGGCACTCAATTTCTTGTTATAGACCATTTCGTTGCTCCATGGAGGGGCGGAGCTACCACTAGGGGAGTATCCAGATTGGAGACATTCTGGATATATGAGCTTCAGACCTACCAACCACAGGGAATAAATGTTGAGTGGGACATTAACTCTTTTATTAATGTGTTCTGATCATTATTCATTATTATACGACTTCTCTTTACCAATCAATTTTTAATTCATTTATTTCAATTTATTAATATATGCATGTGTCAGTTCACATACATTTTAAATATAATTTTTAACCACATCATCTTATTTATGTATTTTATTCTAACTAGAATATTTTACCCATTTTAACCTATTTTGTTGACCAATACTTACTTCATATACATATAAATATTTTCTGTACGTATTTGTCACATGTCTGTGTATTGACCACACACAGATTATGTCGGATTGAACATATATCATAGACTCATTAGATATGGTGCAGTGTGTGAGTCATTGCACATATATAAAATAATGTACCATTATATTTCTGATAGTGCCCCATTTATGTACAAATAGCTTTCAGATTTATTGTCATTTTTGATACTACTGTTATTTCTGCTAACATTCATCACGTGTTTCCAGTTTGCCCTCCAGCTTGAGACACACTTCTCTCTAGGTTAGGGAAGCCATGGGTTGCGTGCTTTAGGGGGGCGGACTCAATAGCATTGGCTCTATGAGCGCCGTCTGTGTGACTCTGCGGGGGGCGTGGCTGCGGGATGCGGCGGATCTACGTCTCGTTTTACAAAACGAGGCTTGGTTGTCACTTCCGGTTTCTTCCAGCCTAGCTCCACAGCGGAAGTGATGTATTGGTGCTACATCCAGGCCTCGTTCTCATAGCAAGGCTTGGATCTAGTGCTAAGAACACCATATCTAATATAGTCTGCAGCAGGAGTGATGCTGGGACACTCATGATTGAATGTGAGGCTTGGTCAACATTACATCAATGCTGTCACATAAGGTGACTCGCAGCCTGTCTAGAAACATATTGCTATTTCTAATGCTATTTTAAAGCCTTTTCCTTTCTGGGTATTATATATAGTTAAAGTATATGATATTTTTGCTTATTTGACCATCCATAATTACAATTAAAACCGGAAGTGAGGTAATGGTGGTTCACTTCCGGTATCATGGAGATCAATCTGTCTATTTATTTGCGATGTGTGTGGGACAAGGTCCTTACCCCAGATGATGACTGTTTAGTTGAAACTAGTCGGGTGGATCTGTCCGTACACATCGCTCTTGTACCTGAACCTATGCCTTTAAGACCATCTTAAATGTGAGTGTTACATTGTTATGCTTTACTATTAAATCCTTTCCAAACGGTATCATGCTATGTGTGTTTTCTTTTTCGTACATCACGGGACACAGAGCGACTTAGTCATTACTAATGGGTTATATAGATACCTCAGGTGCTGGCACTGGCAACTTCCAAAACCGGAAGTACCCTCCCCTATATAAGCCCCTCCCATCCGGGAGCACCTCAGTTTTTTTGCCAGTGTCTAAGGTGTTGGCCAAAGAGTAACATGTGTTTTCACTGGGCTTGCGTACAGGTTCTTTTACGGGCCTTAGTAAGCTGTTCCGGATCCCACCAAAAAAGCTTCATAGCTAAACGGTCGGTACCCGGGCCTTGCAACAGAAGAGCAAGGTTTTGCCTGTAATGCCTCTCTTAGGAGGGCTGGACCCTGGGATCCAGAGCTCTGGTCATACCCACGACCAAGATGTTTTCTGTGCAGGGTGCTATACAGGTCCAGGGGAGTGGAATCCTTGGGAACCCGGTCCCTGAAGGTTTAATTACAATGCCTGCCGTGATAGGTGAAGTTTGGGCTTCTGTGGACCAAACAGAGTCCTGCGGCAGGGAACAGGTAAGTGGGGGCCCCCAGGAACTTGGTTCTATTGGGGGACCCCCAAGCCTAATTTGTCTTTCTGTCTGTTACCTAACGGTATTCCCGCTAATATCTGTGTATGCCTGTAACTACTGGAAAATTTAAAATTTTAATAGTAGTCAAGAGAAAAAAAAAAAAAAAAGAGGACCGCGGTACCTGTGTTAAACCACTAGAGGCCGCTGTGGTCCATTTTTTCTTGTCATGTGGATCTTTGGTTTTCTCAAGTCAAAAGATCCAGGCAGTTGGTAAGTTCTCTGTGGGAATCCACTTCCTCTGCCCTGTTGCTGCGCTCATCCACCGCACAGGCCCTCCGGCAAAAAGGGCCCTGGCTCCTAGTCCCTGCTTGGTTTCGAAAAGGGCGCCAATGGCGCACGGGCGCACGCGGGCGTGTGCACGCGCCTCCTATGAAAAAAAAGGGGCGGGTGGATGACGCTCGATGCGCGCCGCGGCGCTTCTGCGCATGTGCAGGCGTCCCAGCATGTGTAAAAGACACAGTACAAGTGTCAGCTGGATGCAAGCAGAGCTAGCAACAAAACGGTGGCACACAGAGGTGGTTGATGCAGGCATCCCCATAGAAAGACACTTTAGTGGACACCAGCTGGTATATAGCAGCAACTGTGTTAGACTATTACCAGCAAAATTGGTGTATGACGACGGGAATACCTCAGCTTTGTGCTTATAGGATATGTCGTCCAGACGCTCTGGAAATGAGTCTTCCAAGAAGCGAAAGGGGTCTCCATCGGGCTCTGAGGATTTTGGGCATGCTTGTACTGCGCCAATCTCCCCTGAAATTTCAGAGGTCAGTAGCCGTAGGAACCCCGCAGGAGTACCTGGTACTGCGGCTGTCCCCAGTCCACCTGCTCCTGTATATATAACAGAGGAGGTTTTATCCTCAACTCTGGGAGGATTGGAAGAGAGATTAACAGCATTGATCGCTGCTTCCCTGTCACAGGGAAAGCGCGTCCGATCTCCGTCTCCTCCTGCAGAGTGCCTGTTAGTGGAGGAACAGTCCCAGAGATCGACCTACCTGAAGGGGATCAGGTGAGGTTGATTCAGTTATAGAGGAATCAACAGTGGAAGAACCTTTCTCAGCATCTCAGGCTGAAAGATTATGGGTTCAGTCTCTGACTAACATGGTCCGAGCAGCATTTTAAATGCCTCTGGCGGAACCATCAACCACTACTGTTTTCTCGCCTGGGGTCGCTGAAAGCTCCCCAGACTGTCTGTTCCTTCCCAATCCACCCTTTATTGGAAGGGCTTATTTACCAGGATTGGGAGCATCCTGTTAAAATATTTACTCCCCCCAAGAGATTTCCAGTGATCTATCCCATGGAGGATAAGTTAAAAACAAAATGGAGGGTTCCTACAGTGGACACAGCCATCTCTTGTGTAAATAAATCACTGACATGTCCAATAGATAATGTTCCAATGTTCAAAGACCCAATAGATAAAAAATTGGAGTCTTTACTAAAATCTGCTTTCTCTACAGCAAGCATGGTGACACAACCTGCAGTAGCAGCGATTGGAGTCTGCCAAGCAGTGAAAGATCAGTTGAAACAAGTCTTAAGGGACTTACCAGATCAGCAGGCTCTTGCCCTAGCTGACCTACCTAGAGCCTTGTGTTGCGGTGGACGCCATAAAGGATACAATCCAACAGGCCTCCCGCTTTACGCTGTCTGTAGTACATATGCGTAGGCTTCTACGGCTCAAAAACTGGTCTGCTGAAGCTCCCTGTAAGAAATTGCTGATTAGCTTCCCATTTCATGGAGAACGCTTATCTGGAGAAGATCTGGACAAATATATCCAGAAAACTTCTGCCGGTAAAAGTACACTCTTGCCGGTTAAGAACAAGGGTAGAAGTCCTTCTTTTAAGAGGCCTACTTCTCCAGTCCCTGGCACATCGGCTGTGAAACAGTTCCGACGGCCTCCGCGGTCAAATCCAGGGGGCAGAAATCAGGGACAATCACAGGGTAACAAGAAACCCTGGGTCAAGAGAGGTACAAAACCTCCCCCCAAGTCATGAAGGGTTGCCCCCACTCAATCGGGTGAGGGGAAGACTTCAGTTGTTCACAGAGACCTGGCGGGACACCATCAGAGATGGGTGATCTCCGCAGTAAGTCTGGGATACAGGCTGGAGTTAAAAGACATTCCTCCTGCCCATTTTATGAGGTCAAACGTGCCAAGCGATCCCCAGAAGAGAGGATCCCTCCTTCTGGCACTAGAACAACTATTGCTCCAAGGGTAATCATGAAGGTTCCCTTGGAAGAAAGCGGGTTCGGGTTTTACTCGAACCTTGTCACAGTCCCCAAACCAAATGGGGACGTGAGGCCCATATTAAATATAAAAGGGCTAAACAAGTTCCTACATATCAGGACTTTTTCGGATGGAGTCGATCCGATCGGTGGCCACCGCCCTACAAGGGCAGGAATGGTTAGCCTCGATCGACATAAGGGATGCTTATTTGCATATTCCCATCTGTCCGGCCCACCAGAAATTTCTACGCTTTGCAGTAGAAGGGCGCCATTTTCAGTTCAGAGCCTTACCTTTCGGTCTGGCCACAGCACCACGAGTGTTCACAAAAATTCTGGCCCCACTATTGGCCAATTTAAGAACACAAGGTGTAACGATAATGGCATATCTAGATGACCTGCTACTAATAGACCACTCAGTGGAAAAGCTGGAAGTAGCTATTCACAAGACAATCAAGTATCTGGAATATCACGGTTGGATTATCAACCGGGACAAGTCAGCTCTAAGACCAGTCAAAAGTCTGGAATACTTAGGGATAAGGCTGGATTCAAATCAGAGAAAGATTTTCTTACCTCCAGAGAAGGTGTCGTCTTTAAAAGATTTGACCCACTTAGTGGGTACAAAAAGAAAGCCATCCATACGCCTGTGCATGAGGCTGCTGGGAAAAATGGTGGCTTCATTCGAAGCAGTACCCTACGGTCAATTCCATTCAAGGAACTTGCAGAGGGCCATACTGTCAGCCTGGAACAAAAAAGTTCAGGCTTTAGACTTACCAATGTCCCTGTCCCCTTCCGTTCGCAAGAGCCTCCATTGGTGGTTGGTGCCCCAGAATCTGGAAAAAGGGAAACCCTTCAGTCCAGTTTCTTGGAAGGTGGTCACTACAGATGCCAGCCTCATAGGCTGGGGGGCAGTACTGGAGCAATGGTCTCTCCAGGGCAAGTGGTCAGAAGCAGAGAAGGCCCTGTCCATCAATCTCTTAGAGATACGAGCAGCCCGGTATGCCCTAGTAGCATGGACATCCAAACTCCAAGGGTCCCCTGTCAGAATTCAATCAGACAATGCCACAGCAGTGGCATATATCAATCACCAGGGTGGCACCAGGAGTCGTGCAGCCCAGAGGGAAGCGAATTGCATCCTGGAATGGGCAGAAAGATATGTCCCAGCCATATCCGCGGTTTTCATCCCAGGAGTGGAAAATGGGAGAGCGGACTTTTTAAGTCGCCAGCAATTATGCCCGGGGGAATGGTCTCTTCACCCCGAGGTTTTCCAGGCAATATGCCAGCGGTGGGGAACACCGGATGTAGATCTGCTAGCATCCAGATTCAACGCAAAGGTGGACAGATTTGTGTCTCGCACAAGGGATCCCCTAGCTTGCGGCTCGGATGCCCTAGTGTTCCCTTGGGATCAGTTCAAGCTGATATATGCATTCCCACCGCCACAATTGTTACCGCGATTAATCCGCAGAATCAGGGTAGAAAAGAAACCAGTGATTCTGGTGGCTCCAGCGTGGCCCCGAAGGGCATGGTACGCGGAGATTGTAAAAATGTCAGTGGGGAGTCCTGGGACCCTCCCACATCGTCCGGACCTGCTTTCGCAAGGACCGATATACCACCCTTCCTTACCAGCCCTAGGTTTGACGGCCTGGCTATTGAAGCCCACATTCTAAAAAAGAGAGGGCTCTCTAATCCTGTGGTATCTACCTTGATCAATGCCAGGAAGCCGGTATCCAGGCAGATCTATTATAGGATCTAGAAGGCGTACATCACGTGGTGTGAGGCCAAGAAATGGCATCCACGTAAGTACGTAATAGGTAGGATTCTGAACTTCCTACAGTGGGCTGTGCATAGGAAGCTTGCCTTGAGTACTATCAAGGGTCAGACGGCCTTGTCAATATTTTTTCAAAGGCCCTTGGCTTTGCATTCATTAGTCAAAGCTTTCATACACGGAGTGATGCGTATTAGCCCTCCGGTTAATATTCCCATATGTCCATGGGACTTAAACCTGGTTCTGTCGGTTCTACAGAAACAACCATTTGAACCATTGCGGCACATTTCCTTGGTTCTTCTCACCAGGAAATTGATTTTCTTAGTAGCCATTTGTTCGGCTAAAAGAGTATCGGAATTAGCCGCCTTGTCCTGTAAGGAGCCATATCTGGTTGTCCATAAGGACAGAGTAGTATTACGTCCTCATCCAGCCTTTCTTCCTAAGGTGGTATCGAGGTTCCATTTGAACCAAGATGTGGTTCTTCCTTACTTTTTCTCCAAACCTAGCTCGGTAGAGGAAAAGTTATTGCATTCTTTGGATGTAGTAAGAGCAGTTAAAGCTTATCTAAAAGCCACTGCTCAGATTCGCAGAACGGATACTTTGTTTGTTCTGCCGGAAGGCCCCAGAAAGGGTCAGGCAGCATCAAAAATCTACTTTAGCCAAGTGGATTCGACAGGTCATAATACAAGCCTATGGCTTGAAAAGGAGACCGCCTCCGTTCAAAGTTAGGGCGCACTCCACAAGAGCAGTTGGAACTTCATGGGCAGTGCATCACCAAGCCTCCCTGGCTCAAGTCTGTAAGGCCACAACATGGTCCTTAGTACACACGTTTACTAGATTCTACCAGGTAGACGTTAGAAGTCAGGAGGATGTCGCCTTTGGGCGCAGTGTGTTGCAGGCCGCAAAAGAGCCTCATGCCTGATGGCGCCCAGCTTATGTATAGTGTATCCCTCCCCTCATTTGGCATTGCTTTGGGACGTCCCATTAGTAATGACTAAGTCGCTCTGTGTCCCGTGATGTACGAAAAAGAAAAAGGGATTTTTATAACAGCTTACCTGTAAAATCCTTTTCTTGGAGTACATCACGGGACACAGAGCTCCCACCCCTCTTTTTGGGACACTTATTGCTTTGCTACAAAACTGAGGTGCTCCCGGATGGGAGGGGCTTATATAGGGGAGGGTACTTCCGGTTTTGGAAGTTGCCAGTGCCAGCACCTGAGGTATCTATATAACCCATTAGTAATGACTAAGTCGCTCTGTGTCCCGTGATGTACTCCAAGAAAAGGATTTTACAGGTAAGCTGTTATAAAAATCCCTTTTTTTTATCTCCATACGTACGCATCTTGGATACCGAGCCCTTACATATACTGGTGATTTGCGTGTTGGATGTCCTGTTTGATCGAAGTGGATAAACTCCTTTGACTCCAGACTACCCTCTAACTCCAGACCATCTATATTGGGTTCAATTAACCCTTAAGCCTTCTCTGATTTGGGTGGCGTATGCCTCTCCAAGTCCGAGATTTCCGGTAAGCCTCCTTCAACTCACCCTTGGTGGCGGTTTTCACATCACTCCTATACACAGAAAAATTTGGATTGCAAGTTTACACCTTGATTGAACACGTTTTCCTGGATTGAACCTTATTATTTTGACACTTCAAAATTTGTTTCACAAACTATTTTCTTTCCATGGACTTTATGTGACTAGAAATTTAATTTTATGTTGTGTTAATCATCATGAGTTATATTGTTTATTCACTTTAACAGAAGAATCACTTAGCACATTATTTTTGGGTGTTGCACGTGTTTACCATATTAGTACTATATTCATATTGTGTATGTATTCATTTCTATACACCATTCTACCTAGGTAGCGCTACACTTTTATTTACACTAAAGAGACCCTAAGACCATTTAATACAATAAAAATCTTCCTATAAGCTTATATTTGTATTTAACGTACGTTGTATTTTATACATTTATTTTTCTGTTAAAGCTTCCATTGTGTAAACATGCAAAGCCTTGAGGACTGCTGCTGGGCGCCACCATCTTGGATATGATGTCAGCAGCCGCAGCAGACTCAGAACTTTCACTCAAGTGACACCCTATAGCAGTGATGGTGATAACAAAAATATTTTGATAGTGAAAAAAACACACTTGGACAAGAAACATTGAGTCCATAGAACTTTGAAAGAGAATGCTGATGGAAGGCAGGAACAAGTTCCAATGAGCAGACAAGGTACATCCACCGTCACCAAAAAGAGGGGAAGAAAGAGGTGATAGGAAATTGTATGAGAATCCCCGATTGAAGATTTTCCTCACATTACGAAGACATTTCTCATCCTGATTCTTTTTCTGACAATAGCAGGTTGTTTACCCAATTCCTTCTTTCCTCCCTACCTTCTTCCCTTCCTTACTCCCTTCCTTCCTCTCCTTCTTACTTTCTCCGTTTGTCCTCTCTTCCTTCTCCTGCATCTCAATGCTCTTTTGTCATTTCTTCTTCCAACTCTCCCCACTTCTTTCCTCCTTTTTTTCCCCCCTGTCTTCCTCAATTCCCAACTTTCTTCCACCCCCCCCCCCACCCACTCCTTCTTTCCTCTCTCTCGAGCTGTTCTTTAGCAGATGCGCAGGGGTGTTATTAATTCTTTTTTTTTTTGTATAATCTTTATTTTCCAATTTCAAATGACATTACCAGTTAAACAAACTACACAGTCAAAACAACAAGAGGGGGACTGGGTGGGAGGGGGGGGGATAGGCAAAGGGGAGGGAGGGGAAAAAAGGAAAAGGGGGGAGGGGGTGGTGTGGGGGGTGAGGAACACCAAGGGGTTAGTGTAGCACAGTCCGAACATGGACAACCATAATGACAGGGGAAAACATCTTTTAGGCGATGCACAAACAAAAGGGCACCCCACCCACCCCGGATATTCGATCCCTGTGGCGCAGGCTTCCCCCCCATAACGATGGGGGGAGGGGTGACCACCTGCTCTAGCACCATAGTGGTCGCAAATGCGGCTTCCCATCTGAAAAGCATCTCAAACAAGTCCGAGGTACCCGGTACGGTCAGAAACCTGAAGACCACCCAGGTAGCTCAGAGAAGGTCACCCAGGTTTTCCACGAGTGCAACATATCTATAAACCAACCACAAACAATTACTCCCCAAACAAAAGAGGAAAAGGGAAAAGAGAAAAGAAACATGGAAAGTTAGGTGGGAAATAAAGAAGAGTGGAGATCAGGAAGGCATGCGGACCAGCTCTCACCGGGTCTGCTGAGGAGATGAGTCCACTTTCAAGTGGAGCCCGTAGTAGTTGACTGGCGGTGCGCCTGGACGAGTCTCCCGAATGAGGGATCTGCTAGGGTAAGTATTGCAATGTCCAAACTTGAAGAAATCGTGGTTGTGTCATGCACGTGGGCTTTCCAAGCTGCCCAAGTAAGGTCAAATCGTTTGCGAGTGTCACTGCAGTCCGCTAGCCAACTTTCTGCCTCCATGATCCCCCCCACCTTCCTTAACCAATCCTGCTCGCTTGGTATATGCAAGCTTTTCCAGTGAATTGGTATAAGGCGTTTTGCTGCATTGAGGAGGTGGGGCAGAGCACTTCTCTTGTAACGAGACAGGGGCATGGGGGGGACATGGAGCAGGAAATGCTGAGGCAGAGGCGGGATATCAATACCCAGGCCTTCAGAAATGTGTTTGCCAACTACATCCCAAAACGTCCGGAGCACGGGGTACTCCCACCAGATGTGGAGGAATGTGCCCCTCTGTCCACATCCCCTCCAGCATCCATCAGAGGCTGTAGGGAAAATCCTAGCTAGTGTGGTGGGTACCCTGTACCAGCGAGTCAATAATTTGTAGTTGTTTTCTTGGGTCTTAGAATCTACAGAGCTCGAGTGAGTTAAGTGGTAAAGGTGGCAAAGTTGTTCCTCGGTAAAGTCATACTGGAGGTCCCTTTCCCACTCCCTAATATAATGAGGTGTGGGGCTGGGCGTCGCGTCCTCCAGCATCTCATACAGGGCTGAAATCAAATGGGGCAGCGGATCTGTAGACACCCACATATTTTCAAATACTGTCAGAATGGTCCTAATTCGTGCTATTTTTTGGCATTTAGCTACGAAATTTTCCAGCTGGCGGTGCCTCCAAAAGTCGAAGGGAAAGCTGCCGTATTTATCCCGCAGGGTGTCTAGTGACATCAGTATGCCCCCCTCCACAAATCTTGCCAGACTAGCGATGCCATCGTTCGCCCAAGTTTCCAGGGAAGCTTTCAGTTCTCCGGGGGAGAACCACAGATACCCACCCACAGGTGCCAGTGGGGACGTCCGAGGCGCCAGGGCTAGTCGGTCATTCAGTTTGTCCCATATCGTCAGGGAGTGAAGAGTTAGTGGGGAAACCCAATCTGAGAGCCCCCTACCATCCGCGGGGACCCAGGGCGCATAGGACAAGTCCCTCCCCGCCATTGTTTTTTCGAGGGTAACCCACAACTTAAGGGACGTGTGAAACTTCCAGTTCAGAATACGTTGCAACGCAATCGGTTGGTAATATTGGAGAATGTTAGGTATACCTAGGCCCCCCCTGAGCTTTGATCTTTGCAGCGTTGCCATGGCGAGTCGAGGCCTCTTACCCCCCCATACAAATTTAATGAAAAGACTGCGCAGGTCCGCAAAGAAGCGTTTCGGGAGGTGTATCGGAATCATTTGCAAGAGAAATTTAATGAAAAAACTGCGCAGTATACGGGGTAATACTGTCATTTTTAAAATATTTGTCCGACCAACCCATGTAAAAAGTGCCTTATCCCATGTCTGAAGGTCCTGAGTGATTTTTTTTAGTAAGGGAACATAATTGTGAGCATATAAGGAATCAAGGCGATTCGTAAGCTGGATCCCTAAATATGTCATAGAGGAGGTGGACCATGTAAAGGGGAAGGAATCCCGCAGGGAGGATATCAAGGGCTGTGGGACAGTGATCGGTAGTATCTCCGATTTTGTATAATTTATTCGAAAGTTGGAAACCTCCCCATATTCACTCAGCTCTCCCATCAGGTTCGGCAGTGAGACAAGGGGGTCAATCACATGAAAGAGTATGTCATCTGCATAAGCAGAGAGTTTATGTTCAAGGGAGCCCGCGTGTACCCCCTTGATATTTTGATTTGCTTTGACCCTCTGCAGCAGCGGTTCCAAGACCAGTGCGAACAAAAGGGGCGAAAGCGGACATCCCAGTCTCGTGCCGTTCTGAATAGGAAACGCTGTGGAGAGGCCACCGTTCACCTTAACCTGAGCCGTAGGGGACACATAAAGTGCAGAGATCCATGGTAACATATGCAGACCTAGACCTGTGTTCTTAAGAACAGCGCTGAGAAAATCCCAGTCCACGCGATCGAATGCCTTCTCCGCGTCAGTGGACAAAATCAGGTAAGGAGGCATCCGATCTCGCGTATGCGCCCAGTGAACCAGCTGCATGGCCCTCTTTGAGTTGTCTCTGGCTTCCCGCCCTACTATAAATCCGGTTTTATCTGCGTGTATCAAGTCAGGGAGTAGATGTTTCATGCGATTAGCCAAGATTTTAGAAAAAATCTTGAGGTCTGTGTTTAGGAGAGAGATTGGGCGATAGCTCTGGGGTTGGGTGGGGTCCTTACCATCTTTGGGGAGCACAGTAATATGTGCCAGCGAGGTCTCCTGAGGAAGGCGTCCAGTGGTCGCCAATGAGTTGAGGAGAGTGCAGAAAGGGGCCTGTAACCTATCAAATTTTTTTAAATAATATGCCTTAGTGAAACCGTCAGGCCCAGGACTTTTGCCAGTGGGCAGTGACTTGATAGTGGCCAATAATTCAGCTGGGGTAATAGGGTGTTCCAGGCCAGTTGCCTGTTCCGAGGTCAAAGTAGGGAGCCCAATTGAGGAGAGGTAGGAGGTGATTCTATTCTGTTTAAGCGTTACTTCAGCCGGAGAGGAGGCGGAATCCAGATTGTATAGAGACTCATAATAATCGCGAAACATGGACGCAATTTTTGAAGTGTGCTGCGCCAGTTCACCCGAGGGGGAGTGTAGCTCATGCACATGGGCCAGGAGCCTCTTTTTTCGAAGAGCGCGTGCCAACAGCCGGCCACACTTATTGCCGTGTTCATAGTACGTATGAGCCAAATAGCGTAGCTTACGGTTAATTTTACGGTCCAGTAAAAGCTGTCGGAGCTCAGTCAGACGACGGAGCTCAACAGGGTCTGCTGTCCACTTGTGACCGAGCTCAGCTTGCTGTAATGCCTGCAGTACTCTCTGGAAATCCGCCTGCCTCTCTTTGTTAAGCTTGGCTCCCAGGACAATTAAAGTGCCACGAACCACTGCTTTGTGACCTTCCCATAGAATGCCATCCCCGACTTCTCCGTTTGTGTTTTATGCGAAATAGTGCATCAGAGTCTCCTGTACCCCTGCCACTACCCCCAGGAAGTCTAATAGATTTTCATTCAGTTTCCAGGTCCGTGTCTTGGCGAGGGCCCGCTTCAATGAGAGAGTCAGTGTCACCGGGGCATGATCGGTAATAGTGATTTGGTCTATGGTTGCCCCTAGCAGAAGGTCAAGGGTATCCTGGTCTACAAGCAGTAGGTCAATTCTAGTGTACACTTTGTGGACGTTAGAGAAGTAACTATAGTCTTTTTCGGAGGCGTGAAGTGCCCTCCAGCAGTCCACCAGTGTATGTCCCTGTAAGGTCTTCCTAAAATGCCGCAAGAAAGCGTGGGAATGGGTAGATTTGTTCGCCAAAGTATCTAAAAGAGGGTCCGGGCTAACATTGAAATCCCCCCCCAAAATAAGTCTACCCTCACGGAAGTCAGCCAGTTGGGCAAGAACCTGATCGATAAACGTGAGTTGCTGCGCATTGGGGGCGTATAGGGTAGCAAAAGTGTACTTTTGACCCATAATAGTGCCTTTCAAAAACACATAGTGTCCCTGAGAGTCTACCATATGGTCAGTAGGTTGAAACTGGCAATGTCTGTGAATGGCAATGGCTGTACCCCTGGATTTAGGCTTTGGGGAGTTGCTGAGGTACCATTGCGAAAATAAATGGGTAGGCAATTTAGGGAGCGAAGAGTCAGTAAAATGGGTCTCTTGTAGGAAGGCCACCTGCGTCCCTAGTCTTTTTAGTTCCAGCCATAGCCTATTTTGCTTGTTGGGGGAGCACAAACCATGCACATTGTATGACACTACCTTAATCGTAGCCATGTTGTGATACGGACGTTCGTCCAGACGTCAAGCCCCAGCGTGCCAGGACCAGTGAGAGCGGATCCGCCTTCCGAGCGCAAAAAAGAAAGAGAAGAAAAGAGGGAAAGAGAGAAAGAAAAGCAGAGAAGGGGGAGAGAAAAAGTAAAAAACATTAGCAAAACATAAACATAAAGTATAGAATGTGGGCCCACAGCAGCCTTAATGGCGGCCTGTGGTGATACCCTGTACTGTTTGCCCAACTCATGCCGCTCCTCCGATATCGGAGGGCAACAGAAGCGAGGCAAAGTGCCCATAACCAGGCTACCACCCAATACAGGCAGTCCTACTTGGGAGTCGTGATCGGACATGGGAAGCCAGGAGGTTCCAGCTCCCCACATAGAAAAAAGCGGTAAAAGTCCGGGGATGCAGTGTCTAAGTAAGGCCCTGGATAATCCAGAGTGCCGTGCAAAGGTCTGGAACGGATGAAGTCTAGCAACAATCTGGCAGACTAATTTCCCCTATATAGGAAAAAAAACAAAAACAAACAAAAAATGGGGAAAAAACAAAGCGGGAGGGCTTCCGCTAAGGTGCCAGCAGTGTACTGTCTTCTTGCTTACGTAGCGAAAGAAAACCAACACTAGACAGTGGGCAAATCCTAAAGTCCGTCCCTGGTCTGTCCCTGAGAAAATGAGAGTTCTCGTGACCCTTCAGTCTCCAGCGGGTGTCCCCTTTCTCCCAGCAGTGGAGGAGTTGCGTTTGCGGGACCGGGAATTCCGGACCTGCTGCCAAGGCTGGGGCACTGGTGCCATAGGAGGACCTGTAGATAGTCTCCAGTCTGGGAAGTCGACGGGCTCCAACTTTAGCTGCGACAGGAAACGCGGGAGGTCATCTTTATTGCGTAGAGTGGCAGACTTGCCGTCCCTGTCTGCGTGGAGGCTAAAGGGGAACCCCCATCTATAAGTGATGCCTGCAGAGCGTAGTGATTCCAGAAGGGGGTTCAGGGCCCTGCGTTGCATCAGGGTGCGGCATGACAAATCCTGGTAAAAAAACAAGCGGACTCCGTCAAATTCAAAATAGGGGCGTTTGCGCATAAGCTGCATGATTTGATCTTTGATTGTATATCTATGGAGCTTGCATATTATGTTGCGTGGGTTGTCTGCTTTCATCGACGGGGGTCTGAGGGCTCTGTGTGCTCTGTCAATCTCTACAGTTCCATTAGGGGGGAGGCCCACCAGTTCCTTGAATATGCCTTGCAATGTGGGGACAATATCTCTTGCTCCTGTTGCCTCTGGCAACCCCCTTATGCGGATATTGGACCTGCGACTGCGATTCTCATAATCATCAAGTTGTGAGATTAGAGTCTCTATGTGATTATCCTGGGCTGCACACTTGTCCCTCAGCTGCGTTATAGCAGGTAATGCTTCCTCCACTGTTTGCTCCAGAATTTCTAGTCTATTGCCGAGCTGATTTGTATCAGCTTTCAGCTGTTCTATGTCCTGCTTGAAGGCCTTCTCCACCCTGGTGGCAAAACGGTCTAGGTCCTCTCTGGAGAGACAAGATATGCTGTCTCAAGTCCCTGTCCCCTATCAGTTCAGAGACATCCGAGCCTGGGCCTATCGAGGCAGAGGAGCCAGGGGACTCAGGGGGGTCGCATCTATTACCAGCTGCGGCGTCTGGATAGGAGATCCTCCGGGCTGCGGCTGTGGAGGAGGCTTAGGCGAGTTCCTCCCAGCGGTATCTGTCCCTCTGCCCTTCCCGGCCGCCATCTTGGATGTCCCGCCACGCGGCTGTGCTCCGCCGCCGAAATACGTTCTAATGGTACCGGTACCATAGTCTGCTGGAGCCTTGGTTCTGGAGGAGGCTCTCCGGTACTGGGACACGACTCTTGGGCCAGAGCTGGTGCAATGGATCCGACGGATCAGGCTAATTAAGCTGCAGTATGTGAGGAGCTCTGGAGAACTGCTTCCTCACTCGGCCATGTCCAAGCCACGCCCCCCGGGTGTTATTAATTCTTAATGGCACCCCCATGTATGGGAAAATGTGGTGTGTTTTCACTTGTGTGAAATTGCATTGTGCCAAAGCACCATGTGGTTCATGTGGTTTCCTGTGTGCATTTCCAAAAAGGTGTCAGGGACTTTTTCCCTGCATTTTCCACAGGTTACTGGAGATCAATATGAATGAATAGACTGCTGTGCCTGTGCAAACATGAGCCGCACCACCTGCAATAGTGTGAACCTAGATTTTCTCCCTTCCATTTCTGCTCTTCATTCCTTTCCCTCCCTTCCTTTCTTCCTCCCCCTTCTGTTACTTCTGAACTTTGCTGCTGTCCTTCCTTTCTTACTCTCTTCCACCTCCCTCCCTTCTGAGATTTTCTCTTTCTCCCTCCTTCCCTCTCTTCCTACTTTCCTTTCTCCCTTGTTTCTTTCCTTAATTTCTGGATGTATGCAGGCCAAATTCTACTGGTAAAATATAGTAATAAAGTATGCTACGAATCAAAACCTTTAACTCTGTCATTTTATTGAACATTTTTAATATGAATCTTGATAATAAAATGTATAGTTCCTCTTTAAGATCTGCTGAATTATAGAAACCTTCAGATAAAAAGGTTACACATTTCTCATTCATATAGTATCACTTGTCTGTTAGCAGAACATGCGTTTATTATTCTTAATTGTATTAATTGTTAACTATGCCTTTGATTAATTTCTAATAACTTGCTGGGGAACATTTCAGCCCCATTAAACTTTAACACTGAATTCTTCTTCAAAATATATGCTGTAAAGTCTGGAGTTTTCTGTTCAAGTAATATGTATATCAATGTCTTCTTTCCTAACACACGTTTTTTTGAAAGCAATTGTCTTGTTTTATTTGTTGGACGTTCAAGATAGTTTAATGTGACAGTGCTAACAAGACATAGACCTGAGATGGCAGTCAGAAGATCTGGTCATAGAAACATCTCTCTTATGAAATGTTTTCATTAAAATGTACAACTTATATGGGCTGAAGTTTTTCTGTTCTCTGGCCTTGGCTTGCTAAATCATAAATTTTTGTTTGGGAAAATCCATGCCAAATGGATTATTTTTTCCCTTGAGATTAATCAGTCCAGGGGTGTCTGCTGAGGACACTTTAATGCAGGGGTGCCCAACCTTTTGAAGGCTGAGGGCAACTTAAGCGATTTAGTAACCATTCGTGGGCCATAATGAATGGAGTGGGCAGATGACAGGTCTGTGTCCAGTCTGCATATGCAAAGCAGACACAGACACAGCCCAATCTACTCTATGGCCCTCTGATCCAATCAGATGGAAGGGGACGGATCCACTTCTGTTTTTTTTTTTAGAACAGATCGGATTGGAGGTAGGCAGGTGTAAACAGGCAAAAGTCTGTTTACAACTGCCGCTCCATAGAGGTGAATGGAGGGTCCCATTGGGTCGGACCGATTGTGTGAAAGGGGCCTAAGGCTGCTTTTACACTGATGGTCTGCAGTTTACCCACACCGTGGGTGTGGCACAGTGTACCTGTGTTTTTCCCGCCGTTTAGCTGCCCTTTGCCATAGACATCTATTATATCCTGCAGGTGTGATGCACTTTCTGAAAAGCCGCTTGCTTCCTCTACCGCCAGCTTCATTCACAACACTGATGCTCTTGGATGGCAGGTCAACAACCTGCAATATGGGCTTGCCAACCAGCCATTCCAGAGCAGGCGGTCGTGGGCCACATCAGAGGGCTTCGCGGGCCACATGTGTCCCCCAGGCAACTGGTTGGGCACCCCTGCTTTAATGTATCCACATATATGACTCTTTATCTGTCCACATATACTGTATGTCCTCTACATATATGACTAGGTGGGGGTAATAATCATCCAATATATAGAGTAGCCTAAGGTTTAAAAACAGTGTGAGTTTGA
This sequence comes from Rana muscosa, assembly GCA_029206835.1. Lineage (NCBI taxonomy): Eukaryota > Metazoa > Chordata > Amphibia > Anura > Ranidae > Rana > Rana muscosa. The sequence continues at coordinate 160,107,815 of CM055116.1, read as the reverse complement.
GGAACCAACAGCCAACACTGCAATTTACTGTATAAGTATACCTAAACTCAAAAACAAAAGATGTTTGCTACTCCTTAGATGTGTCTCTTTCCCTTTATTTTCACCTGATGACCCTGGCAGCAACACAACTGGGACCAATGCCAACTAATATACATTATATATTGTGACAGCAGGAAGGTAAAGTCACCTGGTTGCATCCAGGGGGGTAGGTATATTTCTCCCAGATTCAGGCTTTATGCCGACTTATACAACTAGGGAGAGAGTTGATGAAGCCCAGCTGAGGCTAGTGGGCTCATGGATGATTCATACCTCTAGGGAGAGTGCTGGGCGTCGTGCAGGCAGGGAGTTGATGAAGCCCAGCTGAAGCTTGTCAGCTCGTTTAAGGCCTCTATAAAAACTCCCAGCTTCATTAGGTGTCTGCTCATGCCTGGAACCAGACCTGTGTGGACTGTCTAGGGAGAGTGAACCCCTGTGCGGTGAGACAAAGCCTGTGTGGCTATTTGTTTGGACATTTACTAAACCAGGGACTTAGGGACTAGGACAGCACCAGGCTGATCCCAGTTGTTAGTTAGGAAACCTGCATGTTTAGTCAGAGGTCAAGCTGACCAGGGTTTATTTTGTTTATGTTTCTTTTTGCTTTGCTGTGTTTTTTGTCACTGTAAATAGAGAAATAAACCGCACCTTTTTGATCTTGAAAACCACAACCTCCGTCTGCTGGGCCTCTTTTTGTGTGGGGAGCCCATCCAGGGGATCACACACACCCGCTGCCGAGCTAACCCCCTCACAGTTGGTGGAGAATACAGGCAGTTTTTTTTTAAGCCAGCATGGAGGAGATACTGAAACAGCTGGCTCTAGCAAATGCCAATCAACAGCAGACAAATGCAGGTTTGCAAAAGAGCCTTGCAGCTCAACAACAGAGCTTCGCAGCCCAGCAGCAAGCTCATCAACAGAGCCTTGCAGCCCAGCAGCAATCTGAGGCCCGCTTCATAGACCTGTTACAGAAGCAAGAGCAGAGACTACAACAAATGGAAGCAGTAATGCAGCAACGTCCGCAGACCAGTGAGGAAAGCCGTCCCACTAATACCGCGTCCTTTGGGGTGAGTCGTTTATTGACAAAAATGACTGGAGAGGATGATCCAGAGGTATTTTTGACCACATTTGAAAGGACTGCTGAAAGAGAAAAGTGGCCTGAGGAGCAGTGGGCTGGACTGGTGGCTCCTCTGCTAACTGGTGAATCGCAGAAGGCTTACTATGACCTAGAGCCTGACCAAGCAAAAGACTATGTGATGCTAAAAGCTGAAATATTGGCAAGGCTGGGTGTCACCCTGGCTGTCCGGGCTCAGCGTGTGCATAACTGGACTTTCCAGCTTGGAAAACCCCCCAGGTCTCAAATGTATGATCTCATTCACCTGAGCAGGAAGTGGCTACAGCCAGAGACTTTGTCCGCACCAGAGATTGTGGAACGTGTTGTAATGGATCGGTTTTTGAGAGCTCTTCCTACTGCCATCCAAAAGTGGGTAAGCCATGGAGACCCAGAGACGGCCGGTGGTCTTGTGGATCGTGTAGAGAAATACTTGGCTACAGAGAACCTGACGGCCTCTTCCAGAGACTCTCGGACTTTCCACCCTAAGACCAGACCATCCCCAGGGGCGGATAAGAGGATTCCAAGGGGTGAGGGTGGAGAGAGTGAGAGGGTGGGAGCTCTACCCAAAGTTTGGCGAGAACAGCCTGGGAAGTCAGGGGCTCAAGAGGCAGCCAAATGGATTGTTTGCTACCGCTGCCGGCAAGCGGGACATATTGCAGCAAATTGCCCGGTTGTGGAGGAACCCATGCAATGTGACTTTCTGACGGACAGACGTCAGTCGCTGTGTGCGACAGTCGCATGCACTGCCATTCGGGGAACTGAGAAACATTTATGCAAAATGTGTATTAATGGTAGAAATGTTGTGGTATTACTGGATTCAGGTAGCCTTGTGACCCTGATAAAGGCTGAATTAGTTAAAACAGAGGTCTCTGGGAATAGCAAGGTAGCTGTTATTTGTGTGCATGGGGACACCCGAGAGTATCCAGTGACTACAGTGTGTTTCAAGACCCCCAAAGGTACCCTCTCTCATCCAGTGGGGTTAGTATCTCAATTACCGCATGATGCCATTGTGGGAAGGGATTTTCCGAAGTTCTGGGAACTGTGGGATGATCCTGAGCCCCCCACTGGTGCCCCTATGTACCAGGAAGGTGATAGCCAGAACTCCTCTGAGAGTGGTGAGGACTCTCCAGAATTTCCCTTGTCAGTATTGGCAGGCGAGACTCAAGAAACTGGAGAGGAGCCCACCTCCTCAGACGAAAACCTACCGTCTGTGGAGTTTTCTGATCTTGAGGTTCACAGGGAAAATTTTGCCACAGAACAGTTAAAAGACCCCGCCCTAATAAAGGCACGGGAAAACGTAGTGGAAATAGATGGCGAGTTAGTGAACCCAGATAATACCTGCACTTACCCATACTTCAGCGTAGAGAAGGACCTACTGTATCGGGTGGCAAAAAGGGCAGAAGAAACCGTTGAGCAGCTTGTGGTGCCCAAACCTTACAGGAAGTTGGTGTTGGAGTTGGCCCATGGGCACATTCTTGGAGGTCATCTGGGGACAGAGAAAACCCGAGAGAGGGTATTACAGAGGTTCTATTGGCCTGGGGTGATGAAGGACATAGAAAATTATTGTTCCTCCTGCCCTGTGTGTCAGAGGTCGGCCCCGATGCCACATTTCCGTAGCCCGCTGGTCCCTCTACCCATCATTGAGGTCCCGTTTGAGAGGATCGCAATGGATTTGGTAGGTCCTATAATCAAGTCCGCTAGGGGGCACCAGTACATATTAGTTATAATGGACTATGCCACCCGTTATCCAGAAGCGATCCCTCTCCGAAATACCTCGGCCAAAACCATAGCCAAAGAGCTATCTCTTGTTTTTAGCCGGGTGGGTATTTGTAAAGAACTGCTTACGGACCAAGGTACACCCTTTATGTCCCGGGTTATGAAAGAGCTGTGTAAATTGTTCAAAGTGACGCAATTGCGTACGTCTGTGTATCACCCCCAAACCGATGGGCTGGTTGAAAGATTCAACAAAACCCTAAAACAAATGTTGAAGAAAGTGGTGAATAGAGATGGAAAGGATTGGGACTGTCTACTTCCTTATTTGATGTTTGCTATTAAGGAGGTGCCCCAATCCTCTACGGGATTCTCCCCCTTTGAGTTACTGTATGGGAGACACCCAAGAGGGCTGTTGGATATTGCCAAGGAAACTTGGGAAAGTGAGAGTTCTCCCCACAGGAGTGTGATTGAGCATGTTGCCCTGATGCAAGATCGAATTGCACAGGTAATGCCCATCGTGAAGGAACATTTGGCCCAAGCGCAGTTGGCACAGCAGAGAGTGTACAACCGTGGAGCCAAGACCCGTACCTTTTCCCCGGGGGATAGGATATTGGTACTTGTCCCTACGGTTGAAAGTAAATTCCTTGCCAAATGGCAAGGCCCCTACGAGATAATGGAAAAAGTGAGCGAAGTGAATTACAAGGTCAGACAACCAGGAAGGCGAAAGCCCGAACAGATCTATCACGTTAATCTGTTGAAAGCCTGGAGGGATAGAGAGTCCCTAGTCGCAGAAACTTGGTCACCAGCTCAAACTGGTTGCGTGATTCCGGAGGTTGGAATAGCAGCCACCTTGTCACAACCCCAACAACAGGAGGTTAAGGAGTTTGTGCTTCGCAACAAGGAGGTGTTCTCTGAGCTGCCGGGACAAACATCTGGGGTAGAGCATGATATTATTACCCCGCCCGGTGAAAGGGTGAAGTTAAAACCCTATCGGATCCCAGAGGCCCGACGGGAGGCAATACGGGAGGAAGTACAGAAAATGCTGAACTTAGGGGTGATAGAGGAGTCCCAAAGTGATTGGTCTAGTCCCATTGTGTTGGTGCCTAAACCGGATGGGAGCTGGCGATTTTGTAACGATTTTCGTCAGTTGAACAAAGTTACAAAATTTGACACCTACCCCATGCCACGTATAGATGAGTTGATCGACCGGCTGGGAACAGCCCGATACATGACGACTCTTAACCTCACAAAAGGGTATTGGCAAATTCCCCTGGCCAAGTCGGCCAAAGAGAAAACCGCATTTGTAACCCCAGACGGGGCGTACCAATATAAGAGAATGCCGTTCGGGTTACAGAATGCGCCGGCCACATTCCAGCGGAAAATGGACCAGATACTGAGGCCCCATCGGAAGTATGCTGCGGCTTACCTGGATGACGTAATTGTCCATAGCACAGATTGGGCCTCACATCTGCCAAAAGTGCAAGCAGTCCTAGACTCTATCCGGGAAGCGGGGTTTACGGCTAACCCCAAGAAGTGTACCATTGGGCAGGAGGAGGCCAAATATCTTGGGTACACCATTGGCAGGGGAGTAATAAAACCCCAACTCAACAAAGTCGAGGCCATCCAGAGTTGGCCACGTCCCAACAGCAAGAAGCAGGTACGAGCCTTTCTGGGAATCGCGGGTTATTATCGGCGCTTCATTCCCCACTTTGCTTCTAAGGCTGTGCCCCTAACCAACCTGACGAAAGGGAAAGGGTCGGTCATGATTAAATGGACCCCCGAGGCTGAGGCAGCGTTCCAATTCTTGAAACAAGCCTTATGTAGCCAGCCAGTGTTGTACTCACCCGACTTCTCTAAAGACTTTGTCGTACAAAGTGATGCGTCAGATGTGGGGTTAGGAGCAGTATTGTCCCAGGTCTGGAACGGGGAAGAGCACCCAGTCATTTACCTCAGCAGGAAGTTGAAGTCCCATGAGGTAAATTACGCCACGGTTGAAAAGGAGTGTTTAGCGGTGAAGTGGGCTCTAGATTCCCTTTGGTACTATCTGCTAGGTAGGCACTTTGACATGGTTACGGATCACGCTCCGTTAAAGTGGATGGCTCAAAACAAGGAGACAAATAGAAGAGTAAATAGGTGGTTCCTGGCCCTACAGGAATTCAACTTCACAGTAAAGCATCGCCCTGGCGTTCAAATGGGGAATGTGGATGCTTTGTCTCGAGTACATGAATGCCTGATTGCTGGTGTTCCAACCCCAAGGTTAAAACAAGAGGGGGGGTATGTGACAGCAGGAAGGTAAAGTCACCTGGTTGCATCCAGGGGGGGTAGGTATATTTCTCCCAGATTCAGGCTTTATGCCGACTTATACAACTAGGGAGAGAGTTGATGAAGCCCAGCTGAGGCTAGTGGGCTCATGGATGATTCATACCTCTAGGGAGAGTGCTGGGCGTCGTGCAGGCAGGGAGTTGATGAGACCAGCTGAAGCTTGTCAGCTCGTTTAAGGCCTCTATAAAAACTCCCAGCTTCATTAGGTGTTTGCTCATGCCTGGAACCAGACCTGTGTGAACTGTCTAGGGAGAGTGAACCCCTGTGCGGTGAGACAAAGCCTGTGTGGCTATTTGTTTGGACATTTACTAAACCAGGGACTTAGGGACTAGGACAGCACCAGGCTGATCCCAGTTGTTAGTTAGGAAACCTGCATGTTTAGTCAGAGGTCAAGCTGACCAGGGTTTATTTTGTTTATGTTTCTTTTTGCTTTGCTGTGTTTTTTGTCACTGTAAATAGAGAAATAAACCGCACCTTTTTGATCTTGAAAACCACAACCTCCGTCTGCTGGGCCTGTTTTTGTGTGGGGAGCCCATCCAGGGGATCACACACACCCGCTGCCGAGCTAACCCCCTCACAATATATATATATATATACATATTATGGAAAAATACCGTGCTACCAAGAAAGTGTTATTGCCCAGCTGCCCACACTACAATTAGACAAATTGTCAAAAAAAAATATGAGGTAAAGTGCGGCGCTAAATATATACAAATGCATACACAATTAAAGTAACAATGCAAAGAATACAGTAAGGCCACTGACTGGCGTAAGTGATATATATTTATAAAAATACAATCAAATTTGCAAAAGTGACAGTGCTTTAAATGTATATAGGCCAATATCTGGCACCTAATATATAGTGACATATAAACAGTGTGAATCACAATATTTATCAAAAACAAAAATAAAACCACATAAGTTAGTCCAAAGATAAACAAAAGAGAAGCTTCCAAGGAGTGAAAGTTCATAAGTGATGAACGGTGGATATTCTGCTTTTAGGAAGATAGGCCACCATGAAGAAGGTTTGCAGAGCCCCTTGGAGAGGGCATTCACCAGAAAGGGGATTCACCAACCAATGTGTAACCACCACCATATAAAATAGCTGGGTACTCTTACCAGATGTTGTGGGCCCTCTGCCAGCGGCAAGGAGCAAAGCACGCAAAAACACTAGAGACATGTAGATTTTCTGGGAACCAGCATTCAGGGGTGTACGGCAGTGTGGCAGTACGGATCCAACATCAAGGGGGGGTTTAAGCTCCCATCATCAGGCAAGGGTCATAGAGAAACAAAAAAATTTGCCACATAAAATCCTTGCCTAAAACTATTTATTGAATAAAGTATTGCACTTACATCAATAGAGACAAATATAGGCGTTGTAAAAATTTGAACACAAGAAGAAGATAAAAGTGCAGTATCATGGGGCCAACACAGTATGTTCCAACGCGTTTCATCTACTAAGATGTCATGTGGGGTATGAGCTGGCCCCCATGTACTCCATCTATATATAATATAAGTCATAATTCATTATCCAATTGCGTCAGAGTGACCGCGCTTCAGCCCAACCGGAAGTGACCCGGACATGGTAAATGGTGTGCGCTCAAATCAAAGCCTCTACTTGGCCGATATAGGATCCAATAACGCTCGAGGTGCGGACCAAGCCTTGTTTTGGTCCATCAACATGGAGTGTCGCATAATAAAGCCACATGCCTCGGAGATGGCGCCCAGAACCCAAACCACATTATGGTCTGCTTACATAGAGAGCCATGTGGTGAAGTCACATGTTTCATAAAAATGGCGTCAGGGACTCGGACCAAGCCTCACTTTGGTCTGATGTCGTCAGACTTAGCATCATGTGACTCACCAAGATGGCGCCCAGCTTGATAGCCAAGCCTCACTTCATACAGATATCCATCTGCAGTAATAAACCGCAATGGGAGTAGAAGTGCAAACCAAATCTCACTTTGGTCTGCTGTCACATGACATCCCGTATTAGGGAAATGTTTATCAAAGGAGGTGGGATTAATAGCATGTACCCAACCACGCCCCAATAAGCTGACACATGACAAACCGTCATGTGACTGGACCAAAAAAGGCACTCCATCTGCCGGCCCGTAATGTTTAAAACAGGCAACTAGTGATTGGAAAACCATTGTGCCTCAGTAAATAAAAACATTGTGTCTCACTATACCAGGTTATCAGATGGTCAATGCCTTATAGTTTGCAGATCTTAGATACAACATACTCATCTGCATAAACTAAAACGACTTGTCCAATAGACAGAAATCATCACCCCAGTTTTCAGACTCCAAAAAATCATCCGCCTAATAGAGGGGCATCACATAATGGTAGAGGGAGGGGTTCCTTTAGGAATAGAGGCCATGGGTATCATCAGGGCCCAGCAAATACACACCATCAATACAATAATGCCTATCGAGTGCACTCACCACACCCTCACTGTCACGTACCTGGACAGAGTCTGAAGTGACAAGGACAGCCTCTCTTGTATCTCCGGTCCTGGTCCCGCTGAGAGTGGAGACAGGAGAAACCAAGAGATGGGAGGAACACGAGTGCCTGCAGATGTAGCCCAAGAAGCCTGAAGCAGATGATGCAACTCTTGGAGGGCAGAAAGTCGCAGCAGGTCGCTGGACCAAGGTTGCAGATACCCGGGTTGCAGAGTAGAGCCAAACAGGAGACAGGAACGTAGTCACATGGATAGCCGGGTTCGGTAACAGACGGGCAACAAGGTACAAAGACATCAGGCAGGAGCAAGGTCAGATCTGAAGCCGAGATAAGGAATTGATAATCAGAAGTAAGCAAGTCCAGCAGCAAGGTCAGGGGAAACCAAGGTTCGACAGCAGGTGACAGGCAGGTAAACAGCAGGATACAGGTACAGGAACAGCTGAAGATCCTTCAGCGTTTGACTGGGGTCAGTGCGCCCCTTAAATAGGCCTTCTGGCGCCAAATGACAGCGTAGACGCGCTCCTGCGGATGTACACATTTATTTGCACACACGCATTGGCGCATCTGCGATCCACTGAGTTCCTTGTGCGCATGCGCATGCCCGAGTGTGCCCGGAGTGCGCTGACAGATCCCTTACATTGCCCCCTCCCTAAGGGCAGCCTCCGAATGCCCCTCAGAGGCTTCTTTTCCAGATGGCGCTGAAAAAAGGCACAAACTTTTTGTGGGGCATGCACATTAGAGGCTGGTTCCAATGAGTTCTCTTCTGGGCCATAACCCTTCCACTTGATCAAGAATTGTGTTTGGCCCCTCTTGGTTTTACAATCCAGCATAGCTTTGCCTTCATATTCCTCGTTGCCTTTGACGAGTACTGGAGAATAGGGATGAGCCGAACACCCCCGGGTTCGGTTCGCACCAGAACCTTCGAACGGACCGAAAGTTCGCGCGAACTTTCGAACCCTATTCGTTATAATGGACGCGAACGTTCAAATTCAAAATTGCTAATTACAACGGCCAATATGCATGTTAATGTCATAAAACAGGTTTGGGGACCCGGGTCCTGCCCCAGGGGACATATATCAATGCAAAAAGAAATTTTAAAAACTAAAGTTTTTTCGGGAGCAGTCATTTTAATGATGCATAAAGTGAAAAAAAAAAAAGTGAAATTTTCCTTTAAATATGGTACCTGGGGGGTGTCTAAAGTATGCCTGTGAAGTGGCATGTGTTTCCCGTGTTTAGAACTGTCCTTGCACAAAATGACATTTGTAAAGGAAAAAAAGAAGCCATTTAAAACCACTTGCGGCTTTAATGTCATGTCTTGTCCTGGCCGCCATATGGCTGAAAATCCTTGAGAAAAATGGCATGACGTCCACCTTCCCCACCGCTCCTTCTGCTACTGACCGAAGCCTCAGCAACTCGTCGTCCAGGACCAGGAGTTTGTAACCTCCCAGTTTCTGGGAACGCGTTGCACAGACCTTTCTGCAAGGCCTCCCTGAGATGTCTCATCCTCTGCTCCCTCTGCGACGGCAAGATAAGGTCCGCAACCTTACCCTTGTACCGTGGATCAAGGAGAGTGGCCAGCCAGTAATGGTCACTCTCCTTGATCCGAAGAACACGAGGATCCTTCCGCAGGCTTTGCAGGATCAGGGAGGCCATGCAGCGTAGGTTAGCTGAGGCATTCGGTCCGGAGTCTTCTGGGTCACTGAGGATGACATGATCGCCAGCCACCTCCTCCCAGCCACGTACAAGTCCACTGGTTTGTTGGGACTGTACATCATCCCTAAAAGACTGCTGCTGCTGATGCTGAGTGCCAGGCTCCACCTCCATGCTCACACAATCCTCCTCCTCCTCCTCCTCCTCCTCCTCTTCCTGTGTGATGGGTGGGACAGAAGGAACATTGTCTGGATAAAGGGGGCCTTGAGAGACAAGGAAGTCCTCCTCTTCCTGCCTCTGTTCTGCCTCAAGTGCCCTGTCCATTATCCCACACAGCGTATGCTCCAACAGGTGGACAAGAGGTACAGTGTCACTGATGCATGCACTGTCACTGCTCACCATCCTCGTGGCCTCCTCAAATGGTGAGAGGACAGTGCATGCATCCCTGATCATGCTCCACTGGCGTGGGGAAAAAAAGCCAAGCTCCCCTGACCCTGTCCTGGTGCCGTAGTCGCAAAGGTACTCATTGATGGCCCTCTGCTGCGTGTGCAGTCGCTGCAGCATGGCCAACGTTGAGTTCCACCTGGTGGGCATGTCACATATTAGGCGGTTCTTGGGCAGGTTCAGCTCCTTTTGCAGCTCAGTCAGCCGAGCACTGGCATTATAAGATCGGCGGAAATGCACACAGACTTTCCTGGCCTGCCTCAGGACATCCTGTAAGCCTGGGAACCTGCCCAAGAACCGCTGCACCACCAGGTTGAGGACGTGAGCCATACAGGGCACATGGGTGAGCTGCCCCTGTCGCAGGGCGGAGAGGAGGTTGGTGCCATTATCAGAAACGACCATTCCTGGCTTAAGCTGGCGTGGCGTCAACCACCTCTCGGCCTGCCCCTGCAGAGCTGCCAGAACCTCTGGCCCAGTGTGGCTCCTGTCCCCCAAACACACCAGCGCAAGCACGGCATGGCATCTTTTTGCCTGCGTACTCGCGTAGCCCCTTGTACGCCTACGGAGCACCGCTGGTTCCGAGGACAGAGCACTCGAAGAGGACATGGAGGAAGAAGAAGAGGAGGGGGTGGAGGAGAGAGGTGTGTCACAACCAGTAGTAGCATTTTGGAGGCGTGGTGGCGGAACAACCTCCAACACTACTGCACCTTGTCCTGCATCCCTCCCAGCTGCCAATAGAGTGACCCAATGGGCCGTGAAAGAAAGATAACGTCCCTGTCCATGCCTGCTGGACCATGAGTCAGCGGTAATATGCACCTTACCGCTGACCGCCCTGTCCAGCGAGGCATGGACATTGCCTTCCACATGCCAGTAGAGAGACGGAATCGCCTTCCGTGAGAAAAAGTGGCGTTTGGGAACCTGCCACTGAGGAACCGCACATTGAACAAACTCACGGAAGGGGGCCGAGTCTATCAACTGAAAAGGCAGCAGTTGAAGTGCTAGCAATTTAGCCAAGCTAGCATTCAACCGCTGGGCATGTGGATGGCTGGGAGTATACTTCTTTCGACGGTCCAGCAGCTGGGGCAGGGAAATTTGCCTGCTACAATCGGACGTCGGTGTACTGCAAGTACTTGGTTGTGACACACCTAATTCTACACCTTCAGTCCTCTCAGAGCAGCTTTCAGAGAGGACTGAAGATATAGTGGGGATGGAGATCCCAGCTGATGAGGAGCAAGGAGAGGTCCGCTTTGTTCTTTGGTGTGGGTCTTTTATGTGTGCTTGCCAACGAGCTGCATGGCAGGTCGACATATGTCTGCTCATGCTTGTGGTGCCCAAGCGGCTGATGTTTTGGCCACGCGAGATACGCTTGAGACAAATATTGCAAATAGCAGTGGTGCGATCTGATGCACTCGTCTCAAAAAAGGCCCACACCAAAGAACTTTTGTGATAACGTGCAGAGGCAGCGCCCTGCACAGGCGGAGCTCTGCGGTGTGGTACAGTTGCTGTGCTGGCCTCTAGCTGGCCTCCAGGGGGCATCCTGCCTCGTTGGACATGTGACGCTGCATCCTCCTCCTCCTCCTCCTCTCTCCCTTCAGGCACCCACGTGGAGTCAGTGACCTCATCATCCCCTCCCTCTTCACCACTAGAGCAAACCTGGCAGTAAGCTGCAGCTGGTGGAACACTACTGCCAGATTGCTGTCCTTCAGCATCCCCTCTCTCTGCGCGCACACTACTGACTTCCTCAAGCTGGGTATCATCATCCGAGCCTTCGAATCGTTGGGCATCCTCCTGGAGCATGTACCCAACACTGTGCTCAAACAGTTCGGGGGACTCCTCAGGAGGACATGGTGGGTCTAGGGAAGGGGTGGCTGATGATGCCATTGAGTACGCGTTGGCAGCTGCTCTGCCAGTACCCTGAGCCTGGGTGAGAGAGGATGAGGAGGATGAGGAGGGCTTGGTCATCCATTCTACCAAGCCTTCGGCATGATGCGGCTCCACATGTCCAGCTGCCGAAAACAAAGACAAGCGTGTCCCATGGCCACGTGCTGATGACGATGCACGACCACGTCCACGGCCAGCACTGTTGTCTCTAGAAACAGAGCCTGCCTGCCCTGTGTTCTTGCCTCGGCACGCTCTGCCTCTCCTTGGCGGTCTTCCAGCCATTGTAGTCGGTAGTGTATATAGTATAAAAAATAGAACTCCTATGTGTGCTCACAACACACTGTAGGTCCTATGGGTGCTGACACTAACACACTATAGGTACTATGTGTGCTGCTGACAAGAAAATATAGGAGCTCTGTTTGCTGCCACTAACACACTAGAAGTCCTATTGGTGCTTCTGAGATGAAAATATAGGAGCTCTGTGTGATGCCACTAACACACTAGAAGTCCTATGGGTGCTGCTGAGAAGAAAATATAGGAGCTCTGTGTGATGCCACTAACACACTAGAAGTCCTATGGGTGCTTCTGAGATGAAAATATAGGAACTCTGTGTGATACCACTAACACACTAGAAGTCCTATGGGTGCTTCTGAGAAGAAAATATAGGAGCTCTGTTTGCTGCCACTACCACACTAGAAGTCCTATGGGTGCTGCTGAGAAGAAAATATAGGAGCTCTGTGTGATGCCACTAACACACTAGAAGTCCTATGGGTGCTTCTGAGATGAAAATATAGGAGCTCTGTGTGATGCCACTAACACACTAGAAGTCCTATGGGTGCTGCTGAGAAGAAAATATAGGAGCTATGTGTGATGCCACTAACACACTAGAAGTCCTATGGGTGCTTCTGAGATGAAAATATAGGAGCTCTGTGTGATGCCACTAACACACTAGAAGTCCTATGGGTGCTTCTGAGATGAAAATATAGGAGCTCTGTTTGCTGCCACTAACACACTAGAAGTCCTATGGGTGCTGCTGAGAAGAAAATATAGGAGCTCTGTGTGATGCCACTAACACACTAGAAGTCCTATGGGTGCTTCTGAGATGAAAATATAGGAGCTCTGTGTGATGCCACTAACACACTAGAAGTCCTATGGGTGCTGCTGAGAAGAACATATAGGAGCTCTGTTTGCTGCCACTAACACACTAGAAGTCCTATGGGTGCTGCTGAGAAGAAAATATAGGAGCTCTGTGTGATACCACTAACACACTAGAAGTCCTATGGGTGCTTCTGAGAAGAAAATATAGGAGCTCTGTTTGCTGCCACTAACACACTAGAAGTCCTATGGGTGCTGCTGAGAAGAAAATATAGGAGCTCTGTTTGCTGCCACTAACACACTAGAAGTCCTATGGGTGCTGCTGAGAAGAAAATATAGGAGCTCTGTGTGATGCCACTAACACACTAGAAGTCCTATGGGTGCTTCTGAGATGAAAATATAGGAGCTCTGTGTGATGCCACTAACACACTAGAAGTCCTATGGGTGCTTCTGAGAAGAAAATATAGGAGCTCTGTGTGATGCCACTAACACACTAGAAGTCCTATGGGTGCTTCTGAGATGAAAATATAGGAACTCTGTGTGATGCCACTAACACATTAGAAGTCCTATGGGTGCTGCTAAGAAGAAAATATAGGAGCTCTGTTTGCTGCCACTAACACACTAGAAGTCCTATGGGTGCTTCTGAGAAGAAAATATAGGAGCTCTGTGTGATGCCACTAACACACTAGAAGTCCTATGGGTGCTTCTGAGATGAAAATATAGGAACTCTGTGTGATGCCACTAACACATTAGAAGTCCTATGGGTGCTGCTGAGAAGAAAATATAGGAGCTCTGTTTGCTGCCACTAACACACTAGAAGTCCTATGGGTGCTGCTGAGAAGAAAATATAGGAGCTCTGTGTGATGCCACTAACACACTAGAAGTCCTATGGGTGCTGCTGAGAAGAAAATATAGGAGCTCTGTGTGATGCCACTAACACACTAGAAGTCCTATGGGTGCTGCTGAGAAGAAAATATAGGAGCTCTGTTTGCTGCCACTAACACACTAGAAGTCCTATGGGTGCTGCTGAGAAGAAAATATAGGAGCTCTGTGTGATGCCACTAACACACTAGAAGTCCTATGGGTGCTTCTGAGATGAACATATAGGAGCTCTGTGTGATGCCACTAACACACTAGAAGTCCTATGGGTGCTGCTGAGAAGAAAATATAGGAGTTCTGTGTGATGCCACTAACACACTAGAAGTCCTATGGGTGCTTCTGAGATGAAAATATAGGAACTCTGTGTGATGCCACTAACACACTAGAAGTCCTATGGGTGCTGCTGAGAAGAAAATATAGGAGCTCTGTTTGCTGCCACTAACACACTAGAAGTCCTATGGGTGCTTCTGAGAAGAAAATATAGGAGCTCTGTGTGATGCCACTAACACACTAGAAGTCCTATGGGTGCTTCTGAGATGAAAATATAGGAACTCTGTGTGATGCCACTAACACATTAGAAGTCCTATGGGTGCTGCTAAGAAGAAAATATAGGAGCTCTGTTTGCTGCCACTAACACACTAGAAGTCCTATGGGTGCTTCTGAGAAGAAAATATAGGAGCTCTGTGTGATGCCACTAACACACTAGAAGTCCTATGGGTGCTTCTGAGAAGAAAATATAGGAGCTCTGTGTGATGCCACTAACACACTAGAAGTCCTATGGGTGCTTCTGAGAAGAAAATATAGGAGCTCTGTGTGATGCCACTAACACACTAGAAGTCCTATGGGTGCTTCTGAGATGAAAATATAGGAACTCTGTGTGATGCCACTAACACATTAGAAGTCCTATGGGTGCTGCTGAGAAGAAAATATAGGAGCTCTGTTTGCTGCCACTAACACACTAGAAGTCCTATGGGTGCTGCTGAGAAGAAAATATAGGAGCTCTGTGTGATGCCACTAACACACTAGAAGTCCTATGGGTGCTGCTGAGAAGAAAATATAGGAGCTCTGTTTGCTGCCACTAACACACTAGAAGTCCTATGGGTGCTGCTGAGAAGAAAATATAGGAGCTCTGTTTGCTGCCACTAACACACTAGAAGTCCTATGGGTGCTGCTGAGAAGAAAATATAGGAGCTCTGTGTGATGCCACTAACACACTAGAAGTCCTATGGGTGCTGCTGAGAAGAAAATATAGGAGCTCTGTTTGCTGCCACTAACACACTAGAAGTCCTATGGGTGCTGCTGAGAAGAAAATATAGGAGCTCTGTGTGATGCCACTAACACACTAGAAGTCCTATGGGTGCTTCTGAGATGAAAATATAGGAGCTCTGTGTGATGCCACTAACACACTAGAAGTCCTATGGGTGCTGCTGAGAAGAAAATATAGGAGCTCTGTGTGATGCCACTAACACACTAGAAGTCCTATGGGTGCTTCTGAGATGAAAATATAGGAACTCTGTGTGATGCCACTAACACACTAGAAGGCCTATGGGTGCTGCTGAGAAGAAAATATAGGAGCTCTGTTTGCTGCCACTAACACACTAGAAGTCCTATGGGTGCTTCTGAGAAGAAAATATAGGAGCTCTGTGTGATGCCACTAACACACTAGAAGTCCTATGGGTGCTTCTGAGATGAAAATATAGGAACTCTGTGTGATGCCACTAACACATTAGAAGTCCTATGGGTGCTGCTGAGAAGAAAATATAGGAGCTCTGTTTGCTGCCACTAACACACTAGAAGTCCTATGGGTGCTGCTGAGAAGAAAATATAGGAGCTCTGTGTGATGCCACTAACACACTAGAAGTCCTATGGGTGCTGCTGAGAAGAAAATATAGGAGCTCTGTTTGCTGCCACTAACACACTAGAAGTCCTATGGGTGCTGCTGAGAAGAAAATATAGGAGCTCTGTTTGCTGCCACTAACACACTAGAAGTCCTATGGGTGCTGCTGAGAAGAAAATATAGGAGCTCTGTGTGATGCCACTAACACACTAGAAGTCCTATGGGTGCTGCTGAGAAGAAAATATAGGAGCTCTGTTTGCTGCCACTAACACACTAGAAGTCCTATGGGTGCTGCTGAGAAGAAAATATAGGAGCTCTGTTTGCTGCCACTAACACACTAGAAGTCCTATGGGTGCTGCTGAGAAGAAAATATAGGAGCTCTGTGTGATGCCACTAACACACTAGAAGTCCTATGGGTGCTGCTGAGAAGAAAATATAGGAGCTCTGTTTGCTGCCACTAACACACTAGAAGTCCTATGGGTGCTGCTGAGAAGAAAATATAGGAGCTCTGTTTGCTGCCACTAACACACTAGAAGTCCTATGGGTGCTGTTGGGGTGCAATGCTGTGCTAACAGCACTGCGGTTGGTACTACTGCAATACTGTACTAACAGTAAGCACGCACCAGACTAATCCCCAGCAGCAGCTAATAACACGCTAACTGTGCAATCAGCAGCAATGAACGATCAATGACTTAGGTAGCAATGGTTTAGCAAAGAAATAGCCAATGGTTTAGCAAAGAAGAGCAAATCTTTCAGTATCAAGCAAAGACAGAATCAGCAGACTGATCTCTCCTAAAGCCGGAACTCATGTGACCGGGGCCGATGGCGTGGCGGCCTTTTAAATGGTGGGGCGTGTACTAAAGCCCCTGAGCTGTAATTGGCTACAGGCGTCCTGCCTGTAGCCAATTATTGCTCTCCGAGTTTCGGGCGCTGTGATTGGCCAAGCATGCGGGGTCACAGTGCATGCTTGGCCAATCATCAGCCAGCAATGCACTGCGCCGGCCGCGCCGGCCGCAATGCATTGCGGGGCCGCTCGCATCACACGAATGTGATGCGAACGGCCCAAATAGTTCTGGGCTCGACGAGCGAGCGAACGCCCGGTGCTCGATTCGAACATGGGTTTGAATCGAGCACCGGGCCCATCCCTACTGGAGAAGGGTTTTCCGGATCTCGGTTAGAAAACGGGTTAGGTACCGTTGATTTTAGTAGGGAGATGTGGAATACGGGATGGATTTTCAGATTTTTAGGTAGAATCAATTCAAAGGCCACAGGGTTGATTCTCCTTTTAACTGGAAAAGGCCCAAAATATTTCTTCCAAGTTTTTTGGAAGGACATCTGAGTTTTAAATTTGCAGTGGACAACTAGACCTTGTCTCCTGGTTCCAGGTTCAAGTTACCCCTCTTCTTTTTGTCAAAGAACCTTTTGTTGCTCGCCTGGGCTTTAGAGATGGTATCCTGGAGCAATTTGTTGTTAGAGTTAAAAAAGTCCAGTCTGTCTTGTACAGCAGGTACGGAGGAGTCTATGGGCAACTCAGGCAAAAATGAAGAGTGATATCCATAATTGGCGAAAAAAGGAGATTGCTTGGTAGCAGAGTGAATGGAATTGTTATAAGAAAACGCCGCCAGTGGAAGAAGAGAAGACCAGTCATCCTGAGAGAAGGAGGTGAAGCACCGTAGGTATTGCTTCAAGGTTTGATTATTCCTCTCCATCTGTCCATTTGTTTGAGGATGATAAGCAGTAGACAGACGGAGTTCAATGTTTAGTGCTTCACACAGGGACCTCCAAAATCTTGAGGTGAACTGCACCCCTCGGTCTGAGACAATGTTGTCGGGGATTCCATGCAGTTTTACGATTTCTTTGATAAATGTAGAGGCCGTCTCAGCGGCAGACGGGGTGCCTTGTAGGGGTACAAAATGCACCATTTTGGTCAGGCGATCTACCACAACAAATATAGAGGTGAAGTTCTCAGACAGAGGAAGTTCCACGATAAAATCCATAGATATCATGCTCCAGGGTTTCTTTGGTATGGGAAGACTTTCTAGTAGACCCCAAGTCTTGGCTCAATTGGTTTTACAGCGCAGGCATGTCACACAAGATTTTACATATTTGTTACAGTCCTGTGTCAGGTCAGGCCACTAAAAAGAATGGGAAATCAAGTCTATAGTCTTATGGATACCGAAATGGCCCACCAGGGGGTGATCATGGCACCGCTTGAGAACAGAGACTCTGAACTGTTCCGCAAAAAAGATCTATTCATTGTGAAAATAGAGTCCGTCCTTAAACTGGAGAGGTAAATCTTGAGAAGGGGGGTGCTCTGTCACATCTGCCTTTATTTGGGACATCAGGTCTGATTGAAGAAGAAGGAAATTCTTGGCTGGCAGGATAGTGTCTGTGTAAGTAGTGAAAAAATCTGTGCTAAAACCCCTTACTAAGTCAATATAATGTGATATTAAATATGATGTGAGGGATACGTCGTAATTAAAAAATTTGAAAATCAGAACACATTAATGTGGATGGCGGTGCTGCAACTAAACAACCTAAAATATTCAGTCCGTGTCAAGTGTAAAACATCCTGAAGACTTTCGAACTAAGGCCAATATTTTGAAGGAACCTTTCATCGAGAAAGGTTATTATCCAAATGTCTTGGATAGAGACTTGGGGGCTGTCTCTGCCCTTGACAGAAAGGATCTACTAGTCCCTAAGATAAAAAATGCTCTTAATGGCAAGAATGAATATGAGTGGTCCTTTCTAACGACCTTCTCATCTCAATATTGGTGGGTCAACAGAATTTTCAGGAAGCACTGGCAGGTTCTTAAATGTGATAAGATACTGGGACCTACCTTACCTGATAAACCAAAGATTTTGTTTAGATGGAATCGATCACTTAAAGATATTGTGGCTCCCAGTGCCATCGATCCACCTAAACGTCCTACCATGTTTGGTAACTTAAAGGGTTTTTTTCCTTTCAAAAAATGCTCTGTGTGCAAAACATCACAAACCATTAGGACTCCGACATTCACCTGCCAGGTGACCTCTAGAACTTACCAAATTTTGGAATTTATGACCTGCAGCACAGTAGGGGTTATATACCTCCTTAGGTGCCCCTGCGGGTTCCAATACGTGGGGCGCACCACCAGAGCCCTTAATGTTCGTATAGGGGAGCACCTTTCAAACATTAGGAGAGGCTTCCATCATCGGGACACCTCTCTACATCAAGTTATAGGTATTGAGAAGTTTGTTCCACATTGGAGGGGGAACAACCTTAAGAAGCACATCTCCGTAGAGAGACCAGTTGGATATTTGACATCCAGTGCTATAATCCTCTGGGACTCAACGTGGAATGGGACATCAACTGCTACATTAATAATAGTTGAACCCATTCTGCCGTTGCCTTTCTTGTTCCCCCTCATTCTTCCTTGAAGTGACTGGATGAGGAACAGCACAGTTTGATCATTAATTCCACAACACCTAGAAGTTGTTGGTATTATGGTAACATATGGGATGAACATTGTAGATATCTCCATCATGTATTGCTTACGTTGGCTCTTTCCCCTCCCTTGAGAATAATTAGTCTGTCCCCTTTTTATTGTATTATCATTTTTAAATCATCCTATATCCCTTTTTTTATTATGCATTTTTTTGCATTTTTTATATGTAGCGTCGGCCCAAAATGGTCCACGCTATGTTTAAAATTTAGGGGATAGTCTGAGCCAATAAGTTGGGCTCAGATTCACAGATTTTTCTAAATTCTGCTTCTGCTCTGGTTGTGATACTGCCTGGCAGTTATATTTCCTGTTCGCCCGTAGGTGGCACTGCCACCGCTGGCCCATGTTGGAACACAGGTGTATCACAGCAGTATTGGGTGTCCCTTCTCGGCAGCCGTGCAGTGGGCGTGGTTAACCCGCTGTGCATGCTGGGGAGGGATACTTAAGGGGCAGACGCCATTGGTGTAGGGAGTTCCTGGTGCGCCTCATGGCCCTTCTGGCACGGGGTGCGTGTGTGTTCTAGCCCCGGGCACCTTCAGGCCAAGGCTAAATCTCTGCTCACTAGGCCCAGCTCTGCTGGTTTGGGCCTACACTTCTGAAGGTATCCCAAGCTGTCCATCCGTGGGAAGGAAGCTCTTGAGGAGGCAAGCCAGGGAAGGACCTGCCCTGGAGGAGACTGGCAGCACGCCGATGTCTTGGGAGAGGCCTGGTAACTCATTCAAGGAGGGATACACTAAAAAAGCTCTATTATTGCTTGGCTGGAGGTTCGGGACGTTTGAAATCCTGTGGCAGAGGATTCCCGGATGCATCCCAAAGTTCACTAGGTCTGTGGCAGAGACCCAAGTTCATCAGGTCTGTGGCAGAGACTTTCTTTCACCTCTAGCAATTTGTGACAGAAACTGTCTAAAGTTTGATACGTGCATCATCCCGGCTGCTAGGACCGTAAGAGGGGACTATCCGGGTGAGCAATACCCACTCAGGCTTGAGTGGCGAATATACTGACTGTTTGTATCTATTGTACCGTGTGCCTGAACTATACCCTACTTCTCTCGTTTCACACTTTCTCTTAAGATCTGCAGCAAAAGAAAATAAAGCCTTATTGTTGAGGTTTTACATCTGTGTGGACATTGACTTTTCTGAAAAATCTTTACCCTGACAACCAGAGCCATGGAGGTAGTTTGCATGACCCAAAATTAATCAGCAGCTCATTCGGGGGTCAGTGCTACATATATATGTACTCAATATGCGTTTTTTTATTAACTTTGCTTGCTGTTATGTTCTCTTAGGAGTTGCCGGGAGAGCCGCTGTGGTAAGCGTCTTTTGAGCACCCCCCGACATCTCTTTTTGTACGGGAAACACAGGCGACACTTGTGCGTTCGCTCTCAGAGTGGCTTCCGGTGTCCCGCCGTTGTTTTCGCGCCTTTTTTGCCTTTAAATTATGTGGTGAGTGACGTTCAGATACCATCTCCTTTCCCAGAAGAATCCTTTTACAGGGAAACACGTTGAGTGGAGTCAGTATCTCATACATCACCACACACGAGCCAGTCTGGTTACATGCCACGGCTGTGTGTTTTTTGAACTTTGTTCTTTTTGTGGTGTACAGCAATTTATGTGTTTTTTAAATAAAACCCCTGAAACGAATGCTGCACCATGAAGTTTCTTCTTTTCTGCCCTATCTAACCTAACACTGAACTGGGGACCTAAGCACTCAGGACTGGAGGATTATACTGAAGCAGGAGCTCAGTGTAACGCTAGCGGTGTATCCCACAGGAGGAATCCTTGAAGGGTCATCCATGGTCGGCTAAGGGTTTCCTGATATGCCTGTATGATCTCTATAGCTTGAGATCCACCCAATCTGGTAAGCGACGGTGATCGCCCTTTTAATCTGATGAACAGAAACTTGTTTGTTTGATCTGCAATTTTACACAGGATAGTGTCTGGCTCAGAAGGTTGGACTGGATCATGGAACATGCGCAAGAGCGCGTCAGGTTTGCCATTTTTAGAGCCTGGATGGAAGGTGATATGGAATATGAAGCGGGAAAAAAATAATGCCCATCTTGCCTGCCGGATCTTAGTCGCTTGGCTGTTCTCAAGTATTCCAGGTTTTTGTGGTCGGTGAAGATGAGGATAGGGTGAGAGGCTCCCTCCAACAAGTAACGCCATTCCTCAAGTGCAGCTTTAATGGCTAACAATTCCCGATCACCAACATCATAGTTTCTCAGACCGATTCAGTTTTTTTGAGAAGGCTACAGGATGTAGTAGAGATTTGGGACCTTGTCGCTGGGATAGAATAGCCCCTATGGCGTTTTCGGAGGCATCTATCTCCAAAACATAGGCCAGGGACGGTCGGGATGCTTCAGGATGGGAGCTGAAGTGAACAGGGTCTTTAATTGTTCAAAGGATACTTGTGCTTCAGGGGCCCATCGGAAAGGAACATGCTGTTTGGTTAGTTGGGTAATAGGAGAGATTATGTCAGAAAAGTTTTTAATGAACTTCCTATAAAAATTAGCAAATCCCACAAACCTTTGTACCGCGTTCCTGTCTGTAGGAGCCGGCCATTCCAGGACTGCAGCGACCTTCTGGGGATCCATGGCAATACCATCAGCGGAGATGACAAGTCCAAGAAACTGAATGGTCTGCTTTTCGAAGTTACGCTTCTCAGCCTTGGCATAGAGGTGATGTTCACCATGTCTACTCAAGATCTTCTTCACATGGGTGCGATGTAATTCCATCATATCGGAGAAAATAAGGATATCATCAAGGTAAACTATAATAAATAGATCAAGAAAGTCCCAAAAAACATCATTTACCGGGTGCTGGAAGGTGGCAGGGGCATTGCAGAGACCAAAGGGCATAACTAAGTACTCAAAATGCCCGAAGCATTTCCTAAAAGCTGTCTTCCATTCATGTCCCTCTTTGATCCGGACTAAGTTGTAAGCTCCCCTCAGATCAAGTTTGGAAAATATCCGTGCTCCCCGCAACCTCTGGAACAATTCAGGGATCAGTGGAAGTGGGTATTGATTCTTGACAGTTATCTTATTAAGATCCCGATAGTCAATACAGGGTCTCAGAGAGTGATCTTTCTTTTCTACAAAGAAAATACCAGCCCCTGCTGGTGAGGAGGAATGCCGACTAAACCCTTTCTCCAGACTTTCGTCTATGTATTTGCGCAGAGCTTCTAATTCAGGCTCCGAGAGCGGATAAATTCGGCCAAAGGGGATCTCTGATCCTGGTAAGAGTTCTATGCGACAATCGGAAGCCCTGTGTTGAGGCAGAGTTTCTGCGCTTTTCTTGTTAAACATGTCTAAGAATTCATGTTAGACAGTGGGTACCAGTTTCACGGTTTCAGGATCCGGGGAGATACTGAGGAGAGAAGCAGGATTAAAAGTCCTTTCCGGAAAACAATGTACCTGACAATAATTTAACATAATAACATTGTGGTAAGATTTACCATTTATTCATCTATGGTGGTGGTCTCCTTCAGAGCACATTTACTGGTATATGGGTGGTATGGTGTTTCCCTTCTCCCCTCCACCCCCCCCTTTGTCTTCCCTTCCCAATCTTAATTCCCTCCCCTCTTTCTCCTCCCCCCCTTTTTCTTCCCCCCCTTCTTCCCCCCCTTCTTCCCCCCCCTTTCCTTCCCTTTCTTTCTCCCCTTTCTTTTCTTTTCTCTTTTGTCTTTCTTTTCTCTTTCTTTTTGGCCCTTCCCCCTCCCCCTTCCCTGTCTTCCAATCTTTTTGTTTTATTTTGACTCTTTTCCCCCCTCCCCCCTTCTCTTCCCCCCTTCTCCCTTCCCCTTCCTCTCCCCCCCTTCCCCCCCTTTCCTTTCCTTTCCCCTCCCTCCCCCTTTCCCTCCCCCTTTCCCCCCCTCCATTCCCTTCCTTTTCCCCTTCCCTTTTCTCCCTTGTTCTTCTCTTTTCCCCTTTCCTACACCCACACCTGGTGTCCCCAATCACCCCTAGTTATAATTTTGGTTATATCCTAATAGCTTTTAATTACTTTTACCAGAGAGCACCACACATGTCCCCCTCGTTCGCCACGGGGGGTTAATTTGAGCCTCTGCCTGACCCATGAACCATATTCGGTGAGCAGATGAGCATTTTTTGACATTGACTGTACCCATGTTGTTAAAATATTGTACCTCCATATGTTACATGTATATGTCATTGCTAGTTCATTTATTGTATATATTATGTATTATACAGACCCTCTTGAAGAAGCGGTACCAACCGCGAAACCGGTTGAGGTTTTCGCCTCTCTCCACCATAAACAGATGTGTGACGGTGGTTCCGTTATCAACCAAGCTGTTTTCCTTTGTGGGTTTGGCTCAAATGTTTTTAATTGTATGGTTTTTATGTAATAAATATACTTTTATACAAAAAATATTTTTGTCGTGTTATCAGTGCCTAGAAAAATCCACCCAACATCCCTATTCCTGGTGTCCATGTGGGCGAGTTGGCAATAGCAGCCATCACCCTATGCTCACCCGGTCCAATCCTTCATTACTTATTTTGGATGATGGCACTATTTATTTCTTGATTATATTTCTTTAAGTGAGGCTACATTAAAAACTTTGATAGCCCAGAGATGACAGCGGAGAACAGAAGAAGAGACCCCCGAAGTCGGAAGAAGACCCCCCGGAGCTGCCTAATAAATTACTTTAAAAACCTGTGTAGTGTGTTTTTTTATTGACATTTTTTTTCCACCAGGTGAATGGGTAGGGGTACGATGTACCCCATAATCATTCACATAGGGTGGGGGACCCGGATCTGGGGGCCCCCTTATTAAAGGGAGCTCCCAGATTCCGATAAGCCCCCCGCCCGCAGCCCCCGAAACCAACGGCCAGGGTTGTTGGGTAGAGGCCCTTGTCCTCATCAACATGGGGGCAAGGTGCTTTGGGGTGGGGGAAGCCGTAGAGCGCCCCCCCTGCTCCAAAGCACCCACCCCCCCATGTTAAGGGCATGCGGCCTGGTATGGTTCAGAAGGGGGGGCTCGCTCGTCCCCACCCCCTTTCCTGACCGGCCGGGCTGCGTGCTCGGATAAGGGTCTGGTATGGGTTCGGTAACAGACGGGCAACAAGGTACAAAAACATCAGGCAGGAGCAAGGTCAGATAGGAAGCAGAGATCATGAACCGATAATCAGAAGTAATCAAGTCCAGCAGCAAGGTCAGGGGAAGCCATGGTTCGACAGCAGGTGACAGGCAGGTAAACAGCAGTATACAGGTACAGGAACAGCTGAAGATCCGTCAGTGTTTGACTGGGGTCAGTGCGCCCCTTAAATAGGCCGTCTGGCACCAAAGGACAGCGTGGACGCGCTCCTGCGGACGTGAATGTTTCTCTGTGCACGCGCATTGGCGCATCTGCGATCCACTGAGTTCCTTGTGCACATGTGTGTGCGTGAGTGTGCCCAGAGCACACAGATCCCTTACACTCACGATACAGATAGAAACCACGGGGATTATCATTGTGATAATTATCATGATAATAGATCCACTATTCATATATATAATCGGTTTTCCCCTCTCAGACATGACAGTCTACGCAATACTCGCAATGATTATCATTACATGTCTCGAAAAGATGATAGTTATGATAGATCTCCGTTTAACTATAATCAGACCAACCCTGACCAATATAAACATTGGGTTTTTCCCAGGGAAACACATGGATATCAAAGGGGCCCAAAATCAAGAGAGGCTCCTGAGGGGGAAGGCGAGCCCAAAGGAAAAAGGCCAAGAACCTAATAGGCCAGGGGATTTTTAATCTTAGCCAAGTAACATTGACTGACTCTGAGATATTGATCCTGGATAAAGGACTAAAATTCGTTCCACTTAAGAAGTTGAACAAATTTGGTACTTTTATTGATGTACACAAGTACATCAGAAAATTTTATATACAGAGACACTTTATTGCCAATCCGGGAGGAACACAACCCCTGGCTGTTATAGGTGATATTGCACATTCGGACCAAGCAAGACTGTAAGCAGACCATAATGTGGTTTGGTTCTGGGCGCCATCTTCAAGACATGTGACTTTATTATGTGACGCTCCATGTTGATGGACCAAAACGAGGCTTGGTCTTCACCTCGAGCACCATTGGATCCTATATCGCCCAAGTAGAGGCTTGGAGTGCAAGCCATTTACCATGTCAGGGTCACTTCTGGTTGGGTGAAAGCGCAGTCACGCTGACGTGATTGGAAAATTAATTATGACTTATATTTTATATAGATGCAGAACACGGGGCCAGCTCATACCCCAGATGATGTCTTACTAGACGAAACGCGTCAGTACGTACTGTGTTGGCTCCATGATACTGCACTTTTATCTTCTTCTTGTGATCACATTTTTAAAACGCCTATATTTGTCTCCATTGATGTAAGTGCAATACTTTATTCAATATATAATTTTAGCCAAGGACTTTATGCTATGTGGCAAATTTATTGTTTTTCTATGACCCTTGCCTGATGATGGGAGCTTAAACCCCCCTTTGATGTTGGGTCCGTACTGCCGCACTGCCATACACTCCTGTATTCTGGTTCCCAGAAAATCGACGTGTCTCCAGTGTTTTTGCGTGTTTGGCTCCTTGCTGCTTGCAGAGGGCCCACAACATCTAGTAAAAGTACCCAGCTATTTTATATGGTGGTTACGCATTGGTTGGTGAATCCCCTTTCTGGTGAATGCCCTCTCCAAGGGGCTCTGCAAACCTTCTTCATGGTGGCCTATCCTCCTAAAGGCAGAATATCTACTGTTCATCACTTATGAACTCTCACAACTTGGAAGCTACTCTTCTGTTTTTCTTTGGACTCATTTATTTTTGTTTTTGATGAACATTGTGATTCATACTGTTTATATGTCACTATATATTAGGTGCCAGATATTGGCCTATATACATTTATAGCACTGTCACTTTTGCATATTTTATGGTATTTTTACATCCATCTGTGTTTGCATTGGGGAGATTTCTCCTAACTTCCTGTCTCTTTGTCAGGTTTCAGACAACACAGGAAGTGAAGGAAAATGTCCTTAAAAATAATCTGTCCTTTAAATTTAAAAATATCTTTTACAGGTAAAGTGCAACACCTTGCATTGGGAGATGGGAGGTGCTGCAGCTTGGTTAAACCATTTTTTTTATAATGGGCATGGGAAAATGGAGCGAGATTTTCATTATAATTATGGAGCCAAAATGTTTTTATTCTATCTGGGAACAAAGGTAGTTTATGTTGTAATATGTTAGCCGATTTATGTGGGATATTATATATATATATATATATATATATATATATTGTGACAGCAGGAAGGTAAAGTCACCTGGTTGCATCCAGGGGGGTAGATATATTTCGCCCAGATTCAGGCTTTACGCCGACTTATACAACTAGGTGGAGAGTTGTATAAGGCTAGTGGGCTCATGGATGACTCATACCTCTAGGGAGAGTGTGGGGCGTCGTGCAGACAGAGATGAGGAGACCAGCTGAACCTTGTCAGCTCATTTAGGCCTCTATAAGAACTCCCAGCTTCATTAGATGTTAGCTCATGCCTGGAACCAGACCTGTGTGGACTGTCTAGGGAGAGTGAACCCCTGTGCGGTGAGACAAAGCCTGTGTGGCTATTTGCTTGGACATTTAAAACCAGGGACTTAGGGACTAGGACAGCACTAGGCTGATCCCAGTTGTTAGTTAGGAAACCTGTATGTTTAGTCAGAGGTCAAGTTGACCAGGATTTATTTTATTTATGTTTCTTTTGCTTTGCTGTGTTTTGTCACTGTAAATAGAAAATAAACCGCACCTTTTTGATTTTGAAAACCACAACCTCCGTTTGCTGGGCCTGTTTTTGTCTGGGGAGCCCATCCCGGGGGTCACACACACCCGCTGCCGAGCTAACCCCCTCACAGTTGGTGGAGAACCAGTGGCAGTTTTTTTTTAAGCCAGCATGGAGGAGATACTGAAACAGCTGGCTCTAGCAAATGCCAATCAACAGCAGACAAATGCAGGTTTGCAAAGGAGCCTTGCAGCCCAGCAGCAAGCTCATCAACAGAGCCTTGCAGCCCAGCAGCAAGCTCACCAACAGAGTCTGGAAGCTCAGCAACAAGCCCAGCAGCAATCTGAGGCCCGCTTCATAGACCTGTTACAGAAGCAAGAGCAGAGACTACAACAAATGGAAGCAGTAATGCAGCAACGTCCGCAGACCAGTGAGGAAAGCCGTCCCACTAATACCGCGTCCTTTGGGGTGAGTCGTTTATTGACAAAAATGACTGGAGAGGATGATCCAGAGGTATTTTTGACCACATTTGAAAGGACCGCTGAAAGAGAAAAGTGGCCTGAGGAGCAGTGGGCTGGACTGGTGGCTCCTCTGTTAACTGGTGAATCGCAGAAAGCTTACTATGACCTAGAGCCTAACCAAGCAAAAGACTATGTGATGCTAAAAGCTGAAATTTTGGCAAGGCTGGGTGTCACCCAGGCTGTCCGGGCTCAGCGTGTGCATAACTGGACTTTCCAGCTTGGAAAACCCCCCAGGTCTCAAATGTATGATCTCATTCACCTGAGCAGAAAGTGGCTACAGCCAGAGACTTTGTCCGCACCAAAGATTGTGGAACGTGTTGTAATGGATCGGTTTTTGAGAGCTCTTCCTACTGCCATCCAAAAGTGGGTAAGCCATGGAGACCCAGAAACGGCCGGTAAACTTGTGGATCGGGTAGAGAGATACTTGGCTGCAGAGAACCTGACGGCCTCTTCCAGAGACACTCAGACTTTCCACCCTAAGACCAGACCATCCCCAGGGGCGGATAAGAGGATTCCAAGGGGTGAGGGTGGAGAGAGTGAGAGGGTGGGAGCTCTACCCCAAGTTTGGCGAGAACAGCCTGGGAAATCAGCGGCTCAAGAGGCGGCAAGAAGGATCGTTTGCTACCGCTGCCGGCAAGCGGGACATATTGCAGCCAATTGCCCGGTTGTGGAGGAACCCATGCAGTGTGACTTTCTGACGGGCAGACGTCAGTCGCTGTGTGCGACAGTCGCATGCACTGCCATTCGAGGAACTGAGAAACATTTATGCAAAATGTGTGTTAATGGTAGAAATGTTGTGGTATTGCTGGATTCAGGTAGCCTTGTGACCCTGATAAAGGCTGAGTTAGTTAAAACAGAGGTCTTTGGGAATAGCAAGGTAGCTGTTATTTGTGTGCATGGGGACACCCGAGAGTATCCAGTGACTACAGTGTGTTTCGAGACCCCCAAAGGTACCCTCTCTCATCCAGTGGGCTTAGTATCTCAGTTACCGCATGACGCCATTGTGGGAAGGGATTTTCCGAAGTTCTGGGAACTGTGGGATGATCCTGAGCCCCCCACTGGTGCCCCTATGTACCAGGAATGTGATAGCCAGAACTCCCCTGAGAGTGGTGAGGACTCTCCGGAATTTCCCTTATCAGTATTGGCAGGGGAGACTCAAGAAACTGGAGAGGAGCCCACCTCCTCAGACGAAAACCTACCGTCTGTGGAGTTTTCTGATCTTGAGGTTCACAGGGAAAACTTTGCCACAGAACAGTTGAAAGACCCCGCCCTAATAAAGGCACGGGAAAACGTAGTGAAAATAGATGGCGAGTTAGTGAACCCAGATAATACCTGCACTTACCCATACTTCAGCGTAGAGAAGGACCTACTGTATCGGGTGGCAAAAAGGGCAGAAGAAACCGTTGAGCAGCTTGTGGTGCCCAAACCTTACAGGAAGTTGGTGTTGGAGTTGGCCCATGGGCACATTCTTGGAGGTCATCTGGGGACAGAGAAAACCCGAGAGAGGGTATTACAGAGATTCTATTGGCCGGGGGTGATGAAGGACATAGAAAATTATTGTTCCTCCTGCCCTGTGTGTCAGAGGTCGGCCCCGATGCCACATTTCCGTAGCCCGCTGGTCCCTCTACCCATCATTGAGGTCCCGTTTGAGAGGATCGCCATGGATTTGGTAGGGCCTATAATCAAGTCCGCTAGGGGGCACCAGTACATATTAGTTATAATGGACTATGCCACCCGTTATCCAGAAGCGATCCCTCTCCGAAATACCTCGGCCAAAACCATAGCCAAAGAGCTATCTCTTGTGTTTAGCCGGGTGGGTATTTGTAAAGAACTGCTTACGGACCAAGGTACACCCTTTATGTCCCGGGTTATGAAGGAGCTGTGTAAATTGTTCAAAGTGACGCAATTACGTACATCTGTGTATCACCCCCAAACCGATGGGCTGGTTGAAAGATTCAACAAAACCCTAAAACAAATGTTGAAGAAAGTGGTGGATAGAGATGGAAAGGATTGGGACTGTCTACTTCCTTATCTGATGTTTGCTATTAGGGAGGTGCCCCAATCCTCTACGGGATTCTCCCCCTTTGAGTTACTGTATGGGAGACACCCAAGAGGGCTGTTGGATATTGCCAAGGAAACTTGGGAAAGTGAGAGTTCTCCCCACAGGAGTGTGATTGAGCATGTAGCCCTGATGCAAGACCGAATTGCACAGGTAATGCCCATCGTGAAGGAACATTTGGCCCAAGCGCAGTTAGCACAGCAGAGAGTGTACAACCGTGGAGCCAAGACCCGTACCTTTTCCCCGGGGGATAGGATACTGGTACTTGTCCCTACGGTTGAAAGTAAATTCCTTGCCAAATGGCAAGGCCCCTATGAGATAATGGAAAAAGTGAGCGAAGTGAATTACAAGGTCAGACAACCAGGAAGGCGAAAAGCCCGAACAGATCTATCGCGTTAATCTGTTGAAAGCCTGGAGGGATAGAGAGTCCCTAGTCGCAGACACTTGGTCACCAGCTCAAACTGGTTGCGTGATTCCTGAGGTTGGAATAGCAGCCACCTTGTCACAACCCCAACAACAGGAGGTTAAGGAGTTTGTGCTTCGCAACAAGGAGGTATTCTCTGAGCTGCCGGGACAAACATCTGGGGTAGAGCATGACATCATTACCCCGCCCGGTGAAAGGGTGAAGTTAAAACCCTATCGGATCCCAGAGGCCCGACGGGAGGCAATACGGGAGGAAGTACAGAAAATGCTGAACTTAGGGGTGATAGAGGAGTCCCAAAGTGATTGGTCTAGTCCCATTGTGTTGGTGCCTAAACCGGATGGGAGCTGGCGATTTTGTAACGATTTTCGTCAGTTGAACAAAGTTACAAAATTTGACACCTACCCCATGCCACGTATAGATGAGTTGATCGACCGGCTGGGAACAGCCCGATACATGACGACTCTTGACCTCACAAAAGGGTATTGGCAAATCCCCCTGGCCAAGTCGGCCAAAGAGAAAACCGCATTTGTAACCCCAGACGGGGCGTTCCAATATAAAAGAATGCCGTTCGGGTTACAGAATGCGCCGGCCACATTCCAGCGGAAAATGGACCAGATGCTGAGGCCCCATCGGGAGTATGCTGCGGCTTACCTGGATGACGTAATTGTCCATAGCACAGATTGGGCCTCACATCTGCCAAAAGTGCAAGCAGTCCTGGACTCTGTTCGGGAAGCGGGGTTTACGGCTAACCCCAAGAAGTGTACCATTGGGCAGGAGGAGGCCAAATATCTTGGGTACACCATTGGGAGGGGAGTAATAAAACCCCAACTCAACAAAGTCGAGGCCATCCAGAGTTGGCCACGTCCCAACAGCAAGAAGCAGGTACGAGCCTTTCTGGGAATCGCTGGGTATTATCGGCGATTCATTCCCCACTTTGCTTCTAAGGCTGTGCCCCTAACCAACCTGACGAAGGGGAAAGGGTCGGTCATGATTAAATGGACCCCCGAGGCTGAGGCAGCATTCCAATTCTTGAAACAAGCCTTATGTAGCCAGCCAGTGTTGTACTCACCCGACTTCTCTAAAGACTTTGTCGTACAAAGTGATGCGTCAGATGTGGGGTTAGGAGCAGTATTGTCCCAGGTCTGGAACGGGGAAGAGCACCCAGTCATTTACCTCAGCAGGAAGTTGAAGTCCCATGAGGTAAATTACGCCACCGTTGAAAAGGAGTGTTTAGCGGTGAAGTGGGCTCTAGATTCCCTTCGGTACTACCTGCTAGGTAGGCACTTTGACATGGTTACGGATCACGCTCCGTTAAAGTGGATGGCTCAAAACAAGGAAACAAATAGAAGAGTGAATAGGTGGTTCCTGGCCCTCCAGGAATTCAACTTCACAGTAAAGCATCGCCCTGGCGTTCAAATGGGGAATGTGGATGCTTTGTCTCGAGTACATGAATGCCTGATTGCTGGTGTTCCAACCCCGAGGTTAAAACAAGAGGGGGGGTATGTGACAGCAGGAAGGTAAAGTCACCTGGTTGCATCCAGGGGGGTAGATATATTTCGCCCAGATTCAGGCTTTACGCCGACTTATACAACTAGGTGGAGAGTTGTATAAGGCTAGTGGGCTCATGGATGACTCATACCTCTAGGGAGAGTGTGGGGCGTCGTGCAGACAGAGATGAGGAGACCAGCTGAACCTTGTCAGCTCATTTAGGCCTCTATAAGAACTCCCAGCTTCATTAGATGTTAGCTCATGCCTGGAACCAGACCTGTGTGGACTGTCTAGGGAGAGTGAACCCCTGTGCGGTGAGACAAAGCCTGTGTGGCTATTTGCTTGGACATTTAAAACCAGGGACTTAGGGACTAGGACAGCACTAGGCTGATCCCAGTTGTTAGTTAGGAAACCTGTATGTTTAGTCAGAGGTCAAGTTGACCAGGATTTATTTTATTTATGTTTCTTTTGCTTTGCTGTGTTTTGTCACTGTAAATAGAAAATAAACCGCACCTTTTTGATTTTGAAAACCACAACCTCCGTTTGCTGGGCCTGTTTTTGTCTGGGGAGCCCATCCCGGGGGTCACACACACCCGCTGCCGAGCTAACCCCCTCACAATATATATATATATATATATATATATATATATACACACACAGTACAATGTTGACCAGGCCAAAGGGGATAGTGGCCAAACAAGATTTACTACACAAATCAAACGGGACAGATAATGACTCTGATGTGCTATGTTGATGTTAGTATGCAAGAATGCAAATTAGGGCAGGTAATGACTGCAGCTGTCTCCGGCTTGGGGTCATTATCTGGGAAAAATTGTTTCTCTCTGGAGAACTTGGGTGTTGCTGCGGAACATAACTTACATCGTCATACTAATACTTAAACATTAATTATCTACTGGACTATACTATATCACTACATTGGTGCAGTTCAAGCGACCAGACTTTTCAGGACTTAGTAACAGAAGTCGGTGGTGACAATAATCCTGTGAGGTGGACAGAAGTCTGATGGAAACCCAAGAGCTGTGCTGTGACTCTAATGTCTGGTTGTGGCATAAGAGAGTGTAATCTACAAAATTAAACAAGTTTGGAACCCCAGAATTATTCTCTGGAGACTGGAAACAACAAAAAAAAAGACTGTGTCGTGTACCAAAAGACCTGAACTGGGAGCTGAAGGAGTAACTAATGCGGTGAGTAAAATATATATATTTTTTTAATTATTAGTAATATAGCCAAAATGCTTACTCAGTGTGAAGCTAGTGTCAGTTCTGATAAAGTTAACAGATGGGTATTAAAATGTATTAAGCGTCATGACGGTCCTTATGAAATTCCAGAAAAATGTAAGCAGACGTGGACTATGATGAAGGAATTTTTAGATAAAAATGTTTTTGATAGCAAAATTTAAGAAAGTAAAAGAAAATGTTGTATTGTGCAGGGCTTGTTATCTTGCTGTTTAACAATGGAAAGTTCTTTGAATGATAAGGTTGAGGAAATTGCGCAGTTACAGAGTGCAGTTGATAATAGCCATAAGGTTTGTCAGAGGTTACAAAACCAATCAGAAACTGAGACAGTAAATTTAAAATTGCATACAGTTACCATTGGGGGAGCTTTGCTTGTGATGAATTATCAGAGGAAAATGAGAGATTAAAATTAAGAATTATGGAATTAGAGAAGAGATCCCAGGAATGCAGATATGCATCAAATCTTTGATTAAGCAATCTGCAGCAAAATACAAACACAAACTTTCTATCAAATGAAACAGAACCTCATATTAAATCTGATAATTCATTGCCAGCCAAACCCACTGTGACCACCACAGTTTACAACAATAATAATATGTAGCGGGGTCCTAAATTTAGGGGAAGTGTTTGAGTGGTAGTTATGCTCAAACACCCCATTTGACAGGATTCTATCAACCACTTTTGTCCCCCAGGGAGAGTATCGGTTTGTAGGTCCCTGTGGCCTGCAGGTGGCGCTGCCATGGTAGGCCAGGATTGAACCGCTGATACAGTGCTGTGTCTTGTGTGTCCCCTCTCGGCAGCCGTACAGTGGGTGTGGCAGGCCTGCTGTGCATGCTGGGAGAGGATATAAAATGGGCAGACACTGCCTGTTCGGGGTTCTGTCCGT
The DNA here is from genome assembly GCA_029206835.1 of Rana muscosa. Classification (NCBI taxonomy): domain Eukaryota; kingdom Metazoa; phylum Chordata; class Amphibia; order Anura; family Ranidae; genus Rana; species Rana muscosa. The sequence continues at coordinate 160,074,513 of CM055116.1, read as the reverse complement.
TCTGTCGTGGTCGGGGGTCCTACCCCAGGGAGTGTGTTCCTGTCACAGGAACACACTCTGGGGTAGGACCTGAGGTTCCTGTGACTGAGTGTGATCAGTCCCAGGCACCTTTAGCCCTGGGACTGCAGCAAAGGCCTTGGGTCCAGCACCTTCGGCTGGGGCCCATCAAGGATCGAGGAATCCCACGGTGCCGCCTTGCGAGGGGACCTGTCTCTTAGACGAGGAGGCCGGGGGAGGAACTGTTCCGAGGGACCGGTGAGAAGTCACGGTGAAGGAAGGGGCCCGGTAACTCTCTGGAGGGATGTCTTCTCCTTACAAAGAGGTCAAGTTCACCAGGGGTCTGTGGCAGAGACCAAGTTCACCAGGTCTGTGGCAGAGACCAAGTTCACCAAGTCTGTGGCAGAGACTGTGCGGTTAAGTTAGAGTACCATTTGGCTGCTAGTCCCTATCTGGGGAGACTATCCATCTGGGCTGAGTCTGCTTGAGAAGCTGAGCAGTGAAGTGATTACGTTTGTGCCCGGACCTCTCCCACACCTTATGCTGTCCTGTGTTCTTGTTTCAACCTTTACTTATCAGAGACTGTTATTTTACGAGAAAATAAACTCTACGTTGGAGTTGCAGCTGGTGTGGACATTCAAGTCACTGGGGGGAACAAGGACTTATCTCTGTCATTTATAGAGGTGAGAACCATACTCTGGGGGATTCTGGTTTCTGGCTGTGGAGACCCACCAACAACACCGCTCAACCTCTTCACACAGGATGGTACGGGCTTGTGGCGTGGTGTGCCTTCTCTACCTGCGAGGAGCCAAAGGCAGGTAAAGGGGGTTTGAGTGCGCTACAAATAATAATACAGGTGAAATTCAGCTTGTAATGAAGCATTTGAAACCAAAAGAATTAGACGCAATTCTTAAAGACATAGGAATGTTTCCCTGCCATGATCTAAACTCGTTTTTTAAATGGTTTTGTGACGTGCAGCAGGTCAGAGATATGTATAATCTCAACCCATCTGACTTAGAAAGAGTTTTGCAACATTCTATAGGAAATGGTCTTTGGATGAGAATTAAACAGATCTGTATTCAGCCTCTGAGGACAAGGGACATATTACTGGAATTATTATGTGTTTTGTATGGTGTACGTTCTGATGTTACTATTCATGGGAACATCCAACAGATGCAATACGAATTTCCCTATGAATTGTCACACAGGATAGCAACTATTATGGAATTATTGGTCGGTAATAATCTTGCATTTGAGCGTGGAGGCTTGATACATACGAGTATTGTTCTAGATGCTTTGCATGAATATATCAAACAAAATATTTTATTAGTTACCCCAAATCCTCATGATTTAAAAGACATATTATTGAGAGCAGATCATTTATGGAGAAAGTCAAATGAGCAGGCTGTCAAAATTGATGTAGCCACATTGTTTAGGACAAACACTGAGGCTCGGTTCACACAGGGGCGACTCCGGACGCGACTTCAGGTCGCCCCGAGTTGCCCCAAGTCGCGCTATTTTTAAAACTAATTGAAGTCAATGGAGATGTTTTAATGTACATGACTGCGGTCGCTCCGACTTCAAAAAAGGTCCCTGTACTACTTCAATCCGACTCCTAGGCGACTGCTAGGCGACCTGTACCCATTAATTTCAATGGAAGTCGCTCAGAAGTCGTATTCCCTGTCTTAACAGGAGCAACTCTCCAGAAGAAAACACATATTTTTCAGGCAAACCCCTCCCTCCCCCCTCCCTCCCACAGAGCTGATTCTTGTTTTATTGGCCACTGGAATGTCTCCTGTCCTGGAAGCGACTTCAAGTCGTGTTGTAAATCACCACAAGTCGCGCTGAGGTCGCCCTGAGGTCGCCCTGTGATTCATGCTCAAGTTGTGTCTGAGTTGCCTCTCAAAGTCGCGCTGGAAGTCGTGTTGCCCCTGTGTGAACCGAGCCTAAACAGAAAGATCAGAAGATAATATCTAATGATCACAACAAGAGAGGAAACTCTGGGTCAAACATAGATGATATTAATATGAAAAACAGAGCTGACCAAAATAATAATAAGAAAAGGACCTGGATACCATTTTCTCAGTTAAAACAGAAATATGACCACCTGAAGATTGAGTATGATAAGATGAAAATAGAATATTACACATTATTAGAACAGTTGAATGGTCCAGATCTGTTTTTGAATGAAAATGACACTTCTCTAGCGGTGGGGGTGAATTAGCTTCAAACTGTAAACTGCAAATAGTACTGTGTTTTAACTTCAAACAATGTTTAAGGACTTTGCTAATAAATTTTGTCTGAGAGTTTTTTTGTCTTTCAAATATTCCCAGAGATACTCGTTTGAATGTGAATAGCAGAAGCACAGTGTATCTGAAATTGCTGGCTAGTGGGGGGGAGAAATGCTGAATGGACAATATATCATTATACAAGGAATTATAAAGAATTCATGGACACTCTCTATATTCATCAAGCAATGGACTTTATATATTTTTTTTACTTTTTTCTTTTCAATTGACTCTTCTTACCCAACGCCCTATTTTTTCGTTTTGTCCCATATTTTGCTTTTTTTATTTTCATTATGTTTTATTTCTTGAACTTTATCTTAAAACCAGAGCGAAGCATTTAAACCTAAAATTATATTTTAACATCTGTACATATGACATAATGCATATTGATATCAATAGATTTGACATCTGAGGTGATGCTGCACAATGGCTTGGCATAGCATAAATTATAGTATGTTGGGTGGTTTTCCTAAATTTATAAGAGGGGTGAGTGAAATTCATCACTCTAGTCATGATTTGAACTTTGTTGAATCAGTTGTTTATAATATGCTGAAGGCTATGACATATATGGATGAAAAAGACCTTTCTACCTTTCCTAAAAAAAGAATACTGGCAAGAATTTCCACTGCCGATTTGTCTGGATAGAAGATCCGATAGACACTGATGTCAAGCTGATTCTATCTGAACCATCATATGGGGGTATATATATGTTTGTAGACCATTCAGGTGGAATTATGGACTGAATGATACAAGTAACTGCTCTATTAAAGGCAATGAGGGGTCGGCCTACAGCAAATTAAAGCAAATGGTGGCTGGCAATCAACAAATTACTTGACAGGTACACAAAAGGTCATCATTGCTCAAATGGGAAATGGAAAGAAGCAGATGTGAATTGTAAAAGGCTGGCGAGATGGACTACAGCTTTATTGTCAGAGAATATTGAGGGTTTGACGTTAAAAGAACCTAGTGTCCTGATTGGTGGATTAATGATTGAAGGTGAAGCTCATGAATGTCAAGTGCAAGTAAATAGTTTGCAGCACAGAGTTTTTACTGCCATATCCAAACCTTTTTACCTTGAAAGCGACTGCTGGTAAAGATGGAAGTAGAATTTCAGGATTTGCTGGTGTTTGTGTAAAAGCATCTTTAAAAATTAAAACTTTGATCCTGGAGATGAGAGAATCCTGGACCTATGTGGATTGGAGCTCCCAAAGCATACCAAGCTTTACTTTCAGTGAGATGGTGAGAGATGTGATGAAGTCAGGATGGACTGTGTCATCAGCTCGTTTTTGCACAATATTCAAGATCTTTATGTGATTTACTCAAGAGAGAGCAATCTTTGAAAAAAGGCCTAACAGCTATACAGGCCACGGATGTTTACAAATCCTTTTCCAGTCATGGTCTAAAGTTATATTATCTAATAACTGTTTCATGGGAATATTTTAGAGGCTGGTGAAGAGAGATGTAACCAGTCTCAACTTCATATTTCATTTGAGCCATTGCAAAGCATCCAGTACCTCAAATCATAATTATATGGGTCAGATCTAGTAGTTAGAACCGACCCAAGTGGGGGTAAATGTTGTAATATGTTGGCCTATTTATGTGGGATATTATATTATTTTATATATATATATATATATATATATATATATATATATATATATATATATTGTGACAGCAGGAAGGTAAAGTCACCTGGTTGCATCCAGGGGGGTAGATATATTTCGCCCAGATTCAGGCTTTACGCCGACTTATACAACTAGGTGGAGAGTTGTATAAGCCCAGCTGAGGCTAGTAGGCTCATGGATGACTCATACCTCTAGGGAGAGTGTGGGGCGTCGTGCAGACAGGGAGTTGATGAGACCAGCTGAAGCTTGTCAGCTCATTTAGGCCTCTATAAGAACTCCCAGCTTCATTAGATGTTAGCTCATGCCTGGACCCAGACCTGTGTGGACTGTCTAGGGAGAGTGAACCCCTGTGCGGTGAGACAAAGCCTGTGTGGCTATTTGCTTGGACATTTAAAACCAGGGACTTAGGGACTAGGACAGCACTAGGCTGATCCCAGTTGTTAGTTAGGAAACCTGTATGTTTAGTCAGAGGTCAAGTTGACCAGGATTTCTTTTGTTTATGTTTCTTTTGCTTTGCTGTGTTTTGTCACTGTAAATAGAAAATAAACCGCACCTTTTTGATTTTGAAAACCACAACCTCCGTTTGCTGGGCCTGTTTTTGTGTGGGGAGCCCATCTCGGGGGTCACACACACCCGCTGCCGAGCTAACCCCCTCACAGTTGGTGGAGAACCAGTGGCAGTTTTTTTTAAGCCAGCATGGAGGAGATACTGAAGCAGCTGGCTCTAGCAAATGCCAATCAACAGCAGACAAATGCAGGTTTGCAAAAGAGCCTTGCAGCTCAACAACAGAACTTCGCAGCCCAGCAGCAAGCTCATCAACAGAGCCTTGCAGCCCAGCAGCAGACAAACGCAACTTTGCAACAGAGTCTGGAGGCTCAGCAACAAGCCCAGCAGCAATCTGAGGCCCGCTTCATAGACCTGTTGCAGAAGCAAGAGCAGAGACTACAACAACAGATGGAAGCAGCAATGCAGCAACGTCTGCAGACCAGTGAGGAAAGCCGTCCCACTAATACCGCGTCCTTTGGGGTGAGTCGTTTATTGACAAAAATGACTGGAGAGGATGATCCAGAGGTATTTTTGACCACATTTGAAAGGACCGCTGAAAGAGAAAAGTGGCCTGAGGAGCAGTGGGCTGGACTGGTGGCTCCTCTGTTAACTGGTGAATCGCAGAAAGCTTACTATGACCTAGAGCCTAACCAAGCAAAAGACTATGTGATGCTAAAAGCTGAAATATTGGCAAGGCTGGGTGTCACCCAGGCTGTCCGGGCTCAGCGTGTGCATAACTGGACTTTCCAGCTTGGAAAACCCCCCAGGTCTCAAATGTATGATCTCATTCACCTGAGCAGAAAGTGGCTACAGCCAGAGACTTTGTCCGCACCAAAGATTGTGGAACGTGTTGTAATGGATCGGTTTTTGAGAGCTCTTCCTACTGCCATCCAAAAGTGGGTAAGCCATGGAGACCCAGAGACGGCCGATGGTCTTGTGGATCGTGTGGAGAAATACTTGGCTACAGAGAACCTGACGGCCTCTTCCAGAGACACTCGGACTTTCCACCCTAAGACCAGACCATCCCCAGGGGCGGATAAGAGGATTCCAAGGAGTGAGGGTGGAGAGAGTGAGAGGGTGGGAGCTCTACCCCAAGTTTGGCGAGAACAGCCTGGGAAATCAGCGGCTCAAGAGGCCGCAAGAAGGATCGTTTGCTACCGCTGCCGGCAAGCGGGACATATTGCAGCCAATTGCCCGGTTGTGGAGGAACCCATGCAGTGTGACTTTCTGACGGGCAGACGTCAGTCGCTGTGTGCGACAGTCGCATGCACTGCCATTCGAGGAACTGAGAAACATTTATGCAAAATGTGTGTTAATGGTAGAAATGTTGTGGTATTGCTGGATTCAGGTAGCCTTGTGACCCTGATAAAGGCTGAGTTAGTTAAAACAGAGGTCTCTGGGAATAGCAAGGTAGCTGTTATTTGTGTGCATGGGGACACCCGAGAGTATCCAGTGACTACAGTGTGTTTCGAGACCCCCAAAGGTACCCTCTCTCATCCAGTGGGCTTAGTATCTCAGTTACCGCATGACGCCATTGTGGGAAGGGATTTTCCGAAGTTCTGGGAACTGTGGGATGATCCTGAGCCCCCCACTGGTGCCCCTATGTACCAGGAATGTGATAGCCAGAACTCCCCTGAGAGTGGTGAGGACTCTCCGGAATTTCCCTTATCAGTATTGGCAGGGGAGACTCAAGAAACTGGAGAGGAGCCCACCTCCTCAGACGAAAACCTACCGTCTGTGGAGTTTTCTGATCTTGAGGTTCACAGGGAAAACTTTGCCACAGAACAGTTGAAAGACCCCGCCCTAATAAAGGCACGGGAAAACGTAGTGAAAATAGATGGCGAGTTAGTGAACCCAGATAATACCTGCACTTACCCATACTTCAGCGTAGAGAAGGACCTACTGTATCGGGTGGCAAAAAGGGCAGAAGAAACCGTTGAGCAGCTTGTGGTGCCCAAACCTTACAGGAAGTTGGTGTTGGAGTTGGCCCATGGGCACATTCTTGGAGGTCATCTGGGGACAGAGAAAACCCGAGAGAGGGTATTACAGAGATTCTATTGGCCGGGGGTGATGAAGGACATAGAAAATTATTGTTCCTCCTGCCCTGTGTGTCAGAGGTCGGCCCCGATGCCACATTTCCGTATCCCGCTGGTCCCTCTACCCATCATTGAGGTCCCGTTTGAGAGGATCGCCATGGATTTGGTAGGTCCTATAATCAAGTCCGCTAGGGGGCACCAGTACATATTAGTTATAATGGACTATGCCACCCGTTATCCAGAAGCGATCCCTCTCCGAAATACCTCGGCCAAAACCATAGCCAAAGAGCTATCTCTTGTGTTTAGCCGGGTGGGTATTTGTAAAGAACTGCTTACGGACCAAGGTACACCCTTTATGTCCCGGGTTATGAAGGAGCTGTGTAAATTGTTCAAAGTGACGCAATTACGTACATCTGTGTATCACCCCCAAACCGATGGGCTGGTTGAAAGGTTCAACAAAACCCTAAAACAAATGTTGAAGAAAGTGGTGGATAGAGATGGAAAGGATTGGGACTGTCTACTTCCTTATCTGATGTTTGCTATTAGGGAGGTGCCCCAATCCTCTACGGGATTCTCCCCCTTTGAGTTACTGTATGGGAGACACCCAAGAGGGCTGTTGGATATTGCCAAGGAAACTTGGGAAAGTGAGAGTTCTCCCCACAGGAGTGTGATTGAGCATGTCGCCCTGATGCAAGACCGAATTGCACAGGTAATGCCCATCGTGAAGGAACATTTGGCCCAAGCGCAGTTAGCACAGCAGAGAGTGTACAACCGTGGAGCCAAGACCCGTACCTTTTCCCCGGGGGATAGGATACTGGTACTTGTCCCTACGGTTGAGAGTAAATTCCTTGCCAAATGGCAAGGCCCCTACGAGATAATGGAAAAAGTGAGCGAAGTGAATTACAAGGTCAGACAACCAGGAAGGCGAAAGCCCGAACAGATCTATCACGTTAATCTGTTAAAAGCCTGGAGGGATAGAGAGTCCCTAGTCGCAGACACTTGGTCACCAGCTCAAACTGGTTGCGTGATTCCTGAGGTTGGAATAGCAGCCACCTTGTCACAACCCCAACAACAGGAGGTTAAGGAGTTTGTGCTTCGCAACAAGGAGGTATTCTCTGAGCTGCCGGGACAAACATCTGGGGTAGAGCATGACATCATTACCCCGCCCGGTGAAAGGGTGAAGTTAAAACCCTATCGGATCCCAGAGGCCCGACGGGAGGCAATACGGGAGGAAGTACAGAAAATGCTGAACTTAGGGGTGATAGAGGAGTCCCAAAGTGATTGGTCTAGTCCCATTGTGTTGGTGCCTAAACCGGATGGGAGCTGGCGATTTTGTAACGATTTTCGTCAGTTGAACAAAGTTACAAAATTTGACACCTACCCCATGCCACGTATAGATGAGTTGATCGACCGGCTGGGAACAGCCCGATACATGACGACTCTTGACCTCACAAAAGGGTATTGGCAAATCCCCCTGGCCAAGTCGGCCAAAGAGAAAACCGCATTTGTAACCCCAGACGGGGCGTTCCAATATAAAAGAATGCCGTTCGGGTTACAGAATGCGCCGGCCACATTCCAGCGGAAAATGGACCAGATGCTGAGGCCCCATCGGAAGTATGCTGTGGCTTACCTGGATGACATAATTGTCCATAGCACAGATTGGGCCTCACATCTGCCAAAAGTGCAAGCAGTCCTGGACTCTGTTCGGGAAGCGGGGTTTACGGCTAACCCCAAGAAGTGTACCATTGGGCAGGAGGAGGCCAAATATCTTGGGTACACCATTGGGAGGGGAGTAATAAAACCCCAACTCAACAAAGTCGAGGCCATCCAGAGTTGGCCACGTCCCAACAGCAAGAAGCAGGTACGAGCCTTTCTGGGAATCGCTGGGTATTATCGGCGATTCATTCCCCACTTTGCTTCTAAGGCTGTGCCCCTAACCAACCTGACGAAGGGGAAAGGGTCGGTCATGATTAAATGGACCCCCGAGGCTGAGGCAGCATTCCAATTCTTGAAACAAGCCTTATGTAGCCAGCCAGTGTTGTACTCACCCGACTTCTCTAAAGACTTTGTCGTACAAAGTGATGCGTCAGATGTGGGGTTAGGAGCAGTATTGTCCCAGGTCTGGAACGGGGAAGAGCACCCAGTCATTTACCTCAGCAGGAAGTTGAAGTCCCATGAGGTAAATTACGCCACCGTTGAAAAGGAGTGTTTAGCGGTGAAGTGGGCTCTAGATTCCCTTCGGTACTACCTGCTAGGTAGGCACTTTGACATGGTTACGGATCACGCTCCGTTAAAGTGGATGGCTCAAAACAAGGAAACAAATAGAAGAGTGAATAGGTGGTTCCTGGCCCTCCAGGAATTCAACTTCACAGTAAAGCATCGCCCTGGCGTTCAAATGGGGAATGTGGATGCTTTGTCTCGAGTACATGAATGCCTGATTGCTGGTGTTCCAACCCCGAGGTTAAAACAAGAGGGGGGGTATGTGACAGCAGGAAGGTAAAGTCACCTGGTTGCATCCAGGGGGGTAGATATATTTCGCCCAGATTCAGGCTTTACGCCGACTTATACAACTAGGTGGAGAGTTGTATAAGCCCAGCTGAGGCTAGTAGGCTCATGGATGACTCATACCTCTAGGGAGAGTGTGGGGCGTCGTGCAGACAGGGAGTTGATGAGACCAGCTGAAGCTTGTCAGCTCATTTAGGCCTCTATAAGAACTCCCAGCTTCATTAGATGTTAGCTCATGCCTGGACCCAGACCTGTGTGGACTGTCTAGGGAGAGTGAACCCCTGTGCGGTGAGACAAAGCCTGTGTGGCTATTTGCTTGGACATTTAAAACCAGGGACTTAGGGACTAGGACAGCACTAGGCTGATCCCAGTTGTTAGTTAGGAAACCTGTATGTTTAGTCAGAGGTCAAGTTGACCAGGATTTATTTTGTTTATGTTTCTTTTGCTTTGCTGTGTTTTGTCACTGTAAATAGAAAATAAACCGCACCTTTTTGATTTTGAAAACCACAACCTCCGTTTGCTGGGCCTGTTTTTGTGTGGGGAGCCCATCTCGGGGGTCACACACACCCGCTGCCGAGCTAACCCCCTCACAATATATACACAGTACAATGGTTGGGTTGTCCGAGCCAACTGAATTACACATATCAAAGGGTGTTTGTTGACCAAAGGGGTTAGTGGCCAAACAAGATTTACTACACATATCAAACGGGACTGATAATGACTCTGATGTGCTATGTTGATGTTAGTATGCAAGAATGCAAATTAGGGCAGGTAATGACTGCAGCTGTCTCCGGCTTGGGGTCATTATCTGTCACTCTGAAAGACAGAGCGTGGATCAAAGACGGCCAATCAAATTGCTCAGCCATTCAGTGGATAGGCAATATAAGCTGGCATTCAGTCTTGTATTGTCATACTCTCTATGGATATGAAGGCACAGGGGTCTAAAATTGATCTAGGAAAAATGGGACTCTGAATTATATTTTACTCTGTTGGATTTGTATCATCTGTGGACTTTGAACTTTGTTCTGTGTTGGAAGTCAAAATAAAATTGTCTCTCTCTGGAGAACTTGGGTGTTGCTGCGGAACATAACTTACATCGTCATACTAATACCTAAACATTAATTATCTACTGGATTATACTATATCACTACAGTTTAGAACTCATCCAAAGCATATATTGTATTCTGATTTTTTATGTTTAAAGCATGTTTTTAATGCAGCACTACAAAAACAAATGATCACAAACTTAAAAAGTTTGGTAATAGTTAAAATACAGTTTAAGTAAGTGTTACAAATTTTTCATAAATTTGCATTCAGTGGATTACACATAGAACCACTCTGCCTGCATGTCTGAGCTGTCAATTTTTACAAACTGCAAACTAAGACTCCATTAAAGTTCATGTGCGTGTAAAGGCAGGTGTCCCAAAACATTTGACAATATAGTATGTAGCACTACCCCCGTAGGAGCTGCTGGTTTAGATTTGGGCCAATGCACATTCACAATCAGATCTAAACCAGTAAGTGGCTCAGATACCCACTAGATTTAAATATAGCGCCTGATCATCATGAGCAGGGAGCTACAAGTATATATGTATATATATATATATATATTTATATTTATTTTATGATGATACATAAACAATAATTACACAAAGAAAAGGAAAAACACAAATACAAAGAACACAAAATGAAATAAAGTACCCTAATAACACACACAAAAAAAAAAGCAAGCAACAACAAATTCTAACAGAACTGATGGTGCATCGGCTGTGTTCAGGAGTGGACTTGTGCAGGTGCAGCATCTCCAATAAATTCTCTACAAATCTGCAACAATACAATTTTTTATATAAAAACAGAAAGAAAGCTTCCCTGCATAAGTGGGCTCCTGGACATAGCTTTTGAGCTGGCAGTTCACATAAGTCATTCTCTTGAATAAGTTTCTTACCCAGCAAGGGTAGAATCACAACAAAGGCATCAATCATTTTACACTTAATAGCCAGAAAACCCTGTTTAGACATTGTAAGCTTTGGACACATGGTGGCAGATGATATTTGGGACTGAGGTAGCCAATCAGCAGATGTGCCTGATGACTTTTTTATGTAACCACACAATCCTTTGCATTGGTCACTTGACCTGGCACCGGAGGATTGTTACATTACTCTCATTCCACTACAAGTACTTCAGCGATTTTCTTACTTTTCGTAAGAGTGAATTTTAAAATAACTCCTTTGTTTTCGAGTATAGGTCTGTTTTATGGCAATTGCTCTGGTCATTAAAGAGAATTTGTCACTAAGACCTGTCTCAGCAGCCTCTAATAGAAGCTATTCTCTGAATCTCACGTTACATTTCAGTTCAGTGGCTGAGACATTACTTGCTGTGAAGCTGAATAGAGTAAAACTAATATGTAGTCCAGAAGAAGAAGAATAGCAGCTTCCTTAAGAGGCTTCAGAGACAGATACTTTTCTTCTGCCTTGGAGTTGGTAGTAAGTTTTCTTCCATGACAGTTGTTTTAGAGGTGATTATGACATCTTTTAAAAATAACAAAACAAAACACAATTTTAAAAAACAGGAGTTACTGGCCAACAAAAGACTTGCTATACAACATGGGATGCATAACAGGAGGAGCTGTACTAATCACAAATCAAAATAATTCAAAGTGAGACTTTAGCCAATAATAATATTTGTGCACGTAACGTAAAATTTATTTCTTGGAGACCATAGAGGGACACAGGTATTTAGAGACTGTCCGGTTATATTGCCACCTACAAGTGGATTGAACACTAGCAAACAAAAAAATATGTGGACCAGCCTAGTATAAGCCCTCCTGCTTCCAGCATACCTCAGTTTTGTGACAAAGCAGTACAAAGTGCACAATCATTGACATGGAAAGGTGGGACCTTTGTACCTCAATGGACTCCAGGATATAGTATATAAATACAAAAATCATATTTTCTTTCTCATCGATGAAGGAACACAGGAATTCAGAGAATGTCAGACTGCCAAAAGCAATTCATCTGTGGAGTGGGCATCAGCAACAAAGCACTAACAGGCCCACTAGAAAAAAAAAAAAGCAGAACTGAGGGCTGCCGGCATCTCAAAAAACCCCCTGAAGAAGCTTATGCCAAAGCATCAGAAGAGGCCTGAACTTCAACCAGGCAAATCTTTAAGAACTTGGGCCAGGTGGCAGCCTTGCAAATCTGGAAAAGGTTGCTTGATGCCAAAAAGCTACAGAAGCAATCACAGATACAGTAGCATGCGCCATGACCGGAAAGGGTGGAACACAGATCATAAACTTGGATGATGATCTGTCTAAGTCCACTGACCACTGAGAAATTGTGAAAAGAGAAGCAGGTACTCTTTTGTGGGAGAAAGTCAGTCATTCTAATGAACACTGTAGCTGCAAGGTAAACTTGCAATGCCCAAACTACATCAACACAATGAAGAGAGCTTGCTTTCTGATGAGCTGAAACCAGACAAAGGGACAGAAGAACGATGTCCTGGTTAAGGTAAAATGCCAACACTACGCAAGGAAATCTGAGGCTGTCTCTTTAAGTTGGGGGCTAATAGCAGGGCCTGCAAATTTTCAGATGTAGAGTCATCTATTATGGACTAAAGGGGTTCAGCTTATAAAAATATTTTAAACAATTGGACTTTTGATGGTGCTCAAGGATCCACACAACAAAATTAACTTAAAAAAATACACTCATTAACACATATAAGCATTATGCAATAAAAACCCTTCCTATATGTCACGTCCTCTATTAATAGGGATGCTTAACATTTCTTCACATAACTCTACCCCTGTAACCTCTTGTATGTTTATCATTTCCAAATTACAGATACTGTATAATGATTACTTTTAAATATCCAATGGGTACAGCTCCAAATCAGGATTATATATCAATCATATGGTTACAAGGGTGAGTTTCTATGAATCTCTACGTGTTTCACAGAAAATCTCTACATGTTTCTGAAGAAAGGGAGACATAATAAATCTACAATTGAAAATGATATAGTCCATCTTTAACATTACTACCATTCTGATCACCATCATTTATAGTGACTACAGGTGTTCCTTTATATTTTACATTTATAAGGTTGGTGAACCAATGTTCCATCTTTGTATGCTGACCTAAGTTAATATTTCTCATATATGGATAAGATATAATATTCCACCTTTATGCCTATTTGCTCTTCCCCCCTCAGAATACTCCTTGTGCTTGCCCCCGAGGGACCCAGTGTTGTGAACTTTTGGTCAGCTGGGTTCTGCTCTTAATAGCAGTGAGTATTCCCATCTCATTGGGTTATATAATACGTTTTTCTTTAATTACAATTGTGTGGATATATAAAATACCATTTATGATTTTATTTTCAATTGTAGATCTTTTATGGCTCCCACCCCCCTTCCCCCCTGGATACCATATGATTGATATATAATCCTAAATTGGAGCTTTACCCATTGGATATTTAGGAGTAATCATTATATCTGTAATTTGGAAATGATAAACATACAAGCAGTTACTGGGATTCCAAGATGGTAGAGTTATTGGAGGGAATGTTAAGCATCCCTATCAATATAGGATGTGACGTACAGGAACAGATTTTTTTGCATAGTGCTTTGTGTATAGTTTAAATGAAAATATATATATATTTTTTAAGTTAATTTTGTTGTGTGGCTCCATGAGACCATCCAATTGCTTAAAAAGGACACCTACCTGTCCAGGCTATCCTCACCTGGGGCCAGTTCTTTGCCATTTATTAGGTCCATGGCACCTGGCATGTTTACTGTGGGAAGCCAACTGTGACTCCTTGTGGCTTCAAAGCCAACTCCGACTGGACATGCGTGAGCAGCACTGCTCTGTGTGAATGGTCCAGCAACCTCCAGGGACCTGTAATGTGTCAAATGAGGTGAGGGCAGAGAGGTTGGGGGAGGGGGGACTTTTCTCTGGGATCCCCTAGACTAGAGGTGCCCAACCTCTCTGGCATCAGGGACCTGCCTCAGGGAAGGCAACCCCACCACAGACCGGGGGGGGGGGTTGAGGGTGGTGAGGGTAAAAAATCCCTAACAGCTCACTCCAACACTTCCCAGCCTAAGTTTCCTGTAAATTTTTTATCATACATGAAGATCACTCTACCTTTTTTATATGCCACCTCTGTGTCCCTAAACCTGGCAAAATTCCTATAGGAGCCTTGACCTTAGTGCACAACCAATGTAGACCTATTTGCACCTGTTCAGTGACTATATGTCTCTCTATATTAGTGAAATGTGCATATATTGTACAGAGCCTATGTACACATAAGGTATTTACTAATTCCTGCAGTGAATGGTTCTATATTCAGTAATGAGTTTATAGGAGCATAGAGATTATTAGTGAAATAGAAATTAATGAGCTGAAATCATTGAGCCTGTCACCTGGGGGGGAGGGGGGGGGTGTAGGGTAAATCTTGCATAGAGAACAATTGCCCATGATGTGAACTCACTGGAAATCTCCGGCGGTCTAGGCGGAGGCTGAACGCTGTCAGGTGCAGTAGGCGGGCAGTCGGCCACTGTACCTGGTGCTATGACAAGGAATGGGGTCACTGTGAATTAATTTTCTGGCCTAAAGGTGGTGCAGGGAGAAGGGGAGCTGGCTCCCTCGGAAATTTGGGGGTTGGAAGTGCAGGTTGTGCTTGCTTGCCGCCCACCCCTCGCAACAGGTCCCGGCCCCCAGCAGATCACGGATCCTTTTAGGGTGAAATTCTGCTTTAAAATATTTGTATAGATTTTATCATAGGACAGGCTGCTCGTAGACATACCTACCCTCCTCTGTTCTTGCCTATAAGTAATAAACAGATTCAGCATCAGAGTCTTGGCAGGTGAAGGCTCAGAGGCCGCTAACACCTCAGGAAGATAGGTGGTCAGTGTTATCAGTCAAACGTGCTATTTTGCTTACAAAATCCTGCATGACTGCAGTGAAATCCACCCAGGATAGAGCCAGAGAGGGGGGCTAGTGCAGAATCCGAAGATGACATTGACTTAAGCAGAGGGTGAAATTTCAAGTGGTCAGTATCAAGCACCTCAGGGGGTATACTGCAGGCAGCTCCAGTACTGCTACTGGAACGTTTAGGCTAACCAGGACAAGGGGACTTTTTCTCATATGTCTAGGACAACATGTTGCATATTCAATGTTGCACAGTGATCCTAGTAATGAGGTAGCTCCTGGTGTTCGGCTTATGTGGCCCACCCTCTCACAAACTTAGTTTTCCGAGACACAGTCACCCCTGGGGCTGTGCCATGGCTCTGGACCTGAAATGCACTCCACAGCCAACTAACCCAGTTCACGAAGGCCCAAAAAATGCCACAATGCAGACCCCAGAGCCTTAAGGTTATGTTCCAAGCTAGCCCTTCATTTCCAGTCTGGGTATGAATCTATGAAGTTGAGTTTGGGAAAGGCCCAAACTTTCTTTTTCATAGTCAAAAATTAAAATAGCCTGTAAAGGAAACGCGGCTAAATGTGAGTTACCGCATTTACACGCGTTTACAAGCTGTTACAGGCGTTTGGCATTTCAAATGCCTCTGAACATCCGTCCTGAACGCATTTTTTTGCTTTCCAAAAAATGCTTCTAAACTTAACTGCCTTGAAACAACTTTAACCACTTCCATACAGGGCATTTTGACCCCCTTCCTGCCCAGACCAATTTTTAGTTTTCAGCGCTGTTGCACTTTGAATGACAATTGCGTGGTCATGCAACACTGTACCCAAATGAAATCTTTATGTTTTTTTCCCCCCACAAATAGAGCTTTCGTTTGGTGGTATTTGATCATCTCTGCGGTTTTTATTTTTTGCGCTATAAACAAAAGAAGAGCGACAATTTTGAAAAAAACACAATATTTTTTACTTTTTGATTTAATAAATATCACAATTTTTTTTTAAACTATTTTTTTCCTCAGTTTAGACCGATATGTATTCTTCTACATATTTTTGGTAAAAAAAAAAAAATCGCAATAAGCGTATATTGATTGGTTTGCGCAAAAGTTATAGCGTCTACAAAATGGGTTATAGATTTATGGCATTTTTTTTTTTTTTACTAGTAATGGCGTAGATCTGCGATTTTTGTGACTGTGACATTGCGGCGGACATATTGGACACTTTTGACACGTTTTTGGGACCATTCACATTTATACAGCAATTAGTGCTATAAAACTGCACTGATTTCTGTGTAAATGTGACTGGCACGGAAGGGATTAACACTAGGGGGCGCTGAAGGGATTAATATGTTCCCTATTGACTGATTCTAATTGTAGGGAGAGGGGACTCACAAGGGGAGGAGACCGATGTGTGTTCCTCTGTACTGGGAACACACATCGGTCTCCTCACCTCTGACAGGAGGTGGATCTGTGTGTTTACACACACAGATCCACACTCCTGCCGTGATCGCGGGCAATCGCCCAGCGCACATCGCGGCCCCCGGGCACGCGCACCGGGTCACGAGCGGTGCCGCGGGCGCGCGCGCACACCCCCTAGACGGCCGGGAAGAAAAAACGTCATATGACGGAGGGAGGGAGGGAAGGAGGGTTCCTGCCGGCGTCATAAGACTATGGCCCGGTAAGGAAGGGGTTAAACGACCCTGTGTACATGTACTGATAAGATAACATAGAGGAGAGTTCAGGAGCAGCTGAAAAAAACACACAACTGCTCCTAAATGTCCGATTACCAGCAGCAGTGTACATGAAGCCTAATGCCCCGTACACACGATCGTTTTTCATGCCGTTAAAACTGCCATTTTAAAAAATGGCCCTGAAAAATGATCGTGTGTATGCTCCAGAGCATTTTTAACGACGTGAAAAACGGCCATTAAAAATTCCGGACATGCTCTCTTTTTTCACGTTGTTTTTCATGTCGTTTTTTTTTAACGACGTGAAAAACGATAGTGTGTATGCTTTAACGACGTGAAAAAAAACGCGCATGCTCAGAATCAAGTAAGAGACGGGAGCGCTCGTTCTGGTAAAACTAGCGTTCGTAATGGAGATAGCACATTCATTACACAGTAACGGACTGAAAAGCGCGAATCGTCGCTCAACAAACTTTACTAACATGAAGGGTGGCGCCATTTGAACGGAACTTCCCCTTTATAGTGCCGTCGTATGTGTTGAACGTCACTGCGCTTTGCTTGATCGTTTTTTTTAATGATGGTGTGTACGCAAGGCAGGCTTGAGAGGAAACATGAAAAAAAACGAGGAGAAAAACGTCGGTTTAAAAAATGACATTAAAAACGATCGTGTGTACGGGGCATAAGAATAAAGAACAGATTTACTATTTTTTTCTGAATCACCACTGCAAGAAAGTTGACAAAATGGCATTTTTATAATGTTGCTAAACATGTAGCATTCCTCATTTTATAAACAGAAAAGCAAAATGGGAATACATTTTTTTGTATTTATTTTACACTAAAGATGATTTTATCTCTTTTCACATCATCTTATCTCATCTTTGATGGCTGTTCTAGACGTCATGCAGTATTGAATCTGTAACTGCATGTGATAGCCCTATCATTGCAATTGAATCAGAGTGGCTGAAAAGCACTGAAATGTACAATATCAAGCTTAAATGCAGTGCAGTTTTATTAGCCTCCTGCCGTTCTGAAATAGATCAGTAGTGCCTTAGCAGCTCCAGCCTTAACGCTCACCTACAGACAGACAAATCTAGCTTATTTAGTAAAGCAGTGAAGAAACCAATGATGGTGAGCAACGAAAGATAATTCCTGATTGGATGCTATGGGCCACTGCACTTGGCATGATACTCTTTGCATCACTGGATAAGCCACATTGTTTCTCCGGTTTTCTTTTAAGCATGCTTTCATTTCTCTTTTGCTTAAAGCTAAAGTCTAATCTCCTTATGTTTTGCTTTCCCTGGTTCATCCCTTCCCCCCTCATCAACCTGCCAATAACAATTTAAAATAAAACCATTTTCTTTTCATGAAATACTCTTTTTTGGACCCAGTGACATCATCACTGTTTCTCTGTGCTTCTCTATGCGATGCAGGCAGATTATGGCTGGTGGGAAGGTCTAGCAGGGTGCTATACGTAGCTTTATAAAAACTTTACCGCACCCTGTCTCAGCACACCTCTCAAATGTTCTCAACCCTGATACAAGCAGTAGGCTGGCTCTTGGAAAGGCTATGTAAGTATTAAAATGCCTTTATGGAAGGGGGCGTGCCCTGCTATGGTGGAAAGCAGACTTGTCTAGTCAGCACTCGTTTAAGTCTGGGCTTCCTCTCGCTGCTATTTTCCAAGGGTTTTACGAATGACTGATAAGGGAAGGACTCAAGAGCCTGACAGACCTCTTACACAGTCCAACCTGTGGGATTTCTTCGCCCCCAAACCCACTGAGAGGACCTGAGTGTCCTGCTCCCAAGATGGCACCTGCAATGATCGCGCTCAAGGCTGTCCATCCCCGGGACCCAGCACAGTTGCAGATTAAAGGAGCAGCTTCTTCTCCTTCCCAGATCCTGCACCCAACATATAGTTGCATCATGGCATCCCGGAGGATATCCATGTCAGCCTTGAAACAGAAAGAAGGTGTCCCCATCCCTACAGTAAACCATTGCACCCAGAATGACTGCCCCTCCATCCCAAATTCTTGTCCTGGCCCTGCCTCTCTTTCTTGCTGCTCTAGAGAGATATGATGAGCTGTCGAACTTCAAGGTTGTTTACCAAAAATCGGAGTCCCTCAATATCAACCTAATGCCCCAACGTTCATTTAAAAACATTAAATCCCATTTCTCTTTTAAGAGGGTCCCAACCTATATTAAATACTTGGGGGTAGAGCTGTTGTTAAAAAAAATCGCGATCTTGATTCAACCCTCCTCACGATCTTAATCCAGCATTTCCACAATTCATGTAACAAGTGCAGAGCTGTTCTCTGCTCACAGCTGTCAAAAAAAAAAGCAGCCTGCAATGTTTATCAACATGCGTTGAAAGAGAGATAAAAAGAAACACTGTGTCATTGTGCTCTTTTAGAGATCAAAGGGAACTTCGGTCTGCAAAAGAGGTCAGTTTAACCACTTGGAAACTAAGCCCTTTTCTGACATTTGTTGCTTACAAGTTAAAAATCTGTATTTTTTTTGCAAAAACATTATATATATTTTTTGTAGCAGAGACCCTAGAGACTATAATGGCGGTCGTTGAAATATTTTATGTCACACTGTATTTGCACAACGCTCTTTCAAACACATTTTCTTGAGGAAAAAATACACTTCAATTAATAAAAAAAAAAAAAAAAAAATGTAAAGTTAGCCCAATTTTTTTGTATAATGTGAAAGATGATGTTACGCTGGTAATCGTGATCTTTATTCTAAGCAAAAAAATTGTGATTCTTATTTTATCCAGAATCGTGTAGCTCTACTTGGGGGTTAACCTTACCCCAAATGTCAAATCTATATTCTGTACAAATTTTCATTGCTAAAATCAGACAGGACTTATGCAAGTGGGACAAATAATCTCTCTTGTTTTGGGAGAAACAGCATTCTGAATGTCCTCCCAAGACTAGAATACCTTTTGCAAGCTTTTCCCATTCGTGTTCTGATACACTTTCTCAAGCAAGTATGCACAGAATTTAGCCAATTCCTTTGGTCACATAAGGGCCATCGTCTGAGTTCTTGTCTTCTGTCACAGCCTAAAATATGAGGTGGTATAAGACTACTGGACCTGTTCAAATATCAGAGAGCAATACGTATGACACAAATTCGTGATTGGTATAAGCATCATCAGAAAAAACAATGGATTCAGATGGAGCAAGCTGCATCATCTATTCCTCCTAATTGTGTCCCATGGCTTCTAAATGACCTACCCCCATAGGTCAGACTACACACCTTGATTGGGGTTACTCTTGATGTGCTTGCTCAAAACAAGAAACATATCCTCCTTACTCCTACCCATTGTGCTTATTGTTATTGGTTATCCAAAATTTACATCAGGCCAAATAGACAAAACTTTTGATTACCTAAAAGATACAGCTTCAACACCTCTAGACGTTGTCTGAATGAAGATCTGTATCTGAAATTCAACATATGTCTGATCCACCTTTACTGCTATGGCAAGCCAATTGAGACATTTCTTACTCAGACTTTTAAGGACTCCACCCTCCTACCTATTCCCACTGCATTTGAACAAATGTGTCTGGAGCTTCTACTATCTGACTTGGCCTATCAGTCTCACACAAGCTTCTATCGCAACCTGCCGGTCATTATTCCCCCCCCCCCCCGTTTCTAACTCGTTGGCAATAGGACCTAAATATGACTTCCTTGAATCAATAATTGTTCCTACAGTGCTCACACCTCTGTTGGAGATGTCAAGGGTCGCTACTACATGTTTTATGGGACTGCCCTGCCCTACGAGATTTCTGGGACAAAACCCTTTATATTACTTTCCAACTGACCAATGTTTGTTTGGGGGTGACCTTGCTGCTATAAGAAGTCACTACTAATAGACAAAAGCCTGCATTTCACTATGTTGGAAACAGACCTCTGCCACCTCATTTGACCTCTGGAAAAGTAAGGTTGATGAAATCAAAATTATGGAAAATCTGACTCTCCCATGTTTTAAAATTTTGAAATTTTGAAAGATCTAAATAAAGAATTTGAAAAGAAAAACGTCTTTATGACCCGGTGTCAGTCTAGAAGACTTGCATGCATACAGATTGCCCTAGGTAATGGATACATGCGATGCTGAGCCTCCATGATTGAAAGGACTAAATACCAAACTACAGGAATTACACAAAAAAACTGCTTGCAGTCCCCCACTTTTCCCACACTGCAAGGGTTAAATGCCCATTAGGTCTAGGGGATAAGGTGGTTGCATGCTGACATCATCATGCCCAATGCAGGACCAACAGCCCTGCATTGTACATAAGAACTGCAAGGGCTTGCCCCCAACCAGGACTCAGGGGTGTAGAAGAGAAGAGGAGAACGCCCAAAGTGCAGTGAATGAAAGAAGTTCACAGTGTGCAATGAATTCAGAATAAGCAATTTCATCACATGAGAGCAGCCTGTATAACTGTTCAAAACTTAAGGTAAGGCTAGAGCTCAGCTTTAGAATTGTGCACTATAGGTCATATTTACTAACATACATTTATTTTTTGAAAAGTCAGATCCAGATTTTGGCAAATGCTCTTATTGCAAAAGCATTTGACACAGCTCTTCATAATTACCTGGTAAAACGTTGAGAAAGCAAGGATTATAAGGGAATGAATGACACAAATTTTACCTTCAGACCTCCCTCCCTCACTCTAGAGCATTTATTTGTTCTTTCACCTTGTTCCTCTAATGCCGCGTACACACGATCACTTTTCTCGTCGGGAAAATAATTTTTTTTCTCTTGGACGAGAAAAACGGCCGTGTGTAGGCTTTCCAGCATTTTTCCAGACGAGAAAAACGGCGAGAATCACGACGAGAAAAATTAGAACATGC
Source organism: Rana muscosa (assembly GCA_029206835.1). NCBI lineage: Eukaryota > Metazoa > Chordata > Amphibia > Anura > Ranidae > Rana > Rana muscosa. The sequence continues at coordinate 160,053,069 of CM055116.1, read as the reverse complement.
TCTAATTTTTCTCATCGCGAATCACGGCATTTTTTTCCTCTGCAGTTTTCCCATAGGGAAACACTGCTAGGGAGCCTACACACGGCCAGTTTTCTCGACCAAGAGTAAACATGTCGTGAAAAACGGCCGTGTGTAGGGGACCAAGCCGGTCCTCGTTTTTCCCATCGGGTTTCACGGCGGTGTTTTCACTGCCGTGAAACTCGATCGTGTGTACACGGCATGAGAAACAGCTTTCAATACACCCTGTGACATCATCGCTAGGCTTTTTTCAGAAGTCTTATCCCTTTTGGTTCTCTGTTCTCTTGCTGCCCATTTGTCTTTGCACATTTGGTTTCCACTTCAGTCTGAATAGATAAATGCCCTAAATTAATGAAGAAATTTGATTTTTTAATTTTTTTTATTGGGTATGTTTTATAGCAGAAAGTAAAAAATATTGTTTTATTTTTCAAAATTGTCAGTCTTTTTTTTGGTTCTAGCACAAAAAATTTAAAACCGTAGAGGTGATCAAATACCACCAAAAGAAAGCTCTATTTGTGGGAAAAAAAGGACATACATTTTATTTGGGTACAGCGTTGCACGACCGCGCAATTGTCAGTTAAAGTAAGTAGGGCCGCATCACAAAAAATGGCCTGGTCATGAAGGGGGTAAACCTTCCAGAGCTGAAGTGGTTAATGACCGTTCTAAACAAACTTCTAAACAAACTTCTAAACAAGACTCTTTGTGTGGACAAGCTCTTGGGAGTATTTTTAGCCTAAAAATAATTGAAATACAATGTAGAATGATAGAGGCATATCGTATGACCGGGTTTGAGGTTCCCCAAAGAACATTATATGCAGCGATTTGCATCATTGGCGTCCATTAAGTAGGCTGAACAGCAAAGGCGGCTTATACCCGAAGTGAGGGGGGATTACTTACTGATGCGCATACAGACCTTGAAAGGTCTAAATATCTGGTAAGAGGATATATTTGCCCTGTCTAACCTTTGGGGAGCACTGGGTATTGCACCTGTTAAAAATTGAAGGACGCTTCTTTTTCTTCTTTTTAAGGACTTTTGCTGGTTTTCTGGACATATATTTTATTTATTTTAATTTGCAGTGTCTATATGTGCTCTAAGTCAACCTTCTTTAACTCTTAAGTTATTCACACCACACCAAGTGTTCAGTGTCACCTGATCCCGATAGGACACTCACCGGATTTATATGCCTCGCATTCTCATGTCTGGCATAATACGCATTTTATCTTTAATTTATCCGCTCCACCACTGAGACCCTCAAAATCAGCTCAATCTTAAAAAGTAACAGCATTCATAAAGGAAAAAGAAAAAGGGAACTCCATCAGTGTAATAACGTTAAAACACCATTTATTTTACCATCCGTTAGAAATCCATTTGCAGGCAAAAAATCTTTAAGGCCTCGTACACATGGCCAAGAATCTCGTCAGGAAAAAACTCGTCGTTTTTCTTGACGAGATTCTTGGACAAGAAACTTGTCCAGGCCGAGTGTACACACGCTTGATTCAAAGAACCCGCGGTTCTTTAAATGGAGCGAACGCGGTGACGTCATCGACTACGACGAGCGTGCGCTCGTCACATTCGATGCCGTTGCCGCCATCTTGCTACACCCTACCTATGCCTAGGAAGCTACCGCGCATGCGTCAAAGTCATTTTGAGCATGCGCGGGTTTCCACGGCGACAGGCAAGTGTACACACACACACTTTTCTCTTCGAGAAACATGCCGACGAGAATCTCGACGAGAAAATAGAGAGCAGGTTCTCTATTTTTCTCGTCGAGATTCTTGCCAGTTTTCTTGACGAGAAAACTGAAAGCCGCGTACACACGACCGATTTACTCGGCAAGAAAGCTCTGCCAGCAAGTTTCTTGCTGGTTCTTGCCGAGAAACTCGGTCGTGTGTACGAGGCTTAAGTGTCTTAATCTTATCACAAACGCTGCAGTGCCCAGACAAGCTAGAACAGCCGGGCCGTGTTGGCGTCTCACCCGACAGCTCCTCCTTCACTTTTGGAACGTCACTTCCGGTCCAAAGTGCTACGTCACTTCCAGTTGCCGTACAGCCATGTGCTGGCACGTTTGGTCTTTACAACTTTGCTCGGGAATAGCCTAAGCTATCCCTCCAGGAAGTTGTCACTCATATACCCACCCCTTGTATACATGCTGCTATGGGGTGGGGAATGCCTTGATCACTTATGATTGCAGCGACAGCTTCCTGACAGGACAGATTGGGAGCCAGACATGCCTGAGCTCATCCCTAGTTATTAGCAGTGGCCTAGGCAGCTAAATCTTTATGTGCATCCTCACTTTTCCATCAAAACATGAGCTTGGCCTTACACTTTAGCGCTTCCCAGGACTCCTATAGTGCTCCTCAAATGATAGGCAGACATAAATATGCTCTACTTTTTCTGGCAGCAGAAAAAGTACATTTTCAAACTAGGCTAAAAATAATTGAAATACAATGTAGAAATTAAATGAATATATGATTTTACATTTTGAACGTTGTCACTCTTTAAAGCGGTTGTATACCCACTGCAGCTTTTTTTTTTTTTATACCTGAAAGGCAAAAGGCATAATGAGCTAGTATGCACCGCATACTAGCTCATTATGAAATACTTACCTTAGAACGAGGCGTCAGGAACTTACCTGGTCCACGCCGAGGAGATGTCATCTTGCCTCGGCGTGTCTTCCGGGTATCGCTGCTCCAGCGCTTTGAGTGGCTGGAGCGACGATAACGTCACTCCCGCGCGTCGGCAAGGTCCAGCGGCTGCCGGGCTTTAGCCGAGAATCCCCGCTGTGCATGCGCCGCTGCAGTCAGTGGCTCATTTCGAGGGGAATATCTCCTAAACCGTACAGGTTTAGGAGATATTCTTTTTACCTACAGGTAAGCCTTATTATAGGCTTACCTGTAGGTAAAAGTTCAAAAATTGGGTATACCAGTGTTTCTCAACTCCAGTCCTCAAGGCACCCCAACAGGTCATGTTTTCAGGCTTTCCATTATTTTGCACAAGTGATTTGATCAGTTTCACTGCCTTAGTAATTACCAGAGCTGTTTCATCTGAGCGAAATCCTGAAAACATGACCTGTTGGGGCGCCTTGAGGACTGGAGTTGAGAAACACTGGGGTATACAATCGCTTTAATATAATTCCACATGTTATTTTTCTATGTTCATAAAAAGAACAGCTTTACATAAGCACTCTAAATAGTGTCTAGTTAGGATTTAGACTTTCTTTAAAGCGGATGTCCTGCGGCCATTCTTTTTTTTTTTTTTCTGTCAATTTATTTATGCCATTTTTAAAGAGTACTCACTATTCTGGTCTTTCAAATCATCCGCTGTCCGATTACGTCTGAAATTGTAACTTATATTGTCAGTGTAACAAGGTTTCCATTTTGCTTGTGGGCATGTGAAGCCCACAAGCACTCATTTCCTTTTTGCACTGAATGCTTATCTCCCAGCATTCACTGCTCGTTCCCGCGCATGCCCAGTGTTTACGGCGAGCGGCGCCGTAAACAGTGAGGGTTGCCATCACAACGGGCTTTGTTGTCTTAATCGCGTCACTTCCACCTTAGGAAATCCCGCGATAACTACCGGCAAGCCTCTGCAATGACTCCTGGGAGCAATTACAAAAGTTTCCAGGAGACAGTGTGGGTACAGGAAATGACGCACTACCCACAGACTACCAGCACATCACAGAGACAGGAAGCTGAGTGACAAATGCAGATAACAAAGGTACTGTGCACAAAAAAAAAAAACATTCCGTTTTTGGCTTCATTCGAGTGCACAATATGATTAAGCTAATGTATTGAAATAGGGTGGAGCTCCGCTTTAAGCCAATACTTCACTTTAGGTTTATTTCCTAGTTAAGAGTTTTTGTGATTGCATTGCTGTAACTTAGGTCTCTATGGAATTTTGTTTTGAGACCAGTATAAACTTGCAAATGTTTTCTATTAATTTAAAAGTGACTATGTTGTGCCAGAACAGACTGTGATTTGAGAGTAACATTTCAGGAACTGTTATACTGTGGTATGGTGTGAATTAAACACTGCCATGGTGTCTAGCATTGTACTTCTATAGAAGAGTTATATGAAATACTGAAGCTGGTCTATATACAGGGGATCTCTCCAGGTTAAGCCTGAAATTTTAAAGGGAAGAAGGGGGGGCACAGTATTTATGGGTAAATACTTTACCCCCTTGCCCCCATCTCCCTCCCTACATTCACATGCAAAAGAAACCCTCTGATGCATTTTTTTTTTGCTTACCTGAATTCACCATCACATGTCCCATACCTTCACCTCCTCTGGGAGTGGAGACCGGTGATCTGTGCCTGCACCATAGTAGTCTTCTGGAACCAGAGAGGACCCAGCCATTTTACAGCCAATTGGAAATGTCCACTTGGTCCAGTCAGATACATGAGAATCCAAAGAAGGACCCGCCTCCTCTGCAGTGTAGAAGATAAAGCACTCTGGACCCAGTGCACCATGTGACCACAGATTTAAGGTTTGGGAAAAGGATCACCTATTTTACACAGAATATTTTCAGGCTTGCAGTAGGATAATGTGAGAACCTGTAAATAGGCTTATACCAGATGACTGTAATTCTATTGATGATTGGAAAAATTTGTATGACTGATAACCTGAAATCACCAGGCCCGGATTTACTTCCTTTGCCGCCCCAAGGCCGGGTCCTTCAATGCTGCCCCCCCCCCCCACCATCACATAGGGGGCAGGGGCGGGGGGGGGCGATGCGCGGGGGGGGTAAGTGATTTTTCGCAGACAATGACTGGTGTTAGTGCTTCAATCATTCCGGCACCATGGTTGTTATGGTGTCAGGATGATTGAAATGCATTATTTCTATCATTACATTGTAACATAAAATGAAATAGTTCAACTCACCATAAAGCAGAATGAGTGGGAGCCCTGAGCGTGTCACTTGCCACCGTCGCTTGTTACCAGATGGGAATGTCACTTGCCACGCTGCCTGCCACCAGATGGGAATGTCACTTGCCACAGTGCCTCCCCCCCCCCCAGCATTGCAGAGTACTTGCAGCCAGGTACAACGCTGTCAGCCTCTCCCGCGCGGGAAAACTAGCTGCAGGTGAACCGTGAAACAGAGGCACATGAGACTCGAGTGAGAGATGAGAGTGAGGGCAGGCGGTGAGAGATGACGTCATTCTCTCTCTTCTGTGTGATGTCACGCAGCCTTCGCGGCCCTGTGAGTAAGGGCGGAAGTTGGAACAGCAGTGCGGGCAATGAGAGATGATGTCATCTCTCTCCGCCGCCCAGTGGCGTAGCGTGGGTTGTCAGCACCCGGGGCAAGGCAAGTAATTTGCGCCCCCCTAACCTGCGGACTTTTAGCACTCCCTGAGTCCCTTCAAATACAATAGTACTGACCTACCTGATTCCAACACTGACCTATCTGATACCTATACTGATACCTATACTATATTGTCCACTACACTACACTGACCACTATACTATACTGTCCACTACACTGACCACTATACTATACCGTCCACTATACAATTTTTCCACTACACTACACTGACCACTATACTACACTGACCACTACACTACACTGACCACAATACTACACTGTCCACTACACTACACTTTCCACTATACTATCCTGCCTACTGTAACTCTCTCTCTGCCACTCTCTGCCTTTGCCACTCTCTGCCTCTGCCACTCTCTGCCTCTGCCACTCTCTGCCATTCTCCCTCTCTCTGCCACTCTCCCTCTCTCTGCCACTCTCCCTCTCTCTGCCACTCTCTGCCCCTCTCTCTGCCACCATCTCTCACTCTGCCTCTGTCTCTCTCTATCTGCCTCTGTCTCTCTCTGCTTCTCTCTTTGCCTCTGTCTCTCTCTCTCTCTTTGCCTCTCTCTCTCTCTTTGCCTCTGTCTCTCTCTCTCTCTCAGTGCCTCTGCCTCTGTCTCTCTCTCAGTGCCTCTGTCTCTCTCTCTCTGCCTCTGTCTCTCTCTCTCTCTTTGCCCCTCTCTCTCTCTTTGCCTCTGTCTCTCTCTCTCTCTCTTAGTGCCCCTGTCTCTCTATCTCTCAGTGCCTCTGCCTCTGTCTCTCTCTCAGTGCCTCTGTCTCTCTCTCTGCCTCTGTTTCTCTCTCTGTGCCTCTGTGTCTCTCTCGGTGCCTCTGTCTCTCTCTTGGTGCCTCTGTCTCTCTCTTTGACTCTGTCTCTTTGCCTCACTCTCTCTTTGCCTCTGCCGCTCTGTCTTTGCCTCAGTTTCTCTCTCTGCCTCTCTCCCCCCAGTCTGTATTCCTCCTCACCTGCTTGTCCTGCATCATGGACATAGGTCTGGAGGATAGGAGGAGGCGGCCGCCATGTTTGTTCAGCGCACTGTGATTGGGCGTATGGAGGTCATGTGCAGAGGCGGGAGTTCAGGATCACGGACAGGCCAGCCCCACGCTGCACATGACCCCCATGGCCCAATCACAGGGCGCCGGACATTGAAAAATGGCGGCCGGAGCTTCGGGTGGCCGGGGACACAGAAAATAAATTTTAGGAGGACTTGTCTCCTCTGCCGCGCCCCTGCACACAATGCCACCCCGAGGCCTGGCCTTGTTGGCCTTGTGGGAAATCCGGCCCTGGAAATCACATCTCTGTGTCTGCTGCTTATAGGTTCATATCTATTGTGTCTAAAGGTCAAATCTGGTCTGGGCGGACCACACATTCAGATTCAGACCAGGTGAGTTTTTTACAAGGTGACGTACACTTCTCCTGTGCCCAACTCCAGTAAACAGTTCTAAAGTTGTAAGAGTAATATAAAGTCAGATCTCAACTTTCAAAAATATCAAATTTATCAGCTTTAAGAGACTCTATTGCCAACTTAAAAGCTTGCAGGTAAAAGCACAGCAAATCCAGTATCCTAAATGCCTACATGCAGTGTTTTTCTCCACTATAAACTATTTGTATTCACTTGCAATGTCCCTTTAAACCTGCCAGGGAATTTTACCATTCCAGGAAGAGTTGATTCCCTAGCACAGCCCCAGTTCCCCCTGTTTCTTGCCATGTTTTAACTCTTTCCTTTTATGGGGGTGTCTCTGCTTTATGTTATGCAATTTATGTAGCTTCCATTAAAAGAGTGAAGAGTAATAGTCTAGAATGTCAAATAAGTGATGGCTCTGAGTCTGCTGGGGGTGCTGATACCATATCCAAGATGGCAGCATCCAGCAGCAGTCTAATGCCCTGTACACATGATCGGATTTCCGATGGAATAAAATCCGATGGATTTTTCCATCGGAAATCTGATGAAGCTGACTTCCATCAGTCTTGGCTACACACCATCAGTCAAAAATCCGACCGTCCCAAACGCTGTGACGTAAAACACTCAGACGAGCCGAGAAAAATGAAGTTCAATGCTTCTGAGCATGCGTCGACTTGATTCTGAGCATGCGTGGGTTCTTTCTCCGATGGAGTTCCCCACAGACGATTGGAATTTGCTATAGTTTTTTTTTCCCGGTAAAATTTAGAACATGTTCTATTTTTTTATACCGATGGGGAAAACAGACAGATGGGGCCCACACACGATCGGTTTGTCCGATGAAAAAAGTCCATCGGTCTTTTTTCATCAGAAAAACCGATTGTGTGTACGCGGCATTAGAGTTTTTGGATGTCTACACAATGGGAGCTTTTACCGGTAATTAGCATGCATCAAATAGGTAAAATGCTCAAATAGACTTTTGGGAAGGTTGTTGTTGAAATTAACAGGGTCTCTTTAAAAAAAATTGTATTGCTTGGTAACCCAAAGCAAAGTCAACCAACAGCTTCATAGCAGGCACCGTTCAGTAATACATATTATCCGCAGAGATTCTGCCTGTCCCCCTCATTGGTTGCTCCAAGTCTGATGAAACACACTGCTTTTTCTAACTTAGGTGTCTCCAACCTTGTTATTATGAGGGCCTCTTATATTTATATTTTACAAACATTAGATGTCCGAAAAAAATCAGTCCCATAAAGTAATGTAAAGTAATAAAAGTGTTGCCCTTACTTTAGGAATTCTCATCAAAGTCCACCCTTACATCAAAGTCCCCATCAGCGCTTAAAATTATACATTAGGGTCCCCATCAGATTCCCCCTTACATCAGGGTCCCCATCAGAGTCCACCCTCACATCAGAGTCTCCACCAGGGTCTACCCTAACATCAGACTCCCCCGTACATCAGGGTCTCCATCGGAGTCCTCCTAACATCAGAAAACCCATCAGCGTTCGCCCTCACATTAGAGCCACCCTTCTGTCAGAGTCCTTTCTTTCATCATCCATACCCTTACACCAGAGGCTCCATCAAGATTCCCCTTAAATAGAAGCAATCAGAAACTGAGATGATGACAGCACAGCAGGGGAAACCAGTACTGGAGACTGTGGGGGGGGCATAAGCAGCCTAAGCTAGCCTAAATCCTCAATCTGTGCAGTGTGTTAGAACACAGTGGGCCTCCTCTCCATACATTGCACACACTGAGTATATGCCACAGACCCTAGCTGTGTTCCAGGAAAAATCTTGTAGTAGGCCATATCTTGGAGACCCCTGGCCTAACATATAATGCAGTATTTGGTGCCTAAGTGACCTCTCACATCATGCCTCAGCACTGTTGCATGGAGGTGGGGTGCTATGGAAATGCCACCCACCATTCAAGTCAGAATTTGTGTTACATCTTTAGAGGAAAGATACGCTAAGAAGGAGATGCTTTGTTAACATGACTTTAGGTCATTGTACTCATTATACTATGTTTTATTACTGGATAAATATTTTTTGAAATCCAAACAGAGCATAAATGCATACACACAGGTAACTTACCATTCAGTGAAAATGAGTAGACCCAGAGATACAGGCAATATACTGTATATACTCGAGTATAAGCCAAGTTTTTCAGCACATTTTTTGTGTGCTGAAAATGCCCCCCTCGGGTTATACTCGAGTCACCTTTTTGCGCCTGATCTCCCGGACTTTGGGGACCCGGCACACATATAGCCCCACTTACCATTCAGTGAAAATCAGTAGACCCAGAGATACAGGCAATATACCGTATATACTCGAGTATAAGCCGAGTTTTTCAGCACATTTTTTTGTGCTGAAAATGCCCCCCTCGGGTTATACTCGAGTCACCTTTTTGCGCCTGTTCTCCCGGACTTTGGGGACCCAGCACACATATAGCCCCACTATTCCTCTACAAGTGTGCAAAGTTTTTTTTCCGGGGGACCTACGGTCGGGGAGCACCGATTTTTCAAATTCGGGCACCCCTTCCATAGACTCCCATGTTAAACGGTAATTTCTCCGGTAACTTTGGGGACCCGGTACCGGCCGGCCGTAGGTCCCCTGGACCCGAATCTTGGCACACATGTAGCCCCAGTTCTCCTCTTCTCTAGTGTGCAAAGTTTGCTGTCTGGGGGACCTACGGCCGGGGAGCACCGATTTTCAAAGCCGGGCACCCCTTCCATATACTCCCATGTTAAACTAAGTCTAGTCATGGACACAGTGAGGCATGGGCACAGTGAGGCCTGGACACAGTGAGGCATGGGCACAGTAAGCATGGGCACAGAGAGGCATGGGCACAGTGAGGCATGGGCACAGTGAGGCATGCACATGGACACAGTGAGGCAAAGTGAGGCACACAGATGGACACCCTAGGCTTATACTCGAGTCAATACGTTTTCCCAGTTTTTTGTGGTAAAATTAGGTGCCTCGACTTATATTCGGGTCGGCTTATGCTCGAGTATATACGGTATACCAATTTGACTTCCAATAAGTTTAGCCTTGGATTTTCCCACCTCCTGATTGTTCCCATTGGTCAGTGATGCCACCTACTACAGTCAAGAACCAATAGGGAGGCTCAGGAGGAGTGAAGAAATAGGGCCATGCTTGACTTTTACAGGAAAGGTCCAACTGATTTTATCAGTAAAACTACTGAGCATATGGACGTGCAGTTTTTAGTGAAGGTAAACTTTTCTTGTGCAGCTTTCCTCACATGCTTAGTGAAATGCTCAGTTTTATGACTTTATTTTATAAGGAAACTCATTCTATATGAAAGGTTCCCAGCTATGTTGAAGTAGTTATTGATCCTTCCTTTTGTGAAAAACAATACTGTATATGGAGGGAGTACTCATTTTGAATTATTGTTGTACTGGCCAAAATCAATTTTTATATGATTTGGTTTTACTTATTTGCCGTGCTATTTCTTTCTGGCCTGTAAGCTTATTTACATGAGCTGATCACTTTACATATACATAAAAAAACAACTTTAAACTATTTCAGTATTTCTTAAAGTGTTGCACCGTCTGCTGTTTAGCTGATTGCAATTTTGCAAGCTAACATCATGATTTGCCTAATCAAGGCAATTTCTTAATCTTTAAGCAAAATCCTAAATATGTCACACAGATATATCTACATGATGGGATATTCTATAAAAAACAGTTAACAACACTTCTGTTGTTCAGGTATGTAGAATCTTATAGGAATTGATTTGCTTGTTTGTGCAGCTCAAGGTTAGTCAACTCAAACAATATTTAGCTCAGTCGCATCAGTCTTCGAAAACTGGCATATGTATGTCCGGCTTACAAATAATTTAAATGTTTGAGTTCTTTTAAAAATGTATATAACTTTTCGTTTACATATGAGATATGGTATTTACATTACCTTTCTAAGTTAATCTGCAGAAAGCCATGAGAATTTTTTTTTTATCTTGCTTGCTTGGCATCTGTACACAGTGTGTAGACAGGATGTTCCAGAATCTGAAACCTTCCCCCCTTCTGCAAATGACTTACTCTATAAGAGTTTGCACAGAAGATGAGATTGAATCCCAGATAGCCAGTGTTGTGGAATGAAAACATCGGGAACAATTTATTTGTGTGCGCTTTAATGGGTTTGCGGCCGACCTTATTCGTATTTTTCAAGAATTTAATGACTCCGAATAGGGATTTATGGATCATTCTGGACTTCTGGGGCTCACCACATGAAGTGCATCGGAAAAAACTTACAGGTGGTCAGCAGGAGCAAAAGAGCTATAAATTGGGCTATAATACCACTTACTGTTTGTTCACAAAGTCTCTGGTGTGCTGTGTCCTGGAGAAAGGAAGGAGTAGCAGTGGAGAAGACTTGCTATGCCACGGTCTAGTGCTAACTGAAGATGAAGATTCCTGGGGCGGTCAAGAGGGAGAGGACGGCACTTTGTTGCAAGAAGACTGAGTGGGCAGGCAGCAGAGGAAGAGCGGCATGTTAAACCTCATAGGCTGCGGCAGAGCCAGCCTCCGGAACGCCCAGGATCGTTAGCTTCAGGTCAAGAAGAAGGTCTTAGACTGCATTTGGAGGCGCTGGCTGACATCATCCAGGAAGGGAGGTCCAGCTGATGCAACAGGAAGAGGCGGCGGGCTTAGTCCTCTTCACCAACCAGGAATAGAGATGGAAAGTCTTCCCCCAAAGAACAAGTTCTGCCTCTGTACACAGACACGGTTACCCAACAACCTGCCCAGATGGCATCTAGGAAGGCTTCTTCAGTAATAGCTAGCCACTGCTTCCCACAGCACTGAGCTGGCCTGTCTCACTGAATCTCTGGTTCATGAGCAGCACTATACAGGTTCCCAGTTTCCAAGCAGTGTTGGTGATCCTGCTGATTTGCCTGTTGAGTTTTCTCAACTGAAAATACTAAATGAGCTGGTTGGTTCGTTCTCTAATAATTCCCATGTAGCCCTCTACTGTCTGGTCTGCTGTTAACCCTCCCAAATATGCTATCTATGTTGGTTAATCTTTCTGTTGCTGTTTCCAAGTTTGCTGTACCTGAGACGTGTTTTAAAAAAATCCATGTTCCATGTGAACTTTTTCCACTTGGATTTTATTTGCATCTAGCTGTAAATGAAAAAATCTGGAAAGCTTATTATGAAGATATACTGTCTCTCCTTCCCTCCTCCAAAGAAATTGTGTTTCTGTCTGGTAAAAAATCTGACAAAAGAGTGGGACATTCTAGTTGCTAGATCTTTTCATAACTGGGTTCAGGCCTTTTGTATTTTTGTGTCTGTTTTAGGGGAAAAGCACCCAGATAAATGCAGTGGTCTTTTTCAACATTTGGAACCTGTTTTAGAGGCATATACAAATGTTGGTGTCCTTGGGTGGTTCTTTTACGATGAATCATTTAATCAGAAATTGTCTATTTATTCAAATTTAATGAAAGATGTGGACCTCCTGGCTTAATCAAATTTTGCCACAAAAAGCTATTACTGCTAAGCAGAACTCAGGTAATCCTTTAGCATGCACTGATAGAAAAGGCATATGTTCAATGAGATCCACTGTAAGTGGAACACTTCATGCAAATATAGACATGAATGTTCTTATTGTGCTGGCACTCATCCAGTAATTAAATGCTTTGAATGAACTAGTACATCTAGACAGACTCAGCATGATATTTTCCCAAAAGCCTGCACGCCAGTGAGGCTGGAAAACATGTGTCTTGGGTTGGATCTTTACCCAAGCAAGGAGAAAGTTTGCTTCCTAATTGATGGCTTCACTTATGGATTTAAGTTACCTTCTTTTTCAGGTGATGGTTGTATTATCGTTGATAATTTGAACTCAGTTTATAATTTTTCTCATATAGTTAGGGTAAAATTAGCAAAAGAGATTTCAAAAGGCCGTATTGTGGGCCTGTTTTCTTCTCCTTTTTTATGAATTTTAGAATTTCCCCTTTAGGTGTTGTCCCCAAGAAAGAACCTAACTCATTCAGAATTATTCATCATTTTTAATTTACGAAAGGTAGTTCCTTAAGTGATGAGATAGACAATTCTTTATCCTGTTTCTTATTCTACATTCAAGTATGCCATACATAAAATTAGATGTTGTGGTCTTGGCACCCTATTAGCAAAAGCAGATATTAAGTCTGCTGTTCGACTTTTAGACTGTCAGGTCACCTGTGGCCAGGTGACAGATGCACACCGTAGGGGGTTAGGAGTGTACCACAAGGTAGTGAACCCTATGACTGACTGCTGCGGATAGGATACTGAGTGGTTGTGGAAAGCGGGGCCAGAGAAGCACAACCGGGATCCTACAGGAAGCTAGAGCCAAGATTCCCCAGGGCGCGGAGTCTAAGACCCAGCAGGTCTTCTCCAGAGCCTCTAGTGGTGAGGATGTTACGCTGCAGACTAGGTCCAGGTCGCGGCCCCTAGAGTCTCCTAGCTCACGCCCCGTAGGGTAAGGGGAAAAGAGGGAAAGCAGCAGCACAAGATACAAGAATAACGAAGAACAAGCCAAAGGTCAAGGGTCACAAGCAGACAAGGATAACAAAGGACAAGCCGAAGGTTCAAGGGTCACAAGCAGACATGGATAGTCAGGGACAGGCCAATATCGTAACAGAGAGACAGACGTAGCACACGGCAGGCAGGAACCCAAACACACAATGCTTAACAAACACGTTGATCAGCAAAGCAGGCTTGCAGTGAACAGGTTAATATAGTGTTCTGTGATAGGGCCTGGGGTGGAGTCTGGCTGGGAGGAGATTATAAAGGAAGCCAGGTGAAAGGGTTCTGGCCTCTAAGATGAACACATGAGGAGGAAAGGTAAGATGGCAGACATACATTAATGCATATCCATGACAGTACCCTCCCTCTTACGAGGCCTCCCCCTTCCCCGCCTGGGCCCAGGTTTGGAGGGAAACTTCAGATGAAATTCCTTTAACAGACGAGGTGCAAAGACCTCAGATGCAGTGATCCAAGACCTCTCCTCAGGACCAAACCCCTTCCAATGAACGAGGTACTGAAGAATGCCTTTACAGAGTCGGGAGTCCAGAATTTGACTGACCTCGTACTCCTGATTATCCTCAGAGACAGGTGCCACGGTAGGGAGAGGACGAGAGAATCTGTTGAGGACTAAAGGCTTTAGAAGAGCAACATGGAAGGAGTTAGTGATTTTAAGGCTCTTAGGAATCTGGAGTTTGAAACAAACCGGATTCAGTTTAGCAGTTACAGTGTATGGACCGATGAATCGTGGAGCAAAGTTCAGAGAAGGAACTCGGAGCTTGATGTTCCTGGTAGAGAGCCAGACTTTCTCCCCTGGCTGAAGAGAAGGCGGTTTACGCCTGCGGCGGTCGGCAAAGCCTTTGAATTTTTCAGAAGCTGCCCGGAGGGAATCATGAACGTCACCCCAAACAGAATTGAGAGACTCCTGAACCGAAGCCAAAGCTGGAATATCTGGAGAACAGATCATGGTAAGAGGAAGTTGAGGGTGTTTTCCATAAACTGTGAAAAAGGGTGTCTTCTGCGAACTGGTATTCACATGATTGTTATGGGAGAATTCTGCCCACGGGAGTAGGGAGGACCAATCGTCATGGTGAGAAGACACAAAGGTGCGAAGAAAGACCTCTAACTCCTGATTAACCCTCTCAGTCTGTCCATTGGATTGAGGATGGTAAGAAGAGGAAAAATCCAAGACAATATTGAGGGATTTGCAAAAGGCTCTCCAAAAACGAGATGTAAATTGGACTCCCCTGTCGGAAACAATATGAGAAGGAACCCCATGGATGCGGAAAATTTCTCGAATAAAAATGGGAACCAAGGCAGGAGCAGAAGGAAGACCAGGAAGAGGAACAAAATGAGCCATCTTGGAGAACCGATCGATTACCACCCAAATGACTATTATTCTCAGACAGTGGGAGGTCGGTGATAAAATCCATGGCAATATAAGCCCAGGGCTCCTTAGGAATGGGCAAGGGCATGAGGAGACCAGCAGGGGCTTGTGTGGAGGATTTAGACTGAGCACAGACATGACAAGCCTTAACGTAGTCTTTGACATCTGAGCGGAGATTAGGCCACCAGTAGTGACGACTAATGAGTAAGAAGGATCGGAGGAATCCAGAATGACCTGCCACCTTGGAGTCATGTCCCCAACGAAGGATCTTAGCTCTTAGCTCAGTGGGGACAAAGGTCTTACCAGGCGGAATCTTTGACTTCAGGGTGGTAGAGTGGGCAGCAATGCACGAGGTTGGAATGATCGGCTCAGGTTCAGGGGCGGACTCCTCGTCAAAAGTGTCAAATGACCTAGAGAGCGCATCAGCCCGACCGTTGCAGGAACCAGGTTTGTAAGTAATTGTGAAATTAAAACGGGCAAAGAAGAGACTCCACCTGGCCTGTCTAGGATTCAGACGTTTAGCATTCTGTAGATACTGTAAATTCTTGTGGTCAGTAAAGATCGTAATGGAGTGAGGGGAACCCTCCAAGAGATGACGCCACCCCTCTAACGCCAATTTAATCACGAGAAGTTCCCGATCACCGATGGCACAATTCCTCTCTGCCTGAGAATTTTTTTTGGAGAAGAACGCACATGGTTGACGTCTCTTCTTAAAGAATTGAAGAAGCACAGCTCCCACTCCCATTGAGGAAGCATCCACTTCAATAAAAAATGCATCCCCAGGTTCTGGTCTCCTCAAGAGAGGTCCAGAAACAAAGGCCTGTTTCAGGTCGTGAAATGCAGAGACAGCTTCGGGAGGCCAGTCTTTGGAATTCGCACCCTTCTTGGTTAAAGCGATAATAGGCACGGCAATGGAAGAGTAATTCCTTATGAACTGCCTATAATAATTTGTGAAGCCAAGAAAGCATTGTGTGGCCTTGAGGCTAGCAGGAAGAGGCCAGTTGGTAATAGCCAAGACCTTCGCAGGATCCATACGAAGACCCGAACATGAGACAAAGCACCCCAAAAACAGGACCTCAGAACATTCAAAGGAACATTTCTCCAGCTTGGCATAGAGATTGTTCTCTCTAAGACGCTGAAGTACAGTGCGGACATGGTTTCTGTGGACGAGCAGATTTTCAGAAAAGATCAGAATGTCATCCAGATAGATGACAACAAACTGGTACAGCAGATCTCTGAAGATTTCATTGACAAAATTTTGAAAGACGGCTGGGGCATTACACAAACCAAAAGGCATCACCAGGTATTCGTAATGCCCGTCTCTAGTGTTGAATGCAGTCTTCCATTCGTCACCCTCCCATATTCGAATGAGATTGTACGCGCCACTGAGATCCAACTTGGTGAAAATGGAGGTACCCTTCAACCTATCGAATAGCTCAGATATTAAGGGTAAGGGGTATCGATTTTTAATAGTAACCGCGTTTAAACCTCGATAGTCAATGCAGGGTCTTAGGGTACCATCCTTTTTGGCAACGAAAAAGAACCCTGCCCCTGCAGGCGATGCGGATTTCCAGATGAAACCTCTCTCCAGATTCTCTGCAACATATTTAGACATGGCCTGGGTCTCTGGGATGGACAGAGGGTAGGTACGACCCCTGGGCAGAGTTGCTCCAGGGACAAGATCAATAGCACAGTCAAAAGACGTGTTGGGAGGAAGCAACTCAGCTGATTTCTTACAGAACACATCCCGGTAATCGCTGTATGCAGCGGGAAGATCAGAAGAAACAGAAGTGGTGGCAACCGGAAGTCTCTCCTTGGGGGCCACCTTGAGAAGACATGACGAGAAACATGAGGGACCCCAAGCCAGGACCTGCCCAGAGGCCCAGTCCACATGTGGAAAGTGGAGCTGCAGCCAAGGAAGGCCCAATACAATGGGGGTAGAGGCCTTGGGTAGAATGAGAAAGGATATCCACTCCTGGTGGAGAATCCCTATCGACATCCTAATGGGTAGCGTCTGGAAGCGAATAGGGCCCCCTGGGAGAACAGTGCCATCAATTGCCGAGACTACCATTGGGGTAGCGAGAGGTGAAAGGGTAAGCTTCATAGAAGAAGCAGTTCCCCAATCCATAAAATTGCCGGCAGCCCCTGAATCCAGATATGCAAGGGTTGATTGAGGAGAAGTGCCTACATGAAGGAACACCGGCAGGAGAAGGCGAGAAGGTGATGTTTCAGGGTCCAATACTCCACCTTCCAAATGTATTAGGCCCGAGCGTTTCCCGGACAGAAGCGAGCAAAAGTCACAAAAATTACCCTTGCCCCCACAATAGAGGTATAAGCCCAGAGTTCTGCGCCTAGCACGTTCTTCTGGGGTTAGTCTGGTCCGGCCCAGCTGCATAGGTCCCTCAGCAGGCAGAAGATGCTCCACGGGACAAAGGGAGGGGAGCTCAGACTGGCTAGGACCCAGAGAGTGCTGGCGTCTTTTTTCTAGCGACCTCTCCTGAAAACGAATGTCGATCTGGTTGCACAAAGAAATGACATCGTCCAGACCGATGGGAATGGCTCTTCCTGCTAATTCGTCTTTCACTCGGTCAGAGAGGCCATGTAAAAAGGTAGCGACCAGGGCCTCATTATTCCAGCTCAATCCAGCTGTGTGGATACGGAACTGAAGAGCATATTGTCCCACTGAACTAGCTTCTTGGCGTAGACGTAAGACAGCACTAGCCGCTGAAGAAGCCCGAGCCGGCTCCTCGAAGATGTTACGAAAGAGCTCCAAGAAGTCGGACAGGCTGGAAACCACCGAATCATTCCTTTCCCACAGGGGGGCAGCTCAGGCTAAAGCTTCACCGGAGAGGAGGGAGATGATATAGGCTACCTTAGCCCGATCAGACAGGAAGTTTTGAGGCTGAAGCTCAAAATGAATCGTACATTGGCTGAGAAACCCCCTGCAGGCCTTGGAGTCCCCAGAGAAATGGAACGGAGCTGGCAGTTCTAGTGAGTGTGTGGCTGCGACTGATGCGAAAGGCGCAGCCGCTGGTTGTACTTGAGGTTGCAGATTTGGGGTTCCCAAGGAGGTCTGAAGCTGCTCGAAGCGAGAAGCCAGATCCTGGAGGAATCGCATCACCTGAGTCTGATCTGATTTCTGGGTCTCAAGTCTACGGACCATGCCCTGTAATGGATCATCCGCGGGGAGCGGCATGTCAGCCGGGTTCATGGCTGATCAAACTGTCAGGTCACCTGTGGCCAGGTGACAGATGCATACCGTAGGGGGTTAGGAGTGCACCACAAGGTAGTGAACCCTATGACTGACTGCTGCGGATAGGATACTGAGTGGTTGTGGAAAGCGGGGCCAGAGGAGCACAACCGGGATCCTACAGGAAGCTAGAGCCAAGATTCCCCAGGGCGCGGAGTCTAAGACCCAGCAGGTCTTCTCCAGAGCCTTTAGTGGTGAGGATGTTACGCTGCAGACTAGGTCCAGGTCGCGGCCCCTAGAGTCTCCTAGCTCACGCCCCGTAGGGTAAGGGGAAAAGAGGGGAAGCAGCAGCACAAGATACAAGAATAACGAAGAACAAGCCGAAGGTCAAGGGTCACAAGCAGACAAGGATAACAAAGGACAAGCCAAAGGTTCAAGGGTCACAAGCAGACAGGGATAGTCAGGGACAAGCCAATATTGTAACAGAGAGACAGACGTAGCACACGGCAGGCAGGAACCCAAACACACAATGCTTAACAAACACGTTGATCAGCAAAGCAGGCTTGCAGTGCACAGGTTAATATAGTGTTCTGTGATAGGGCCTGGGGTGGAGTCTGGCTGGGAGGAGATTATAAAGGAAGCCAGGTGAAAGGGTTCTGGCCTCTAAGATGAACACATGAGGAGGAAAGGTAAGATGGCAGACATACATTAATGCATATCCATGACATAGACATTGCTACTGAGGTGCTTAATTCATTAGGTCTCTATTTTGATGGCTTTTATTTTTTTTCGGTAAGTGTTTACCAATGGGCTGCTCTTTATCTTGCTCATACTTTGAGACTTTTTAAAGTTTTTTTGCATTTAGTACTTTAATTTGAATCTGATGGAATTCCTAATTTTTTTAATGATTTCTTATTTATTGGTCTGCCTAATTTATGTTTATCTTTACATAACCTATTTGGTATCATTACTAAGCATTTTGGGGTGCCATTATTTAAAGAAAAAAACATTCTTCCTTCTGTGTCCCTTGGATTTTTAGGTATTCATATTGACACTTATGTTGGAATTCAAACTACCTATAGAAAAAATTGAGAGATTGAAATCTCAAATTTTTCTTTTTGAGGAGGAAAAAAGTACTATTGAAAGAAATGCAATCCTTACTTGGGTTACTGGCCTTTTCTTCCAGAATTATGCCTTTTGGTAGAAATTTTCCTAGGTGTCTATCTCTTGTGACGACCAGTTTTAAATCTGCCTTTTCTCATATTAGATCGATGTGTGAGCTTAAGGATGATTTAATGGTCTGGTATTCGTTTATTGATGATTGTAATGGTAGGAATTTTTATTTTATTTTTGTTGACAATTTCAAACTATTTACTGATGCAGTGGATTACAGGATTTTCAGCTATCCAGCTTGTCTTGGATATATATTTAAGAAAGCCACAAAAAACAAACATTGTATTGCTCAATATTGCTCAGGTTTTGTTGCCAATAAACAAATTGTTATCCAATCTGATAATAAATTAGTTATTTTTTCGGTGAACTCTTGGTCTTCTTAATCTATTTTTAGGATAAACTTTTGTTATTTTGTCCTTTTTTGTTTAAAATTGAATATTTGGGGGAAAGCAAAGTTTGTACCTGGAAAATAAATAATGTTTCAGATTCTTTGTCTTGCTTTCAGATAATTTGTATCAGCGGCCATTTTTTCTAATTCGGACCTGGAAGGCTTTCTCTGTCCACATCATCTCTGGGAAATTATTTAAACCTAATACTTCATGCAATCAAATACTCAGGACCATCTAATACATGGTCCAATTATTCAGCCGCATGGGAAAGATGGATTTCCTTCACAGCCATTTTTGGTTTTCACTTCAATGCCCCTTCCAATGAAGCTATTTTAGCTTTCTTCTGTTTCCTAGTGCAACAGCATTTTTTCTTATAGCTATCTGGTGGAACTCTTTTTTCTTTAGGCTGATGAATTTTTCAGCTTGCACTTGTTTTTTCTCAATTAAACAGGTAATTGAAGGATATACAAAGGCTCATTTTGCTCTTGATAATAGAAGACCATTTCTATAGATATTTTAAGAAAAATATGTTTTAATTACTTCTGTGATTTGTTTTTCTCATTATGAAGCCCTACTGTTCAGGACAGCATTTGTTCTAGCATTTTTTTGGTGCCTTGTGCATCTCTGAATTAATCCCACAGCATAAAAGTGGTGCCTCAGGGATCATGTTCGACCATGTTGTTGTTTGTGATAAGAACATTTGTTTGTTTATTGAAAAATCTAAAACTGAGACTCCCTGTCATGGATATGCATTAATGTCTGTCTGCCATCTTACCTTCCTCCTCATGTGTTCATCTAGAGACCAGACCTCCTTCACCTGGCTTCCTTTATAATCTCCTCCCAGCCTGACTCCACCCCAGGCCCTATCACTGAACACTATATTAACCTGTGCACTGCAAGCCTGCTTTGCTGATCAACGTGTTTGTTAGGCATTGTGTGTTTGGGTTCCTGCCTGCCGTGTGCTACGTCTGTCTCTCTGTTACGTTATTGGCTTGTCCCCGACCATCCCTGTCTGCTCGTGACCCTTGACCTTCGGCTCGTTCTTCGTTATCCTTGTCTGCTTGTGGCCCCTGACCTTCGGCTTGTTATTCGGTTCTCTCTATCGTGTGCTGCTGCTTCCCCTTATCCTACGGGGCGTGAGCTAGGAAACTCCAGGGGCCGCGACCTGGTCCCAGCCTGCAGCGTAACATCCTCACCACTAGAGGCCCTGGAGAAGACCAGCTGGGTCTTAGACTCCGCGCCCTGGGGAATCTTGGCTCTCGCTTCCGTTGGGATCCCGGTTGTGCTCCTCTGGTCCCGCTTTCCACAACCACCCAGTTTCCTATCCACAGAAGCCAGCCATAGGGTTCACTACCTCGCGGTGCACTCCTGTCCCCCTACGGTGTGCATCTGTCACCTGGCCACAGGTGACCCTGACAGTTTGATCAGCCATGAACCCGGCTGACATCCCGCTTCCCGCGGATGATCCATTGCAGGGCATAGTTCGCAGACTTGAGACCCAGGAATCAAATCAGACCCAGGTGATGCGATTCCTCCAGGATCTGGCTTCTCGATTCGAGCAGCTTCAGGTCTCCTTGGGAACCCCGAATCCGCAACCCCAAGTACAACCAGCGGCTGTACCTATCGCACCAGTCGCAGCCTCACACTCACTAAGATTGCCAGCTCCGTTCCGTTTCTCTGGGGACTCCAAGGCCTGCAGGGGGTTTCTCAGCCAATGCACTATTCATTTTGAGCTTCAGCCTCAAAGCTTCCTATCTGACCGGGCTAAGGTAGCCTATATCATTTCCCTCCTCTCCGGTGAAGCTTTGGCCTGGGCTGCCCCCCTGTGGGAGAGGAACGATCCGGTGGTTTCCAGTCTGTCCGAATTCTTGAAGCTCTTTCGTAATATCTTCGAAGAGCCGGCTCGGGCTTCTTCAGCGGCTAGTGCTGTCTTACGTCTTCGCCAAGAATCTAGTTCAGTGGGGCAATATGCTCTTCGGTTCCGTATCCACACAGCTGAATTGAGCTGGAATAATGAGGCCCTGGTCGCTACCTTTTTACATGGCCTCTCTGACCGAGTGAAAGACGAATTAGCGGGAAGAGCCATTCCAGTCGGTCTGGACGATGTAATTTCATTATGCAACCAGATCGACATTCGTTTTCAAGAGAGGTCCTTAGAAAAAAGACGCCAGCACTCTCTGGGTCCTAGCCAGTCTGAGCTCCCCTCCCTTCATTCCGTGGAGCATCCTCTACCTGCTGAAGAACCTATGCAGCTGGGCCGGACCAGACTAACCCCCGAAGAACGTGCTAGGCGCAGAACTCTGGGCTTGTGCCTCTATTGTGGGGGCAAGGGTCATTTTCGTGACTCCTGCTCGCTTCATCCGGGAAACGCTCGGGTCTAATACATTTGGAAGGTGGAGTATTGGACCCAGAAACATCACCTTCTCGCCTGCTCTTGCCGGTGTCCCTTCATGTAGGCACTTCTCCTCAGTCAACCCTTGCATACCTGGATTCCGGGGCTGCCGGCAATTTCATGGATTGGAGAACTGCTTCTTCTATGAAGCTTACCCTTTCACCTCTCACTACCCCATTGGTAGTCTCGGCAATTGATGGCACTGTTCTCCCAGGGGGCCCTATTCGCTTCCAGACGCTACCCATTAGGATGTCGGTAGGGATTCTCCACCAGGAGTGGATATCCTTTCTTATTCTACCCAAGGCCTCTACCCCAGTTGTATTGGGCCTCCCTTGGCTACAGCTCCACTCTCCACATGTGGACTGGGTCTCTGGGCAGATCCTGGCCTGGGGTTCCTCATGTTTCTCGTCGTGTCTTCTCAAGGTGACCCCCAAGGAGAGTCTTCCGGTTGCTGCCACTTCTGTTTCTTCTGATCTTCCCGCCGCATACAGCGATTACCGGGATGTGTTCTGTAAAAAATCAGCTGAGGTGCTTCCTCCCCACAGGTCTTTTGACTGTGCTATTGATCTTGTCCCCGGAGCAACTCTACCCAGGGGTCGTACCTACCCTCTGTCCATCCCAGAGACCCAGGCCATGTCGGAGTATGTAGCAGAGAATCTGGAGAGAGGGTTCATCCGGAAATCCTCATCGCCTGCAGGGGCAGGGTTCTTTTTTGTTGCCAAAAAGGATGGTACCTTAAGACCCTGCATCGATTATCGGGGTTTAAATGCGGTTACTATTAAAAATCGATACCCCTTACCCTTAATATCTGAGCTATTCGATAGGTTGAAGGGTGCCTCCATTTTCACCAAGTTGGATCTCAGAGGCGCGTACAATCTCATTCGAATACGGGAGGGTGACGAATGGAAGACTGCATTTAACACTAGAGACGGGCATTACGAATATCTGGTGATGCCTTTTGGTCTGTGTAATGCTCCAGCCGTGTTTCAAAACTTTGTCAATGAAATCTTCAGAGATCTGCTGTACCAGTTTGTTGTCATCTATCTGGATGACATTCTGATCTTTTCTGAAAATCTGCTCGTCCACAGAAACCATGTCCGCACTGTACTTCAACGTCTTAGAGAGAACAATCTCTATGCCAAGCTGGAGAAATGTTCCTTTGAATGTTCTGAGGTCCTGTTTTTGGGGTGCTTTGTCTCATGTTCGGGGCTTCGTATGGACCCTGGGAAGGTCTTGGCTATCACCAACTGGCCTCTTCCTGCTAGCCTCAAGGCCACACAGCGCTTTCTTGGCTTCACTAATTATTATAGGCAGTTCATAAGGAATTACTCTTCCATTGCCGCGCCTATTATCGCTTTGACCAAGAAGGGTGTGAATGCCAGAGACTGGCCTCCCGAAGCTGTCTCTGCATTTCACAACCTGAAACAGGCCTTTGTTTCTGGCCCCCTCTTGAGGAGACCAAATCCTGGGAATGCATTTTTTATTGAAGTGGACGCTTCCTCAATGGGGGTGGGAGCTGTGCTTCTTCAAATCTTTGAGAAGAGACGCCAACCATGTGCGTTCTTCTCCAAAAAATTTTCTCAGGCAGAGAGGAATTATGCCATCGGTGATCGGGAACTTCTCGCAATTAAATTGGCGTTAGAGGAGTGGCGTCATCTCTTGGAGGGTTCCCCTCACTCCATAACGATCTTTACCGATCACAAGAATTTACAGTATCTACAGAATGCTAAACGTCTGAATCCTAGACAGGCCAGGTGGAGTCTCTTCTTTGCCCGTTTTAATTTCACGATTACCTACAAACCTGGTTCCTGCAACGGTCGGGCTGATGCGCTCTCTAGGTCATTTGACACTTTGGACGAGGAGTCCGCCCCTGAACCTGAGCCGATCATTCCCACCTCATGCATTGTTGCCCACTCTACCACCCTGAAGTCTAAAATTCCGCCTGGTAAGACCTTTGTCCCCACTGAGCTAAGAGCTAAGATCCTTCGTTGGGGACATGATTCCAAGGTGGCAGGGCATTCTGGATTCCTCCGATCCTTCCTACTCATCAGTCGTCACTACTGGTGGCCTAATCTCCGCTCAGACGTCAAAGACTACGTTAAAGCTTGTCATGTCTGTGCTCAGTCCAAATCCTCCACACAAGCTCCTGCTGGTCTCCTCATGCCCTTGCCTATTCCTAAGGAACCCTGGGCCCATATTGCCATGGATTTTATCACCGATCTCCCACTGTCTGAGAATAATACAGTCATTTGGGTGGTAATCGATCGATTCTCCAAGATGGCTCATTTTGTTCCTCTTCCTGGTCTTCCTTCTGCCCCTGCCTTGGTTCCCATTTTCATTCGAGAAATTCTCCGCCTACATGGGGTCCCTTCTCATATTGTTTCCGACAGGGGAGTCCAATTCACGTCTCGTTTTTGGAGAGCCTTTTGCAAATCCCTCAATATTGTCTTGGATTTTTCTTCTTCTTACCATCCCCAATCCAATGGACAGACTGAGAGGGTTAATCAGGAGTTAGAGGTCTTTCTTCGCACCTTTGTGTCTTCTCACCATGACGATTGGTCCTCTCTACTCCCGTGGGCAGAATTCTCCCATAACAATCATGTGAATACCAGTTCGCAGAAGACACCCTTTTTCACAGTTTATGGAAAACACCCTCAACTTCCTCTTCCTATGATCTGTTCTCCAGACATTCCAGCTTTGGCTTCGGTTCAGGAGTCTCTCAATTCCGTTTGGGGTCACGTTCATGATTCCCTCCGGGCAGCTGCTGAAAAATTCAAAGGCTTTGCCGACCGCCGCAGGCGTAAACCGCCTTCTCTTCAGCCAGGGGACAAAGTCTGGCTCTCTACCAGGAACATCAAGCTCCGAGTTCCTTCTCTGAAGTTTGCTCCACGATTCATCGGTCCATACACGGTAACTGCTAAACTGAATCCGGTTTGTTTCAAACTCCAGATTCCTAAGAGCCTTAAAATCACTAACTCCTTTCATGTTGCTCTTCTAAAGCCTTTAGTCCTCAATAAATTCTCTCGTCCTCTTCCTACCGTGGCGCCTGTCTCGGAGGATAATCAGGAGTACGAGATCAGTCAAATTCTGGACTCCCGACTCTGTAAAGGCGTTCTTCAGTACCTCGTTCATTGGAAAGGGTTTGGTCCTGAGGAGAGGTCTTGGATCACTGCATCTGAGGTCTTTGCACCTCGTCTGTTAAAGGAGTTTCATCTGAAGTTTCCCTCTAAACCTGGGCCCAGGCGGGGAAGGGGGAGGCCTCGTAAGAGGGAGGGTACTGTCATGGATATGCATTAATGTCTGTCTGCCATCTTACCTTCCTCCTCATGTGTTCATCTAGAGACCAGACCTCCTTCACCTGGCTTCCTTTATAATCTCCTCCCAGCCTGACTCCACCCCAGGCCCTATCACTGAACACTATATTAACCTGTGCACTGCAAGCCTGCTTTGCTGATCAACGTGTTTGTTAGGCATTGTGTGTTTGGGTTCCTGCCTGCCGTGTGCTACGTCTGTCTCTCTGTTACGTTATTGGCTTGTCCCCGACCATCCCTGTCTGCTCGTGACCCTTGACCTTCGGCTCGTTCTTCGTTATCCTTGTCTGCTTGTGGCCCCTGACCTTCGGCTTGTTATTCGGTTCTCTCTATCGTGTGCTGCTGCTTCCCCTTATCCTACGGGGCGTGAGCTAGGAAACTCCAGGGGCCGCGACCTGGTCCCAGCCTGCAGCGTAACATCCTCACCACTAGAGGCCCTGGAGAAGACCAGCTGGGTCTTAGACTCCGCGCCCTGGGGAATCTTGGCTCTCGCTTCCGTTGGGATCCCGGTTGTGCTCCTCTGGTCCCGCTTTCCACAACCACCCAGTTTCCTATCCACAGAAGCCAGCCATAGGGTTCACTACCTCGCGGTGCACTCCTGTCCCCCTACGGTGTGCATCTGTCACCTGGCCACAGGTGACCCTGACACTCCCTCCTACCTATTCAAATCGGAGAGAGATCTAAATACCACTGAGAGATTGTGTACTTTTTTTACTCACAAATCTTCACTTTGTAGCAAATACCAAGAAATAACATACAAGATATTGACACAATGAGATCTTGATTGAGGTAACTCCCTTAGTCTTAGCCAAGCTCCTTTCACAACACAAGTATCGCTGTTGGGAATGTCTTCCAATTTTCCGATGAATACCTTCATTATTATACCCCCCTATTTGACCAGATGTATCCCTCCTGGCTGCCCCCTTTATGGTTTCCCCTCTCTGAAGTTTTGGGTGTTTTTTTCCCTTCCCCCCAGTTCTCCCCCTTTACTATCCTACAACTATAACTGCTTCCCAATCTACTTTTCACTATAAACTGAAAAACTTGGTATGCACTGGTAAGAATTGTGTGACTGATGGAATTGTCTGTGTGTTTTCAATCTCAGTCTTATAATAATACCAGCCTACCTTCAACTTTGTGTCAAATGCAGCTAAGTATTTCACTGTTGTTAACGGATACCACATTACTTATTCCAAATGCTTTAAAATTGACCTGATACTTGTACACTCACAACAGTGTCTGTTAACATTGACCACAAGACATGATGTTTCCTATGAAACTGTTTATTTTGGATGCAAACCTTTAAATAAAAAAATGTAAACTGTCCATCCCTTGTCCCCTTGACAAGTCATCCCTCTTTCCCATAGATGAAAATGTGATGGTTTCTGAAGATTGTCCTATTCCACTGTCTGGCTCTTTCAAATATTTGGGGATCCTAGTGCAGCTCCCCATTTCTAAGTTTTTGGAGGTCAATTTGGCACCCATCATAGGGGCCTTTCGTGAGAAGGTACAAAAATGGCAGACTCTACCGCTTATTGGTGATGGGTCGAATAAATCTATTCAAATGATATTTCTCCCTAAATTTTTGTACATTCTCTCGAACTCCCCTGTTTTTGTATTAAAACAGGTCTTTAGGGGTATAGACTCCATTGTTGTGGGTTTTCTGTGGGGATCTTGCTCCCCAAGAGTGTCCATGGCTGTACTGAAATTACCCATTAATAATGGGGATTAGCCCTCCCGGACTTCTGTTCCTACTATTTTGCCTCTCAATTGTCCTTCCTACACTGGCGATTTTCCCCCTAGATTCCCAATGCAACTACGTTTCTGGATGCTGCGGTGGCTACTTCACAGGAGACCCTCTTAAATATGGTGTATAGCAAAAAGTGTCCTGGGTAGGAGGGTGGGCTCTGTGATGCCACTTCCTGGGATATTTCATACATGCACCCATCAGGCGGGAGATGCGCCCCTAAGGCTCTGACCTAATAGTCCGCTATAGTGTAATAGAGCTCTGACAGAGTTCTTTAAACTAGAGGATGGTTATGCATGGGCTCAATTTGGGGTAAAGTACCTACATTGTATATACCAGGAAGGTAAAATACGCACCTTTGATAAACTACGGGAACAGTTTGGGGTGCCCAGAACTTGGCGCTTCAGATACGCTGAACTACATCATGTGGCAGTAGCACAGTTTGGTAGTGGGGAGGTTCAGGTTCAAAATACCTCTCTGGAGACTACTCTGTTGGACCCTGATCCAGCCAAGAGAATTTCCAGATATTATCTGGTTGTGGGGCTTGGGGATCCTGGGTTGATAGGATAGGACGGATAGGATGATTCAGCTTAGGTACCTCCATTGGATGTATTATACAGCGGCTAGATTATTTTGTATGCGTAAGAGAGACTCTGAAACTTGTCACAAATGCCTAGGGGGCGGAAGGGACTTTTCCTCACATGGTGTGGGAGTGTACCAAGATAAGGCCTTTATGGTCTACGATGACTGAATTTATAGCTGATAAATTTGATCTCCCTAATATATGCTCCCCCTTGCGTTGCCTTGGATGTGTATACCAAATTATTCCTTAGGATTCTCTATTTTGGGGTTCGGAAGCTCATAGCAAGGAGGCAGAGCTATAGGGAACAACTGACGTTAGGGATGTTGTTGAAGGTAGTGAATGATGACATTCTTCTATATCATATGACATATGAGGCCCGGGGATCTCCCAAGAAGTTTAGGAAGGTGTGGTTTCGGTGGGTGGACTCGAAGGATATGTTGGAGGAGGATGTGGATCACTGAATGGTTCAGGGGTGAGGACACTCTGCAAAATCATTGTTTTGTGATAGGTCCCAACTGAAACTGGTTACAAGTACAGCACACTGTTAAAAAGATAGGGTTTTAGAGCAATATATTCCATCTGCAATTGCCCATGGTTTCATGTGTGGCACTTCCCCCTTGGGGACTACTTAGATTTGCCTGCTCATCTGCACCATCATGACCCTGGGAACATTCCAACCCACCTGACACTCTGGGTTCAGACATCTTCGCACCACCTTAAAGTAATGAATCAAATTACTCAATGAGTTTAAATTCTATTAACGTTTACTTAACAACTCAAGGAAGAGTTTGTTGCACAAAGGAGGTAATAGATCAACTGAACTTTGGATGACAGTCCTAGTTCAGCAGAAGAATTCCTCCGCAATAATACAAGTTAAGACAATTTGAAGATAACAGTATTTTGTATAGAGGTATGTACAATGTAGTACCACTTGCCCAGGTCCTGAAAAGGATAAGCAAGAGTTAAGCATTAATTCTGGCAAAACTTCAGGTCAGAAGTCTTTACCAAATCCAATAGGGTGTAGCAACAAGGTAATGATACTTCTTGGAAGAAGGGTTGATGCGACAGGTGTATATGTACAATATTCAAATAGAGATCCAGTAAAGTGTTTCCCCAGGGTAAAGCTGCCTGTGCACAGTGTCCCAGTAAAGCAGCAAAGAACGGTTTGTAAAGGTGGGCAATTGCCATCTCACCATTGACCAGGCCGATTTAATGCGTTCCGAACAGCCGTTCCTGAAGAGGCGTCCTTGTAACGGTTCCACTTATGATGATCATCCGATAAACAGCACAAAGCGCGGGTTGTTGGACTATGAGGGTAATGCTGTATAGATGCCTGACGATCAGCAAGCAGGGATGGGCCCTTCTCGGCCAGGTTGGAATGTCTTACACCGCGTGGTAGGCCGCAACCTTACCCTCTCGGAACGGAGAGGTCCGTCAAACACCAGGCCCAGGAGGAAGAGAGTGTAGTGCCCGTCTCTGGTCTCCTTTATGCTCTTCCCAGCATTCCTCCTGATGATAGCAAAGATCCCTGGGATATGAAGTCCAGGTACAGAGTCATACAGAGTAACTCCCATTCTGAGTAACTACTAATCCACAATCCCTTTGGGATGACTCACAGATATGAGATCAGTTAGTGATACTGGGTGCCAGAGAGGAAAATTCAGTACATAAAATTTACAGGAATTGCTATGATTTGCAATTGCAGTCCACATTGCTACACATGTATATAGTTCAGGGTTGCCAACTTTCAGTAAATTTACGAACAGTTTGTAAAATCTGTACTTTTTGCATCTGCCCTTGAATGTTCATTACGGACATGTAGGCTACATGTCTGTAACTGACATTCATGGACAGATGCAACAATTATGGATTTTACAAACTGTTCGTAAATTTACTGAAAGTTGGCAACCCTGATATAGTTATGTCACGTTAAGGGGAGGTTAGTAAGTGCCTTGGTGTTTCTGGGGTTCGGGGGTCTTTGTGGGAAGGAAAGGGCATTCTGCTAATTTCCTACTGTTTTAACTGTTGGGGTAAATAGTTTTGTTGGTTTATAATAATGAAAAAAAAAAACAATAGCAGATTTACTGGATAACAGCTTTGCATTTAAGACTCTGGTAGGAGTCTTCTATGACTGATAGTGCTGGCCTTATTGGCTGGTTTACTGTGAAAGTTATATTGTTATCATGCCTGTTTTCACTTACCTGTCATGTTGTATGTGAATTATTTTTTTATACTAAATAAAAAAAATCTTTAAACAAAGAAATAAATGTAAAATTAGTCAGATTGGGAAAAGCCATTGGCTTACACTTCTTGCCTGTGGTGATTCTAATATTTGCCCTGTTATAACCCTATAGAATTGTTTAAAGCGGACCTTTAGACATTTTTTCAGCTTTCCATCTATTAAATCTTCTACCCTTGTTGCTGTAACTTTGGATAGTAAAATATTTTTTTCTGCCAGTAAATACCTTATACAGCCCACTTCCTGTTTCTTGTCTGGTAAAAAGCCTGGGCTTATGACATTATACACAGTTCTCTCTCTCACTCTTGTGAGAGTTAGACAGGAAGGGGGGGGGGGGTGAGTCATAAGAGGGCCAATGAGAGCTGCAGGGCTGCAGAGCTGCAGAGCTGGAGGTGTGTCTGTGTAAACCCAGGAAGTGAACAGGCAGCAGCTTCAGCTGCCCACAATTAAAATGATTGCAGCCAGACTAAGTGGAGGGAGATTTCTGCAGCATATTTGGCAAGTACAGAATCACAGTATATGTCAAATAATATGCAAAGTGGTTAGAGGGAAGCTTCAGAATGGCAAAGGTGTTTTTATTACAAATTATGTGAGCAGACTGCAGTTCCTCTTTAAGGCTGTCCATTCCTGATACCCGATCTCCCTCATTGTGTCTCGTGGACATATAATTTGTGTATTATAGACTTAGCAGGGCGTGAGTGTGCATGGGCGTGCTGTGTGATTAGACCTACTCATTTGGGAAATTTTCTCATTCAGGTGGACTGCTCCCCTCTTACCAGATTTCAGTTTGATGCTGTTCTTAATAAATGTTTTGAATACCTAATTTCACAACGATTTTTAATTACATCCCACTCTTTTCAAATCAGGGTTGATGATACTGTTGCGTAGATTGGAGTCACAAAGATTTCAGGTTTATGTATATCTTATCCTCTCTCTTTAACTTTTTTTAGGTGAAAAATGCTGCATATGGATTATTCAACACTCATATTTATTGGGCGCATAAACAAGCGTCTCAAAAATGTTACTCTGAGAATCTATGAATCCAGAATTTTTCGGCATTCATTGGAAAGGTGTATGAGGTTTCCAGTGGTTTACCCTTTATTTAAATTTTTCAAAGTTGTTTCAGGTTTGGCCCCCTCCTTCAATTTTAATCATACATGTTGGAGGCAAGGATACTGGTCACATCAAGACTTTGTATTCAATTTTGATGATGAAACGTGATCTCCATCGTTTCAAAATGGTGTCCCCAAATTCAACCATCATATTCTCTAAGATTGTTCCACGCCTTTCCTGGCTATCTACAACCTGCTCTCAGGCCCTGAAGATAATCAGGAAACACATTAATAGATCTATTGAAAAATTCAAGCTTTTGATTGGTGGATTTTTATTAAGGAATTTTGATTTAGAGGGTGGAATTCTGGGACTTTATAGGCAAGATTACATACATCTTTAAGATCTTGGCCTTGACATTTTCAATCTTGGGCTCCAGTATTGTATTGAAATGGCTGCAGGTGGGGGACTTTGATAATGATTTTTATTTGCTTGTGTTCATATAACTGAATTATTCTCTGTTTGGTTTATATGAATGTTTATTGATATTAGGATGAATAAAGATTAAACTTTATTTTGTATAAATATAGGAAGAAATATCAATAACGTGCTGTGTAGGGATGAGCTTCGTGTTCGAGTCGAACATACGTTCGACTCGAACATCGGCTGTTCGATCGTTCGACGAAGATCGAACGATTTGGGCCGTTCGCGCCAAATTCGAGTGACGCGAACGGCCCACAATGCACTACGCCATCGCAGTGTCATCCAGGCGCTGTGATTGGCCAAGCATGCACTGTGACCCCGCATGCTTGGCCAATCACAGCGCCGGCAGCGAGGAGAGCAATGATTGGCCACAGGCAGGATGCCTGTGGCCAATTATTGCTGAGGGTGTTTAGTACACGCCCCACACTATAAAAGGCCGCCAGCACGGCGGCCTAGTGTAGTGTGTTCCGGAGCAGGGAAAGAGAAGCATAGGCAGGGACAGTGACATTTATTTCTTTCTTGCTTAACCTGGATTCCTTTAGTTTAGGGAAAGAGAAGGATAGGTAGGGAGAGTGTCAGTGTGTTTTACTGTGCGAATCCTTGTTTCTAGGGACAAAGAAGGAAAGTGAGGGGAATTCTCCTTGTGCTATAGTGTGCTTTAAAAAAACATTTTTTCTAGGGACAGAAAACTCTAGGTAGGGAGAGTGTCAGTTTCTTTCACTGTGCGAATCCTTGTTTCTAGGGACAGGGAAGGACAGTGAGTGAATTCTCCTTATGCTATAGTGTGCTTTAAAAAAACATTTTTTCTAGGGACAGAAAACTCTAGGTAGGGAGAGTGTCAGTTTCTTTCACTGTGCGAATCCTTGTTTCTAGGGACAAAGAAGGAAAGTGAGGGGAATTCTCCTTGTGCTATAGTGTGCTTTAAAAAAACATTTTTTCTAGGGACAGAAAACTCTAGGTAGGGAGAGTGTCAGTTTCTTTCACTGTGCGAATCCTTGTTTCTAGGGACAAAGAAGGAAAGTGAGGGGAATTCTCCTTGTGCTATAGTGTGCTTTAAAAAAACATTTTTTCTAGGGACAGAAAACTCTAGGTAGGGAGAGTGTCAGTTTCTTTCACTGTGCGAATCCTTGTTTCTAGGGACAAAGAAGGAAAGTGAGGGGAATTCTCCTTGTGCTATAGTGTGCTTTAAAAAAACATTTTTTCTAGGGACAGAAAACTCTAGGTAGGGAGAGTGTCAGTTTCTTTCACTGTGCGAATCCTTGTTTCTAGGGACAGGGAAGGACAGTGAGTGAATTCTCCTTGTGCTATAGTGTGCTTTAAAAAAACATTTTTTCTAGGGACAGAAAACTCTAGGTAGGGAGAGTGTCAGTTTCTTTCACTGTGCGAATCCTTGTTTCTAGGGACAAAGAAGGAAAGTGAGGGGAATTCTCCTTGTGCTATAGTGTGCTTTAAAAAAACATTTTTTCTAGGGACAGAAAACTCTAGGTAGGGAGAGTGTCAGTTTCTTTCACTGTGCGAATCCTTGTTTCTAGGGACAGGGAAGGACAGTGAGTGAATTCTCCTTGTGCTATAGTGTGCTTTAAAAAAACATTTTTTCTAGGGACAGAAAACTCTAGGTAGGGAGAGTGTCAGTTTCTTTCACTGTGCGAATCCTTGTTTCTAGGGACAAAGAAGGAAAGTGAGGGGAATTCTCCTTGTGCTATAGTGTGCTTTAAAAAAACATTTTTTCTAGGGACAGAAAACTCTAGGTAGGGAGAGTGTCAGTTTCTTTCACTGTGCGAATCCTTGTTTCTAGGGACAAAGAAGGAAAGTGAGGGGAATTCTCCTTGTGCTATAGTGTGCTTTAAAAAAACATTTTTTCTAGGGACAGAAAACTCTAGGTAGGGAGAGTGTCAGTTTCTTTCACTGTGCGAATCCTTGTTTCTAGGGACAGGGAAGGACAGTGAGTGAATTCTCCTTGTGCTATAGTGTGCTTTAAAAAAACATTTTTTCTAGGGACAGAAAACTCTAGGTAGGGAGAGTGTCAGTTTCTTTCACTGTGCGAATCCTTGTTTCTAGGGACAAAGAAGGAAAGTGAGGGGAATTCTTCTTGTGCTATAGTGTGCTTTAAAAAAAATTTTTTTCTAGGGACAGAAAACTCTAGGTAGGGAGAGTGTCAGTTTCTTTCACTGTGCGAATCCTTGTTTCTAGGGACAAAGAAGGAAAGTGAGGGGAATTCTCCTTGTGCTATAGTGTGCTTTAAAAAAACATTTTTTCTAGGGACAGAAAACTCTAGGTAGGGAGAGTGTCAGTTTCTTTCACTGTGCGAATCCTTGTTTCTAGGGACAAGGAAGGAAAGTGAGGGGAATTCTCCTTGTGCTATAGTGTGCTTTAAAAAAACATTTTTTCTAGGGACAGAAAACTCTAGGTAGGGAGAGTGTCAGTTTCTTTCACTGTGCGAATCCTTGTTTCTAGGGACAGGGAAGGACAGTGAGTGAATTCTCCTTGTGCTATAGTGTGCTTTAAAAAAACATTTTTTCTAGGGACAGAAAACTCTAGGTAGGGAGAGTGTCAGTTTCTTTCACTGTGCGAATCCTTGTTTCTAGGGACAAAGAAGGAAAGTGAGGGGAATTCTCCTTGTGCTATAGTGTGCTTTAAAAAAACATTTTTTCTAGGGACAGAAAACTCTAGGTAGGGAGAGTGTCAGTTTCATTCACTGTGCGAATCCCTGTTTCTAGGGACAGGGAAGGACAGTGAGGGAAATTCTCCTTGTGCTATAGTGTGCTAAAGCATTCCTCATCAACCATCTTTGAAATCCTTGTTTTTTGGACAGACAGGGAAATTGTCATTGTGCTATTCTGTGCAAAAGCAATCATCCTCAACCATATTTAG
The DNA here is from genome assembly GCA_029206835.1 of Rana muscosa. NCBI lineage: Eukaryota > Metazoa > Chordata > Amphibia > Anura > Ranidae > Rana > Rana muscosa. The sequence continues at coordinate 160,019,025 of CM055116.1, read as the reverse complement.
AAATCCTTAAGTAAAGGGACAGAGAAGGACACCTGAAGGTAGCCCTTATTGCTTTTTTCCCATCTCCCTGCAGGCCATCTATTAGAATGTCTGGAAGGCAAACAAGGAGAGGCAGACAGTCAGGAGGCAATAAAAGAGGGCAAGCAGGCTCTGTGTCTGGGGGCAACAGTGCTGGTCGTGGACGCGGTGCATTGTCATCAGCACATGGCCATGGGACACGCTTGTCCTTCTTTTCGGCAGCTGGACATGTTGAGCCACATCATGTCGAAGACTTGGTAGAGTGGATGACCAAGCCCTCCTCCTCCTCCTCATCCTCTCTCACCCAGGCTCAGGGTACTGGCAAAGCAGCTGCCAAAGCGTCCTCTTCCCTGGTATCAATGTCAGACTCATCATCAGTCACTCCTTCCCTAGACCCACCATGTCCTCCTCCTGAGGAGTCCCCCGAACTGTTTGAGCACAGTGTTGGGTACATGCTCCAGGAGGATGCCCAGCGTTTCGAAGGGTCTGATGATGAAACCCAGCTACAGGAAGGCAGTAGCGTGAGAGCAGACAGAGGGGATGCTCAAGAAGGACACCAATCTGGCAGTCATGTTCCAGCAGCTGCAGCATACTGCCAGATTGGCTCCAGTGATGAGGAGGGAGGGGATGATGAGGTCACTGACTCCACGTGGGTGCCTAATAGTAGAGAGGAGGAGGAGGAGGATGAGGAGGAGGCACATCTCCAACGAGGCAGGATGCCCTTTGGTGGCCAGCGTAAGGGCAGTACACCGACGGAATCACACCGCAGAGCTCCGCCTGTGCAGGGCGCTGCCTCTGCCCGTCATTCAAAAAGTTCCTTGGTGTGGGCCTTTTTTGAGGCTAGTGCATCAGATCGCACAGCTGCTGTTTGCAACATATGTCTCAAGCGTATATCGCGTGGCCAAAACATCAGCCGCTTGGGTACCACATGCCTGACCAGACATATGTTGACCTGCCATGCAGCTCGTTGGCAAGCCTACCTCAAAGACCCACACCAAAGAACAAAGCGGACCTCTCCTTGCACCGCATCAGCTGGGATCTCCAACCCCACTATAACTTCAGTCCTCTCTGAAACATGCACTGAGAGGAATGAAGGTGTAGAATTAGGTGTGTCACAGCCAAGTACTTGCGGCCACTCTGCTAGCAGTACACCGACGTCCGATTCTAGCAGGCAAATTTCCCTGCCCCAGCTGCTGGACCGTCGAAAGAAGTTCACTCCCAGCCATCCACATGCCCAGCGGTTGAATGCTAGCTTGGCTAAATTGCTAGCGCTTCAACTGCTGCCTTTTCAGTTGGTAGACTCGGCCCCCTTCCGTGAGTTTGTGCAATGTGCGGTTCCTCAGTGGCAGGTTCCCAAACGCCACTTTTTCTCACGGAAGGCTATTCCGGCTCTCTACCGGCATGTGGAAGGCAATGTCTTGGCCTCGCTGGACAGGGCGGTCAGCGGTAAGGTGCATATTACCGCTGACTCATGGTCCAGCAGGCATGGACAGGGACGTTACCTTTCTTTCACGGCCCATTGGGTCACTCTTTTGGCAGCTGGGAAGGATGCAGGACAAGGTGCAGTAGTGTTGGAGGTTGTTCCACCGCCACGCCTCCAAAATGCTACTACTGGTTGTGACACACCTCTCTCCTCCACCCCCTCCTCTTCTTCTTCCTCCATGGCCTCTTCCTGTGGTTTGTCCTATGAACCAGCGGTGCTCCGTAGCCGTTCACGGGGCTACGCAAGTACGCAGGCAAAAAGATGCCATGCCGTGCTTGCGCTGGTGTGTTTGGGGGACAGAAGCCACACTGGGGCAGAGGTCCTGTCTGCTCTGCAGGGCCAGGCCGAGAGGTGGTTGACGCCACGCCAGCTTAAGCCAGGAATGGTGGTTTGCGACAATGGCACCAACCTCCTCTCCGCCCTCCGACAGGGACAACTGACCCATGTGCCCTGTGTGGCTCACGTCCTTAACCTGGTGGTGCAGCGGTTCTTGGGCAGGTACCCGGGCTTACAGGATGTCCTGAGGCAGGCCAGGAAAGTCTGTGTGCATTTCCGCAGATCTTATAATGCCAGTGCTCGCCTGGCTGAGCTGCAAAAGGAGTTGAACCTGCCCAAGAACCGCCTTATATGTGACATGCCCACCAGGTGGAACTCAACGTTGGCCATGCTGCAGCGGCTGCACACGCAGCAGAGGGCCATCAATGAGTACCTGTGCGACTACGGCACCAGGACAGGGTCAGGGGACCTTGGTTTTTTTCTCCACGCCAGTGGGGCATGATCAGGGATGCATGCACTGTCCTGGCACCATTTGAGGAGGCCACGAGGATGGTGAGCAGTGACAGTGCATGCATCAGTGATACTGTACCTCTTGTCCACCTGTTGGAGCACATGCTGCGTGGAATAATGGACAGGGCACTTGAGGCAGAACAGAGGCAGGAAGAGGAGGACTTCCTTGCCTCTCAAGGCCCCCTTTACCCAGACAGTGTTCCTTCTGTCCCACCCATCGCACAGGAAGAGGAGGAGGAGGAGGAGGAGGAGGAGGATTGTGTCAGCATGGAGGTGGAGGCTGGCACTCAGCATCATCAGCAGCAGTCTTTTAGGGATGATTTACAGTCCCAAGAAACCAGTGGACTTGTACGTGGCTGGGAGGAGGTGGCTGCGGATCATGTCGTCCTTAGTGACCCAGAGGACTCCGGAGCGAATGCCTCAGCAAACCTACGCTGCATGGCCTCCCTGATCCTGCAAAGTCTGCGGAAGGATCCTCGTATTCTTCGGATCAAGGAGAGGGACCATTACTGGCTGGCCACTCTCCTTGATCCACGGTACAAGGGTAAGGTTGCGGACCTTATGTTACCGTCGCAGAGGGAGCAGAGGATGAGACAACTCCGGGAGGCCTTGCAGAAAGGTCTGTGCAACGCGTTCCCAGAGACTGGGAGGTTACAAACTCCTGGTCCTGGACAACGAGTTGCTGAGGCTTCGGCCAGTCAAAGAAGGAGCGGTGGTGAAGGTGGCCGTCTGACCGATGCGTTCAGACAATTCTTTAGTCCGCAGCCCCAAAGTATGATCGGTTCCAGCAACCATCGCCAGCGTCTGATAAACATGGTGCAGGAATATCTAGGGGCAAGGTCAGACTTGGACACCTTCCCCACCGAAAATCCTCTGGCTTACTGGGTCTTGAGGATGGATCACTGGCCAGAGCTTGCACAGTATGCAATTGAGCTACTGGCCTGTCCTGCATCCAGCGTTCTTTCGGAACGCACATTCAGTGCTGCTGGAGGATTTGTCACGGATCACAGGGTGCGCCTGTCCACCGACTCGGTTGATCGACTGACTTTCATCAAGATGAACCAGTCTTGGATCACCACCAGCTACCACACACCTGATGCTGATATAACAGACTAATTGATTTTAACATGTCACATCCCTTCAAGACTGATGCTGATGCTGAGTGCCTGTGCTGTTATGTTGACTGGCTATCCTCCTCCTCCGAGTCCTCAATGATACGATTGATGATGATAGCTTGGAAGATCATTTTTGTTTTTGGGTGCCGCCACCAGTGGCTATGGCCCAATTTTTCAGCCCCTGTTTTACAGGGGCGTGTAATTACAATTTTTTTAGCAATAATTTGCCATAGGACTCATTGCTGTGCTCCAAGTACAGTATCTGTGAGGGGTTGGAGTGTTGTGGCACCAGTGCCTAAGGCCCAATTTTTCAGCCCCTGTTTAACAGGGGCGTGTCATTACAATTTTTGAAGCAATACTTTGCAACAGGGCTCATTGCTGTGCTCCAAGTACAGTATCTGTGAGGGGTTGTAGTGTTGTGCCACCAGTGCCTAAGGCCCAATTTTTCAGCCCCTGTTCAACAGGGGCATGCAATTACAATTCTTGATCTAATAATTCACAGCAGGGCCCATTGCTGCACCCACCAAGAGTAACTCTGAGGGCTTACAGTGTTGTGGCAACGCCACCACCACCACCACCACGAAAGGCCCAATTTTTCAGCCCCTGTTCAAAAGGGGCATGTAATTACAATTCTTGATCTAATAATTCACAGCAGGGCCCATTCCTGCACCCACCAAGAGTAACTCTGAGGGCTTACAGTGTTGTGGCAACGCCACCACCACAACGAAAGGCCCAATTTTTCAGTCCCTGTTCAAAAGGGGCATGTAATTACAATTCTTGATCTAATAATTCACAGCAGGGCCCATTCCTGCACCCACCAAGAGTAACTCTGAGGGCTTACAGTGTTGTGGCAACGCCACCACCACCACGAAAGGCCCAATTTTTCAGCCCCTGTTCAAAAGGGGCATGTAATTACAATTCTTGATCTAATAATTCACAGCAGGGCCCATTGCTGCACCCACCAAGAGTAACTCTGAGGGCTTACAGTGTTGTGGCAACGCCACCACCACCACCACCACGAAAGGCCCAATTTTTCAGCCCCTGTTCAAAAGGGGCATGTAATTACAATTCTTGATCTAATAATTCACAGCAGGGCCCATTCCTGCACCCACCAAGAGTAACTCTGAGGGCTTACAGTGTTGTGGCAACACCACCACCACCACCACCACCACGAAAGGCCCAATTTTTCAGCCCCTGTTCAACAGGGGCATGCAATTACAATTCTTGATCTAATAATTCACAGCAGGGCCCATTGCTGCACCCACCAAGAGTAACTGTCAGGGCTTACAGTGTTGTGGCACCAGCACCACCATCAAAGGCCCAATTTTTACTACCACTGTTCAACAATTATATGTAATTAAAATTCCTGATATAATAGTTGACAGCAGGGCGTTCCAGCACCAACCAAGAGTAACTGTGAGTGCTTACAGTGTTGTGCCAACACCAACAACTAAGGGGCCTATTTCTGCAGAGTATATACGGCAGGTCCCTACTTTCAAACATCCAACTTACAAACGACTCCTACTTGCAAACGCAAGAAGACAACAGGAAGTGAGAGGAAATCTACCACTAGGAAGGAAAATTCTCTCCTGTAAGAATAAATATGGGAGAAAGGTGTCTCCTCTGTACTGATGCTTTATCAGCAATCCTTGTTTCAAGAAAAACACCACATTTCAAAAACAGTTGTCATTGGGACGGAAAGTGAGGTGAAATGTTCTGAACAGGGGCACAGACAGCAAAACAAATGTTACAGGGGTGATAACCCTTACCTATGTTTTCCAAAAAGTTTAAAAATAGATTTTTGGGCTGGAGCTACACTTCAACAATGTACCTGTTCAAAATTACAAACAGATTCTACATAAGAACAAACCTACAGTCCCTGTCTTGTATGCACCGCCTGTATACGGCTGTTCAGAGTATATAGGGCCTTTTTTATTTTATGTGCGGGGTTCTCCTTAATATCCATACAAGACCCAAAGGGGCTGGTAATGGGCTGGGGTAGGGGGGGGGTCATGGGGTAGCTATGCCATTTTTCTTAAAGAATTTCATCCATATTACCGGGACCAGACATTACATTAAAGCCGCAAGCAGTTTTAAATGGCTTTTTTTTCCTTTAGAAGTGTCATTTTGTGCAGGGACAGTTCTAAACACGGGAAACACGTGGCACTTCACAGGCATACTTTAGACACCCCCCAGGTACGATATTTAAAGGAATATTTGACTTTTTTTTTCACTTTATGCATCATTAAAATGACTGCTCCCGAAAAACGACCGTTTTTAAAACTTCTTTTTGCATTGATACATGTCCCCTGGTGCAGAACCCGGGTTCCCAAACCCTTTTTAGGACAATAACATGCATAATAGTTGTTATAATTAGCACTTTAGAATTCGAATGTTCGCATCCATTGTATTTAATAGGGTTCTATTGTTCGTACGAACTTTCGGTCCGTTCGCGGGTTCTGGTGCGAACCGAACCCGGGGGTGTTCGGCTCATCACTAGTGCTGTGGCCATATTCCCGCCAACAAAATATATGTGGAGTGTTTATTACACTTATTGCACGCTTCCATAAGTTTCTACACCGCCCTTCCCCTTTTCTGTTTGTATTTTTCAATAATTGAATGCCTCAGAATTTTTGGGACACTGCCCCTTTACGTTTTTCCTAAACCCCTTTTTGGGGTTTTGAAAAACAAACATTCAGTAGGGATTTATGGTTCATTCTGGGTGGGACTTCCGGTTACATCACTTCCCCTTACTTGGAACACATGCTGATGCATACAACAGCGATTCCAGTTTCATTTTGAGAGCTCGATTTTTGTGCCTTACCTTTTATTATTGCATTTGTAGCGGGGGGTTTCCTTTAAGGCCTCAGAGACTACTGTATCCATAACCCCACTGGCCACCCAGGGTGCATTGCCCCGCGCAAAGACTGCTGGGGTGGACTTTATAAGCAAAAGGCTGAGCCGGCTTCAGTCTCTTTGGACATCGCCCACCCCGCAAGAGGAACTCCTTTCCGAGCCTGCGGTGCTACAAGGCCTGAAGCCTGGGCCTTTCTCCAAAGAGCCTTCCGCTGTCACCGAGGAACCTGAGGGACGATTCTGCATACCGTTGCCGCATCGCTCCCCGGAGGACCGAAGACTTGGATGTCGTGAGACCTGTGTACCAAGACACAGCAGCGGAAGATACAGACACGGACTGGTCCGGTTGGGTGAGAGAGCACCTGCTCAGAGAACTACATAGGATCTCTAGGCCCAATAACTGTTAACCGGAGCTTTCATTAGTGTTGTGCTGCGCACCAGAGGGACAGTGCATCGGAGCAGCTTTAGAGATTTCCTTTATTCACCAAGTTATCAAAACCCCTTTTACCCTGTGGATTACAGTTGTATCGTCAGCAAGTGCACCACCGTTTGCTAGCGAAGAATTTCCCCTACAGAACTTCTACATAGTACAGTCAGGCCTGACTTAGCTTAGACATTACTGGGCGCCATTTTTGCCACGAGGGAGAATAGCTGCAGCGGGGACTGTTAGATTTATGCATCAAACTGTATATCCGTCTGTTTGCTGAGATACTCTTTTATTGCAGGGCTCTGCACATGATATGTAAACTGTGATTATATTCTTACCCAACCAACTGAGTAAAAGTGCAAGGGTTAAGTATACTGGTGTTCTGTCATTTACTTTGCAGAGGAGACGGGTAAGGATAGTTAAAGTATATTGCTGTATGTGTTCTAATACAGGATTGTGTCTCCGTGAGTTGCAGGCTACACAATCCTACCATCCCCTACTAGCTGTGCCAGGGGAGGTTAGAGCCAACTACCGGGGGTTGACAGGGTGCAATACAGGGGCCCAAAAGAATTATACCAGCAGCCCTCTTAACTGGGGGTATCGCTATACATTCAATAAATTTTATTACGCTAAGGGAGGCTCTTCTCTTTTCTTTTGATGATCATGCCACATGTTCTGCTGCTATAAGAGAATTCCAAAAGGGACATTGGAGTACCCATGTTACCGGTAGAGGACCCAGCACATGGTACATCTTTTAGGCTGGGTTCACACTGCAGTACAAAGGGCTCACAGCAGGGGTCCGGTGTGTTGCAGTTCACCATTTGAGGTCCGATTTCGGTCAGAATTTTTGGCTGGATTCAGACCTGAAACAGACCAGAAGACGCACAGGACTCCTGTGCAGTTCGCTTCGGAGCTGCTCCGGAGACATGTGAACCGGCTCCATTAAGAGCCGGTCACAATCTCCTGACATGCAAATTGGATGCAGTGTGCGGAGACGCACAATTTTTCTTCAAAGCACGTGTTACTTAACCACTTCAGCCCCGGACCATTTTGGTGGTCAAGGACCAGGCCACTTTTGTGCGACGTGGCTCCCAAACTAAATTGATGTCATTTTTTTCCCACAAATAGAGCTTTCTTTTGGTGGTATTTGATCACCTCTGCAGTTTTTATTTAATAGAGCGACAATTTTGAAAAAAATGCAATATTTTTTACTTTTTGCTATAATAAATATCCCCAAAAAATATATAAAACTTTATTTTTTTCCACAGTTTAGGCCGATACGTATTCTTCTACATATTTTTGGCTAAAAAAAATTGCAATAAGCGTTTATTGTTTGGTTTGCGCAAAAGATATAGCTTCTACAAAATAGGGGACTGTTTTATGTCATTTTTATTAATCTTTTTTTTTTTTACTAGTTATGGCGGCGATCAGCGATTTTTATTGTGACTGCGACATTATGGCGGACACATCGGACACTTTTGACACCATTTTAGGACCATTGTCATTTTTACATAGATCAGTGCTATAAAAATGCACTGATTACTGTAAAAATGACACTGGCAGTGAAGGGGTTAACCACTAGGTGGCGCTGCAGGGGTTAAGTGTTTCCTAGGGAGTGATTACTACTGTGAGGGGGCGTGGCTACACGTTACTGATGACTGTTCCCGATCACGGGGGAAGGTCATTAGTGACAGTGTCACTAGGCAGAATAGGGGAATGCCTTGTTTACAAAGGCATTCCCCTGTTCTGCTCTCGCCGACCGCAATCGTGGGACTCCCGGACACATCGAGTTCCTGGGACCCGCGGCCGCACTTGCGAGGCACGTGGCGCGCGCGCGCGTCCGCAGGGCAGCAGATTTAAAGGGACGTACCTGTATGCCAATCTGCCTGCCCGTGCCATTCTGCCAACGTTCATCATCGTGCGGCGGTCGGCAAGTGGTTAAACAAGTAAGCAGCACAGAGATTACATGAACTTATTTCAATATTGTTTGAAAAATTTTGTTTTCACATGCTCACAAATTGTATATTCATTTAAGGGATATTGTTTACAAGCGCTGTTTTGCTTTATATATAAAGGTCAATTTGCTTCTCTATTCTGAGACATATTATTGGTCTTAATGACAGCAGCTTAATTTATTGTTAGCATTTATTTTAGGTATTTGGTGTATGGTAGCACAGGTGGTATATATTATTTATATATGTCAACGATTGTAATGTAGTGATACCCCCAGCTAAGAGGGCCGCTGGTATAATTTTTGGGCCCTGTAGTGCACCGCTGTCAACCCCAGGCAATTTGCTCTAACCTCCCTTGGTACAGTTAGTAGGGGAGAGTAGGATTGCGTGGCCTGTAACTCCCTGGGACACAATCCTATAATAGCACACACACAGCAATAAAGTACAGGTATTCTTACCCGTCTCCTCTGCAAAGTAAATGACACAACACCAACCGATATACTAAACCTTGGCACTTTTACTTAGATTTTTTAAGTGAGCAGGTAATCAACAGTGTACATATATGTGCAGAGCCCTGCAATAAAAGAGTATCTCAACAAACAGATAGATATACAGTACTGTGCATAACACTAACGGTCCCCACTCCAGCTATTCTCCATCGTGGGCAAAAATGGCGCCCAGCAATGTCTACGCTAAGTCAGGCCTGACTGTACTGTGTAGAAGTTCTGTAGGGGAAGATCTTCGCTAGAAAAACGGTGGTGCACTTTTGAAGAAAACAACTGTAATCCACAGGGTAAAAGGGGTTTGAATAACTTGGTGAATTAAAGGCAATCTCTAAAGTTGCTCCGATGCACTGACTCTCCGGTGCGCAGCGCAACACAATTGATAACTCCGGTTAACAGTTATTGGGCCTAGAGATCCTATATAGTTCTCTGAGCAGGTGCTCTCTCACCCAACCGGACCAGTCCGTGTCCGTATCTTCCGCTGCTGTGTCTCGGTACACAGGTCTCACGACATCCAAGTCTTCGGTCCTCCTGCCAGCGATGTAGCAACAGTATGGAGAGACGTCCCTCAGGTTCCTCGGTGAGAGCGGAAGACTCTTTGGAGAAAGGTCCAGGCTTCAGGCCTTGTATCTCAGCAGGCTCGGAAAAGAGTTCCACTTGCTGAGCGGGCGGTGTTCAAAGAGACCGAATTCAGCCCTGCCCTTCGGTTAAATAACCCACCCCAGCAGTTTCTGCGCGGGGCAATGCACCCTGAGTGTCCCGTTGTGCACTGGGTACTGTAGTCTCTGGGGCTTTAAAAGGCAATACCCCACTACAGTAATATGTTGAACAAAGCTTTTCCGTAGACTTTTAGGTTATTTTTTACAAAATAATATCTACAAATGAACAGTTGGTTACTGAGAAATATGTTTATTTAAGAGGGGTTGCTGGCAACCCAGAACTGGGAATGTCATTGGCAAGAGCCCAATCCTCTATGTGGAGGGTTTATCATATTGGCCAATTTGATTTTAGATATAGTTTTACAGTATTCCTGAAAATAAATAAACAAACTTACCTCCATTCTGCAGCATGTGTGATGCTGCAGCTGTCCCACATCAGCTCTAAGACCGAGAACCGAGCCATAACAATTGCTAATTGCTCAGTTCTTGGGTCTGCTCTATACAGAGAGCAGTGACTACCGATCAGTGCTATCTGTTCTGCCTACCCAGTGCTTACTGGAGTGCCGGACTGGGGAGGGAGCGGAAGCGGCTGTCTACAGCTCTCAGCAGCATGCTGAAAGATGGAGCCAACTGTCAATCAGGCAGTGCTGTGGATCTCGACAATATTGTTGGGATGCTTCCAAAACTGGAGTGGTTCTGCCCCGCTACCAGCTGACTCTGGGTCACAGTAGGACAAAAGTAATTGTACTCCTGTGACCCATAGGAGAAGTATGGCCAAAAAAGCTTATAATTTTCTTTTTAAGCCTGTATCCACTCAAAGCTTTCCTACACCAATCTCATTAACTTAGCAGGTTTAAAAAAAAAAAACGTTTCTGATGCTTTTGAACTAATCGCTGCTCATGTTCCTTGCCAATGTAACTTCTGGTTGTGAAGATCGCATGGATCCAGCACAGCAGTCTGCACCATGCCAGATGGTTGCCCCTTCGTGACTTCATAATGCAATTCAGCCTAACAGTTAAACAGCCAATAAGCACACAGGAAGGAACGTGGACACCTGGACAAGGACCATGTTTCTTTTCAGTGAAGACGATAGAACACTCCAAGCGATGACCTTGGGTATTGGTAAGTATTTGGGGATTAGAATTTTTAATTTTAAAGCCCAGAGTTCAGTTTTAATAAATATGGGCCAACAGTGTGAAGCAATTAAGCTCTACATGACTATTGCAAGTTTTTTATTTTATTGGAAAACTTCCATACTCCCTCATCTTTCTGCATGTACTGCTTGTGTCTTTGAGAACATATGATGTGGTGGAGCACTGAGTGTATTTAAGGAGCAATAGGCACTGTTTTTATTTATGAAGACGCACTATTTGAGCACTTTTTGTTTGGACCTTTTTTCTACATATATTTCTATATACAGTAAACCTCCCTCCATCGCGGGGGTTACGTTCCAGACCCACCCGCAACAAGTGAAAATCCACAAAATAGAAATACTGTATTTAAATACACACTAGGCATGTTTTTATAACTTTCACTGTACTTTTAAAAGCATTTTAAGGTCTTTAAACACACTTTTAAAACAATAGAAACACATTTAAACACATAAAAGATACTGAGAGACATAGCAAGAGCAATGGAAAACACAAAATATTTAATTAACAATGATTTAATCGAACCGCGATATAACTGGGGTTTACTGTATATCATATCTTTTTTTTATTTAAAGGGTAACTCCACTTTCGTGGGAATAAAAAAAAAAAAGAATATAGCGTGTACAATTGCGATACAAGTCATATTGTAGTTGAATGTTGCTAAAAATGACCTTTCCTTTTCAATCTGCAACCACTGTAATTTTCTATAAACGCAAAGCAATATGGCTACAGGGAGTTGTTCTGTACACAGAATGTGTACTGATCACTCCTTAGAAACATAATTTCCTGCTTGTGTAATTGGCTCACCAATTTTCCCAGAAGACTGTCTAAGATACAAGTCAGATGTCAGGCATCTCTTGCAACAAACGTTCAATTTTTGGTGAGATATTTCCAATAGGAACACGTCTGAGGCTGGGTTCACACTAGTGCGACACGACAGCCGTCCTACTTTGGATCCGACTTTGCCCAGCGACATGAAGCCGACATATGTCCGACTTTCAATGAACGGGGATCCGACTTGGATCCCCGCCAATAGCAGGCACTGTGTTTGGTATGAATCTTGAGGGGGAACTCCACGCCAAATTTGAAATAAAAAAACGGCGTGGGTTCCCCCTTCAGGAGCATACCAGGCCCTTGGGTCTGGTCTGGATTTTAAGGGGAACCCCTACGCCAAAAAAACGGCGCGGGGGTCCCCCCAAAATCCAAACCAGACCCTTATCCGAGCACGCAACCTGGCAGGCCGCAGGGGAAGAGGGGGGGAAGAGAGAGCGCCCCCCCTCCCTCCTGAACCGTACCAGGCTGCATGCCCTCAACATGGGGGGTTTGGTGCTCTAGGGCAGGGGGGCGACCTGCGCCCCCCCCCACCCCAAAGCACCCTGTCCCCATGTTGATGAGGACAGGGCCTCTTCCCGACAACCCTGGCCGTTGGTTGTCGGGGTCTGCGGGCGAGGGGCTTATCGGAATCCGGGAGCCCCCCTTTAATAAGGGGGCCCCCAGATCCCGCCCCCCTATGTGAATGAGTATGGGGTACATCGTACCCCTACCCATTCACCTGGTGGAAAAAAAATGTCAATAAAAAACACACACAGCTTTTTAAATTAATTTATTGCACAGCTCCTGGGGTCTCAGCACTCTCCGGTTCTTTCTTCTGCCGAGCCTCCGCTATCTTCTTCCAGCTCTTTTGCTAGCGGGGCCCGGTCTTCTCCGTCGCCTTCTTCTTCTCCCGCTCTCCGGTTCTTCTCTCGCTCTCCGGTTCTTTCTTCCACTGGGCCTCCGCTATCTTCTTCCAGCTCTTTTGCTAGTGGAGGGGCCGGTCTTCCCTGTCGCCGTCGCCGTCTTCTTCTCTCGTCTCCACCTCGATGTTGACGCGTCGCTTCCTCCCGCTGTAATACTGGCTGTTCGCTTCGTTCCGAATTAATATAGGCTTCTCATGACGTCACAGTCACATGCTCCGGGTGGCCCCGGAGCATGTGACTGTGACGTCATGGGAGCATGTGACTGTGACGTCATGAGAAGCCTATATTAATTCGGAGTGGAGTGAACAGCCAGTATTACAGCGGGAGGAAGCGACGAGTCAATATTGAGGAGGAGAAGAGAGAAGAAGACGGCGACGGCGACGGGAAGACCGGCCCCTCCACTAGCAAAAGAGCTGGAAGAAGATAGTGGAGGGGCCGGCAGAAGGACAACGAAGAGCCGGACGAGACGACGGGAAGACCGGGCCTCCGCTAGCAAAAGAGCTGAAAGAAGATAGCGGAGGCCCGGCGGAAGAAAGAACCGGAGAGCGAGAGAAGAACCGGAGAGCGGGAGAAGAAGAAGGCGACAGAGAAGACCGGGCCCCGCTAGCAAAATAGCTGGAAGAAGATAGCGGAGGCCCGGCAGAAGAAAGAACCGGAGAGTGCGGAGACAACACCGGAGACCCCCGGAGCTGTGCAATAAATTACTTTAAAAAGCTGTGTGTGTTTTTTATTGATTTTTTTTTCCACCAGGTGAATGAGTAGGGGTACGATGTACCCCTACTCATTCACATAGGGTAGGGGGCCGGGATCTGGGGGCCCCCTTATTAAAGTTGGGCTCCCGGATTCCGATAAGCCCCCCGCCCGCAGACTCTGACAACCAACGGCCAGGGATGTCTGGAAGAGGCCCTGTCCTCATCAACATGGGGGCAGGGTGCTTTGGGGTGGGGGGGGCCGCAGGTCGCCCCAGAGCACCAAACCCCCCATGTTGAGGGCATGCAGCCTGGTACGGTTCAGGAGGGAGGGGGGGCCGCTCTCTCGCCCCCCCCTCTTTCCCTGCGGCCTGCCAGGTTGCGTTCTCGGATAAGGGTCTGGTTTGGATTTTGGGGGGACCCCCACGCCGTTTTTTCGGCGTAGGGGTTCCCCTTCAAATCCAGACCAGACGCAAGGGCCTGGTATGCTCCTGAAGGGGGAACCCATGCCGTTTTTTTTATTTAAAATTTGGCCTGGAGTTCCCCCTCAAGAGCAGCAGAGCACAAGTCGCATGCCAAAGTCGGATCATGCAAGACTGCGGTCCGACTTTGATCCGACTTCAATGATAGTCAATGGGCTGAAGTCGGATCAAAGTCGGACCGAAGTAGTACAGGGAGTATTTTCAAAGTCGGACCGACATGTGTCGGACCAGTTAAGACGGCTCCCATAGGGAAACATTGATTTTCACACATCATGCGACATGAGCTCCCAATGTCGGAGCGTTTGTCGCCCCAGTGTGAACCCGGCCTAAAGGGATGCAGGCCTAACAGCTTTCCTCATTATTGCCCTGCAGCTGCCACAGCTGACTGATAATTATGCAACCACTCCCATTACACCCAATTGGCACAGAGGCACAGCCAAACACATGTGGATTTCTTCAGAATAACAAAAGTTAGGAATCAGGAACAAAGGTTGTTATAATCCTTTTTGCAATGTACATAGATCACCCAGGGAGGAATGTTTTTTCTCAACAAAAGTGGAGTTATGCTTTAATCATCATCTTTTTCACTTGGACAATTTATTAATATAGTTTATTGTCTTTAATACACTTGTCACTTTTGATTTGGCATTATATCATAGTCATTAATACTGATTTCTGATAAGTTTATTCACATGTATCACTAAAGCCTCGTACACACGGTCGGACTTCCATCGGACTTTTCCGTGGATTTTTGTGCGAACGGAGTTGGCCGGGCACACCCATAGCATACACACCACAGGACTTTTCTGCGAACTTTCCCAAAACTTTTTGCAACATCACATGGTTTTTCTGCTCTTTTCTGCTCTTTACCGCCACCCTTTGGTCAACTTCTGCTATTGCTGGTTGATTTTAACATTAGTTGTTTTGTCCATCGGACAAAAGTCCTATGGTTTTCTGTACACACGGTAGGACTTTGCTCCATCGGACTTTTGTTGGGCAAAAGTTTGTCCGTTTGCAGACCCAACTTTTGTCCGATGAAAACAAAACCAAAACGAAAAAAAGTTTGTCCGATGGAGCGTACACACGGTCGGATTGTTGGTCCAACTTGCTTAAAACTAAGTTTGTTGGGCAAAAGTCCGACCGTGTGTACGGGGCTTAAGTTTTAATATTTGGGCAGCGCTATCACACACTGTTTATTTTGATTTGTACCATATGTGGGAACACATAAAGTGATAGCAGCAGCAGCCTTATGTCACAATTAGGAACTAGGTGGCAACACACAACACTTCCATTACCTTTAAGAGCCTAGCATAGCTACCAACGGCTGTGATCTGCAGTGAGTGTTTTGGATTCCTGGATTTTATGAAATAAAGGCTTTTATTCGGAGTGCTGCTGTCCAGAAGATCTTTTTCTCCTGCCATAGCTACCAACGGTCCCTGATTTGGAACAAAGTCCCTCTATCCCTCTGTCCCTCTTTCCTACTCATTTGTCCCTCATTTTGGTCTGATATATATAGTTGTATATAAAATGCACTATTTATCTTTTTAAAAAGTGTTTCGCAGTGGTAAACGTTTTATCCTGTTTCTAAATTGCTGCATTTTTAATTTTAAAAGTCAGTATAAAGGAATAGTAGTGGTAGAAAAAGAAAAAGAAAAAAAAAATCACTTTTTGGCTTAACTATTCTTTTTTTTTTGTATAATTCTCTTTTAATGGGGTGTGGCAGGGTATGTGTCCTATGCCTACATACTTTTGCTAATAAGTGTCCCTCGTTTCCATCTCAAAAAGTTGGGAGGTATGGTCTAGCTGAGAATGATAGGAAAGCAGTTCAGAACACAAACAGCTACTTGTGATTATCCTCATAAACAGAGTCCCTCTCTGTGAAGTCCAGGGTAGCTCTGGTAACACAGGTTAAAAACTTGAAGTATCCAAGGCCCAAAAACACAGGGCAGGCACCCCACTGGAACTAGTGTATCGGGTAGCAATCAGGGAGGTACTTCCCACAATAGCTGGGTCTTCCGGGGAAATTGCATGCTATTTGGCTCTGGCCTGGCTCCCCGCATGACGGTTCTGACAATGAAGGACCTCTTACCTGCCTGCAGCTCAGTTGCCCAACTACCTCTGCCTCATCAAGTGGGGTCTCAGCTACTGAGGGAGGTAAGCTGAGGAACTTTTCTTCTCTGGGAATGTTCAGGAACCCAGGGAGTTTTACGAAATGGAGGTAAAGGGGCCTGTACCTGTATCTGCACATGGTGTGTAAATGGGCACTTCGCTACAGGAGGGAAATACAAAAAACTAGGTTGAAAAATAGGATTTTTTTGTACTCACTGTAAAATCCTTTTCTTTGTCGTTCATGGACGGACACAGCTCCTTAAATCTTGACAAAGTGGGTTATGTTCCTGCTCATAGGAGAGGACTAGGCAGAACATGTTAGTTATCTTAAAACATGTAACTTTAACAGAGTTGAACAGCCCCGCCCAGGGGGCGGTCCCTCCGTACATAACCCTCCTATCTGCAGTCAGCAGCCTCAGTTCGTAGAAAAGCAGTACAAACTAAAAAAGGAGGGGTGGGTGCTGTGTCTGTCCATGGACGACAGGGAAAAGGATTTTACGGTGAGTACAAAAAAATCCTATTTTCTCTTTTCATCCATGGACGGACACAGCTCCTTAAATCTTGACAAAGTGGGACGTCCCCAAGCAGTGTCAGAAAAAACGAGGGGTGGGAACAGCAATCAAAAGAAGACTTAACTTCACCCCAAACAAACAGAGCTCCTCACGGAGGAGTCGCAACCTAAAACAGCCGCCAGCAAAACCTTGCGGCCAAGGAAGCATCCGAAGATGCACTCACATCAACCTTGTAAAACGTTGAAAAAGTGTGAACAGACAACCAGGTCGCCATCTCACACACATGGAAGACAGATGCTAGATGCCGGAAAGCCCAGGAAGCGAAGCACCAATTGCCCTGGTTGAATGCACCGTGACAGAAAAGGGAGGCGCCCGCCCCTTAAGGGCATAGGCCTGGATGACGATCTGCCTGATCCACCTAGAAGGGTGGCCGATGAGACCGCCAGGCCCTTCTGTAGACCAGATACTGACACGAACAGTGAGTCAGAACTCCAGAACGGAGCAGTAGCAGACAGGTACACCCATAGGGCACGTACCACGTCCAAGGTATGTAGCGCAGCCTCCTGGGATGCGACGGCCGAGGACATAAGGATGGAAGCGCAATTTCCTTGTTTAGGTGAAAAGCCGAAACTACCTTAGGAAGGAATGAAGGTTGTGGGCGTAGCACCGCTTTATCCTTATGAAGGAAAAAAGTAAGGTGACTTGTAAGACAAGGCCACCAATTCAGAAACCCTTCTGACCAATGGCAACTAGAAAGGCAACTTTCTGAGAAAGAGTGAAATCTCCCTAATGTTCTCAAAGGGAGGTTCCTGAAGTACTGAGAGCACTAGAGTCAAGTCCACGGAGGAAGCGGTGGTCCAAACGGGGGAACCACGGGTTGGACCTCCTGCACACATGTCCTCACCAGTGAGTGAGCCACCAGGGGCCATTGGAAGAAAGCAGCCAAGGCTGAAATCTACCCCTTAACAGTGCTCAAGGCAAGGTTCAGATCCACTCCGCACTGTAAGAACAGCAGGATCCAAGAAACCGACTATGTCCGTGGGCGCCAGGCCATCTCATCACACATAGAGATGTAGGCCTTAAAAGTGCAATGATAGATCGTCCGGGAAGAAGATTCCAATAGTCATGCCGTTAAAGCCAGCGACTGTAAAACAGGATGAAGTATGGGACCTTGAGACAGAAGGTACTCCCGCATCGGCAGCCACCAGGGAGCGACAGCTTCCAGTCTCCCGAGGTCGGCGTACCAGGGACGCCGGGACCAATCTGGGGCGATTAGAATCACCAGAATCCCCTCGGCCTCCACTCTGTGGAGCAGACGAGGAAGCAATTTCATTAGGGGAAAGGCATAAATTCCCCATGGAGCCACCAACGCGTCCGATGCGTCTGCCCAGGTATCCCTGGACCTGGCCACAAACCTCGACACCTGCGATTGAGTCGAGAGGCCAGGAGATCCACAACTGGTGTGCCCCAATTCTGACAAAGTAATTGAAAACACCTCCGGGTGTAATGACCATTCCCCTTGGTCCAGCATCTGGCGACTCAGATAGTCCGCCTGCCAGGTTTCTACACCCGGATGTAAGCAGCCGATAGAGCCGGCATGCTCCTTTCGGCCCAACTTAGGATGTGAGCGACTGCCGACTCTGCGGCCGAGCTCCTTGTTCCTCCCTGATGTTTGACAGAAGCCACCGCCGTGGTGTTATCCAACTGGAACCTGATCAGACGCCCCTGAAGTCTCTGCAACCAGAGAGGCACAGTCTGATCGCTCGAAGTTCGAGGACATTGATCGGCAGGCGAGAATCTTCCAGAGTCCAGCAACCCTGGGCCAACTGGACCTCCCAGTCTCTTTTCCAAACCGTGAGGCTGGCGTCCGTCGTGATCACAGTCCCATGGAAGGAAGGAACGATCTCCTGGACTGAGTAGTACTGTGTTAGTGTATATGTTTTTACAGTGGCGCCGACAGGACTGAGTAGTACTGTGTTAGTGTATATGTTTTTACAGTGGCGCCGAAGGCGTGCATATCTTTGAAGTGTGGGAGGAAACCAGAGTACCTGGAGGAAACCCACGCAGACCAGGGAGAACATGCAAACTCCAGGCAGATGGTGTCGGAGTCCGGGTTCGAACCAGTGACCCTCTTGCTGCCAGGTGAGGGAGTTAACCACTACACCATTGTGCTGCCCTACAAAGTATTGAGGGCCCTGAGGTCCAAGATTGGACGGACACCGTCCTTCCTTGGGACTACCAACAGATTTGAATAGAATCCCTGAAACCCTTCACCAGGGGCACAGGTAAAATTATTCTGCACCAGAGCAAGTCTTGTACTGCTCCCATCAAAGCAGACCGACGAGCTGGAAGGAGAGGAAGATTCGAGGGAAAGATCTGTTTGGTGGACAAGAAGAAACTCTATCTTGTACCCCTAAGTGACCACCTCGCAGACCCACTGGTCAGAGAGCAGGGAGGTCCACCGAGCTGCAAACTCGCTAAACCATCCCCCCACCCTTGAGTCGGGCGGGACAAAATATGGTATGTTAGCCGGCTTATTCGCGTACGCACCAAGGGACGCTTCTGTCCCCCAGCTAGAGCCTTGTCAGTCTGGGAGGATCTGCCGGCTGACCCTGACTGACGAAAATACCGCTTCGGCGCGGAATAAGAGGGCCCCGGCCAACGGCGCGGCTCCTTCCTGCTCTTACCTCCAGTGACATCTTAATAATGTTGTCCAGCGAGGTACCAAAAAACCTCAGAAAGGCAATCTGCCAGAGCTCACTTGGATGCTTGGTCAGCGGACCAGCAGTCCAGCCAATCTGGCGGCGCAGTACCACCGCAGATACAGAGGTTCTGGAAATCATTTACATACGCACACTGAGTATGTATTAGTGTATATGTTTTTACTGTGGCGCTGAAGGCGCGCATGTCTTTGGAGTGTGGGAGGAAACTGGAGCACCCGGAGGAAACCCACGCAGACACAGGGAAAACATGCAAACCCCAGGCAAACAGCGACGGGGTCCGGGTCGAACCAGTGACCCCCTGCTGCCAGGTGAGGGAGATAACCACTACACCACTGTGCTGCCCTCCATTCAGTGAATGTCACAGCCAATATAGGTTGCAACACTGACCCCAGCATGGTGAACCTGGAGCCGGACACCGCCTCGGACCTCCTATCAGAAGGGTCCTGGAGGATAACGGACCGCCATGCGCTGGGGGACCACAAAGGACCTCTTCCCATTCCTTATTTATGAACTTATCAAAGAAAGTAACATAAGGAAACTCGTCACAAAGCGGTCAGATTTGTGTGACCTAAAGGAGACAGACTCCCCTGTGGAAGTCCCAGCTGCATCTCCCAGCTGGAGAGTGTCCCGCACAGCATCAGAAGTGCACTCATAAGTGCCCTGACTAACATTCCCCAGAAGATGGCGGGGAGGGGGCGTTCCTTTACCCCCTTTACACCCACACACCATTTCTACCCTGGCAACAAAAGATTCCAGAACTGTCTACAATGTATCCATGGAAATCGCAGGTGCAGGGGCACCGTTAGCTGCCTCTGGCAATGTATGGGGAAGAAAGGTCACATACTGACTCCATAAACACCCACTGACAGCCCTCAGGGACCAAGTGAAAAACACATAAGAGTCCACCCTTCATTGCTGCACTGACTGGGGGGGGGGTAACCCAGGGGACTCACCACCCAGAAGGAGAGCGCTCAGCACCGCTGCCCGCCTTGTATACACAGCGCGTGTGTGATGAAAAACTGTGAGGAGAATGAACTGCGCCATTCAGAAAGCCAGTGCTAGAGGCCAAACCCACCCCAAAATGGCCGCCAGACGCCTCCGATAAAAAGGGTGCGGACCACAATAAAATGGCCACCCGCAATACTGACCTGCCACAGCGCGGCCATGACAAAATGGCAACCAATGGAAATAGTAATAGAAAAAATCACACTAAAAATGGTGACAGCGCCGCAAAAAATGGCGCCCGAGCCCCAGGATGTGGACGAGAAGGCCTGCAGAGACTTCCCAGGAGACAGACCCCCCCTCTCACAGAAAGCGGACCCCGGCGCCCCGTGGTCCCCAACAGGTACTCGGAGCCCCCCCCCCCGCAGCGTGCCCTAGGGCAGGAGGGGAAAGGGCGACAGAGAGCAGGGAAAGGGAGGACAGGAGAACCCCTTAATCCCGGGAATGCCCAGCTGTTCCATCCAGTCGAGACAGGAGGAACCGTACTTACCCGTCCTTGCGAGGACATGCTGGCGCGTCCCTGACAGACCCACAACCGATGATACGGAGTAGCTGTCGGCCCGATCCACTGTGAGTGAGACAACAATCAGCCCAGTCATGTGTAGACCCCGGAGCATGTGCTCACTGGCCCCCCTGGAGCCATGGGGTACGTCGTGGCAGAACCAGCGTGAAGCTAAGGACTGGCACGCTCGACGGCCGGAACTGGGAAGACTACAAGGATCTATAATATCCAGCCTGTCGCCCAGCCGGCAGTTGATAGAAGATATCACAAAAGAAATAAGAATAAAATAAAAAATTTCTTCAGGAGTCTGGGCCCAAAAGGGAGCCACGTGCTTCTCCTCTGCTAGGCAGAAAAAACTGAGGCTGCTGACTGCAGGTAGGAGGGTTATGTATGGAGGGACCGCCCCCTGGGCGAGGCTGTTCAACTCTGTTAAAGTTACATGTTTTAAGATAACGAACATGTTCTGCCTAGTCCTCTCCTATGAACAGGAACATAACCCACTTTGTCAAGATTTAAGGAGCTGTGTCCATCCATGGACGAAAAGAGGAATACTGTAGCATTTTTGTTGTGTGCAGATGACCACAGTACATGGGCAGCATATGGGCAATGAATTGTTTTAAGCATGAAGCAAGAAAGCTAGATTGTCACTTTATTACAGCAATTTGATAATGTAAGAATCGTACATTTCATGATTCAGCTAATCTGATTGCTTATAACACAAGTCCATTTTCAGAATTATTTTATAAATGGCATTTTCAGCTTTCTACAAGGGAAATGCTGCTTAGTATTCGACAGCAATCTTGCAATATTCTGTGATCTACTGACTGGAGGCCCT
Source organism: Rana muscosa (assembly GCA_029206835.1). Classification (NCBI taxonomy): domain Eukaryota; kingdom Metazoa; phylum Chordata; class Amphibia; order Anura; family Ranidae; genus Rana; species Rana muscosa. The sequence goes on along the minus strand of CM055116.1, from coordinate 159,997,485 downwards.
CATGTAAACTGTGTCTTTCTTTGGCATACTGCTGATTTACGGGCCAGCTGAATTAAACGTATTTGTTTTCTCTTTCATCCTGAAATCTTAAGGTCCCAGATGCCGTCAGAATGAGCGGCTGAACTTTAACAGACAGCTTAACACGGCGGCCAACGCATCAAATCCATTGACAAGGAGAAGACATTTCTCTTGGCTGGATGTGATCGGACTTCTCAAAATCATTTCACCAAGGGGCCAAAAGAGTAATAGAAATGTATATTAGCTATTCCCCAGACAATAAAACAGACCTGTCAGACACACAGCAACAAAACAAACACGCCACTGACCTTGTACAGGGCTGTGTTGTTGCACAAAATACCGGAAAATACAAAGCACACAAAGCAATAACATAGCTGTCAAACACTGAATGTTCATGGCAAAGAAGGGCTCAACGCTGTGACACCACAGATGGAAAAACTGCAGACCCAGTTCTAAACTAGTGTTCAAGGTCCACGTAATAACAATAGCAGCAGAAAAAGAGTGCAGAATTAAAGAATCAGTTCACCCTAAATTCATATTTCAGTTTTGGGTGAATAGTAGCATGTTGAACCAGTATCCAGTTTCTTATGTCTCTTAGGAAATCCTTGTAAATGAAATCCCAAACCTGATTACCTTCTGTGGCTATTATAAGGGAGTCTTAACCACATCAGCTCCGGAGGATTTGGCTTCCCAATGACCGGGCCATTTTTTGCGATTCGGCACTGCGTCGTTTTAACTGACAATTGCGCGGTCGTGCGACGTGGCTCCCAAATAAAATTGACGTTCTTTTTTTCCCACAAATAGAGCTTTCTTTGGTGGTATTTTATCACCTCTGCGGTTTTTATTTTTTGCGCTATATACAAAAAAAGAGCGACAATTTTGAAAAAAAAGCAATATGTTTTACATTTTGCTATAATAAATATCCCCAAAAAATATATAAAAAAACAAACTTCTTTCACAGTTTAGGCCGATACGTATTCTTCTACATATTTTTGGTAAAAAAAATATTGATTGGTTTGTGCAAAAGTTATAGCGTCTACAAAATAGGGGATAGATTTATGGCATTTCTATTAATATTTTTTTTTTACTAGTAATGGCGGCGATCTGCGATTTTTATCATGACTGCGACATTATGGCGTACACGTCGGAAACTTTTGACGCTATTTTGGGACCACTGTCATTTATACAGCGATCAGTGCTATAAAAATGCACTAATTACTGTGTAAATGACACTGGCAGGGAAGGGGTTATCCACTAGGGGGCGAGGAAGGGGTTAAGTGTGTCCTAGGGAGTGATTCTAACTGTAGGGGGGCTGGGCTACCAGTGACACGACATTGATCACTGCTCCCGATGACAGGAGCACAGTGGCAAATTCAAAGGGATGTACAGGTACGTCCCTTTGCGCAGCTGTGCCATTCTGCCAACGTAAAAGTACATGGGGCGGTCTGCAAGTGGTTAAAGGACAAGTTTTCCTTTGAGAACATGTTACATGTTCCACCCGTTTTTAGGGTGGAACACAGGAGTGGCCAGTCCATTAGGGGCGCAGGGGCACCGGACTTATACGTTTGTATGAGTTTTTCTTTTATTTGCAAGCCACAAGATTAGAGCCGGAGGCTCTAATTGGCTTGAAAAAGGTTGGGCTCGGGGCGCAGAGCACTGGCAAAAAGACTGTTCAGCGTAGATACTTGACCCCTACAAAAATGGCCAAATTCTGTCCCCATTCATCTCCCACATGTTGAAGGAACTGCAGTGCCCCTTGCACATTATTGCACATTCTTTGGCAATGTCCAATCATAGCGCCTTATTGGCAGAAAGTTTTCTCTCTGATTGATCAAATGTTTGGCTCACATACAGTGCCTTGCGAAAGTATTCGGCCCCCTTGAACTTTTCATCCTTTTGCCACATTTCAGGATTCAAACATAAAGATATAAAATTTTAATTTTTTGTGAAGAATCACCAACAAGTGGGACACAATTGTGAAGTGGAACGAAATCTATTGGATATTTTAAACTTTTTTAGCAAATAAAAAACTGAAAAGTGGTGCGTGCAAAATTATTCGGCCCCTTTACTTTCAGTGCAGCAAACTCACTCCAGAAGTTCAGCGAGGATCTCTTAATGATCCAATGTTGTCCTAAATGACTGATGGTGATAAATAGAATCCACCTGTGTGTAATCAAGTCTCTGTATAAATGCACCTGCTCTGTGATAGTCTCAGGGTTCTGTTGAAAGCGCAGAGAGCATCATGAAGACCAAGGAACACACCAGGCAGGTCCGTAATACTGTTGTGGAGAAGTTTAAAGCCGGATTTGGATACAAAAAGATTTCCCAAGCTTTAAACATCCCAAGGAGCACTGTGCAAGCGATCATTTTGGAATGGAAGGAGTATCAGACCACTGCAAATCTACCAAGACCTGGCTGTCCCTCTAAACTTTCAGCTCGGACAAGGAGAAGACTGATCAGAGATGCAGCCAAGAGGCCCATGATCACTCTGGATGAACTGCAGAGAACTACAGCTGAGGTGGGAGAGTCTGTCCACAGGACAACAATCAGTCGTACACTGCACAAATCTGGCCTTTATGGAAGAGTGGCAAGAAGAAAGCCATTTCTCAAAGATATCCATAAAAATTCTCGTCTAAAGTTTGCCACAAGCCACCTGAGAGACACACCAAACATGTGGAAGAAGGTGCTCTGGTCCGATGAAACCAAAATCGAACTTTTTGGCCACAATGCAAAACGATATGTTTGGCGTAAAAGCAACACAGCTCATCACCCTCAACACACCATCCCCACTGTCAAACATGGTGGTGGCAGCATCATGGTTTGGGCCTGCTTTTCTTCAGCAGGGACAGGGAAGATGGTTAAAATTGAGGGGAAGATGGATGCAGCCAAATACAGGACCATTCTGGATGAAAACCTGTTAGAGTCTGCAAAAGACCTGAGACTGGGACGGAGATTTATCTTCCAACAAGACAATGATCCCAAACATACAGCAAAATCTACAAAGGAATGGTTCACAAATAAATGTATCCAGGTGTTAGAATGGCCAAGTCAAAGTCCAGACCTGAATCCAATCGAGAATCTGTGGAAAGAGCTGAAAACTGCTGTTCACAAATGCTCTCCATCCAACCTCACTGAGCTCGAGCTGTTTTGCAAGGAAGAATGGGCAAGAATTTCAGTCTCTCGATGTGCAAAACTGATAGAGACATACCCCAAGCGACTTGCAGCTGTAATCGCAGCAAAAGGTGGCTCTACAAAGTATTAACGCAAGGGGGCCGAATAATTTTGCACGCCCCACTTTTCATTTTTTTCTTAGTTAAAAAAGTTTCAAAAATCCAATAGATTTCGTTCCACTTCACAATTGTGTCCCACTTGTTGGTGATTCTTCACAAAAAATTTAAATTGTATATCTTTATGTTTGAAGCCTGAAATGTGGCAAAAGGATGAAAAGTTCAAGGGGGCCGAATACTTTCGCAAGGCACTGTATTATGCCCTCTCCCAATTTAGCATTGCTAAACCTCTCCATCGAAACCTCCCCAAACACTATTGCAAAGTCTTAACCCATATCCTCCTTGCTGCTAGGATTTCCATCACTAAGTGATGGAAAACACCCACCACACCTAACTTAATGGAAGTAATTAATCGTGTCCAGAACCACTACGATTATGAAATTATTCTAGCAAAAGATCGACATAAACACCTCATCCTGGAATGAAACTCACTTCCATCCTTGACCCCTTTTGCGCTCTAACTCCCGACTTGCGAGCTTTCCCTCCCTCTTCCCTTCTTCTCTCCTCCTCCTTTCTTTTTCTTCTGTACTACTGCACCAGATCTTGATCCTATGCTGCCTTATCGCCAACCTAGACCTTCTTACCCCTTTAATTACTAGTAGTCCTAATATGCCCCCTCCCTGCTGAACTACCCTTTGTACTATGCAAATGAGGTGGAACAAATGTCAATGTAAAAAAGAGACAAATAATTCCACAGTAGACAGTAGACTACAAATCTCCTAAACATTAGCATTGTGAAATAATCAACATAAAACATCCATACTTATTAAAAAGTGTCCAAAAAATATTCGCTCCAACATATGCAAATAAATATGGTAATACAGCCTTTGTCTCCTCTGCGTTGGGCCTCCCAAATATAATTCACCCCAAGAACTGCCTACAAGGCATTTTTGGTGACTTACACCTATCAACGCATGCCAAGAGACTGCTCCGTATACTATATTTGTATGCTAAATAAACATTCTACTGTCCCGGAAGGGTGCACAGACCTCTTTGAAAGCCCTTTGGTTGAAACTTATTAATGACTCCATCCCGCTATATAAGCTTACTTTTGAAATCCGGAAACGGACCAAAACCTTTCATAAAATTTGGGGTAGGTGGCTGGCTAGCCCACTTATGCCATTTACACACGATCGTTTTTTCTGATGAAAAAAGACCGATGGACTTTTTTCATCGGACAAACTGATCGCGTGTGGGCCCCATTGGTCTTTTTTCCATCGGTATAAAAAAATAAAACCTGTTTTAAATTTTACCGATGGAAAAAAAAACGATAGCAAATTACGATCGTCTGTGTGGAACTCCATCGGACAAAAAACCCATGCATGCTCAGAATCAAGTCGACGCATGCTCAGAAGCATTGAACATAATTTTCTCGGCTTGTCGGAGTGTTTTACGTCACAGCATTTTGGACGGTCGGAATTTGGACTGATGGTGTGTAGGCAAGACTGATGAAAGTCAGCTTCATCGGATTTCCGATGGAAAAATCCATCAGATTTTATTCCATCGGAAATCCGATCGTGTGTACAGGGCATTACTCCCTTTCAGCACTAACTGAAGTACACTTGTTTGACCAGTGGTAGACCGTGCCCTAAGGATCTCTAATGTCTAGACTCCCACCTTTGCTCTGCCCGTATTGGTCTACATGCACCTTTTCCTGGTGTGCCTACTGTATATCCTTTGTATTGATATCTCTTTATTTGTCTATGTCTGAACATATTGCCTACTGTTTCGGACCAGTCTATCTGGTACGGTAATTGTTTTTTTTCTGTGTGTGTATTGTTTTTTTTTTCTGTTTGTTAGTTTGTTGAAAAACTTCAATAAAAATATCTTTAAAAAAAATAATAATATGGTAATACAGTCCAACTTAAAGTGATGAAAAGATTGTGAAACAAAATCTGTGATGTGTGCCAGTTCCAATCCCTTAAAAATAAAGCTCACCAGATGCTGTTGCCATTCACTCTCGTGTCTGACAAATATCACCTTATTAGATGTTATTGAAGAGCTTCTTATAAACGCCAATCTCCACTGTCAGGAAAGGGTTCACCCGTTGGTGGCACCTTTGGTCCTGTGGATCGCAGTACCGGTGTCCACCAGCAGGTGTCTTCTTACAGCCAGGATCTGTAATAAACTTTTTTACCTGCTGGTTTCACTGTTAGATCCATGGGCCGTAGTACCGGTGTCCACCAGCGAGTGTTTTCCGGCAGTGTGGAGCCGACATTATCTCCTGTGGTCAGGCGTTGCCTGAGCCTGATTGCAGGAGATGTGTATAAATACCCGGCAACTCACACACACAAGTTGCCTTGGTAAAGTCCTTGTGCCCTGACCTGCGAGCCTGCTATCCTGAACCCGTGCCTGATCCTGAGCCTGTACCCGATCCTGATCCCAAATCTACCCTGGTTCTGTTCCTCCTGTGTTCCTGTTTCCTGGCATCCCTGCTCTGTGTCCTGATCCCGTCCACCTTCTCCCTCTCCTATCCTGTCCCATCCCCCATCTGCTGATTCCCTGTGTATGACCCTGGCCTGGCTAATGTTTATGATTCTGGTATACCCCTTCTAGTGTTCTCGCTTGTTTTGTCTGTTGCTGTTTTTGGGTCACTGTCTTGTTGTGGGTTTATTGTATATAGTTTGTGATTGGTGGTGTGTTTATTTATATTCACTTTCTTTAATAAATTACTATTCACTTTATATGCGTTTTGGTTCTCTCTTTTTAGTCCACACTGTCTGGTCTCACCAATACATGACATCCACCCAGATCAATAAAGACACTCTCCACATGTGGATAGAAATTGAGACAGAACCTTCAATAGTGTTAAAAACACCTTATGGTAATCGGTTTATTAAAAGTAATGCACTTGCATGATAACAGATTCAAAATTGCTTTGTTAAAATTCACCGTCTCAAGCTTTGCCTTGTAGCCACGCTCGACGAGTTTCGTCACTATCGACTTAGTCACAGGGGGTCTAGACCTATACAACAACGCTTGAGATGGTGACTCCATGTGTACGAAGGAAGCTATGAGGAGATCACAACACTGAGTCACCTGGTATGTTTGGAATTTTAACAAGGCGATTTTGAATCTTTTCTCATGTAAGTGCATTACTTTTAATATTAGCTTAAAGCGGAGGTTCACCCTAAATACAGACATTAGCTTATCCTGATCTTGCTAGCAGATACTTATGCATATGGCTAGTGTTTTTTTTCTTGCGTTTGTACTTACCGTGAATCAGACATTTTTAATGTGGACTTCCGGGTATTCCTCCCGCGGGAGTGGGGCGTATCTGTTTCTTTCCCCGACGCCCCGTTGTTTTCTGGGAGGTGTCCACAATGTCTCCTGGGAGCACAGTGTAATGATTCCCAAGGAAACAATGCGGAACGCCAACCATCGTAATCTCGCGGTATTTCACTGCATTTACCACATCCCGGAAGTCTCTGCTTGTGGGCTTCACAATGCCCACAAGAAAAATGGAAAAAGACTGATCGATTTTTAAAAGTTATTATTTACAACTGAAATAGATGGGGGATGGTTCTATTTGCAAGACAAGTGAGTACTAACATGGTATCTGTAACCCCATTAGATGCAACTAGAAAAACAAAAACGAGGGACCGCGAAACCTCCGCTTTAAGGTGTTTTTACACTATTGGAGGCTCTGTCTCAATTTGTATCACCACATGTGGAGAGTGTCTTTATTGATCTGGATGGAGATTGACGTGTATAAGCTGCTCTTCAATAACATCTACTAAGGGGATATTTCCCAGACTCTGGTGAGCTTTATTCTTAAGGGAGTGAAACTGGTACACATCACTTTGGTGAAGGATTTTGGTGGATCAATGAGATTTTATTTCACTATCTTTTCATCACTTTAATTTGGACTGTATTACAGTATTAATTTGCATATGTTGGAGCAAAGTTCCATCCTACCCAAAACTTTTGGAACCTTCAAACTCCAGGTCCCGATCTGGGACTAAAAACCTAGAGAGAGTTTAAAACACAGCCTTCTCTCCTCATAACCAACACACGGGAGCTTCTGAAACTGGAACCTTGAGAATCTGGTGTCATTCATATGCATGTTTACAAAAGTCACATTGTGGCAAGCCCTCACACTGTCACAGTACACACATATATACATCAGATGCAATACAGAAGGAGATAAAGGATACATTACAGTTGTGAAGGAACAATCTTTTAATGTCCATAGTATAAAAAATAATTCCATAAACAATAGATGAATTGAGCGCACTCTGGATAAGGAAGTACAAAAGAAAAACTAAACATAAAACGGGGCGGACGGAATGGGAATGAAACTGAAATAAGCTGTATAAAAACACATGTTAAAAGTCCATATCAATTAGTCCATGTGTGGAATAGCTTAAAGACTATCCGCAAGGAAGGCTGCCAGCTTACAGATAGAAGTGATCTGAAATGAGACAGGAAGAGGAAAAAAGCAGCGCCTTCTAAGCGTAGTAGTATCAAAAATTTATTAGAGCAATATAAAATACAGCGGCAAGAGATACACTCACAAACGAGTATAGTAAGAGGCTTATCTTTAAAGGTTGTCATCCGCTCGACCCGGGAGCTGCGAATCCTGATGTTACAAGCTGGAGTCCCACGTAGTGGTTGGCGGTGGTAAAAGGAACTTCACTCTCGCGGCCGCAGAGATGGGGAAGAATCCTCACTGGAACACAGCTAGTGGAATCGTCACTTCCGGGTATGATGTCAGCGGGGGATGCTGTATCATTTGCATCCCCCGCTGACATCATACCCGGAAGTGACGATTCCACTAGCTGTGTTCCAGTGAGGATTCTTCCCCATCTCTGCGGCCGCGAGAGTGAAGTTCCTTTTACCACCGCCAACCACTACGTGGGACTCCAGCTTGTAACATCAGGATTCGCAGCTCCCGGGTCGAGCGGATGACAACCTTTAAAGATAAGCCTCTTACTATACTCGTTTGTGAGTGTATCTCTTGCCGCTGTATTTTATATTGCTCTAATAAATTTTTGATACTACTACGCTTAGAAGGCGCTGCTTTTTTCCTCTTCCTAAAAAATAATTCCATGCTGCATTTTCAGACTCTGACTGACAATGTCAACTAGAAGCTGCTGAGGGGTCTTTCACACTGGTCCGATGAAAAACGGCAAAAAAAAATGCATGTCGCATTTTGATGTGTTTCTGTTTTTCTGACTCCCAGCATGGACCTGTGAAACGTGGATATATGACTTAAAAAAGTGCATTTTTGATGTGTTTTCTATTGATTTCACTGGGAAGCACATTTTTGGTACGCTTTTTAAACAGGGTACCAAAAATGCAGCATGAAGATTGCAAAGAGCGATAATTCTAGTGCCAGACCTCCTGATTAACTCGAACCTGGAAACCGGGCTTTTAAAGTGTTGACTATGGATAATTTAATGTACCATAGTTTATCGCTATTCCACAGGCGTGTGCAATTTTAAAACGTGACATGTTGGATATCTATTTACTCGGCTTAACATCACCCACCATTGTTTTCTCCAGGGACTTTGCCTTCAGAACATATATTATTTTTGGGGCTCTAAATAATTTTCTAGCAAAAAAATGCAGACTTTCACACATGAGAGAAATGTCAGAATTGTCCCAGACTTTTGTCAGAGTGCATTTCTCCTCCATAGGAATAATTTATTTGACTATTTGAATTTATTTTATTTTTGGATGCGGCCCCATGAAATTTAGGGAATGATGCCTTATATAACAGCTGGCTGAATACTATATACAATTTCTCTTGCTGGAGAATGGGCGTTTCGTTGGGACTGTGGTTTTATTATGAGAATGAGATTATAGAAGCCAGGATCTAGTTTTATGAATAATTTCTATATAGGCGAGCAGTTACTGCATCAAATAATCCCAACTCTATCACACTATGATAGCAACCTATATCCTAGGAGTTAAAAACAAATATATTAGTTGGAAAAAACCTGCGCTAAACCAAGTGAGAAAAATTAGTAATATATTGAAAAAAATATATATTTGATAAAAAACAATGGTGCTGCTGCAAGTGAAAAGCCTAAATACTAAAGCCAAAAAATCACGTGAAAGTGAAAACAAGCGCGCAACCACTTAATTAGTATAAATCAAAACTGAAATAAATATATTGATAAACACTGTGTAAAAAAAGTGTGAAGGAAGTCCATATATATGTAGTTGGTGGTCATATTTAGGGGAAGCATCTGAGTGGTAACAGGCTCAGATGCAATAATTGTTAGGATTCATGGACCAATTTATGCCAGTGGGCAATATCAATGGTGTCCAGTTCCTTGGGGTCTATAGGTGGCGCTGTCACCATAGGCCGGGGTTGAACCACCATTGGAGGGCTGTGCCCTTTGTGTCCTCTCGCAGCAGTAGTACAGTGGGGCGGGGAACCTGCTGTGCCTGTTGTGGGAGGGTATAAAGGGGGCAGACGTCTTCCGCTCGGGGTCCACGCCCAGGCACCTTCAGTCTGGGGGTGAGTGATGGTGGTCTCCGGGTGCCCTAGGCCCGGAGATGGTGGTCTCTGGGTGCCCGGAGACAGAACTGCGGTCTCACCCCAGACACCTTCGGTCTGGGGTGAGGTACTTTCTGGAGGCCTGGGGCCCAGTACCTTCGACTGGGTTCCGCGAGGGATCGAGGACTCCTAGGGTGTCCCCCGGTGTGGACGCCCAAATCTAGGACGAGGAGGCCAGGGAGGTTACCCTATACGAAGACCCGGTGCAGCATTCGCTGGTGACGGTGGGGCCTCTGGTAACTGTCTGGATGGATGTCCTTTCCCTGACAAGGGCCATCGCTTCTAGAAGGTAGTTCAAGTTCTCACGGTCGGTGGCAGCGACTGTGTGTCAAGCCTGTTGGTGCTATACAGAACAGGATAAAACCAAGTTTAAGTTTGTGCCTGGACCTTCCTTCCCCACCTCGTCTGAACTGTGTGTGTTACAACCTGTCTGCTCTCACAGAGACTGTTTATTGCTACGAATAAATAAGTGTTGGACTTTCAGAGGTGTAGACAGTAACTTACTGGGAGCTAAGGGCCCTACCTCCACCTGCATGGACGGTGGGAATCATTCTCAAGAGAAGGTTTGGCTCTGGATGGAAACACAGACCCAAAGGTATAGTTTGAGTAGCTCCATCTTTGCATACAGTATGGTGTGAGCTGGTGGTGCGCCACACTCTCCTCCCTGGTCCCCTAGACGAGAGCCAAGTGTCAGAAGGGAGGAAAGGGTGAGGCCGCTACACGTGGGGGCTCGGGTCCGGGATGTGTGTTTACGTTAATGGAACCGAAACCCTCAGAGTTTGAACTTTGCTGCCCAGAGGAGTTCCGAGGAGGTCGTTGCGCCACGAGGCACACCCTGACTGCACAGTTCGTTGGCGTGACCAGGAGAAAGCCCGTGAACCGGTGCAAAAACACATCTAAATATATAGGTCCATAAACCAGAGTATCTGAAAAAAGTGCTAAATAACATTAAAAAAAAAAGAAAAAAAAAAGAAATTTGATCACAATAGGATTCAATCCGATGTTCAACTAACCTATTTCAAACTAATTAAATAATCAGAAGAAGCCTTATTCAATGGATATTCAATTGGCAGCCATAAGATGTAACAATAATGCCGCTTACGAGATAGTCGGGACCTCAGGTTATAGAGGTCTAATGAGCGTGTGCATCAGCCTGCCGGCAGTGATGGTATCCACCTGTTCTTTGATCCATGGAGACTGTTCTCATCCCACTAGGTGATCCTTAACCTCTGCAGTTGTTTGACACACCGAATCAGGAGAGGAAAAAGCACAGGCAGGGATCGCTCAACCTTCCAGGCACAGTCCTAAGAGCATTAACTCAGCAGGAAAGATTTAAAAATGAAGGCTTCATAGTATAGTATTTCCAAAAACGAGGAGGTTTATTACCGTATTTATCGGCGTATAACACGCACCCCAAGTTTAGGAGGGAATTTTAAGGAAAAAAACTTTTAGGAGGGAAATTCAAGGAAAAAAAAACTTACATTTAAATGCAGCATGCAGCCTTGCCCAGTGTCCATCTGCAGCCTTGCCCAGTGTCCATCTGTCCATCTGCAGCCTTGCCCAGTGTCCATCTGTCCATCTGCAGCCTTGCCCAGTGTCCATCTGTCCATCTGCAGCCTTGCCCAGTGTCCATCTGTCCATCTGCAGCCTTGCCCAGTGTCCATCTGTCCATCTGCAGCCTTGCCCAGTGCCTTTGCGATCTTGTCAGTCTCGGCGTTTTTTTAAATTTGGCGCCGATTTCTGTGGAGAGGAGCGAGCGGGGCCGAGTGTACTTCGGCTAGACTCGGCTCCTCTCGCAGTCCCGCCCATCTCCACTGACTGCGCCGCTGACGGAGAAAGCCGAGTGTACTTCGGCTAGACTCGGCTCTGCTCACAGTCAGGGGCAGGACTGCGAGAGGAGCCGAGACTAGCCGAAGTACACTCGGCTTTCTCTATGTCAGCGGCGCAGTCAGAGATGGGCGGGACTGCGAGAGGAGCCGAGTAAAGCCGAATGTACTTCGGCTTCGGCTCCGCTCGTTCCTCTCGCTCGTTTCAGCAGGGGAATTCGACAGAGTATCGGCGTATAACACGCACCCACGATTTTCCCCTGATTTTAAGGGGAAAAAAGTGTGTGTTATACGCCGATAAATACGGTATATTAAAAAGCACAGCAAGTGTCACAACAAGCTCAAATAATTAAAAAAGAAAGTATCCACATCAAGCCAAAAATAGTAATAAAACGGGAACAAAACAACGGTAAAAAACTGGATGTCAGCCAGGGAACAAACTATGACTGAATCAATGAGAAAATACGTGATGACGTTTAGGATGTGTGCTCCACCCGACGCGTTTCCCCAAAAATGGCATCAACTGGGAACGGAGGCTATCTCCCAACGTCATCACATCACGTATATATACTAACAGGCTGCCTAGGGTAAACAGTTTATTACAGTTGCTGGAATCATGTTTGATATATTTATACATTGTAACTATATCCCCTCTTAAGAGCCTTTTCTGCGGAGTATATAACTGTAATCTCTTTAATCCTCTATCACCTTTATTTATTTTGTAGTCCTTCGCTGAACTCTTTCTAATTCAACAATGTCTTTCCAGTTCAAAAATTGTATATTGATTGTTTTATCCAGATTACTTGTCAAAGTTACTGGATTACAGAGAGAATATTGGCTGCCTAAGCCATTGGGTTGCCTGTCTGTAATGATTATGAATGTAAATCATTAAGCCAGACCTTGCAGTAAAATGTAATGTCTGCTCAAATTGCCTGGTCCCCCTCCACTTTACGAATCATTTATGTACATGTAAAAAAAGTTAGGATTCTTCTTAGCTTACCCCCATCTTCTGCATCGCTGGGCGTGACTTCATTGTGCTTTCCTGTGGGTTCCTGTGGAATACAGAACAGGTGAAATTTTGCAAAAAAGACACTTACCTAGGTGCCATGGGTAAAGGGCTGGAGTGAGGTAGGTATATGCAAGTACATTGCATTTTACAGCAAGCTCAGCTTTAACCACTTCCATACCGGGCCTATTCTGGCACTCCTCTCCTACATGTAAAAATCATAATTTTTTTTGCTAGAAAATTTACTCAGAACCCCCAAACATTATATATTTTTTTAGCAGAGACCCTAGGGAATAAAATGTCGGTTGTTGCAACTTTTTGTGTCATACGGTATTTTCGGAAAAATCTTTCAAACACTTTTTTATGGGTTTCACGAATTAAAAAATAACAAAACAGTAAAATTGGCCCAATTTTTTTGTATAATGTGAAAGATGATGTTATGCCAAGTAAATAGCTACCTAACATGTCCCGCTTTAAAATTGCGCACACTTGTGGAAAGGCGCAAAACTTTGGTACTTAAAAATCTCCATAGGCGACGCTTACATTTTTTTTTTTTTTACAGGTTACCAGTTTAGAGTTACAGAGGGGATCTAGTGCTAGAATTGTTGCTCTTGCTCTAGCGTACGTGGTGATACCTCACATGTGTGCGTTCGCTTTTGTGCACGAGCACACGAGGACGGGGCACTTTAAATTTATTCAATTTTTTTATTCATTTTACCTAAAAAAAAAATTTTTTACACTTTCTCTTTTTTTTTTTTTAAGTACTTTTATTACTATTACAAGGAATGTAAATATTCCTTGTAATAGGAATGGTGCGTGACAGGTCCTCTTTATGGATAGATGTGGGGTCTATAAGACCCCACATCTCTCCTCCAGGCTGGAAAGATTGAGATAAAAAAATAAAATAATGATCTCTTTCTTTCCAGCCGAGTTTTCGGCTTTGTTTACTTCCGCCGGCCGGACGTGACGTCATAACGTCGCGCCCGGGCCTCCGAAGGTCATAGAGGTGACTGAGGACCATCTGGTCACCGGAAATCTCTATGATCATCATCCGGCGGTGGCAGATTATTTCTCCGGTTTGCCGATCGTACGGGCAAGCCCAGAGAAGCATCGGAAGGCGGTGGTATTTCCCCTCCCGCCGCCTGTAAGAACGATCAAGCGGCTGAACTGCTGCTATGATTGTTCTTACTGTGCACAGAATCACCAGCAGAAAAGAATGATATCTGAATGATGCCTGCAGCTGCAGGCATCTTTCAGATATTCCCACTCAAAGTCAATGACGTCATATGGAAGTGGTTAAAGTGTTTGTAACTCAAAAAAAAAAAAAAAGAACGCTCCTGTTCCCTTAAAGAAGATTAAACAGCACAGTCCTTGTGCTGTCTAATCTACCCCTTTCAAAGCTGTAAAAAACAGGTTGATCCTGCCGGTTCCTGTGTCCCCTCCTGTGTGCTGACCATGGTAATCATGGTGGCTGATCCATGATTACCATGGTCAGTTTGCCTCTGTCATGCCTCTGTCAGCCTTTGTCATGCTGCTGCTCTCCTCTCTCCCCATCCTGCCCTGCCTGTCTGCTCCTGTGTGTCTCTCCCCCTCCTACCCTCCCTGCCTGGCCGCTCCTGTATGTCTCTCCCCCTCTTCGCCCTCCCTGCCTATCCGCTCCTGTGTGTCTATCCTCCTGTTCGCCCCCTCCCTGCTGTCCGCTCCTGTGTGTGTCGCTACCCCTCTCCGCCCTCTCTGCCTGTCCGCTCCTGTGTGTCTCTCCCCCTCTTTGCCCTCCCTACCTGTCCGCTCCTGTGTCTCTCTCTCCCTCCCGCCCTCCCTGCCTGTCCGCTCCTGTGTGTCTCTTTCCTTCTCCGCCCTCCCTGCCTGTCCACTTCTGTGTGTCTCTCCCCCTCTCTGCCCTCCCTGCCTGTCCGCTCTTGTATGTCTATCCCCCTCTCCACCCTCCCTGCCTGTCCGCTCCTGTGTGTCTCTCCCCCTCTTCGACCTCCCTGCCTGTCCACTCCTGTGGGTCTCTCCCCCTCTCCGCCCTCCCTGCCTGTCCGCTCCTGTGTGTCTCTCCGCCCCCCTCCTGGCGCTTTTAGTAGCTGACAGTAATAGTAAAGAAATATTACCGCCAGCCCCCCTGTTCTCTTGATCTATCCTACACCGTGTAAATGTTTTTTTTTTTTTTTTTAAACAATGCCTGTAAATACCTTATCTCCTAACTGTTCTGGCCAGTCACATGACCTCAGGCCGCTCTCCCCCCCATCTAAGGACTACAGCGGCCAGTCACATGACCTCAGGCCGCTCTCCCCCCTATCTAAGGACTAAATCATTTACACATTGTAGGGGATATTGATAGAACAACGGGGCTGGCTGTAATGTTTCTTTACCTTTACAACCACTTTAAGTACCCTTCCTATTCCAGTGTCTCCTGGTAAATCGTTAGCCACTGTTTCAGGAACACACAAAATGGCCTCCTTCAGTTTGGGTTGGTGCGAGACGCACAGTAATATCAGCTGAATAATAACAGGTTAGAGACATCACCTTTGCCTAGGCACCAGAGGATTGGAGTGAGGTAGGTATATGAAGGTACATTGTATGTTACTGCAAGCACCGCTTTAGGTACCCTGCCTATGCCAGTGTCTCCTAGTAAATCGTCAGTCACTGTTTCTTTGACTATGACAAGAACACACAAAATGGCCTCCTTCAGTTTGCGTAGGTGGGAGACGCACATTAATATCAGCTGAATAATAACAGGTTAACTAAAAAGAAAATGTAGGCCAGGCTGAACGGCAGGGATTATTGAGCATCAATCTCGTTTGAAGCGTACAATGCACTTTGCTGTTAATAAGCACCTGAAGACAAATATTTCAAGTAAATTTTCTGCGAACAACAGAAAAGTACATAAGTAGTGACTGTGAGGGAAGTGATAATAAAATCAATTGAATAAAAGGAGTGTTTTGAAAAGAACTTCAATTCATACTTGACTGCATTAGCACACATATTTGGCGCCCTCCCATTGCTCGACTTATGTGAGGTTTGATGCTCAGGGAATTTGTGGAGCAAGTATGATGCATGTGCTGATTCTTCCACAGCTAAGACTTACAGCAGTATTGAAAGCCCACTTAGTCCTGTATTATTGAACTTCACAAAGAACCCCCATGGGAATGATTAATTCTGGTATGTTGCCTGTAATAATATTCTTCGTCTTAGCTGCAAGCATTTTAATTCTGTAACTTTAACTCTGTTACAGATAAGATTATCAGTGACCTAGCAGTTATTGTGAGTCTGTAGATCACCTGCGGAGACTAAATTCACCACTTTGTACCATTACTATTTATTCAGTATATACACAATTATTATGAAGCTGGCCACAGACGCTAGAGGGCGTTTGGACATTCAGCAACGATCCAACTGTGTTAAAAATAAAAAGTACAGTATATACAGTATCTCACAAAAGTGAGTACACCCCTCACATTTTTGTATAACAGTGTAAATTTGTTGTCCCCTCAAAATAACTCAACACACAGCCATTAATGTCTAAACCACTGGCAACAAAAGTGAGTACACCCCTAAGTGAAAATGTCCAAATTGGGGCCAAAGTGTCAATATTTTGTGTGGCCGCCATTATTTTCCAGCACTGCCTTAACCCTCTTGGGCATGGAGTTCACCAGAGCTTCACAGGTTGTCACTGGAGTCCTCTTCCACTCCTCCTCGACGATATCACGGAGCTGGTGGATGTTTAGAGACCTTGCACTCCTCCACCTTCCGTTTGCGGGATGCCCCACAGATGCTTAATAGGGTTTCGGTCTGGAGACATGCTTGGCCAGTCCATCACCTTTACCCTCAGCTTCTTTAGCAAGGTGGTAGTCCTCTTGGAGGTGTGTTTGAGGTTGTTATCATGTTGGAATACTGCCCTGCAGCCCAGTCTTCGAAGGGAGGGGATCATGCTTTGCTTCAGTGTGTCACAGTACATGTTGGCATTCATGGTTCCCTCAATGAACTGTAGCTCCCCAGTGCCGGCAGCACTCATGCAGCCCCAGACCATGACAATCCCACCACCATGCTTGACTGTAGGCAAGACACACTTGTCTTTGTACTCCTCACCTGGTTGCCGCCACATACGCTTGACATCATCTGAACCAAATAAGTTTATCTTGGTCTCATCAGACCACAGGACTTGGTCCCAGTAATCCACGTCCTTGGTCTGCTTGTCTTCAGCAAACTGTTTGCGGGCTTTCTTGTGCATCATCTTTAGAAGAGGCTTCCTTCTGGGACGAAAGCCACGCAGACCAATTTGATGCAGTGTGCGGCGTATAGTCTGAGCACTGACAGGCTGACCCCCACCCCTTTAACCTCTGCAGCAATGCTGGCAGCACTCATACGTCTATTTCCCAAAGACAACCTCTGGATATGACGCTGAGCACGTGCACTCAACTTCTTTGGTGGACCGTGGCAAGGCCTGTTCTGAGTGGAACCTGTCCTGTTAAACCGCTGTATGGTCTTCTCCATCGTGCTGCAACTCGGTTTCAGGGTCTTGGCAAACTTTTTATAGCCTAGGTCATCTTTATGTAGAGTAACATTTTTATTTATTTTTTTCAGATCCTCAGAGAGTTCTTTGCCATGAGGTGCCATGTTGAACTTCCAGTGACCAGTATGAGAGAGTGAGAGCGATAACACCAAATTTAACACACCTGCTTCCCATTCACACCTGAGACCTTGTAACACTAACGAGTCACATGACTCCGGGGAGGGAAAATGGCTAATTGGGCCCAATTTGGACATTTTCACTTAGGGGTGTACTCACTTTTGTTGCCAGCGGTTTAGACATTAATGGCTGTGTGTTGAGTTATTTTGAGAGGACAGCAAATTTACACTGTTATACAAGCTGTACACTCACTACTTTACATTGTAGCAAAGTGTAATTTCTTCAGTGTTGTCACATGAAAAGATAGAAGAGAATATTTACAAAAATGTGAGGGGTGTACCTACTTTTGTGAGATACTGTGTGTATATATATATATATATATATATATATATATATATATATACTGCTTTATATATATATATATATGTGGTGGGACCCCCAAAAATGGGGTCGCTATGTTGTAAATTTAGGGGCAGTCTGAGCAATAGTATGGCTCAGATTCTACAATTCTGTTTAATATGGACTCTGCTCTGCCATGTTGTTGCCTGGTGTATAGTTCCCCTGGGCCTGTGGTGGCGCTGTTGCCCAGGTCTCGGGTTGAACCACTGGTGACATTGTGGTGTGATTGGGTGTCTTCTCTCGGCTACCGTGCGGTGGGCGGAGTTCGGCCTGCTGTGCATGCCGGGAGAGGGTACATAAAGGGCAGACACCATGTGGGAGGGGAGACAGGGAGAGTGGAGAGTGGAGACGGAGAGTGGAGAGGGGAGAGGAGTGTGCCCCATTGGGGTGGTGATGCCGGGGGGATTCCCAGGAGGACCCCTGGTGGCGAAGTCGCACCCATTGGTCCTGCTGGCCTGGGGTGCGTGAATTGGCCGAGGAGTCTCGGGCACCTTTAGCCCGAGGCTACAGAGTTCCAGGTAAGCTCAGTACCTTCAACTGGGTCTACAACCAACACACTGGAGTCCCAGGGAATCCGTGTCAGTTTGTAACCTCCCAGTCTCTGGGAACGCATTGCACAGACCTTTCTGCAAGGCCTCCCGGAGTTGTCTCATCCTCTGCTCCCTCTGCGACGGCAAGATAAGGTCTTCAACCTTACCCTTGTACCGTGGATCAAGGAGAGTAGCCAGCCAGTAATGGTCCCTCTCCTTGATCCGAAGAATACGAAGATCCTTCTGCAGACTTTGCAGGATCAGGGAGGCCATGCAGCGTAGGTTAGCTGAGGCATTCGGTCCGGATTCCTCTGGGTCACTAAGGACGACATGATCCGCAGCCACCTCCTCCCAGCCACGTACAAGTCCACGGGTTTGTTGGGACTGTAAATCATCCCTAAAAGACTGCTGCTGTTGATGCTGAGTGCCATGCTCCACCTCCATGCTGACACAATCCTCCTCCTCCTCCTCGTCCTCTTCCTGTGTGATGGGTGGGACACAAGGAACACTGTCTGGGTAAAGGGGGCCTTGAGAGGCAAGGAAGTCCTCCTCTTCCTGCCTCTGTTCTGCCTCAAGTGCCCTGTACATTATTCCACGCAGCGTATGCTCCAACAGGTGGACAAGAGGTACAGTGTAACTGATGCATGCACTGTCACTGCTCACCATCCTCGTGGCCTCCTCAAATGGTGCCAGGACAGTGCCTGCATCCCTGATCATGCCCCACTGGCGTGGTGAAAAAAACCCGAGCTCACCTGACCCTGTTCTGGTGCCGTAGTCACACAGGTACTCATTGATGGCCCTCTGCTGCATGTGCAGCCACTGCAGCATGGCCAACGTTGAGTTCCACCTGGTGGGCATGTCACATATAAGGCGGTTCTTGGGCAGGTTCAACTCCTTTTGCAGCTCAGCCAGCCGAGCACTGGCATTATATGATCTGCGGAAATGCACACAGACTTTCCTGGCCTGCCTCAGGACATCCTGTAAGTCCGGGTACCTGCCCAAGAACCGCTGCACCACCAGGTTAAGGACGTGAGCCACACAGGGCACATGGGTCAGTTGTCCCTGTCGGAGGGCGGAGAGGAGGTTGGTGCCATTGTCGCTAACCACCATTCCTGGCTTAAGCTGGCGTGGCGTCTACCACCTGTCGGCCTGCCCCTGCAGAGCTGACAGAACCTCTGCCCCAGTGTGGCTCCTGTCCCCCAAACATACCAGCGCAAGCACGGCATGGCATCTTTTTGCCTGCGCACTTGCGTAGCCCCTTGAACGCCTACGGAGCACCGCTGGTTCCGAGGACAAAGCACAGGAAGAGGCCATGGAGGAAGAAGAAGAGGAGGGGGTGGAGGAGAGAGGTGTGTCACAACCAGTAGTAGCATTTTGGAGGCGTGGCGGCGGAACAACCTCCAACACTACTGCACCTTGTCCTGCATCCTTCCCAGCTGCCAAAAGAGTGACCCAATGGGCCGTGAAAGAAAGGTAACGTCCCTGTCCATGCCTGCTGGACCATGAGTCAGCGGTAATATGCACCTTACCGCTGACCGCCCTGTCCAGCGAGGCATGGACATTGCCTTCCACATGCCGGTAGAGAGACGGAATCGCCTTCCGTGAGAAAAAGTGGCGTTTAGGAACCTGCCACTGAGGAACCGCACATTGCATAAACTCACGGAAGGGGGCCGAGTCTACCAACTGAAAAGGCAGCAGTTAAATTGCTAGCAATTTAGCCAAGCTAGCATTCAACCGCTGGGCATGTGGATGGCTGGGAGTGAACTTCTTTCGACGGTCCAGCAGCTAGGGCAGGGAAATTTGCCTGCTACAATCGGACATTGGTGTACTGCTAGCAGAGTGCCCGCAAGTACTTGGCTGTGACACACCTAATTCTACACCTTCATTCCTCTCAGTGCAGGTTTCAGAGAGGACTGAAGGTATAGTGGGGTTTGAGATCCCAGCTGATGAGGAGCAAGGAGAGGTCCGCTTTGTTCTTTGGTGTGGATCTTTAAGGTACGCTTGCCAATGAGCTGCATGGCAGGTCAACATATGTCTAGTCAAGCAAGTGGTGCCCAAGCGGCTGATGTTTTGGCCACGTGAGATACGCTTGAGACATATGTTGGAAATAGCAGCAGTGCGATCTGATGCACTCGACTCAAAAAAGGCCCACACCAAAGAACTTTTGGAATAACGGGCAGAGGCAGCGCCCTGCACAGGCGTAGCTCTGCGGTGTGATTCAGTCGGTGTGCTGCCCTTACGCTGGCCCCCAGAGGGCATCCTGCCTCATTGGAGATGTGCCTCCTCCTCATCCTCCTCCTCCTCTCTCCTATCATGCACCCACGTGGAGTCAGTGACCTCATCATCCCCTCCCTCCTCATCACTGGAGCCAATCTGGCAGTATGCTGCAGCTGCTGGAACATGACTGCCAGATTGCTGTCCTTCTTGAGCATTCCCACTCTCTGTCCTCCCACTCCTGCCTTCCTCTAGCTGGGTATAATCATCAGACCCTTCGAAACGCTGGGCATCCTCCTGGCGCATGTACCCAACACTGTGCTCAAACAGTTCGGGGGACTCCTCAGGAGGACATGGTGGGTCTAGGGAAGGAGTGACTGATGATGACATTGATACCAGGGAAGAGGATGCTTTGGCAGCTGCTTTGCCAGTACCCTGAGCCTGGGTGAGAGAGGATGAGGAGGATGAGGAGGGCTTGGTCATCCACTCTACCAAGTCTTCGGCATGATGCGGCTCAACACGTCCACCTGCCGAAAATGCCCATGGCCACGTGCTGATGACAATGCACCGTGTCCACGACCAGCACTGTTGTCTCTAGACACAGAGCTTGCTTGCCCTCTTTTATTGGCTCGTGACTGTCTGCCTCTCTTTGTTGGCCTTCCAGACATAGTAATGGCCTGTAGGGAGATGGGAAAACCAGCAATTGGGTAGTGTATATTGTGCTGGAGGCACACGACACCCACTAACTCCAGCAGATGCCTTTATTAGAGAACAGCAATGATGGGTATATACAGATGTATACTGTACTAGGGCACACAACACCCACTAACTCCTGCAGATGCCTGTATTAGAGCACAGCAATGACGGGTATATACAGGTGTACACTGTGCCACTAACTCCTGCAGATGCCTGTATTAGAGCACAGCAATGACGGGTATATACAGGTGTATACTGTGCTACTAACTCCTGCAGATGCCTGTATTAGAGAACAGCAATGACAGGTATATACAGGTGTATACTGTGCCACTAACTCCTGCAGATGCCTGTATTAGAGAACAGCAATGAAGGGTATATACAGGTGTATACTGTGCCACTAACTCCTGCAGATGCCTGTATTAGAGAACAGCAATGACGGGTATATACAGGTGTATACTGTGTCACTAACTCCTGCAGATGCCTGTATTAGAGAACAGCAATGCGATGGCGCAGTGTATTGTGGGCCGTTCGCGTCACTCGAATTTGGCACGAACGGCCCATAACGTTCGATCTTCGGCGAACGATCGAACAGCCGATGTTCGAGTCGAACGTATGTTCGACTCGAACACGAAGCTCATCCTTATCCCCCACACCATTACACCACCACCAGTCTGAATTGTAAATACAAGGCAGGATGGATCCATGCTTTCATGCTGTTTACACCAAATTCTGACCCTACCATCTGAATCTCGCAGCTGAAATCAAGACTCATCAGACCAGGTTTTTCCAATCTTCTATTGTCCGATTTTGGTGAGTCTGTGCGAATTGTAGCCTCAGATTCCTGGTGTGGTCTTCTGGTGGGCTTCAAGGTTCGATGTGTTTCGCGTTCAGAGATGGTATTCTGCATTCCTTGGTTGTAACGAGTGGTTATTTGAGTTACTGTTGCCTTGCTATCATCTTGAACCAGTCTGCCCATTCTCCTCTGACCTCTGACATCAACAAGGCATTTTCCTCCACACTGCCGCTCACTGGATATTTTCTCTTTTCCCCACCATTTTCTGTAAACCCTAGAGATGGTTGTGCATGAAAATCCCAGTAGATCAGCAGTTTTTGAAATACTCAGATCAGCCCATCTGGCACCAACAACCATGCCACATTTAAAGTCACTTAAATACCCTTTCTTCCCCATTCTGATGCTCGGTTTGAACTTCAGCAAGTCATCTATCTTCACCACATCTACATGCCTAAATGCATTGAGTTTCTGCCATGTGATTATCTAATTAGTAATTTGTGTTACCGAGCAATTGAACAGGTGTACCTAATAAAGTGGCCAGTGAGTGTATATTGTAAAATTTGGGGTTGTCTAGCTCAAGTGTAGCGCTCGCCAGTTAGTACAGTCCATGCCAGATATGTCATTTAAGGGCTTGTTGGCCCATTTTTATTAAAACAGAATGAAGTCCATCAAAACAACAGCTTCCCTCGCAGGGTTTTCAGCATTTATTTTTCTTGCAAAGAAAAGCCTGCTGGCTTACAGATATGGCACTCTGAATAGCTATCAGCCCCCTGCTGCTCTGACTTTCTGATGGGGGCCCCCTGAATCAGTGTTGCCAACCTAACACATTGAAATTTACTGACACGATACCCAAAATTTACCGACACAGCCATGTTTTTACTGGCATAGGAAACCATAGGAAACCATGCTAAATGGACTGTAGTGCTTTCTGCAAAATGCACCAAAAAGCGTATATGTATGAATGTAGGGTTAGAGCTGCAGCTGCCCTTACAGAGTTAGGAGCTTCACTAGATGTAGAGTTCGGTTGGAAATCACAGTTCAATTCCTCCAGAAATATCTTAATGCATATTATGATTTTTTTTAGTACTTACCCTTTCTGAAGTCTTGAAGGATAATTTCACCTTTGGGAACACGTTGGGGGTTATTTACGAAAGGCAAATCCACTTTGCACTACAAGTGCAAAATACAAATGCAAAGTGCACTTGAAATTGCACTGAATGTGCACTTGGAAGTGCAGTCGCTGTAAATGTGAGGGGTAGATCTGAAATGAGGGGAAGCTCTGCTGATTTTATCATCCAATCATGTGCAAGCTAAAATGCTGTTTTTTATTTTCCTTGCATGTCCCCCTCAGATCTACAGCGACTGCACTTCCAAGTGCAATTTCAGTGCAATTTCAAGTGCAAAGTGGATTTGCCTTTAGTAAATAACCCCCACTATGTGTTCCACCCGTTTTTACACAAACCTATAAAATAAAATAGTGGTAGTTCCAATTTTATATATTACACAATATTACTGTGGTCTAGGTAACACTAGATTTCAGCAAAAAATGTAACCAAAGTATATTTTAGGGCACACAAACGCAATAAATTAACCAATTGTTGGTAAAATATAAAAGATGAGGTTGCACTGAGTAAATTGATACCCAACATGTCATACCTTAAATTTGTGCGCACCTGTGAAATGGCGACAAACTTTAGTACCCTATTTTTTCCATAAGCAGAGCTTTAAAACCCCCCTATAAGTCATCAGAAATATTGCTCTTACTCTGGCGTGCGTGGACATACAGTATGTAACATGTATTGCAATCATTGTTTTCATGCATAGGCGCCGCACTGACTGGCTGTTCCTTACCGCACACTGCTCATTGACTGGCTGTTCCTCACCACACACTGCTCACTGACTGGCTGTCCTCACCACACACTGCTCACTGACTGGCTGTCCTCACCGCACCCTGCTCACTTACTGGCTGTCCTCACCGCACCCTGCTCACTGACTGGCTGTCCTCACCGCACCCTGCTCACTGACTGGCTGAACTCACCACACACTGCTCACTGACTGGCTGTTCCTCACCACACACTGCTCATTGACTGGCTGTCCTCCCCACACACTGCTCACTGACTGGCTGTCCTCCCCACACACTGCTCACTGACTGGCTGAACTCACCACACACTGCTCATTACCTGGCTGTCCTCACCACACACTGCTCACTGACTGGCTGTTCCTTACCACACACTGCTCACTGACTGGCTGTCCTCACCACACACTGCTCACTGACTGGCTGTTCTCACCACACACTGCTCATTGACTGGCTGTCCTCACCACACACTGTTCACTGAATGGCTGTCCTCACCACACCCGGACTCGGAATGCTAAAAGTCCATGGGTTAGGAGGCGCAAATTACTTGTCTTGCCCTGGGCGCCAACAACACTCGCTACGCCACTGCATATAAGTATGTATTCTTAACCCCTTCGCGCCTAAGGATAAAACAAATCTAAATGCCTAAGCACAATTTTTAAACTTTGACACGTGTTAATAAAAGTGTACAACTACATAACTACTTTGTGCATCCAGGTGGATTATACCACGTTTTTTTATGGACAAATTAGGCTTTCTTTTGGTGGTAAATGGTAATGCATATTTCCTGATTTTCTTTTTATTATCAAAGGAAAACTGGCCCAAAATAGTAAAAACTATTTTTTTGGGGGGTAAATCTGGCTATTACCATAACCTCCCACCAAAGAACAACCTGGATAAAATTCTCCTGCCCCTTGCCAGGGGCAGGCTTCACAGTGACTGATCACTGTGATAACCATTCAGAGGCTATCACAGCGATCAGGTGACCCAGAATCGGGAGTTCCGGGTCCCAATCCTTAGTGCGGTGCCTGGGGCTCTCCGTGATGACCGTGTGGTCAGCACAAAAGGAGATACGCAAATATGCAGCCTAATCCAGTGCGGCATATTTGCATACAGTTGGCATGAAGGGGTTAATACAAATAAATACATTCTATTGCGCTCCTCCTCCGAATTCCTTTGTTCTCCATGGTCCTACTGTAAGTAAAAGCATAGCCACCCCCTATTTCTCAATCCTGAGATAGACTAGGGACTATGGGATGACCACAACTAATATATACTGCTCATTCCAAACAAACAGAAGTGAGGGGAAAAGGAGAGGTTCAAGAGATCACAGAGGATGTTACACAGAGGCAGGAAAAAACCCCAGTAACAAACAGTTTCATGAGGAAGCGATTACAGGGCCATTATGTAGTAGAAGTGTATGGATTGTTTGTGAAAAAAAGGATATCTTTTAGTGTCACTTTAAATGCTAATGATTAATTTTAGAGGTTAAAATGGAACTTCACCCAAAACGAAGTTGCAAGGCTTCACTGCCATTTTCCCCTACTTGAGATGCAGGCGCCTGCACCCGAAGCCGATTGAAGAATAAGCTCAGGTGAGGACATCATTGGATCCCTGGACAGGTAAGTGTCCTTATATTAAAAGTTAGCAGCTACAGTATTTGGGGGGAGCCTGGAGCTGTCGTTTAAGTGTTAGGATTATTAGACTATTATTGTTCAATGTAGGCTGACATCTAGTGATGGTTCAGGGCCCTTACAACTTGTTTATCTTCTCATTGGTATCTCCCTCTGCCCTTCCCTCTCTGTTTTGTGCTAGTTAGTTCAGTCCTAGCAACTGTTTCTCCCATGTTTCCTCAGCCAGTGTTATTTCTGTGCAGAGATGGCTCTTTGGGAAATAATTGACAGGAAAAACATCCTGCATTTCATTGAAGAAAGATTGCATTGGATTCAACTTCTGTGTCTTACTGAAGAGTAAAACTGCCAGTGGATGGTACCAAGCCAGCAAGTCAGTGAAACACTGGAGACACTGTTCTGCCTCCAGCAGGATACTAATTAAGTTGTTGCCTGCAATATCGATTTTACCACAAGATGGAGCCAGTTTTAAATGTACTGTTTTTGAAGAAACTAGAAACTGTTCACCTTTAACAAAAGTTCCCATCATTCTTCAGTCTAAGGAAGAGAAACAGGTGCATCCTGGGAACTTAGGGACTCCATCTTGGAGACTGAAAGACAGAACCAGCTATCAGAGCACATGTTGGACTAAAACTTGCAGCATCACTGGTGAGAATTACTTATCGCCATTTACAGCCTAGCTTATTCATTGTATTTCTGTATATTTCATATACTGATTATATGTATCTGTATTTGTTTTTTCTTAATAGTTTCACCCCACCCTGTTTTGTTAATAAAGATTCAAAATGACACTCAGTCTGGCTTATTGCAGAAAAGGAGGGTTTAGCTGAAAGTGGAGCTGCTACACACAGGGAAATGTGGGGACAGAACAGACATGGAGGTATGTCAATGCATAAAGTGGCATATCAAACAGAACATTTATGTATGCTTTTATATTTACTTGTTATTTGCCCTAAAAGCCTAATGTCAAAAATGATTATCACCAGTCTCCCAAAGTCCTGAGGTTACTGTGATTCCAGTAGCCATTTCTTTCTAGATACAGTAATTGATCTTCTGTATGCAGATCACCCAACAGTTACTGAAAAATACAGCAGTGACAACAGCATTAAATGCCACATATAACGAGGACCTCAAAGGGAAGCTATATTACTGTTAATCCCTAATATATGCATTGTATGTAAATATGATCAGTTTACTGTCAGTACCAGTATCAATGCATGTTGATGTTTTATTAACCACTTCCTTACTGGGCACTTAAACCCCCCAGACCAATTTTCAGCTTTCAGCGCTGACGCACTTTGAATGACAATTGCATACCTCCCAACTTTGTAAAGTCCCTTCGCGGGACATTCTGATGTTCCCCTCTCCCCTGCCAACCAGAGTTGTTGAGCGGGGGGGGGGGGGGGGTGCGGGACATTGGCAAAAAAAAAAACCCGGGAATTGACACAGAAGTTGTTGAGCGGGGGGGGGGTGATGCTTGCCGCCGGAACATTTAAAACTAGTGCGCCGATCGCGGGGGGGGGGGTCTTTCTTACCTCCTGTTGCTGCTGCTCCTCTTCTTCTCTTCATGTTTCCTGCTGTGCGGGAAACATGATAGTCTCACGGGAGTGCGGGAAGGAGGAGCCTCTGCGGGTAAAACCCGCACAATCCGTGCCAGTTGGGAGGTATGCAATTGCGCGGTCATACAACACTGCACCCAAATTAAATTTTTATCATTTTTTTTCCACAAATAGAGCTTTCTTTTGGTGGTATCTGATCACCTCTGCGGTTTTTATTTCTTGCGCTATAAACAAAAAAAGAGCGTCAATTTTGAAAAAAAAAAAAACACAATATTTTTTACTTTTTGCTATAATAAATATCCCAATTTTTTTTACATTTTTTTTTTCTTTTAGTTTAGTCCGATACGTATTCTTCTACATATTTTTGGTAAAAAAAAAAAAAAAATCGCAATAAGCGTTTATTGATTGGTTTGCGCAAAAGTTATAGCGCCTACAAAATAGGGGATAGATTTATGAATTTTTTTTTTTCCACTAGTAATATCGGTGATCTGCAATTTTTGTCAGGACTGCGATATTGCGGTGGACACATCGGACACTTTTGACACTATTTTGGGACCATTCACATTTATACAGCGAACAGTGCTATGAAAATGCACTGACTACTGTATAAATGTGACTGGCAGTGAAGGGGTTAACCACTAGGGGACGGGAAGGGGTTAAATATGTTCCCTCATGAGTGATTCTTACTGTGGGGGGAGGGGACTGACTGGGGGAGGTGACCGATGGTTGTCCCTATGTACAAGGGACACACCATCAGTCTCCTCTCCCTAGCAGGACGTGGATCTCTGTGTTTACACACAGAGATCCACGTCCCTGGCTCTGTGACAGCCGATGGCGGGTACCTGGCGGACATCGCGGCCGCCAGGCACGCGCATCGGCACCCGCGTGACACAGCGGGCACAGCTCTTCCGCGATGCGCGCCGCCGCGGGCACGCATTGCGGAAGTAAACAAGAGGACGTCCACCCGGCAGTTCAGGTCCGCGCTGCAGCCGTCTTTCGGCTATAGCGCGGATCTGAAGTGGTTAATAATTTTTTTGTTTATTGTTTTAAAATATTTATGGCCATGGATATTTTATCAGAAAGTTATGCTTTCTGCTCATTAGTGCTGCACAGTGATTGCACTTTACCGTTTTTCTCTCTTATTGCAAGTATACTGGATAACTCTCTAGAAGGAAGAACGTGATGCAATCTAAGGTGGATTATATTGTTGCCTCAGCAGATGTTCTATAAGGTTCATGTTAAAGAACTTACTTACACATAGTGCTGTGACTGGCGTTTTATGCACTAGATGAACACCAGTCACTGCTAGGGGTTATAAAAAAGAACTGTTTTCTATGTGCCCCGTTCGCATGGTGATACAGTCCAGAGGTTCGGCACAGTGAGCTGGGATGAGATGCAGACATGCTGCAATTTATCGCAGTGCACAGGTAGGCACCGCATGTCACCACACATGCAATCACTGTCCAAATCTTGCTTCCTCAACCTCCACAACATCTCCAAAATATGCCCCTTTCTAACCAATGACTCTACAAAGCTCTTAATTTCCTCCCTGGTCATCTCGCCTCGACTACCCTTCTCATTGGCTTACCTTTACATAGGCTATCCCCCCCATCATGAATGCTGCCGCCAGACTCATCCACCTTACCAACGGCTCTGTGTCTGCTGCCCCTCTCTGTCAATCCCTCCATTTGGCTTCCACTCACCCAACAAATTAAATTCAAAATACTAACAACAGCTTACAAAGCCATCCACAACTCGGCCCCCAGATACATCATAGCCTAGTTTCAAAATACCAAATGAATCGTTCTCTTCGTTTCTCCAAAGACCTCCTGCTCTCTAGCCCCCTTGTCACCTCCTCCAAGGCTTTTACAGAGCCTCTCCCATCCTATGGAACTCCTTACCTGTAGATTTTGTTGAAGCAATGATGAGTCATCAGATGAATCTTGTGAAGAACTTATTTATTTCTAGCCAGCAGTCAACCACATGTAAACCTATTTTCCTAGTTTCACGTTGTTGTGAATTTATGAAGAAGAAAATAATAATACGTGTAGCGGCCTCACCCCACCTCTTTTTGCTAGGGGTATGTCACATGACAGGGTGAGATGCGCTACGGCCCATGTCCTCCCCATAGCTGTAGGTGAGGTGAAGGCCAGTATCAGTATCTTCCTCGGGCCAATGTGCATTAGTCTTAAAACTCGGTCCTGCTATGCTGGTACCTCCCTTGCTCCCATTAACCAGAGTCCATACACTGATGCAGGGTCCAACACTTGTTTATTATATCTCCACAACAAACAGTTCTTTCACAGCCGACTGGTTGTGACCCATAACATAGTGCAAACAGTGGGATGAGCAGGCCGAGGCACTTTTCCTGATTTCAATCTAAACCCATGTGCTTTGACCAGGGGTTATAGCAACTTTGCTTAGCACAGAACATAGAACTTGTGAGTCTCTACCAGCAACTCCATAGAACTTAGATGGGAGTACCTTCGCTGCGTTGCGGCCCCTATCAGGGGAAGATGTCCCTCCAAGGGAGTTACCGGAGGCCCATCCATCACCGGGTTGATGCTGCTCCGGGTCTCCGGACAGGTGACCTCCCCGGCCTCCTCACCTCAGATGCGGGTCCCCTCGCAAGGCGGCACCCTGAGATCACTTCGCCCTTGCGGGACCCAGTCGAAGTTACTGGGCCCCAGGCCTCCGATATAGTACCTCACCCCAGGCTGAAGATGCCTGGGATGGACCCCAACTTCGTTCCGGTCAGGCCTAGGGCGCCTGGGCCGGAACCTTGAACCGCCCGCACCCAGGCCTAAGGTGCCTGGGTGCGTGAAGAGAAGATCCTCGAAGAAAAAGAACCTCGTGGCGAGGGTGTCTCCCCCTTTTATCTCCTCCCATCAACACCAAGGCGGGTTCCCCGCCCCAGCCGTACCATCTCCGGAAAGGGACAAAAAGGGTAGCACTGTGGTAGCGATTCCACCCTGAGCCTGTAGGTACCCCGCCACCCACAGGCCAAGGTGAGTAATACACCACTCAATCCTCCACGAATAACAAAAGGGGTCCAGAACCTTTCATAATTATACACCTGGGTCAC
This sequence comes from Rana muscosa, assembly GCA_029206835.1. Taxonomy (NCBI): domain Eukaryota; kingdom Metazoa; phylum Chordata; class Amphibia; order Anura; family Ranidae; genus Rana; species Rana muscosa. The sequence continues at coordinate 159,967,442 of CM055116.1, read as the reverse complement.
ACTACCCCCAGGTGTACCCCAACTAAATTTAAAGACCCCGCTACACACTCCCCCCTGTGATTTGACGCTGGTCCCCAGCGTCAGGTGCACACCCATGTCCCCCAAGGAGTGGTGACATGAAGCGAGCCCCAGAGGCTGTCCCTCAAAATTTTGAATACTGCGTGTGCCAAGACCTGCTCAAGGGGAAAGGTTACTATAAAACGATAAAACTCTTGTATAAAACATCTGTCATGTACACATATACAATCCCTCCCATCACTGTCTAAGAACCACCCCATACTCAGTAGTCTTGACCGATGAATCTCCTGCAGAAGGGAACAAAAAAAAAACAACATCCTAACAATCTGTGTTAACTTGGAATGAATAGGTCTATCAGCCGAGAGACCCATTCGCTCCAATAAGTAAAGTGATGTAAATGTAAAATTTCAAACAGCCGTTGCACAACACTGCCACCTGGTGACAGCGCTGCGGTAATGACACTTGGTGAGATCTTTATTCTTCCTGCTTTCCCTACACTGACTCTACCCCCAAAGTCTCTGCCTTTGGCACATGAAGAAAAGGGAGAAAAGAAAAAACAACAGCTCCCAAGTCTCCAGTGAGTAAAAGAAAAGCCCAAATCAAAACAAAACTAGGGCACAGTTCTGAGTGTCTGGGAATGTTCCTTCCAGAGAGTTCGATAAGCAAACAAATAGGAGTTCTCTTCTCCTACAAATAGAATCTTGGATCTGGCAAAAACAGGGGCTTTAGGTGCTTGTCAAACACTTCAACTGAATATTCGACATCCTCTCCCTCCTTTCTGCAGATAAGTACTTTATCGGCATGAATGTGGCGCCCCACCTTCCAATCCGCTCTGCAATCTTTAAATTTCTTGGACACAGGCGGCGAACAGGACAAGTATCGCCGGGCATGAGGCACTTTGAGCTTCTCCCAGACAAATTTGTCGTACCATCTCTGGCGCAAGACCTCAACTTCGTAAAGTAAGTCCCGAGGCAAGTAGGGATATTCCCATCCGTACTCACGGGCGACTCTCTGGGAGAAAAGTCGTTGTAATCTGGCTAAAGGAGGCATGACATCCCGCTCACCTTCTCCTGGTTGTACGATGGCTCCGGGTGCCGAGGTACCTTCACTACCTCGGGTGGCTTGGCTTTTGGCGCCCGCAAGGAAGCGCGCTGCATCCCCACAACCAAAGCAGGTGATGTTGTGGAATGTGGACAGTCAATCGAAGGACTAGACTCCCTTCTAAGCTCCGGGGCCTGCGCCCGGGGCGTGCTGTCTCCTATAGACATAGGGGAATCCTGCGGTTCACGTAGCACAGGTAGCGGGCGTTTGTCCCAGCCCTTCCGGTGAAACAGTTCATCTATTTCCCCGTCATCCCCACAGTCCGACAGCGATTCCAGGTCGGAGGTGTCATACATCTCGGCGGGAAGGTAGTCTTTAGTAGACGGAGAACTACCCTCCCTTGCGGGCTCCACCTCCAGTGGATCCCCGACACCTCCAACCACCACCACAGTCCCAGCCCCTGGCTCACCTGGACCTTTTTCAGCACTGGGATGTCCAGGACTCTTCCAACCGGATCCATCCAGGTCCGGCAATCGGCGGGGTGAAGCTCGACCACGACCACAGGAGGCCTGCACCAGGCCTATCTTCCTCTTCGGAGGTGGCAGCAGGGAATCTGTGGTGACCGAAGCAGCATCCTCGGATTTTTCTCTCTCAGTCTCTGGTTGGGCAGTCCCGTCGCCCCGGTCAGCGCGTACGGGGACCTCCGCAAAGGCCTGGATCTCTCCCTCCGGAGTGGCGGTACCTGTGAGGCAATTGAGGCGAAGGGCCCGGGGCCTTACTGTGGATGATTCGACCTCAAACAGAAATTCTTTACACGCTTCACAACGCCCAAATGGCTTCAGTTGGACCACCAGTCCCGAGCATCCGGGACAGATCACACCGAGGGCCTCCATGTCTCTGCATGAATACAAAGCCAACTGTCCTCGGGGCCTGAGTCTTATCCCTGTGTCTGTAAGGGGAGCAGCAAAAGCAGTCATCTTCGTGGGGTATGATACCGGCATCCACGGGGAGCTTGAGGCCATCCCGACCACCTGCTGCTCCATCACGCGCTGACCACGCGCCGGAGTCTCCACGTGTATCTCCACATATGGCCAGACTCCTCCCACGACTTGCACGTTTTCGCGGGCTTCCCACAGTCCCCGCCCACGAATTGCGCAGTCATGGGGTGCCTCATGGCGCAGTGCAGCAAACACCCCCACATGTAGTTCGTCACACGGCTGGGCTTTTCCCTCTTCCCGCTCTTTCTGCATGGGCCTCTCCCGGTTTTTCAGGGAAATTTCCACGACTTCGAGCACAGGGACGCACTTTGGCCAATCACATGGCCGACCTGCTCGGGCAAAGTCCAGACACAGCCATTTCAAGTTTCAAAGTCAACACACATTTTATCCCGGACTCGCGAGCCCCCACGTGTAGCGGCCTCACCCCATCTCCTTTTGCTAGGGGTATGTCACATGACAGGGTGAGATGCGCTACGGTCCATGTCCTCCCCATAGCTGTAGGTGAGGTGAAGGCCAGTATCAGTATCTTCCTCGGGCCAATGTGCATTAGTCTCAAAACTTGGTCCTGCTATGCTGGAATCTCCCTTGCTCCCATTAACCAAAGTCCATACACCGATCACAGTCCAACTCTTGCTTTATTGTACGCTCCACAATAAACAATGTCTTAATAGCCAACTGGTTGGTACATTATTATAACTTGATACGGTGGGATGAGCAGGCCGAGGCACTATCCTGATTTCAGTCTAAACCCCTGTGCTTTGACCAGGGGTTATAGCAACCTTGAATAGCATAGCACTTAGAACCTGTAAGTCTCGATCAGAATACCTTCGCTGCGCTGCGGCCCCTATCAGGGGAAGATGTCCCTCCAAGGGAGTTACCGGAGGCCCATCCGTCACCGGGTTGATGCTGCTCCGGGTCTCCGGACAGGTGACCTCCCCGGCCTCCTCACCTCAGATGCGGGTCCCCTCGCAAGGCGGCACACTGAGATCACTTCGCCCTTGCGGGACCCAGTCGAAGTTACTGGGCCCCAGGCCTACGATATAGTACCTCACCCCAGGCTGAAGGTGCCTGGGATGGACCCCAACTTTGTTCCGGTCAGGCCTAGGGCGCCTGGGCCAGAACCTTGAACCGCCCGCACCCAGGCCTAAGGTGCCTGGGTACGCGAAGAGTAGATCCTCGAAGAAAAAGAACCTTGTGGCGAGGGCGTCTCCCCCTTTTATCTCCTCCCATCAACACCACGGCGGGTTCCCCGCCCCAGCCGTACCATCTCCGGAAAGGGACAAAGAGGGTAGCACTGTGGTAGCGATTCCACCCTGAGCCTGTAGGTACCCCGCCACCCACAGGCCAAGGTGAGTAATACACCACTCAATCCTCCACGAATTACAAAAGGGGTCCAGAACCTTTCATAATTATACACCTGGGTCACACTACCCCCAGGTGTACCCCAACTAAATTTAAAGACCCCGCTACATACATTTAATATTTACTGGAAAAACGTGAGCTTCGCTTAGGCCTCAGAAAACAGATGAACCATGACTTCACAATGAATTGAACTATGGCTCTGTTAAAAAACTCTTCAGAGAAAAGCAGAAGAGCTTATGTTTGCCAAGTGTCCAATACATTAGCTATCTGTGAACTTTTACAAGCAGATGTTGGAACAGAGATTTGCCTGAATAATAGGGTCTCTTGTCATAGAAACCCGAAAAACATGATCTGCCCTTGTCGAATAGACAAGAAAAGCAACGCAAATAAACCCAATGTGAAGTAGATTTTAGTAAACACCAATGTTGATTCAAGCTGTCTCACAGACAATGTATAAGTTGTAAGGTATATGACATCCCCAAAACTGGACAAGACTGGTCTCCTGTTCTCAGTAACTTTCAGTCTAAAGTCTCATTTTTACAACCAGGAACTGAAACCAAGTCCTGTAAATTTTTCTTATATATCTGTATATAAGATATATGATCATAAGTGATGCATATGCTACTTCTCAGACATTTTAAGAAAACCTCTGTATACATGTTGCATTATAAATACACATGATATTAGAAATACAGTATATAAGAAATGTGATTTTATAAATAGAAGTGTTTTAAAGAGTTAATTAGCATTATGAAAGACGTCAAATTGTGATTATAAAAATATAAATCTAAACCTGTACTTAGAGTAACACATATTCATTGGATATCAAAATGATTCATGTATTCGTATATATAATTTTTTTTTGTGATATTGATTGATATATAACCTGTGTCATCTTTAGAAAAAACTGTTTTTAAAGATATGCATTTATACAGAAATATAGTACCATTTTATGCTATGTTATGAATCAAAAATATACTAATTGTATTTTATACCAGCTACCAGAATATTCAAAATATAATATATATTCTTCCCAGCATTATATAAACCATTATACACATCATGGAAATAGAATATGAACTTAAAGCGGAGTTCCACCCAAATTTAGAACTTCCGCTTAATCCACTTCTCGCCCCCTTACATGCCACATTTGGCATGTAATTTTTTGGGGGAGGAGTGGGGGTTTCAGTAGGAGTGGGACTTCCTGTCCCACTTCCTCCTTCCGCCCTGGGGCCACATAGGCGATTTGTCATATTGCCTTTTGGCGGCCCCTCCCTGTAGGCGATCACCTGGGACATGACAGGTCCCAGGCGATCGCCTGTCCACTCAGAGAGCGCTGCGCCGTTTGCGCATGCGCAGTGAGTGCCCGGCCGTGAAGCCGAAAGCTGTCACGGCTGGGTGCCCACACTATGAATGGAGGCGCCGGCGGAGAAGGGGGGGAGAGGAGCGGAGCTCCGGGCGTTGCGTCGCTGGACAGTGGAACAGGTAAGTGTATGTTTATTAAAAGCCAGCAGCTACACTTTTTGTAGCTGCTGACTTATAATAAACATAAAAAAAGTCTGGAACTCCCCTTTAAAGAAATAGACTCAAAACACGTGAGACACCTGGTGGTTGAAGGTGATGTTACCTTAAAATCATCGCTCTCCTGGAAAGGGGTGGTGAGAATCAGGGCAGTTAACTCCCATCTTTGCAACCAGCCAATGAAAAAAGGAACACATAACTTTTGGGCAGAACTTAGTATAACTTTTATAATCTTACTGTCTGGAGATCTTACTTTTCTTGTCTTAAGTACTATGAGAGGGACTCACTCCCACAGAGGACACACACTCAGGGGCACACCATGGAAGGGGGAGATGCAGCCATACACTCCCAGACAGACTTACACTCCCAGACTGAGATACACATGCACCATGTATCAATACATATCTTTACATTCATGAAGATTCCTAGACACCTGATACCTGAAAGCCACGGCAGCCATCTTAACTCTGGACACCTGCCAGTAGGAACAGTAGCCATTTTGGAAAGGGTAATTATAGCATTTTTGAATTTATCTTGCATTCATTTGATTTCTAAAATATTGAATTATTGAATTGTAGCAGGGTGTTCAATTTAGGGGAGTGTCTGAGTGGTAGTTAGGCTCAGACACATTATTGTTAGGGTTAATGGACCATTTCTGTGCCATGGGAGCTAGTATTGGTGTATAGTTCCCTGGGGCCTACAGGTGGCGCTGTCGCCATAGGTCCGTGTTGAACCACAGTACAAGGTTGTGTCTTTTCTTGTCCCCTCTCGGCAGCAGTACGGCGGGGCGGGGAACCTGCTGTGCCTGTCGGGAGAGGGTATAAAAAGGGGCGGCCCTCTTCCATTGGGGGTCGTTCGTGGTTCGTCCGCACCCAGGCACCTTCAGCCTGGGTGTGCGTGTGGGTCGTCTCCGGGTGCCCTAGGCCCGGAGGCCTGGTTCCTGTTCCATCCTAGACACCTTCAGTTTGGGGTGAGGTACTTTTTTGGAGGCCCGGGTCCAGCACCTTCGGCTGGGTTCCGCCGGGGATCGAGGACTCCCAGGGTGCCGCCTTGCGAGGGGACCTGGATCTAGGATGAGGAGGCCAGGGAGGTTACCTGTACCGAAGACCCAGCGCAGAGTCGTGGTGACAGTGAGGACCTCTGGTAACTCTCCGGAGGGATGTCTTCTCCTTTACACGGGCCAAGTACACTCTAGAAGGAAGTTCGCTTACAGGTCAGTGGCCTAATAGGGCCGTGCCCTATTCACCCAGTCAGTGACAGTGACTCTATTCACCTGGTCAGTGGCAGTGACCTGTTCTCCAAGTCAGTGGCAGTGACTTCTTATTCACCCGGTCTGTGGCAGAGACCAACCTCATGGTCTGTGGCAGAGATCGTGCGCCAAAGCTGTTTATGAAGCCTAAACAGTCAAAGAACCTTATTAAAGTTTGTGCCTGGACCTCCTCCCACCTAAGCTGTCCTGTGTCTTGTTCCAACCTGTCTGCTGTCAAAGAGGCATATTTGTTATCCGTGTGAAATAAATATAGAAGTTGGACTTTCAGTTGGTGTGGACAGTTACATTACTGAGGGAAACATAAAGACTTGCATCTACCCAGGGCCGATCCACCCTATACGCTGACTACGCAAGCTGCGTAGGGCCCCACAATCTACTCGAGGCCCCGCCTCCCCCTCGTCTCGTCACATTCACTTGCTGGAGAGAGAATTAGGCTATCTGCCCCCTCCAGCCTGCAGGGGGAGATAGACAGCCGGCAGACTTTCCTTCCTCTCTCCACTTATCACTTGTCACTTATCACATGATGACTGGAGAGAGGAATGAGATCCTGCCTTCACAACTGTGAGTACATGTGGGAGGGGGAGGAGAGATGGGGACTCTGATGTAAGGGGCTGCTGGTAATGGGGACTGTGCTGATGTAATGGGGACTGTGCTGATGTAATGGGGACTGTGCTGATGTAATGGGGACTGTGCTGGTAATGGGGACTCTGCTGGTAATGGGGACTCTGCTGGTTATTGGGAATCTGCTGATGTAAGGGGGCTGCTGGTAATGGGGATTCTGCTGATGTAATGGGGACTCTGCTCATGTAAGGGGGCTGCTGGTAATGGGGACTGTGCTGGTAATGGGGACTCTGCTGATGTAATGGGACTGCTGGTAATGGGGACTGTGCTGATGTAAGGGGACTGCTGGTAATGGGGAATGTGCTGGTAATGGGGACTCTGCTGATGTAAGGGGACTGCTGGTAATGGGGACTTGCTGGTAATGGGGACTCTGCTGATGTAAGGGGACTGTGCTGGTAATGGGGACTGTGCTGGTAATGGGGACTCTGCTGATGTAAGGGGGCTGCTGGTAATTGGGACTCTGCTGATGTAAGGGGGCTGCAGGTAATGGGGACTGTGCTGGTAATGGGGACTCTGCTGGTAATGAGGACTCTGCTGATGTAATGGGGACTCTGCTGATGTAATGGGGACTGTGCTGGTAATGGGGACTCTGCTGATGTAAGGGGCTGCTGGTAATTGGGGCTCTGCTGATGTAAGGGGGCTGCAGGTAATGGGGACTGTGCTGGTAATGGGGACTCTGCTGATGTAAGGGGGCTGCAGGTAATGGGGACGCTGCTGGTAATGGGGTCTGTGCTGGTAATTGGGACTCTGCTGATGTAAGGGGGCTGCTGGTAATGGGGACTCTGCTGATGTATGGGGGCTGCTGGTAATGGGGACTCTGCTGATGTAAGGGGGCTGCTGGTAATGGGGACTCTGCTGATGTAATGGGGACTCTGCTGATGTAATGGGGACTCTGCTGATGTAAGAGGGCTGCAGGTAATGGGGACTCTGCTGATGTAAGGGGGCTGCTGGTAATGGGGACTCTGCTGATGTAAGGGGGCTGCAGGTAATGGGGACTCTGCTGATGTAATGGGGACTCTGCTGGTAATGGGGACTCTGCTGATGTAAGGGGGCTGCTGGTAATGGGGACTGTGCTGGTAATGGGGACTCTGCTGATACAAGGGGGCTGTTGGTAATGGGGACTCTGCTGATACAAGGGGGCTGCTGGTAATGGGGACTCTGCTGGTAATGGGGACTCTGCTGATGTAAGGGGGCTGCTGGTAATGGGGACTCTGCTGGTAATGGGGACTCTGCTGATGTAAGGGGGCTGCTGGTAATGGGGACTCTGCTGGTAATGGGAACTCTGCTGGTAATGGGGACTCTGCTGGTAATGGGGACTCTGCTGATGTAAGGGGGCTGCTGGTAATGGGGACTCTGCTGGTAATGGGAACTCTGCTGATGTAAGGGGGCTCTGCTGGTAATGGGGACTCTGCTGATGTAAGGGGGCTGCTGGTAATGGGGACTCTGCTGGTAATGGGGACTCTGCTGGGGTCACTGATATAAGGGGGTGCTGGTGCTGTTGGTGACACTCAAAATTAAAGTGGGCCGGTCTGGATGAAGTCCAGCCCTGCCCTTGTGTTATAGCGCGTCAATTAATGTCACGGGCACGGTGACGTCACTCGTGTGCGCGCTTCTCTCCGGTCAAATGGTTTACATAGCTCACGGCATCACGGGTCAGGTAGAGGGCCCCTTAGCAGAATTTTGCTTAGGGCCCCAGGGAGGTCAGGATCTGCACTGCATCTACCTAATGTAGAGGTGAGAATCATCCTCGGGAGGATTCAACTCCAGCCGCAGGCAGGCCCGAAAACTAACACTGCTCAACCTCCTTACTCAGGAGGGTACGGGGTTGTGGTGCGGTGTGCCTCTCCCCTCCCTGCAAGGAGCCGAAAACACACAAAAAGGCAGGTAGGGGGAGAGGTGAGGGCGCTACAGAATATTCTGCAATTGATGATTTTTCTCCTGAATTAATAACCTGGTAGATTTTTCTCTAAAGTTCCAATTTTTCATTATATTTTTCTTTGTGCATAGTTGCAAATTTTAGTGACAAAACAAACGTCTAATTTATTTCACATTGTCAACCACTTACTTACCTGCAGTATAGTAACGGTTGGACGTGTGAAATACAGACGTTCTGTTTAATTGTCATTTACACAAGGTTATTAATTCTACCGAGAGGATATCATGGCAGAAGTATGTCAAATGGACTGCATGCCCATTTTTGCGGGTGTTTATTGATTTTTAAGTCGTTCATGTCACGCAATTGGTATTTTAATTTCATGTGAATATTAGTTTTTTTTGTCAACAAATAAATGTAACTATTTTGTATGATCACATGTCTCTGTGACCACATTTCATATGCATAGACTGTGTCATATAGATTATCTTGTATCTTAAAGATATCTTCGTTAAAAATAATTAATAATAAATACTGTGCGGGCAAACTGTCCTTAAAAAAGCACAACAAAGTCATAACTTCCTACTTCCTGTTCCCACCCCCAGGTCCTCACACATCTATGCAAGTCTGCAACAAATACATATTATACATCTTCCCCCCTTTTAAAGAAGAGATATGCATATATAAATGAATAGTGATATAGAACCAACAAGGAGTGCAGCATAGCAAGGAACAATAACAAACTACAATATAAAATGCAAACTGCTGGGTAAGAGTCAGTGTGTGATAAAGTCTTGGATCTTTGGATTGGGTTTACACACTCTTCCAGATTGAGTAACGACTTGCGGGGCTTGCGAGTCTAAAACCTCTTGCCTGTCACCATCATAAATGTGTTGTGGTTGTGTGTTACATCTGTTGTTGGAAGTGTTAATTGGCACAGCAGATAGTTATGCTTGGGGTCCCGAAGTGAACATAGGTACATGGGCAGTGGCAGTACAGTTTGATTCAGGTAACTGTAGGAGGTAACGGCAGTTCCTTACATAGGTCCTACCATCAGAATGGACAACATAACTGTTTTGGTTGGATTGACCTTTCCATGAACCGTGGCCAGTTTGTCAAACCCACGGGTTGTCTCCATCCTCACCACCTGCCCAGGCTCCAGAGGAGAAGGGCATCTGGCCTCTTTGTCATGGCTTATCTTTCCTTTTTGCCAGAGTGTAAATAAAACAGACTAAACATCAGTCTCAACTCTTGGCAGGAGCTGGGATGGGATCATGGGAATCAGAGTCCTGGTTCGGCGTGATAGTAAACGTTGTGCCGGAGAAAGCATGCCATCCCTAGGTGTGTTGCGGAGGTTGAGTAGGGCTGCATAACCATCAGAGCCATCACATGCATATTTCTCTAGGAAATGCATGGCCGATCTACGCTCTGCAAGACCATTGGATCTAGGGTAATTGGGACTGCTAGTGACATGCTGAAATTCCCATTGATGAGCAAAGTTCTTGAATTCTCTACTTAAAAATGATGTTGCATTGTCAGTCATAAATTGATAGAGAATTACACGTGTGGAGAATATCTGCTTTAATGTCCTTATCACTGTGTTACTGGAAGTGTTTGGGAGAACATCAAATTTCCACCATTTCAGTGTACAAATCTACCAAGACCAGGTACTCCTTGTTTGACCACTCAAATATGTCAGCTGCTGTGATAGACCATGGTCTGTCACGTATTTGGTGAAGAGTTGAAGGTTTTCTCATCTGGAGCTGTCGTAGAGCATTGCATGGGGCACATCTGGAAACTTCTCTTTCAATGTCAGTGTATAAAGTGGGACAAAACATGGTTTCCCGTGCCCTTCGCTTGGTGGAATGAATGCCAGGATGACCTTGATGGAGATGTGTCAAGTAGTATTTCTGGAGAGATTCAATTGCCATTGGCATATGTCTCTGCTATGCCTTCAATAAACACAGACTTGGTTGAGTGATCATGTTTATGAACAGAGGGGGGAGGAGAGACAATTTTTACATAGGTACAGCAGGTCTCACCTATAAAGCCCCTTGCACACTGGGCTGCTCAGCTGCAGTGTGTCCCTTCCGGCACCTTAGTGCACTCGGGAGGGATAGGTGCAGGGTATAACCCTGTTATGGCAGCATGTCAAAGTCTATGACAGACTGTAGCTGAATGATGTACCAAGTGATACTGGAGTTTAGGGCCCTGTCCATTCAGGTACAAGGTTCCGGATGTAGAACTTACTGCCTTACTAACTACTTTTAAATAGGACTCACACATTTCCATGTTGCATCCATGTGTTTTAACACGTGTTACCGCACATATGTGAGCTAGCACCATTTAAACAAAGGCTATCCTGTGTACATGTGTTGATGATACCCAGTCACACTTATGCATTGTAATACACATGTAACAGTGCGTGCTGGGCTTTACAAATCCCAAGAGCCAGGTCGCCATGGCGTCTAGAAATTGCATCCTGGTGTAAGATTTTGTCAGCCCAGAAATGTGCTATTTGTATCACCTGATGCCCAGGACATGCAGTTCCGGGTGCCGGGCAGGTAGCTTTCTTTGTACATTTAGCCCTGCTGTGGGCAAGCAGCAGGGCTCACTTGTCAGGTGGAAGCAATCAGGCGGTGCCACTGCCACCCGATTGCTTCCACACACGCTGGTAAAGCCCCCCCACCCACGCTATGTATCCTGGGCTCCGTTTGCCCATTTGTGGGCCCAGGGATGACAAGGGTGGGTGTAGGGGAGGGAGGGGAGCAGATACACATCCGCTCTCCTCCCCATCCTGACCCGGAAGTGACGTGCATTACGTAATTTCTGGGTCCCCGTTGTCAGTGTCCCCGGCCATCGAGGCCGGGAAAGAATGTAATGCAGTGCTATCTGCATTGCATTACATTCAGTGGCGTACAGGGGAAACATCCAGGGTCTTTAAGTCCCCTATGTGATGTAAAAAAAAAAATGTAATTCTAAAAAATTTAAGTTAAACCCAGCCACTGCTTTGGAATCCGGAACCTGCCTTTTAAAGTGCCAGACTGAACCTTTACCTCTTCACTCTGCTTTAAGCTTGAACCTGCTGTGGTCGTGAAAGAAACTCCCAGAAGGAAGTCTCCTGTTGTGCCCATCATCCCACGCTTCCCTAACAGGATTTCTTGTGATGTCAGCTCCATGGACCTTCTGTGAGCTGTAGTTCTTCTACTCTTCTACCCAGCTGAATACAACCACTTCATTTACATGTGAGTGAATATTGCTATAAATAAATGTTACATTGATATCTATCTCAGAGGCGCCCCTCTCCTTGTTTTTTTGTTTTAGCTCACTGGAAAACCAGCTTCTGGTCCTGTTGGTGGCTGCCCTCACTGCCAACCCACCATTAATATTTGAGAGTACCACCTCTCTTTCTACTGGCCTTGGACTATTCGGTACTCTATTTTTATCCATTTACTGAGGTACTGGTACATTGCGCCTGTATTACTTGTTTTTTTCTAACTTTTCTTTAAGCTGACTCCTAGATTCAAAGCAAATTTGTCAAGCCTTGAGTGCATGGAAATCTATTTGTTGAAACTTCCCACTGTTTTAATGGGGCTAGATGTGTTGATGCACATTGTAGAAAAAATGTTCTTGTCTCTTTTTTTCATCGTTGTGGGGTAATTAAAGGTCAATGGCAGCATATTAAAAAACATATTACATGCATTCATTTGTCTTCAATGCATCACAGCATGTACTGAAAACGTACAAAAAAATTGCAGATTAGGGACCTATTTCTATTTGTCCCTGAATCCATATAGTGCTAAACACGAGTACCAGTCGATAGTGTTCAGCCCTCTCCAGGATATTTCAGCTTGCCATAGACTTTGACAGGGAGTGGGGCTTGGCCCTGTATCTGTGCCCCCCAAGCACACTAAAACAATAGGATTGGAGGCACAGCTGCTAGACACCCCATGTTCAACCAGCCTTTGGGCCCATTCTACTTTATATATGTAGCACCCCCTAGCACTGCTAGAGTTAGTTTTTGTTGTCAGTGTAGGTAAATTAAGGCTTGGCTGGCAGCCAAGCCTGTGTGTTTTCTGGTCAGGATTGAGTGATTCAGGGAGGCTGGTATAACTCCCAGGCAGCATCTCCAATACCTCTCCCTACTTCTGGAAACTAGCAGAAAGTTCAAGAAGGATGGGAGGGGAGGAAGAGCTGCCTGGAGTATTCTGAGGGCCCTGACCAATTCCCAATACTCAGGGTCAGCCTAGCTGGGGCAGCGTGGAGTTCAGGTTGAAGGAGTCTTAGGCTGGCTGAGGCCTTTGAGAGTAACCCCCTAGTCTGCGGGGGTGAACTCAGGTCTGGGCTTGGGTGCGGAAGGAACCCCTCTTCATAACACAGGGGGATCCTGACCAGGAGGCACGAGAGCAAGGAGAGGACAGCTGGGAGATTGCTGCCTGTGTTTCTTTTATGTTTACTTTGAAGACTAGGCTGGCCTGTCACCCTGACCCATGCCAGACAGACTATCCCTTCTGATGAACTTGGGTGAAGCCTAAATACAGACTAAACATCAGTCTCAACTCTTGGCAGGAGCTGGGATCGGACCATGGGAATCAGAGTCCTGGTTCGTCGTGATAGTAAACGTTGTGCCGGAGAAAGCATGCCATCCCTAGGTGTGTTGCGGAGGTTGAGTAGGGCTGCATAACCATCAGAGCCATCACATGCATATTTCTCTAGGAAATGCATGGCCGATCTACGCTCTGCAAGACCATTGGATCTAGGGTAATTGGGACTGCTAGTGACATGCTGAAAATCCCATTGATGAGCAAAGTTCTTGAATTCTCTACTTAAAAATGATGTTGCATTGTCAGTCATAAATTGATAGAGAATTACACGTGTGGAGAATATCTGCTTTAATGTCCTTATCACTGTGTTACTGGAAGTGTTTGGGAGAACATCAAATTTCCACCATTTCAGTGTACAAATCTACCAAGACCAGGTACTCCTTGTTTGACCACTCAAATATGTCAGCTGCTGTGATAGACCATGGTCTGTCACGTATTTGGTGAAGAGTTGAAGGTTTTCTCATCTGGAGCTGTCGTAGAGCATTGCATGGGGCACATCTGGAAACTTCTCTTTCAATGTCAGTGTATAAAGTGGGACAAAACATGGTTTCCCGTGCCCTTCGCTTGGTGGAATGAATGCCAGGATGACCTTGATGGAGATGTGTCAAGTAGTATTTCTGGAGAGATTCAATTGCCATTGGCATATGTCTCTGCTATGCCTTCAATAAACACAGACTTGGTTGAGTGATCATGTTTATGAACAGAGGGGGGAGGAGAGACAATTTTTACATAGGTACAGCAGGTCTCACCTATAAAGCCCCTTGCACACTGGGCTGCTCAGCTGCAGTGTGTCCCTTCCGGCACCTTAGTGCACTCGGGAGGGATAGGTGCAGGGTATAACCCTGTTATGGCAGCATGTCAAAGTCTATGACAGACTGTAGCTGAATGATGTACCAAGTGATACTGGAGTTTAGGGCCCTGTCCATTCAGGTACAAGGTTCCGGATGTAGAACTTACCGCCTTACTAACTACTTTTAAATAGGACTCACACCTTTCCATGTTGCATCCATGTGTTTTAACACGTGTTACCGCACATATGTGAGCTAGCACCATTTAAACAAAGGCTATCCTGTGTACATGTGTTGATGATACCCAGTCACACTTATGCATTGTAATACACATGTAACAGTGCATGCTGGGCTTTACAAATCCCAAGAGCCAGGTCGCCATGGCGTCTAGAAATTGCATCCTGGTGTAAGATTTTGTCAGCCCAGAAATGTGCTATTTGTATCACCTGACGCCCAGGACATGCAGTTCCGGGTGCTGGGCAGGTAGCTTTCTTTGTACATTTAGCCCTGCTGTGGGCAAACAGCAGGGCTCACTTGTCAGGTGGAAGCAATCAGGCGGTGCCACTGCCACCCGATTGCTTCCACACACGCTGGTAAAGCCCCCCCACCCACGCTATGTATCCTGGGCTCCGTTTGCCCATTTGTGGGCCCAGGGATGACAAGGGTGGGTGTAGGGGAGGGAGGGGAGCAGATACACATCCGCTCTCCTCCCCATCCTGACCCGGAAGTGACGTGCATTACGTAATTTCTGGGTCCCCGTTGTCAGTGTCCCCGGCCATCGAGGCCGGGAAAGAATGTAATGCAGTGCTATCTGCATTGCATTACATTCAGTGGCGTACAGGGGAAACATCCAGGGTCTTTAAGTCCCCTATGTGATGTAAAAAAAAAAATGTAATTCTAAAAAATTTAAGTTAAACCCAGCCACTGCTTTGGAATCCGGAACCTGCCTTTTAAAGTGCCAGACTGAACCTTTACCTCTTCACTCTGCTTTAAGCTTGAACCTGCTGTGGTCGTGAAAGAAACTCCCAGAAGGAAGTCTCCTGTTGTGCCCATCATCCCACGCTTCCCTAACAGGATTTCTTGTGATGTCAGCTCCATGGACCTTCTGTGAGCTGTAGTTCTTCTACTCTTCTACCCAGCTGAATACAACCACTTCATTTACATGTGAGTGAATATTGCTATAAATAAATGTTACATTGATATCTATCTCAGAGGCGCCCCTCTCCTTGTTTTTTTGTTTTAGCTCACTGGAAAACCAGCTTCTGGTCCTGTTGGTGGCTGCCCTCACTGCCCACCCACCATTAATATTTGAGAGTACCACCTCTCTTTCTACTGGCCTTGGACTATTCGGTACTCTATTTTTATCCATTTACTGAGGTACTGGTACATTGCGCCTGTATTACTTGTTTTTTTCTAACTTTTCTTTAAGCTGACTCCTAGATTCAAAGCAAATTTGTCAAGCCTTGAGTGCATGGAAATCTATTTGTTGAAACTTCCCACTGTTTTAATGGGGCTAGATGTGTTGATGCACATTGTAGAAAAAATGTTCTTGTCTCTTTTTTTCATCGTTGTGGGGTAATTAAAGGTCAATGGCAGCATATTAAAAAACATATTACATGCATTCATTTGTCTTCAATGCATCACAGCATGTACTGAAAACGTACAAAAAAAATGCAGATTAGGGACCTATTTCTATTTGTCCCTGAATCCATATAGTGCTAAACACGAGTACCAGTCGATAGTGTTCAGCCCTCTCCAGGATATTTCAGCTTGCCATAGACTTTGACAGGGAGTGGGGCTTGGCCCTGTATCTGTGCCCCCCAAGCACACTAAAACAATAGGATTGGAGGCACAGCTGCTAGACACCCCATGTTCAACCAGCCTTTGGGCCCATTCTACTTTATATATGTAGCACCCCCTAGCACTGCTAGAGTTAGTTTTTGTTGTCAGTGTAGGTAAATTAAGGCTTGGCTGGCAGCCAAGCCTGTGTGTTTTCTGGTCAGGATTGAGTGATTCAGGGAGGCTGGTATAACTCCCAGGCAGCATCTCCAATACCTCTCCCTACTTCTGGAAACTAGCAGAAAGTTCAAGAAGGATGGGAGGGGAGGAAGAGCTGCCTGGAGTATTCTGAGGGCCCTGACCAATTCCCAATACTCAGGGTCAGCCTAGCTGGGGCAGCGTGGAGTTCAGGTTGAAGGAGTCTTAGGCTAGCTGAGGCCTTTGAGAGTAACCCCCTAGTCTGCGGGGTTGAACTCAGGTCTGGGCTCGGGTGCGGAAGGAACCCCTCTTCATAACACAGGGGGATCCTGACCAGGAGGCACGAGAGCAAGGAGAGGACAGCTGGGAGATTGCTGCCTGTGTTTCTTTTATGTTTACTTTGAAGACTAGGCTGGCCTGTCACCCTGACCCATGCCAGACAGACTATCCCTTCTGATGAACTTGGGTGAAGCCTAGATACAGACACTTACTATACCCTTTACCAAGAGCCTGATAACCAAGGAGGGGCTCCTCTTAACAGGGACTCTTAAGAAAAACTTTTGTGTTGTTTCTGCCAGCAGGTTTCCTAACCCTCTGCTGACAGGATAAAAAAAATATTGTGTGCTTGTTTATTTTTTTTCCGTCAGGGGGATCATAACCCCTTGCTGACAGAATCTATGTACAGTTAGTCAGGTGTTAGTAGTGGGACTTTTGTACATTGTGTTTCTCTGTTTTTCAGGTGTCATTGTGGGCGGATCAGGCCCGTTTTTAAGGCAGGGCAAAATGGGTAGCTGTCCTGGGCTCCATTATTGTTATGGGGCCCAAAGCAGCTGACTCATACTTGCCATACTTGCCAACTATCCCAGTTTAAATTCCCTTGTCCCTTGAAGTTTTAGTCCTGTGCTGTGTTCCGATATCTCAGTGTAAAGCAATATGGGGAGCGGTGTACCTGGCCCGACGCGTTGCCCCAGTAGAAGTCCTTTCTTGGAACGAAATGCGTCAGGCCAGGTACACCGCTCCCCATATTACTTTTATGAATCTTTGAACTTGTATGTTGGTTTTTATCATTAAAACCTTCTTTTGTTGACCGGCACCATCGGAGCCCCTATTTTTTCTTTTCTTTGCATGCTCTGTGGAGGAAATGTTTTTTGAGTGTCTCCAGCTGGTCCCTATTACCCTACTAAGGGTTGTTGCTTGCCTGAACCGAGCTGTTTTCAGATGTTTGGTGGATCTCCACGATTTCTCTACCTACTCCATGGTTGAGATACCTTCATTGGAGTCGCCTTTTGCTGAGGAATATCGGGCTCACCGACCTTACCTCGGGTTGACGTCTTCTGGACACCAGGGAGGTGTATTCCACTTCTTCTTGGACCCTCGCTGACAGTCCTGTTGAATAGGGATGGACGAACATTCGCGAACCGCGGGTTTATACAGTTATAACGTTTATTTTGTTTTTTTGTAATATTGCTCGGTTTTATTAGGAATAGCTCGGCCTAAATCAGCCAGAACTGACAGCAGCTGGTAAATACATGTCAAATACATATAGGGTCCATTCACACGTCTGTAAAATGGGTCTGCATCCGTTCCACAATTTAGCGGAATTGATTTTCAATTCCAGTCTGCAAAATTAGGCATTCACAGCCTGGATAAATAATTAAGTGTCGGCCAGTACAGGCCCCAAAAATTAGCCAACAGGCATTCATCTGACAGGAAAGAACTTTGTATTCTGCGGCTGGAGGTACATTAGGCATTCACAGGATAAATACGTTTCGGGCACTACAGGCCCCAAAAATTAGGCATTCAACGGACATAAAAGGCCTTTTATGCCGCTGTATTTACCCAAGAAGACAGGGACCATGAATAATTGTTATAGGTGGTGGTGGATATTTGTGGCCTATCATGAGGAATTTGAATGAAACATGGTCTACTGGTCACATGTGTTGAATTCCCCAGAGATCCATGCCTCATTAATTTTTATAAATGTGAGGTAGTCAACACTGTCGTGAGCTAGGCGAGTGCGCTTATCGGTCACGATCCCCCCTGCTGCGCCTATAGTCCTTTCGGACAGGACACTGGACGAGGGGCAAGCCAACAGTTCCATTGCAAATTGTGCAAGCTCTGGCCAGAGGTCAAGCCTGCCCACCCAGTAGTCCAGGGGTTCATCACTTCTCAGAGCGTCCACATCGGCCGTTAATCCGATGTAGTCGGACACCTGTCGGTCTAGGCGTTCCCTGATGCTGGATCCGGATGAGACCTGTCGATGGGTCGGCTGAAAGAATGATCTCATATCAGAAGTGACCAAGACATCTTCAAACTGCCCTCTTCTTGCAGGCACTGTTGGATTGGTATCCACAACTGTTCCTCTGGGAGTGGAAATTCCTCTGCCAGCGCACGCAAAAGCAGAATGCAGCATTTCTCGAAGCAAGGCCTGGAAGTGCTCCATTTTGACAGCTCTCTGTGATGGTGGTAACATTTCTGCCATTTTTTGTTTGTACCGGGGGTCCAAGTACGTTGCCACCCAGTAATGGTCCTTGCCCTTTATGCTTTTTATACGGGGGTCCCTCTTAAAACACTGGAGCATGAAGGCCCCCATTTGCACTAAACTGGAAGCAGTGTGGTGGCCTGGCTCCTGCTCGTCATCATCCAGGATAATGTCGTCCTCGATCTCCTCCCCCCATCCACGAACAACAACAGCAGTGATCCCAGAAAGGTTTAAAGCATGCTCTTCTTGCTCCTCCTCATCCGCCCTGGCACCATCCTCCTCTGACTCCTCTTCAGACTCCTGTTGTTGACTTGTCTCAGATAGAGTAGCCCACCCCGGGAATTCATCCAGCATTGCGACTTCCTCATCTTCCTGCTCCTGCTCCTCGACGGCTTGATCAATGACACAACGCAATGCACGCTCCATAAAGAAGGCATAAGGAACGATGTCACTGATGCCACCATGGCTGCGACTGACCAGTTTGGTGATCTCATCAAAAGGCCACAAAAGTCTGTATGCGTCGCGCATGAGCAGCCACCAACGCAGTGAAAAAAAAACAAGATCCCCAGAACCTGTTCTGGCGCCGAGTTCGTACAGGTAGTCGTTAACTGCACGTTTCTGCTGGCACAGCCTATCAAGCATATACAAGGTTGAGTTCCATCGCGTCGGGCAGTCACAAATAAGACGTCTGACCGGCAGATTGTGTCGCCGCTGAATGTCAGCAAGGCGAGCCATGGCCGTGTAAGATCTTCTGAAATGGGCCGAGATTTTCCTTGCCTGCCGCAAGACGACCTGGACCCCAGGGTATTTGCCCACGAATCGCTGCACGACCAAGTTCAAGACGTGTGCCATGCATGGCACGTGTGTAATTTTGCCCTGTTTCAACGCGCTCAGCAGATTGGCACCGTTGTCGCACACCACTTTACCAACTGTCAAATTGAGCAGTGTTAGCCACTGATCTGCCTGTGAACGCAAAGCTGAAAGGAGTGCAGGGCCAGTGTGGCTCTTGGCTTCCAGGCACAACAGACGCAGCACAGCATGGCAACGTCTCACCTGGCATGTCGAATAGGTTCTGGGGATCTAGGGCGGCGCAGCGGAAGAGACGGTAGCAGCGGAAGAGTAGGAGTCAGCCGAGGAGGAGAGGGAGGATGGAGTAGGAGGAGGAGGAGAAGAAGAGGGAGGCCTGCATGCAATCCATGGCGGTAAAACCAAATCTACACGGGTGCCACGGGTTACATGCTTGACGGCCGTCAGAAGGTTCACCCAGTGGGCAGTAAAAGTAATATACAGTAGGTGCGGCCGATATTGTGTTAATCTCGCCGCTTCTAGCGGCGAGATTGACACCCTATGAGCTCCGCCGCGAGAGCCAGCGCCGAGCTGTCTCGTCATCGGGAAAGGAAAAATGTTCCTTTCACGATGAGCGACACACATTGCCGATAGGCGGGGATCCGATGTGGATTCCCGCCAATACCAGGCACTGCGTTTGGTATGAATCCTGAGCGGGAACTCCACGCCAATTTTTAAAGAAAAAAACGGCGTGGGTTCCCCCTCAGGATCCAAACCAGACCCTTATCCGAGCACGCAACCTGGCAGGCTGCAGGGGAAAAGGGGGGGACGATAGAGCGGCCCCCCTCCCTCCTGAACCGTACCAGGCCGCATGCCCTCAACATGGGGGGTTTGGTGCTCTGGGGCAGGGGGGCAACCTGCGGCCCCCCACCCCAGAGCACCCTGCCCCCATGTTGATGAGGACAGGGCCTCTTCCCGACAACCCTGGCCGTTGGTTGTCGGGGTCTGCGGGTGGGGGGCTTATCGGAATCCGGGAGCCCCCCTTAATAAGGGGGCCCCCAGATCCCGGCCCTCCCACCCTATGTGAATGAGTATGGGGTACATCGTACCCCTACCCATTCACCTGGTGGAAAAAAATGGCAATAAAAACACAACACAGTTTTTAAAAGTATTTTATTGCACAGCTCCGGAGGTCTTCTTC
Organism: Rana muscosa; assembly: GCA_029206835.1. Lineage (NCBI taxonomy): Eukaryota > Metazoa > Chordata > Amphibia > Anura > Ranidae > Rana > Rana muscosa. Next base: position 159,946,900 of record CM055116.1, on the reverse strand, counting down.
CGACTTCGGGGGTCTCCGGTGTCGTCGCCGCACTCTCCGGTTCTTTCTTCTGCCGGGCCTCCGCTAACTTCTTTTTAGCTCTTTTGCTAGCGGAGGCCCGGTCTTCTCCGTTGCCTTCTCCCCTCCGGTTCTTTCTTCTGCCGGGCCTCTGCTAACTTCTTTAGCTCTTTTGCTAGCGGAGGCCCGGTCTTCTCCATCGTCTTCTTCCCTCTTCTTCTCTCCGGTTCTTTCTTTCTTCCGCCGGGCCTCCGCTAACTTCTTTAGCTCTTTTGCTATCGGAGGCCCGGTCTTCTCCGTCGTCTTCTTCCCTCTTTTTCTCTCCGGTTCTTTCTTTCTTCCGCCGGGCCTCCGCTAACTTCTTTAGCTCTTTTGCTAGCGGAGGCCCGGTCTTCTCCGTCGTCTCGTCCGGCTCTCCGTTGTCCTTCTGCCGGCCCCTCCACTAACTTCTTTAGCTCTTTTGCTAGTGGAGGGGCCGGTCTTCCCGTCGTCGCCGTCTGCGTCTTCTTCCCTCTTCTCCTCCGATGTTGACTCGTCGCTTCCTCTCTCAGTAATGCTAAATCTTCGGTCCGCAGAGATTAATATAGGCTTCTCATGACGTCACAGTCACATGCTCCGGGGCACATGGCCCCGGAGCATGTGACTGTGACGTCATGGGAACATGTGACTGTGACGTCATGAGAAGCCTATATTAATCTCTGCGGACCGAAGATTTAGCATTACTGCGAGAGGAAGCGACGAGTCAACATCGGAGGAGAAGAGGGAAGAAGACGCCGACGGCGACGACGGGAAGACCGGCCCCTCCACTAGCAAAAGAGCTAAAGAAGTTAGTGGAGGGGCCGGCAGAAGGACAATGGAGAGCGGGACGAGACGACGGAGAAGACCGGGCCTCCGCTAGCAAAAGAGCTAAAGAAGTTAGCGGAGGCCCGGCGGAAGAAAGAAAGAACCCGGAGAGAAGAAGAGGGGAGAAGGCGACGGAGAAGACCGGGCCTCCGCTAGCAAAAGAGCTAAAAAGAAGTTAGCGGAGGCCCGGCAGAAGAAAGAACCGGAGAGCGCGGCGACGACACCGGAGACCCCCGAAGCCGGAAGAAGACCTCCGGAGCTGTGCAATAAAATACTTTTAAAAACTGTGTTGTGTTTTTATTGCCATTTTTTTCCACCAGGTGAATGGGTAGGGGTACAATGTACCCCATACTCATTCACATAGGGTGGGAGGGCCGGGATCTGGGGGCCCCCTTATTAAGGGGGGCTCCCGGATTCCGATAAGCCCCCCGCCCGCAGACCCCGACAACCAACGGCCAGGGTTGTCGGGAAGAGGCCCTGTCCTCATCAACATGGGGGCAGGGTGCTCTGGGGTGGGGGGCCGCAGGTCGCCCCCCTGCCCCAGAGCACCAAACCCCCCATGTTGAGGGCATGCGGCCTGGTACGGTTCAGGAGGGAGGGGGGCCGCTCTATCGTCCCCCCCTTTTCCCCTGCGGCCTGCCAGGTTGCGTGCTCGGATAAGGGTCTGGTTTGGATCTTGAGGGGGACCCCACGCCGTTTTTTCGGCGTAGGGTTCCCCTTCAAATCCAGACCAGACCCAAGGGCCTGGTATGCTCCTGGAGGGGGAACCCACGCCGTTTTTTTCTTTAAAAATTGGCGTGGAGTTCCCGCTCAGGATTCATACCAAACGCAGTGCCTGGTATTGGCGGGAATCCACGTCGGATCCCCGCTCAATACAGTGTCGCGTCTCCTCGCTATTGCAGCGAGCGCGACACGTGTCGCCACCCTGCTGCCGAGATCTCGGCCCTCCTGTCACCGAGAATCTCGGCGATGGGAGCGCGATAGATATACAATATCGGCGACACCTACTGTACCTTCCCTGCCCGTGTTTGCTAGACTACGTGTCTGTGGTCAGATGTATCTTCGCACCGACACTGTGTGCCAGAGATACATTCACTTGCCGCTGAACATGGCCATATAGCTCTGGGATGCCCTTCTGGGAGAAATATTTCCTTCCTGGGACCTTCCATTGTGGTGTTCCAATGGCCACAAATTTTCGAAAGGCCCCCGAGTCCACCAGTTTATATGGCAGTAGTTGGCGGGCTAGGAGTTCTGACAAGCCAGCGGTCAACCGTTGGGCAAGAGGGTTATCCGGCATCATCATTCTTTTACGCTCGCACATTTGGCCCACGGAAGCCTGCCTTTTTCCAGATAAACTTGGGGACGGGATGATGGAAGGTGGAGTGGAGGACAACTGTGAAGAGAGAGGAGAAGTAGTAGAAGAGGCTGGATGGTGAGAGCCTGGAGTTTGGCTTTGTGGGTTCTGACGGCGTTGCTCCCACTGGGCTCGGTGATGGGAGTTCATGTGCCTTCTTAAGGCGGTCATCCCTAGGTGAGTGTTAGGCTTACCGCGACTTATGCGTTGACTGCAAAGGCTGCAGATGGCAACACTATTGTCAGCAGCGGACACGTTAAAAAAAGCCCACACTGTGGAGCCATGTGCCGGCGTCCTGGGAGCGCCAGATGTGACCGTACATGGTTGATGGCTCGCTCTGAGTCCTGATACATTAGCAGTCTTGTTTGTCCCTCCTGTGCAATGTAAGTTCCGCTACCTCTCCTCCCTATCTGCTGGTCCATCTCTCCCTCTGAACTCCCCTCCTGGTCCTCTCTTGTGGGCACCCACGTGACGTCCATAGACACATCATCATCTACGTCACCTTCCCCACCACTAACATTAGAGATCTCGGAGTAGGCAGCAACAGTGGGGACCAACATCCTTGGGCTGATCTGGGTACTGTCGTCAGACTGCTGAGTGGCGGTTGTTGCTACCTCCTCTTCCTGATCCAATGTCAAGAATGCCTGCGCATCAGAGAAGTCTTGTGATGGATCGGAAAATAATTCCTGTGACTCAAGCGGAGGGTATATGGTGGCGGTGGTGTTGGTGGTAGTGTCTTTGGGGGTGCACACAGCAGAGAGTGAAGAGAGTGCAGATAGAGAGGATGAGCAGGGTGCAGAAGAGTAAGGCTGAGTGAGCCACTCAACCAAGTCTGGTGCATCCTTTGACGTAATCGAACGCACCTTCTGCAACTTCCCACTTTGGCTCCGGCCTGGTGCTACTGCCCTACCCCTACCACCCCTGCGGAAGGGCCTGCCTCTTCCTCTACCTGTCATCTTTTTAAATGACCCTGTGACAAAAGGCTGTAGAGAAGGGCAGTATATGTGGAAGAAGGTATATAACACCCCGCTTAAAACTGTCATTTTCGGGGGCCACTGGTCTATCACAGCAGTTATAATACTTTTTTCTAATTGCGTTTGTCACTCTTTGTAGTATCGCTGCAGAACCTCTCAGCAGTCACAATGCTGCACAGTAGAAATGCACTATACTATTCTTCCTATATGTGAAAGTTTTTTATGCGTGTATTAGACCCCTATATACTGCACACCAAATAGTACACCTATACCAGTCCTTAAAATGAACTTTTTTGGAGCTTTATTGGTTAGCGATTTTAGTCGCTAGTCTGTGCCTGTGACACACAGCGGCCACTTGTACCTAAACCGAGAAAAGAGCTGCAGCAGAACCGCTCAGAAGCTGCACAGTTGAAATGCACTATATATTATATAGTATAGTATATAGTATATATTATATAGTATGTTTGAAAGTTTTTTATGCGTGTATTAGACCCCTATATACTGCACACCAAATAGTACACCTATACCAGTCCTTAAAATGAACTTTTGTGGAGCTTTATTGGTTAGCGATTTTAGTCGCTAGTCTGTGCCTGCGACACACAGCGGCAACTTCTACCTAAACCGAGAAAAGAGCTGCAGCAGAACCGCTCAAAAGCTGCACAGTAGAACCGCACTATACTATTCTTCCTAGAGTATTTTATGCGTGTAGTACACCCCTATTTACTGCACACAAAATAGTACACCTATACCAGTCCGTAAAAGGACTTTTGTGGACTGTACACCTATACCAGTCCTTAGAAGGACTTTTGTTTTAGTAGAGTCTGTCCCTGCTAGTACACACACAGCAACCTTCCTACACTGACTAAAGACAGCTGCAGAACCGCTCAGCACTGCAGTCCCAATGCTGCACAATTGAAATGAACTAAAAGTGTATTACACCCCTATATACTGCACACAAAACAATTGTACACCTATACCAGTCCTTAAAAGGACTTTTGTGGACCTAATAGCTAGGATTACAGTCTGTCCCTGCTCCACACAGCAACCTGTCCCTACGCTGACAAATAACAGAATGTAAAATGGCAGCCAGATCAGTCCTATTTATAAGGTAGGGGGTATGTCCATCTGCTGAAATGTCTCACTGGCTGTCCTGTACCACATGATGGATGTGTCATAGGTCAAAGTTCCACAATGTAAAAGAATATGGTGGCCGCGAACCGGCCGCGAATAGCGCCATATGTCCGCCGGTTTCGCGAACCGCGAATGTGCAAAATTCGCCGCGAACCGAACCGCGAATGTGCAAAATTCGCCGCGAACCGACCGCAGGGCGAAACGCAAGGCCATCTCTACTGTTGAACAGCTGGTTGGATACCCTAAGTTCGATTGACCTGTTGTCGTACGACAGTCGGGTCCAACGGTTCCGGTAAGCACATTCATAATTACATCTCTCATCTGAAGATTCTCATTGGGATGGTTTATTCAATCTCATGACATCTTCTTTATGTTATTTACCCACGATGGACAATTTATCACGTTGAATTTTTACATGGACTGATTGTTTTCATGTACATTATTATTTTATGGTTATACCCTGTTGAGTATACATTATTTGGTGTTTTTCCACATTACACTAATACACTAATAGCGCTACACATTCCTTTTGAATTTTGTCACATTCTTGTGCAGCTGCTTCACCCCCCTCCCCCTTTTCTTATGCCGCGTACACACGATCATTTTTCCCGTTGGGAAACATTTTTTATTTATTTTTTAACAAGAAAAACAACTGTGTGTGGGCTTTTTGTCATTTTTCCCAACGGGAAAAACGGCATTAATCACGACGAGAAAAATTAGAACATGCTCTAATTTTTCTCGTCGTGATTCCCGTCGTTTTTTTCTGCTGCAGTTTTCCCATAGGGAAACACTGCCACGGAGCCCACACACAGTTGTTTTTCTCGACCAAAAAAAAAATGTCGGGAAAAACGGACGTGTGTAGGGAACCAAGCCGTTCCCTTGTTTTTCCCATCGATTTTCTCGATGGTGTTTTCACCGTCGAGAAAATCGATCATGTGTACGCGGCATTAGGGTTTTTGTTTTGGTTTTGGGGTAGTGCAATATTTTTACATTCACACGTGTGTGTGTGTGTAAAATATATATATATATATATATATATATATATATATATATATATGTGTGTGTGTGTGTGTGTGTGTGTGTGTGTGTGTGTGTGTGTGTTTTTTAACACAAAATACCTGTATATTTTTCTACTACTATTTGTTTGTACTATAGCCCAATCCCAATTTGTTCCCCTTCCCCCTTCAAAAATTTATTTTTATGGGATGCCATTGCTCCTGGGCCCAGGAGTATCTTTTTGTAAATTCCCAGCCATGGGAATGTTCGAGGGGGGTTTGTGTAGCACCCCCTAGCGTTGCTAGAGTGCTAGTCAGTTTTTGTTGTCAGTGTATTTAAATTCAGGCTTGGCTAGCAGCCAAGCCTGTGTGTTTTTCTGGGTTAGGGTTGAGTGACTCAGGGAGGCTGGAATGACCCACAGGCAGAATCTCTGATACCTACTTCTGGAAACTAGCAGAAGATTCCAGAAGGATGGTCGTGGAGGGGAGGAGGAGCTGCCTGGAGTATTCTGCGGACCCTGACCAATCCCCAACAAATGGGTTGGCAGATGGCAGGCCCTCTTAAATACTCAGGGTCAGCCCAGCTGGAGCAGTGTGGAGTTGGGGGGAAGATAGAGATGGAGTGTTGGGCTGTCAGGGGCCTTTGAGAGTAAACCCCTAGTCTGGGGGGGGGTGAACCCAGGCCTGGGTGTGGAAGGGACTCCTCTTAATGACACAGGGGGATCCTGACCAGGAGGCACGGGAGCAAGAAGAGGACAGCAGGAGAACACTGCCGGGCAAATCTCTAGGGAGGAAGACAGCCAGGAGGGCTGGTGAGTGTTGCAGTCAGAGGACTGAGATGCATGCTTGAAGGGACTGGGTGCAAGCAGTCTGGGATAGATGCAGAGTCAGTCTGGGAGGACTGTGGAGAAGTAACCAGGAGGGCTAGTGAAAGGGGCAGCTGCAGCCAGGGGGCAGTGGCAGTGCCTAAAGATGTGGTACTGGGATCAGTAGCCACAGGAATAGGACAGCTAAGCACCAAACCTCTTTTTAGGCTATACTACCAAAGGGGCTCGCGGTCCCTGCCTGCAAAGGGCATTTTCACTGGATCTGACGGAGACTGTGTTGGATCAATTTGTCAGTGCTAGCTGGTCCTGGAAGATGCAGTTCTACAAGTAAGATTGTGCTGGAGGTAAAAGAGGAGAAATGTGTACATATACTGGATGTATATAGTTGTCCCCCTGAAGATTTCCTTGTTGATCAAGTGGGCATCCCATAATAACCCTGTCTCCATCCAAGTTCAACCCCCCTAATAAAACCCCCAAAAAAAAACAATGCTGCAAGGACTGATTTCTTACTCCAGTGTGTGTGGAAAATTTGTGTGCCTGGCTGTGCAGGGTGGGAGATACCCATATTCACCAGCGGCTCCTACGGGGGTAGCGCTACATATAGGTAGGTGAATAAGGGCCCATTAACGTGTGTGCACGACATGAGCTGCAACGTGCTTGCGTGGGTTCACTGAACAGTACCAGCAGGTGGAAACTTGTACTTGGGCGTTGTGCTGGGAACAATGGAAAGCGTCTGAGTAGAAACATTTTGTACCCAGATGTTTTCTACTCAGAAAAGCAGCCAATGCGCAGTGTACACCTCGGGAAAAATTCAGGCCGTATCATAGATGACGGTTCCCTTTGTCCAGAGATCTCATTTTTAACCAGTGACAGGTGTTTCTAATGGATCTTAATGCTTCCACAGTGTGCTTTCCTGCATACAGCAGACATTCAGAGTGGGGAGTGCGCACGCTGAAGCCATTATTCTGTCAGAAAAATAGCAATAAATGATAGGGTTATTTTGCTGGATTTTTTATCTGTCCTGAAATCTTTTTGTAGTTTCTAACACCTTGTACTGAATGAATGTATACAATGAGAGTGAAATGAAAATGTATTTTGTCTGAGTGTCTCTGGTTATATAATTGCCTGTCTGACCACAGCTGAGATACATACTTGTATTCAGACAACAAATAAAAACAGAGACACAGGACAAGTACTGTACTGGTCACACAATTCTGAGGTGACTGCTAGTTTTTATAGAGAATAAAAAAAAGGTGACGCATTGCTCTGTTCAATATGTAATATTTTGTATTATATGTATAGGCAAAACTTTTTGTTTTAGTTTTGGATGGAGTGTGGAAAGGTTAGAACCCTTGGAAGGTTTTGGGTCCCCAGTCATCGCACATATGCATGTTTTGTCATGCATCACATGTAGGGCATCCATTCATTTTAATGGGCTTCCCTACGTGTGAAACACAGCAAAGAAGCCCATGCACTTGTAGCGGGTATTTGAATTATGTGAGGACTCTGGTGGTGTGAGGTTCCTTGGGGCCCCTGGGTGGCGCTGTTGCCTGGGGCCGGAGTTGAACTCACACCGCGAACCGTGCCTTTTTGTCCTTCCCTGGAGCTGGTACAGCGGGGCGGGGAACCCGCTGGGACGCAAATGGAGAGGTCATAAAAGGGGCGGACGCCCTGTTTTGGGAAGAGAGTCGGAGGACGCGGCTGCACCCAGGCACCTTTAGCTTGGGTGCTGGCGTTCCGGTGTTCCAGGCCTAGGCGCCCTTGGCCTAGCTGGAGTAGGGATGAAGTCCATCTCAGGCACCTTTAGCCTGGGGTGAGGTACTATGGCGGATGCCTGGGGCTCAGTACCTTCGACTGAGTTCCGCGAGGGTGGAGGAATCCGAGGGGGCCCTAACTCCTTGGGTGCCCGTGTCTGAGTTCGTGAGGACTGGTGCGCAGTAACTTCTCTGAAGAGCCCGGTGCAGCATTGCTGGTGACAGAGAGGCCTCCACTTCTCCCTTGGACGGATTTCTTCCTCTGACAGGGGCAAAGTGAGCGAAGGTAAATTCACGTTCTATATTATCTAGTCAGTGGCAGTGACTATTCACCACTAGTGATGAGCCGAACACCCCCGGGTTCGGTTCGCACCAGAACCCGCGAACGGACCGAAAGTTCGCACGAACATTAGAACCCTATTAAATACAATGGATGCGAACGTTCGGATTCTAAAGTGCTAATTATAACGACTATTATCCATGTTATTGTCCGAAACAGAGTTTGGGAACCCGGCTTCTGCACCAGGGGACATGTATCAATGCAAAAAGAAGTTTTAAAAACGGACGTTTTCCGGGAGCAGTCATTTTAATGATGCATAAGGTGAAAAAAAAAAGTCAAATATTCCTTTAAATATTGTACCTGGGGGGTGTCTAAAGTATGCCTGTGAAGTGCCACGTGTTTCCCGTGTTTAGAACTGTCCCTGCACAAAATAACATTTCTAAAGGGAAAAAAGTCATTTAAAACTGCTTGCGGCTTTAATGCAATGTCTGGTCCCGGTAATATGGATGAAAATCTTTAGGAAAAATGGCATAGCTACCCCATCAACCCCCCCCCCTACCCCAGCCCATTACCAGCCCCTTTGGGTCTTGTATGGATATTAAGGGGAACCCCGCACACAAAATAAAAAAGGACCTATATACTCTGAACAGCCGTATACAGGCGGTGCATACAAGACAGGGACTGTAGGTTTGTTCTTATGTAGAATCTGTTTATAATTTTGAACAGCTGCATTGTTTAAGTGGAGCTCCATGGCAAATTCCTTTTTTTTAGCTTTTTGTAAAACATAGGGAACGGTTATCACCCCTGTCACATTTTTTTTGCTGTCTGTGCCCCTGTTCAGAACATTTCACCTCACTTTGCGTCCCAATGACAACTGTTTTTGAAATGTGGTGTTTTTATTGAAACAAGGATTGGTGATAAAGCATCAGTAGAGAGGAGACACCTTTCTCCCATATTAATTCTTAAAGGAGAGAATTTTCCTTCCAAGGGGTAGATTTCCTCTCACTTCCTGTTGTCTTCTTCCGTTTGCAAGTAGTAGTAGTTTGTAAGTTGGATGTTTGAAAGTAGGGACCTTCCGTATATACTCTGCAGAAATTGGCCCCTTAGGTGTTGGTGTTGGCACAACACTGAAAGCACTCACAGTTATTCTTGGTGGGTGCTGGAACGCCCTGCTGTCAAGTATAATATCAGGAATTGTAATAACATATAATTGTTGATCAGTGGTAGTAAAAATTGGGGCTTTGATGGTGGTGCTGGTGCCACAACACTGTAAGGCCTGACAGTTACTCTTGGTGGGCGCAGCAATGGTCCCTGCTGTGAATTATTAGATCAATAATTATAATTGCATGCCCCTGTTGAACAGGGGCTGAAAAATTGGGCCTTTGGTGGTGGTGGTGGTGGTGATGGTGGTGCTGGTGCCACAACACTGTAAGGCCTGACAGTTACTCTTGGTGGGCGCAGCAATGGTCCCTGCTGTGAATTATTAGATCAATAATTATAATTGCATGCCCCTGTTGAACAGGGGCTGAAAAATTGGGCCTTTGGTGGTGGTGGTGGTGGTGATGGTGGTGCTGGTGCCACAACACTGTAAGGCCTGACAGTTACTCTTGGTGGGCGCAGCAATGGTCCCTGCTGTGAATTATTAGATCAATAATTATAATTGCATGCCCCTGTTGAACAGGGGCTGAAAAATTGGGCCTTTGGTGGTGGTGGTGGTGGTGATGGTGGTGCTGGTGCCACAACACTGTAAGGCCTGACAGTTACTCTTGGTGGGCACAGCAATGGGCCCTGCTGTGAATTATTAGATCAATAATTATAATTGCATGCCCCTGTTGAACAGGGGCTGAAAAATTGGGCCTTAGGCACTGGTGGCACAACACTGCAACCCCTCACAGATACTGTACTTGGAGCACAGCAATGAGGCCTGTTGCAAAGTATTGCATCAAAAATTGGGCCTTAGCCACTGGTGGCGTCACCCATAAACCAAAATGATCTTCCAAGCTATCATCGTTAATCGTATCATTGAGGAGGAGGAGGAGGATAGCCAGTCAACATAACAGCACAGGCACTCAGCATCAGCATCAGTCTTGAAGGGATGTGACATTTTAAAATCAATTAGTCTGTTATATCAGCATCTGGTGTGTGGTAGCTGGTGGTGATCCAAGACTGGTTCATCTTGATGAAAGTCAGTCGATCAACCGAGTCGGTGGACAGGCGCACCCTGTGATCCGTGACAAATCCTCCAGCAGCACTGAATGTGCGTTCTGAAAGAACGCTGGATGCAGGACAGGCCAGTAGCTCAATTGCATACTGTGCAAGCTCTGGCCAGTGATCCATCCTTAAGACCCAGTAAGCCAGAGGATTTTCGGTGGGGAAGGTGTCCAAGTCTGACCTTGCCCCTAGGTATTCCTGGACCATGTATATCAGACGCTGGCGATGGTTGCTGGAACCGATCATACTTTGGGGCTGCGGACTAAAGAATTGTCTGAACGCATCGGTCAGACGGCCACCTTCCCCACCGCTCCTTCTTTGACTGCCCGAAGCCTCAGCAACTCGTTGTCCAGGACCAGGAGTTTGTAACCTCACAGTCTCTGGGAACGCGTTGCACAGACCTTTCTGCAAGGCCTCCCTGAGTTGTCTCATCCTCTGCTCCCTCTGCGACGGTACGATAAGGTCTGCAACCTTACCCTTGTACCGTGGATCAAGGAGAGTGGCCAGCCAGTAATGGTCCCTCTCCTTGATCCGAAGAATACGAGGATCCTTCCGCAGACTTTGCAGGATCAGGGAGGCCATGCAGCGTAGGTTAGCTGAGGCATTCAGTCCGGAGTCCTCTGGGTCACTAAGGATGACATGATCCGCAGCCACCTCCTCCCAGCCACGTACAAGTCCACTGGTTTCTTGGGACTGTAAATCATCCCTAAAAGACTGCTGCTGATGATGCTGAGTGCCAGCCTCCACCTCCATGCTGACACAATCCTCCTCCTCCTCCTCCTCCTCCTCCTCTTCCTGTGCGATGGGTGGGACAGAAGGAACACTGTCTGGGTAAAGGGGGCCTTGAGAGGCAAGGAAGTCCTCCTCTTCCTGCCTCTGTTCTGCCTCAAGTGCCCTGTCCATTATTCCACGCAGCGTGTGCTCCAACAGGTGGACAAGAGGTACAGTGTCACTGATGCATGCACTGTCACTGCTCACCATCCTCGTGGCCTCCTCAAATGGTGTCAGGACAGTGCATGCATCCCTGATCATGCCCCACTGGCGTGGTGAAAAAAACCCGAGCTCCCCTGACCCTGTCCTGGTGCCGTAGTCGCACAGGTACTCATTGATGGCCCTCTGCTGCGTGTGCAGCCGCTGCAGCATGGCCAACGTTGAGTTCCACCTGGTGGGCATGTCACATATAAGGCGGTTCTTGGGCAGGTTCAACTCCTTTTGAAGCTCAGCCAGGCGAGCACTGGCATTATAAGATCTGCGGAAATGCACACAGATTTTCCTGGCCTGCCTCAGGACATCCTGTAAGCCCGGGTACTTGCCCAAGAACCGCTGCACCACCAGGTTAAGGACGTGAGCCATACAGGGCACATGGGTCAGTTGTCCCTGTCGGAGGGCGGAGAGGAGGTTGGTGCCATTGTCGCAAACCACCATTCCTGGCTTAAGCTGGCGTGGCATCAACCACCTCTCGGCCTGCCCCTGCAGAGCAGACAGGACCTCTGCCCCAGTGTGGCTCCTGTCCCCCAAACACACCAGCGCAAGAACGGCATGGCATCTTTTTGCCTGCGTACTTGCGTAGCCCCTTGAACGCCTACGGAGCACCGCTGGTTCCGAGGACAAACCACAGGAAGAGGCCATGGAGGAAGATGAAGAGGAGGGGGTGGAGGAGAGAGGTGTGTCACAACCAGTAGTAGCATTTTGGAGGCGTGGCGGTGGAACAACCTCCAACACTACTGCACCTTGTCCTGCATCCTTCCCAGCTGCCAAAAGAGTGACCCAATGGGCCATGAAAGAAAGGTAACGTCCCTGTCCATGCCTGCTGGACCATGAGTCAGCGGTAATATGCACCTTACCGCTGACCGCCCTGTCCAGCGAGGCCAAGACATTGCCTTCCACATGCCTGTAGAGAGCCGGAATAGCCTTCCGTGCGAAAAAGTGGCGTTTGGGAACCTGCCACTGAGGAACCGCACATTGCACAAACTCATGGAAGGGGGCCGAGTCTACCAACTGAAAAGGCAGCAGTTGAAGCGCTAGCAATTTAGCCAAGCTAGCATTCAACCGCTGGGCATGTGGATGGCTGGGAGTGAACTTCTTTCGACGGTCCAGCAGCTGGGGCAGGGAAATTTGCCTGCTAGAATCGGACGTCGGTGTACTGCTAGCAGAGTGCCCGCAAGTACTTGGCTGTGACACACCTAATTCTACACCTTCATTCCTCTCAGAGCAGGTTTCAGAGAGGACTGAAGGTATACTGGGGTTGGAGATCCCAGCTGATGCGGTGCAAGAAGAGGTCAGCTTTGTTCTTTGGTGTGGGTCTTTAAGGTAGGCTTGCCAACGAGCTGCATGGCAGGTCAACATATGTCTGATCAAGCATGTGGTGCCCAAGCGGCTGATGTTTTGGCCACGCGATATACGCTTGAGACATATGTTGCAAACAGCAGCTGTGCGATCTGATGCACTCGCCTCAAAAAAGGCCCACACCAAAGAACTTTTTGAATGACGGGCAGAGGCAGCGCCCTGCACAGGCGGAGCTCTGCGGTGTGATTCCGTCGGTGTGCTGCCCATACGCTGGCCACTCAAGGGCATCCTGCCTCGTTGGAGATGTGCCTCCTCCTCATCCTCCTCCTCCTCCTCCTCTCTCCTATTAGGCACCCACGTGGAGTCAGTGACCTCATCATCCCCTCCCTCCTCATCACTGGAGCCAATCTGGCAGTATGCTGCAGCTGCTGGAGCATGACTGCCAGATTGGTGTCCTTCTTGAGCATCCCCTCTCTCTGCTCTCACGCTGCTGCCTTCCTCTAGCTGGGTATCATCATCAGATCCTTCCAAACGCTGGGCATCCTCCTGGAGCATGTACCCAACACTGTGCTCAAACAGTTCGGGGGACTCCTCAGGAGGAGGGCATGGTGGGTCTAGGGAAGGATTGACTAATGAAGATAATGATACCAGAGAAGAGGACGCTTTGGCAGCTGCTTTGCCAGTACCCTGAGCCTGGGTGAGAGAGGATGAGGAGGATGAGGTGGGCTTGGTCATCCACTCTACCAAGTCTTCGGCATGATGTGGCTCAACATGTCCAGCTGCCGAAAACAAGGACAAGCGTGTCCCATGGCCATGTGCTGATGACAATGCACCGCGTACACGACCAGCACTGTTGCCCCCAGACACAGAGCCTGCTTGCCCTCTTTTTTTGCCTCCTGACTGTCTGCCTCTCCTTGGTTGCCTTCCAGACATTTTAATGGATGGCCTGCAGGGAGATGGGAAAAACAGCAATAAGGGCTACCTTCAGGTGTATACTGTGCAGGAGGCTTAGCAACAATGACACTGACACAGTCCCCTGCCTATCCTTCTCTGTCCCTAAACACAAGGATTGAAAATATGGTTCAGCAAAAAAGTTTTAGAACAGAATAGCACACTGACACTTTCCCTCACTGTCCTACTCTGTCCCTCCCTACAAACAAGATTTAGCACAGAATAGCACACTGATAATTTCTACGAGTGTCCTTCTCTGTCCCTAAACTCAAGGATTGAAAATATGGAACAGCAAAATTGGTTTAGAACAGAATAGCACACTGTCAGTTTCACTCACTGTACCTCTCTGTCCCTCAACTCAAGGATTGAAAATATGGAACAGCAAAATTGGTTTAGAACAGAATAGCACACTGTCAGTTTCACTCACTGTACCTCTCTGTCCCTCAACTCAAGGATTGAAAATATGGAACAGCAAAATTGGTTTAGAACAGAATAGCACACTGTCAGTTTCACTCACTGTACCTCTCTGTCCCTCAACTCAAGGATTGAAAATATGGAACAGCAAAATTGGTTTAGAACAGAATAGCACACTGTCCGTTTCACTCACTGTACCTCTCTGTCCCTCAACTCAAGGATTGAAAATATGGTTCAGCAAAATAGTTTTAGAACAGAATAGCACACTGACACTTTCCCTCACTGTCTTACTCTGTCCCTCCCTACAAACAAGATTTAGCACAGAATAGCACACTGATAATTTCTACGAGTGTCCTTCTCTGTCCCTCAACTCAAGGATTGAAAATATGGAACAGCAAAATTGGTTTAGAACAGAATAGCACACTGTCAGTTTCACTCACTGTACCTCTCTGTCCCTCAACTCAAGGATTGAAAATATGGAACAGCATAATTGGTTTAGAACAGAATAGCACACTGTCAGTTTCACTCACTGTACCTCTCTGTCCCTCAACTCAAGGATTGAAAATATGGAACAGCAAAATTGGTTTAGAACAGAATAGCACACTGTCTGTTTCACTCACTGTACCTCTCTGTCCCTCAACTCAAGGATTGAAAATATGGTTCAGCAAAATAGTTTTAGAACAGAATAGCACACTGACACTTTCCCTCACTGTCCTACTCTGTCCCTCCCTACAAACAAGATTTAGCACAGAATAGCACACTGATAATTTCTACGAGTGTCCTTCTCTGTCCCTCAACTCAAGGATTGAAAATATGGAACAGCAAAATTGGTTTAGAACAGAATAGCACACTGTCAGTTTTACTCACTGTACCTCTCTGTCCCTCAACTCAAGGATTGAAAATATGGAACAGCAAAATTGGTTTAGAACAGAATAGCACACTGTCAGTTTCACTCACTGTACCTCTCTGTCCCTCAACTCAAGGATTGAAAATATGGAACAGCAAAATTGGTTTAGAACAGAATAGCACACTGTCAGTTTCACTCACTGTACCTCTCTGTCCCTCAACTGAAGGATTGAAAATATGGAACAGCAAAATTGGTTTAGAACAGAATAGCACACTGTCAGTTTCACTCACTGTACCTCTCTGTCCCTCAACTCAAGGATTGAAAATATGGAACAGCAAAATTGGTTTAGAACAGAATAGCACACTGTCAGTTTCACTCACTGTACCTCTCTGTCCCTCAACTCAAGGATTGAAAATATGGTTCAGCAAAATAGTTTTAGAACAGAATAGCACACTGACACTTTCCCTCACTGTCCTACTCTGTCCCTCCCTACAAACAAGATTTAGCACAGAATAGCACACTGATAATTTCTACGAGTGTCCTTCTCTGTCCCTAAACTCAAGGATTGAAAATATGGAACAACAAAATTGGTTTAGAACAGAATAGCACACTGTCAGTTTCACTCACTGTACCTCTCTGTCCCTCAACTCAAGGATTGAAAATATGGTTCAGCAAAATAGTTTTAGAACAGAATAGCACACTGACACTTTCCCTCACTGTCCTACTCTGTCCCTCCCTACAAACAAGATTTAGCACAGAATAGCACACTGATAATTTCTACGAGTGTCCTTCTCTGTCCCTAAACTCAAGGATTGAAAATATGGAACAGCAAAATTGGTTTAGAACAGAATAGCACACTGTCAGTTTCACTCACTGTACCTCTCTGTCCCTCAACTCAAGGATTGAAAATATGGTTCAGCAAAATAGTTTTAGAACAGAATAGCACACTGACACTTTCCCTCACTGTACCTCTCTGTCCCTAAACTCAAGGATTGAAAATATGGTTCAGCAAAATAGTTTTAGAACAGAATAGCACACTGACACTTTCCCTCACTGTACCTCTCTGTCCCTACAAACAAGGATTAGCACAGAATAGCACACTGTCACTGACACTCTCCCTACCTATCCTTATTTGTCCCTAAACACAAGGAATCCAGGAATAGTAAAGGAAAAATAATGACACTGTCCCTGCCTATGCTTCTCTTTCCCTGCTCCGGAACACACTACACAAGGCCGCCGCGCTGGCGGCCTTTTATAGTGTGGGGCGTGTACTAAACCCCATCAGCAATAATTGGCCACAGGCATCCTGCCTGTGGCCAATCATTGCTCTCCTCGCTGCCGGCGCTGTGATTGGCCAAGCATGCGGGGTCACAGTGCATGCTTGGCCAATCACAGCGCCTGGATGACACTGCGATGGCGTAGTGCATTGTGGGCCGTTCGCGTCACTCGAATTTGGCGCGAACGGCCCAAATCGTTCGATCTTCGTCGAACGATTGAACAGCCGATGTTCGAGTCGAACGTATGTTCGACTCGAACACGAAGCTCATCCCTATTCACCACTGGTGACAGCACAGTGGGCAGCAGCAAGAAGGGAAAGGATTGTGCCTCGATCTGTCCCCTCATTTTCCAAAGGAGAAAGATTGTTTTATTGCTTGGCAAGAAGAATAAACTGAGTTGTACCTATTCACTGTGTGGAACTTGGGTTACTCAAGCAAAGGAGCCAGGGACGAAGGACTGGACTTGGCTCTAGGACACCTACACAAAAGCCCAATCTCTGGCCTTCACCTCCCAGTCACGGAGGACATGGGCCGTGGTGTGTTTCTCTCTCTCTCCCAGGTACCCCTAGGCAACAGCCATATAACCACCAAAGAAAGAGAGAGGGGTGAGGCAGCTACACACTCTTTTGAGCTTTCAGCTTCTTGTGTCTTTTAACCACTTGACCTCCAGAAGATTTGCCCCCCTTCATGATCAGGCTTTTTTTTGCGATACGGCACTGTGTTACTTTAAATGACAATTGCATGTCGAGCGACACTGTACCCAAATAAAATGTATTCCTTTTTTCCCACAAATATAGCTTTCTTTTGGTGGTATTTGATTACCTCTGCGTTTTTTTTTGTTTTTTTTTTGCACTTTAAACAATAAAAGACTGACAATTTTGGGGAAAAAAACACCAATATTTTTCACGTTCTGCTATAAAACATATCCAATAAAAAATGCAAAAAATCAAATTTCTTCATCAATTTAGGCCAATATGGATTTTGCTTCATATTTGTGGTGAAAAAATTCCCAATAAGCATATATTTATTGGTTTGCGCAAAAGTTATAGCGTCTACAAACTATGGGATATTTTTATGTACTTTTTTATATATATATATATATATACAGTCAGGTCCATAAGTATTGGGACATCGACACAATTCTAATCTTTTTGTCTCTATACACCACCACAATGGATTTGAAATTAAACAAACAAGATGTGCTTTAACTGCAGACGTTCAGCTTTAATTTGAGGGTATTTACATCCAAATCAGGTGAACGGTGAAGGAATTACAACAGTTTGTATATGTGCCTCCCACTTTTTAAGTAATGGGACAGATTAACAATCCATAAATCAAACTTTCACTTTTTAATACTTGGTTGCAAATCCTTGGCAGTCAATTACAGCCTGAAGTCTGGAACACATAGACATCACCAGATGCTGGGTTTCATCCCTGGTGATGCTCTGTCGGGCCTCTACTGCAACTGTCTTCAGTTCCTGCTTATTCTTGGGGCATTTTCCCTTCAGTTTTGTCTTCAGCAAGTGAAATGCATGCTCAATCGGATTCAGGTCAGGTGATTGACTTGGCCATTGCATAACATTCCACTTCTTTCCCTTAAACTCTTTGGTTGCTTTCACAGTATGCTTCGGGTCATTGTCCATCTGCACTGTGAAGCGCCGTCCAATGAGTTTTGAAGCATTTGGCTGAATATGAGCAGATAATATTGCCCGAAACACTTCAGAATTCATCCTGCTGCTTTTGTCAGCAGTCACATCATCAATAAATACAAGAGAACCAGTTCCATTGGCAGACATACATGCCCACGCCATGACACTACCACCACCATGCTTCACTGATGAGGTGGTATGCTTTGGATCATGAGCAGTTCCTTTCTTTCTCCATACTCTTCTCTTCCCATCACTCTGGTACAAGTTGATCTTGGTCTCATCTGTCCATAGAATGTTGTTACAGAACTGTGAAGGCATTTTTAAATGTTGTTTGGCAAACTAATCTAATCTGGCCTTCCTGTTTTTGAGGCTCACCAATGGTTTACATCTTGTGGTGAACCCTCTGTATTCACTCTGGTGAAGTCTTCTCTTGATTGTTGACTTTGACACACATACACCTACCTCCTGGAGAGTGTTCTTCATCTGGCCAACTGTTGTGAAGGGTGTTTTCTTCACCAGGGAAAGAATTCTTTGGTCATCCACCACAGTTGTTTTCCGTGGACTTCCGGGTCTTTTGGTGTTGCTAAGCTCACCAGTGTGTTCTTTCTTTTTAAGGATGTTCCAAACAGTTGATTTGGCCACACCTAATGTTTTTGCTATCTCTCTGGTGGGCAGTGGCGGCTGGTGCTCAAAATTTTTGGGGGGGCGCAAACAAACTGAAAAAATAAATAAAATATAAATTGCCGCCACTGTGCCCATTAAACGCAGCCACTGTGCCCAAACGCCACCAGTTTGCCCCCTAAAATACAGCCAGTTTGTTTCCATATACAGCCAGTGTGCCCCCATATATACAGCCAGTGTGCCCCCGTATACAGCCAGTGTGCCCCCATATACAGGCAGTGTGCCCCCATATATATATAGCCAGTGTGCCCCCATATACAGCCAGTTTGTCCCCATATACAGCCAGTCCCCTCCAAATGCAGCCAGTTTGTCCCCCATATACAGCCAGTTCCCCCCAAATGCAGCCAGCGTGTCCCCCATATACAGCCAGTTCCCCCCATATTCAGCCAGTTTGTCCCCCATATACAGCCAGTTCCCCCCATATACAGCCAGTTTCCCCCAAATGCAGCCAGCGTGTCCCCCATATACAGCCAGTTCCCCCCATATTCAGCCAGTTTGTCCCCCATATACAGCCAGTTCCCCCCATATTCAGCCAGTTCGTCCCCCATATTCAGCCAGTTTGTCCCCCATATTCAGCCAGTTTGTCCCCCATATTCAGCCAGTTCCCCCCATATTCAGCCAGTTCCCCCCCATATTCAGCCAGTTCCCCCCCCATATTCAGCCAGTTCCCCCCCCATATTCAGCCAGTTCCCCCCATATTCAGCCAGTTTGTCCCCCATATTCAGCCAGTTTGTCCCCCATATTCAGCCAGTTCCCCCCATATTCAGCCAGTTCCCCCCATATTCAGCCAGTTTGTCCCCCATATTCAGCCAGTTTGTCCCCCATATACAGCCAGTTCCCCCCAAATGCAGCCAGTTTGTGCCCCATATTCAGCCAGTTTGTGCCCCATATTCAGCCAGTTTGTCCCCCATATTCAGCCAGTTTGTCCCCCAAATGCAGCCTGTCCCCCCAGCCCTGCACTTACCTTCCTCGGTCCGCGCCGTCCTCGATGTGTTCTCCTGCCCTCAATGTCGCTTCAGCCAATCAGGTTACCGGTAACCAGATCCGGTGAACCTGATTGGCTGAAACCTCCACACAGTCTTCTTCCAGGAACGCACCCCCGTGCGTACCTGGGAGGAGTTTTTGGAAGCCGAATACAGCGTGAGAGCTGTATTCGGAAAGCCTATCAGAGCCGCTGGCTCTGATAGGCACTTCCAAGTTACACCCACCACCGGCCGCCGCTCTAATTCATATGGCCGGCGCTCACCAGGAGGCCGGCCATATGTATAGTGGGCAGCGCGGCAGCGGTGACAATACACAGATTCATGCAATGCATGAATCTATGTATTGTCTTTCAGTGGCGGTGCGGGAGCGAGAGGGGGCAGCGCTCCGGCGCCCTCTATGGACGCACCGCCACTGCTGGTGGGTTTGTTTTGTTTTTTCAGCCTTATGATGGCTTGCTTCACTGATAGTGTCAGCTCTTTGGATCTCATATTGAGAGATGGAAGCAACAGATTCCAAATGCAAATAGCACACTTGAAATGAACTCTGGACCTTTTATCTGCCCATTGTAAATTGGATAATGAGGGAATAACACTAGGGATGAGCTTCGTGTTCGAGTCGAACATACGTTCGACTCGAACATCGGCTGTTCGATCGTTCGACGAAGATCGAACGATTTGGGCCGTTCGCGCCAAATTCGAGTGACGCGAACGGCCCACAATGCACTACGCCATCGCAGTGTCATCCAGGCGCTGTGATTGGCCAAGCATGCACTGTGACCCCGCATGCTTGGCCAATCACAGCGCCGGCAGCGAGGAGAGCAATGATTGGCCACAGGCAGGATGCCTGTGGCCAATTATTGCTGAGGGGGTTTAGTACACGCCCCACACTATAAAAGGCCGCCAGCACGGCGGCCTAGTGTAGTGTGTTCCAGAGCAGGGATAGAGCAGCATAGGCAGGGACAGTGACTTTTATTTCTTTCTTGCTTAACCTGGATTCCTTTAGTTTAGGGAAAGAGAAGGATAGGTAGGGAGAGTGTCAGTGTGTTTTGTGCTTGTGCTATATTGTGCTTAAAAAAAACATTTTTTCTAGGGACAGAAAACTGTAGGTAGGGAGAGTGTGTCAGTTTCTTTCACTGTCAAAGTCCTTGTTTCCAGGGACCTGGAAGGACAGTGAGTGAATTCTCCTTGTGCTATATTGTGCTTAAAAAAAACATTTTTTCTAGGGACAGAAAACTGTAGGTAGGGAGAGTGTGTCAGTTTCTTTCACTGTCAAAGTCCTTGTTTCCAGGGACCTGGAAGGACAGTGAGGTAATTCTCCTTGTGCTAAATTGTGCTTAAAAAAAACATTTTTTCTAGGGACAGAAAACTGTAGGTAGGGAGAGTGTGTCAGTTTCTTTCACTGTCAAAGTCCTTGTTTCCAGGCACCTGGAAGGACAGTGAGGTAATTCTCCTTGTGCTAAATTGTGCTTAAAAAAAACATTTTTTCTAGGGACAGAAAACTGTAGGTAGGGAGAGTGTGTCAGTTTCTTTCACTGTCAAAGTCCTTGTTTCCAGGGACCTGGAAGGACAGTGAGGTAATTCTCCTTGTGCTAAATTGTGCTTAAAAAAAAACATTTTTTCTAGGGACAGAAAACTGTAGGTAGGGAGAGTGTGTCAGTTTCTTTCACTGTCAAAGTCCTTGTTTCCAGGGACCTGGAAGGACAGTGAGGTAATTCTCCTTGTGCTAAATTGTGCTTAAAAAAAACATTTTTTCTAGGGACAGAAAACTGTAGGTAGGGAGAGTGTGTCAGTTTCTTTCACTGTCAAAGTCCTTGTTTCCAGGGACCTGGAAGGACAGTGAGGTAATTCTCCTTGTGCTAAATTGTGCTTAAAAAAAACATTTTTTCTAGGGACAGAAAACTGTAGGTAGGGAGAGTATGTCAGTTTCTTTCACTGTCAAAGTCCTTGTTTCCAGGGACCTGGAAGGACAGTGAGGTAATTCTCCTTGTGCTAAATTGTGCTTAAAAAAAACATTTTTTCTAGGGACAGAAAACTGTAGGTAGGGAGAGTGTGTCAGTTTCTTTCACTGTCAAAGTCCTTGTTTCCAGGGACCTGGAAGGACAGTGAGGTAATTCTCCTTGTGCTAAATTGTGCTTAAAAAAAACATTTTTTCTAGGGACAGAAAACTGTAGGTAGGGAGAGTGTGTCAGTTTCTTTCACTGTCAAAGTCCTTGTTTCCAGGGACCTGGAAGGACAGTGAGTGAATTCTCCTTGTGCTATATTGTGCTTAAAAAAAACATTTTTTCTAGGGACAGAAAACTGTAGGTAGGGAGAGTGTGTCAGTTTCTTTCACTGTCAAAGTCCTTGTTTCCAGGGACCTGGAAGGACAGTGAGGTAATTCTCCTTGTGCTAAATTGTGCTTAAAAAAAACATTTTTTCTAGGGACAGAAAACTGTAGGTAGGGAGAGTGTGTCAGTTTCTTTCACTGTCAAAGTCCTTGTTTCCAGGGACCTGGAAGGACAGTGAGGTAATTCTCCTTGTGCTAAATTGTGCTTAAAAAAAACATTTTTTCTAGGGACAGAAAACTGTAGGTAGGGAGAGTGTGTCAGTTTCTTTCACTGTCAAAGTCCTTGTTTCCAGGGACCTGGAAGGACAGTGAGTGAATTCTCCTTGTGCTATATTGTGCTTAAAAAAAACATTTTTTCTAGGGACAGAAAACTGTAGGTAGGGAGAGTGTGTCAGTTTCTTTCACTGTCAAAGTCCTTGTTTCCAGGGACCTGGAAGGACAGTGAGGTAATTCTCCTTGTGCTAAATTGTGCTTAAAAAAAACATTTTTTCTAGGGACAGAAAACTGTAGGTAGGGAGAGTGTGTCAGTTTCTTTCACTGTCAAAGTCCTTGTTTCCAGGGACCTGGAAGGACAGTGAGGTAATTCTCCTTGTGCTAAATTGTGCTTAAAAAAAACATTTTTTCTAGGGACAGAAAACTGTAGGTAGGGAGAGTGTGTCAGTTTCTTTCACTGTCAAAGTCCTTGTTTCCAGGGACCTGGAAGGACAGTGAGGTAATTCTCCTTGTGCTAAATTGTGCTTAAAAAAAAACATTTTTTCTAGGGACAGAAAACTGTAGGTAGGGAGAGTGTGTCAGTTTCTTTCACTGTCAAAGTCCTTGTTTCCAGGGACCTGGAAGGACAGTGAGTGAATTCTCCTTGTGCTATATTGTGCTTAAAAAAAACATTTTTTCTAGGGACAGAAAACTGTAGGTAGGGAGAGTGTGTCAGTTTCTTTCACTGTCAAAGTCCTTGTTTCCAGGGACCTGGAAGGACAGTGAGGTAATTCTCCTTGTGCTAAATTGTGCTTAAAAAAAACATTTTTTCTAGGGACAGAAAACTGTAGGTAGGGAGAGTGTGTCAGTTTCTTTCACTGTCAAAGTCCTTGTTTCCAGGCACCTGGAAGGACAGTGAGGTAATTCTCCTTGTGCTAAATTGTGCTTAAAAAAAACATTTTTTCTAGGGACAGAAAACTGTAGGTAGGGAGAGTGTGTCAGTTTCTTTCACTGTCAAAGTCCTTGTTTCCAGGGACCTGGAAGGACAGTGAGGTAATTCTCCTTGTGCTAAATTGTGCTTAAAAAAAAACATTTTTTCTAGGGACAGAAAACTGTAGGTAGGGAGAGTGTGTCAGTTTCTTTCACTGTCAAAGTCCTTGTTTCCAGGGACCTGGAAGGACAGTGAGGTAATTCTCCTTGTGCTAAATTGTGCTTAAAAAAAACATTTTTTCTAGGGACAGAAAACTGTAGGTAGGGAGAGTGTGTCAGTTTCTTTCACTGTCAAAGTCCTTGTTTCCAGGGACCTGGAAGGACAGTGAGGTAATTCTCCTTGTGCTAAATTGTGCTTAAAAAAAACATTTTTTCTAGGGACAGAAAACTGTAGGTAGGGAGAGTGTGTCAGTTTCTTTCACTGTCAAAGTCCTTGTTTCCAGGGACCTGGAAGGACAGTGAGGTAATTCTCCTTGTGCTAAATTGTGCTTAAAAAAAACATTTTTTCTAGGGACAGAAAACTGTAGGTAGGGAGAGTGTGTCAGTTTCTTTCACTGTCAAAGTCCTTGTTTCCAGGGACCTGGAAGGACAGTGAGGTAATTCTCCTTGTGCTAAATTGTGCTTAAAAAAAACATTTTTTCTAGGGACAGAAAACTGTAGGTAGGGAGAGTGTGTCAGTTTCTTTCACTGTCAAAGTCCTTGTTTCCAGGGACCTGGAAGGACAGTGAGGTAATTCTCCTTGTGCTAAATTGTGCTTAAAAAAAACATTTTTTCTAGGGACAGAAAACTGTAGGTAGGGAGAGTGTGTCAGTTTCTTTCACTGTCAAAGTCCTTGTTTCCAGGGACCTGGAAGGACAGTGAGTGAATTCTCCTTGTGCTATATTGTGCTTAAAAAAAACATTTTTTCTAGGGACAGAAAACTGTAGGTAGGGAGAGTGTGTCAGTTTCTTTCACTGTCAAAGTCCTTGTTTCCAGGGACCTGGAAGGACAGTGAGGTAATTCTCCTTGTGCTAAATTGTGCTTAAAAAAAACATTTTTTCTAGGGACAGAAAACTGTAGGTAGGGAGAGTGTGTCAGTTTCTTTCACTGTCAAAGTCCTTGTTTCCAGGGACCTGGAAGGACAGTGAGGTAATTCTCCTTGTGCTAAATTGTGCTTAAAAAAAACATTTTTTCTAGGGACAGAAAACTGTAGGTAGGGAGAGTGTGTCAGTTTCTTTCACTGTCAAAGTCCTTGTTTCCAGGGACCTGGAAGGACAGTGAGTGAATTCTCCTTGTGCTATATTGTGCTTAAAAAAAAATTTTTTTCTAGGGACAGAAAACTGTAGGTAGGGAGAGTGTGTCAGTTTCTTTCACTGTCAAAGTCCTTGTTTCCAGGGACCTGGAAGGACAGTGAGGTAATTCTCCTTGTGCTAAATTGTGCTTAAAAAAAACATTTTTTCTAGGGACAGAAAACTGTAGGTAGGGAGAGTGTGTCAGTTTCTTTCACTGTCAAAGTCCTTGTTTCCAGGGACCTGGAAGGACAGTGAGGTAATTCTCCTTGTGCTAAATTGTGCTTAAAAAAAACATTTTTTCTAGGGACAGAAAACTGTAGGTAGGGAGAGTGTGTCAGTTTCTTTCACTGTCAAAGTCCTTGTTTCCAGGGACCTGGAAGGACAGTGAGGTAATTCTCCTTGTGCTAAATTGTGCTTAAAAAAAAACATTTTTTCTAGGGACAGAAAACTGTAGGTAGGGAGAGTGTGTCAGTTTCTTTCACTGTCAAAGTCCTTGTTTCCAGGGACCTGGAAGGACAGTGAGTGAATTCTCCTTGTGCTATATTGTGCTTAAAAAAAACATTTTTTCTAGGGACAGAAAACTGTAGGTAGGGAGAGTGTGTCAGTTTCTTTCACTGTCAAAGTTCTTGTTTCCAGGGACCTGGAAGGACAGTGAGGTAATTCTCCTTGTGCTAAATTGTGCTTAAAAAAAACATTTTTTCTAGGGACAGAAAACTGTAGGTAGGGAGAGTGTGTCAGTTTCTTTCACTGTCAAAGTCCTTGTTTCCAGGGACCTGGAAGGACAGTGAGTGAATTCTCCTTGTGCTATATTGTGCTTAAAAAAAACATTTTTTCTAGGGACAGAAAACTGTAGGTAGGGAGAGTGTGTCAGTTTCTTTCACTGTCAAAGTCCTTGTTTCCAGGGACCTGGAAGGACAGTGAGGTAATTCTCCTTGTGCTAAATTGTGCTTAAAAAAAACATTTTTTCTAGGGACAGAAAACTGTAGGTAGGGAGAGTGTGTCAGTTTCTTTCACTGTCAAAGTCCTTGTTTCCAGGGACCTGGAAGGACAGTGAGGTAATTCTCCTTGTGCTAAATTGTGCTTAAAAAAAACATTTTTTCTAGGGACAGAAAACTGTAGGTAGGGAGAGTGTGTCAGTTTCTTTCACTGTCAAAGTCCTTGTTTCCAGGGACCTGGAAGGACAGTGAGGTAATTCTCCTTGTGCTAAATTGTGCTTAAAAAAAAAACATTTTTTCTAGGGACAGAAAACTGTAGGTAGGGAGAGTGTGTCACTTTCTTTCACTGTCAAAGTCCTTGTTTCCAGGGACCTGGAAGGACAGTGAGGTAATTCTCCTTGTGCTAAATTGTGCTTAAAAAAAACATTTTTTCTAGGGACAGAAAACTGTAGGTAGGGAGAGTGTGTCAGTTTCTTTCACTGTCAAAGTCCTTGTTTCAAGGGACAGAGAAGGACACCTGAAGGTAGCCCTTATTGCTTTTTTCCCATCTCCCTGCAGGCCATCTATTAGAATGTCTGGAAGGCAAACAAGGAGAGGCAGACAGTCAGGAGGCAATAAAAGAGGGCAAGCAGGCTCTGTGTCTGGGGGCAACAGTGCTGGTCGTGGACGCGGTGCATTGTCATCAGCACATGGCCATGGGACACGCTTGTCCTTCTTTTCGGCAGCTGGACATGTTGAGCCACATCATGCCGAAGACTTGGTAGAGTGGATGACCAAGCCCTCCTCCTCCTCCTCATCCTCTCTCACCCAGGCTCAGGGTACTGGAAAAGCAGCTGCCAAAGCGTCCTCTTCCCTGGTATCAATGTCAGACTCATCATCAGTCACTCCTTCCCTAGACCCACCATGTCCTCCTCCTGAGGAGTCCCCCGAACTGTTTCAGCACAGTGTTGGGTACATGCTCCAGGAGGATGCCCAGCGTTTCGAAGGGTCTGATGATGAAACCCAGCTAGAGGAAGGCAGTAGCGTGAGAGCAGACAGAGGGGATGCTCAAGAAGGACACCAATCTGGCAGTCATGTTCCAGCAGCTGCAGCATACTGCCAGATTGTCTCCAGTGATGAGGAGGGAGGTGATGATGAGGTCACTGACTCCACGTGGGTGCCTAATAGGAGAGAGGAGGAGGAGGAGGAGGAGGAGGAGGCACATCTCCAACGAGGCAGGATGCCCTTTGGTGGCCAGCGTAAGGGCAGTACACCGACGGAATCACACCGCAGAGCTCCGCCTGTGCAGGGCGCTGCCTCTGCCCGTCATTCAAAAAGTTCTTTGGTGTGGGCCTTTTTTGAGGCTAGTGCATCAGATCGCACAGCTGCTGTTTGCAACATATGTCTCAAGCGTATATCGCGTGGCCAAAACATCAGCCGCTTGGGTACCACATGCCTGACCAGACATATGTTGACCTGCCATGCAGCTCGTTGGCAAGCCTACCTCAAAGACCCACACCAAAGAACAAAGCGGACCTCTCCTTGCACCGCATCAGCTGGGATCTCCAACCCCACTATAACTTCAGTCCTCTCTGAAACATGCACTGAGAGGAATGAAGGTGTAGAATTAGGTGTGTCACAGCCAAGTACTTGCGGCCACTCTGCTAGCAGTACACCGACGTCCGATTCTAGCAGGCAAATTTCCCTGCCCCAGCTGCTGGACCGTCGAAAGAAGTTCACTCCCAGCCATCCACATGCCCAGCGGTTGAATGCTAGCTTGGCTAAATTGCTAGCGCTTCAACTGCTGCCTTTTCAGTTGGTAGACTCGGCCCCCTTCCGTGAGTTTGTGCAATGTGCGGTTCCTCAGTGGCAGGTTCCCAAACGCCACTTTTTCTCACGGAAGGCTATTCCGGCTCTCTACCGGCATGTGGAAGGCAATGTCTTGGCCTCGCTGGACAGGGCGGTCAGCGGTAAGGTGCATATTACCGCTGACTCATGGTCCAGCAGGCATGGACAGGGACGTTACCTTTCTTTCACGGCCCATTGGGTCACTCTTTTGGCAGCTGGGAAGGATGCAGGACAAGGTGCAGTAGTGTTGGAGGTTGTCCCACCGCCACGCCTCCAAAATGCTACTACTGGTTGTGACACACCTCTCTCCTCCACCCCCTCCTCTTCTTCTTCCTCCATGGCCTCTTCCTGTGGTTTGTCCTATGAACCAGCGGTGCTCCGTAGCCGTTCACGGGGCTACGCAAGTACGCAGGCAAAAAGATGCCATGCCGTGCTTGCGCTGGTGTGTTTGGGGGACAGAAGCCACACTGGGGCAGAGGTCCTGTCTGCTCTGCAGGGCCAGGCCGAGAGGTGGTTGACGCCACGCCAGCTTAAGCCAGGAATGGTGGTTTGCGACAATGGCACCAACCTCCTCTCCGCCCTCCGACAGGGACAACTGACCCATGTGCCCTGTGTGGCTCACGTCCTTAACCTGGTGGTGCAGCGGTTCTTGGGCAGGTACCCGGGCTTACAGGATGTCCTGAGGCAGGCCAGGAAAGTCTGTGTGCATTTCCGCAGATCTTATAATGCCAGTGCTCGCCTGGCTGAGCTGCAAAAGGAGTTGAACCTGCCCAAGAACCGCCTTATATGTGACATGCCCACCAGGTGGAACTCAACGTTGGCCATGCTGCAGCGGCTGCACACGCAGCAGAGGGCCATCAATGAGTACCTGTGCGACTACGGCACCAGGACAGGGTCAGGGGAGCTTGGTTTTTTTTCTCCACGCCAGTGGGGCATGATCAGGGATGCATGCACTGTCCTGGCACCATTTGAGGAGGCCACGAGGATGGTGAGCAGTGACAGTGCATGCATCAGTGACACTGTACCTCTTGTCCACCTGTTGGAGCACACGCTGCGTGGAATAATGGACAGGGCACTTGAGGCAGAACAGAGGCAGGAAGAGGAGGACTTCCTTGCCTCTCAAGGCCCCCTTTACCCAGACAGTGTTCCTTCTGTCCCACCCATCGCACAGGAAGAGGAGGAGGAGGAGGAGGAGGAGGATTGTGTCAGCATGGAGGTGGAGGCTGGCACTCAGCATCATCAGCAGCAGTCTTTTAGGGATGATTTACAGTCCCAAGAAACCAGTGGACTTGTACGTGGCTGGGAGGAGGTGGCTGCGGATCATGTCGTCCTTAGTGACCCAGAGGACTCCGGAGCGAATGCCTCAGCAAACCTACGCTGCATGGCCTCCCTGATCCTGCAAAGTCTGCGGAAGGATCCTCGTATTCTTCGGATCAAGGAGAGGGACCATTACTGGCTGGCCACTCTCCTTGATCCACGGTACAAGGGTAAGGTTGCGGACCTTATGTTACCGTCGCAGAGGGAGCAGAGGATGAGACAACTCCGGGAGGCCTTGCAGAAAGGTCTGTGCAACGCGTTCCCAGAGACTGGGAGGTTACAAACTCCTGGTCCTGGACAACGAGTTGCTGAGGCTTCGGCCAGTCAAAGAAGGAGCGGTGGGGAAGGTGGCCGTCTGACCGATGCGTTCAGACAATTCTTTAGTCCGCAGCCCCAAAGTATGATCGGTTCCAGCAACCATCGCCAGCGTCTGATAAACATGGTGCAGGAATATCTAGGGGCAAGGTCAGACTTGGACACCTTCCCCACCGAAAATCCTCTGGCTTACTGGGTCTTGAGGATGGATCACAGGCCAGAGCTTGCACAGTATGCAATTGAGCTACTGGCCTGTCCTGCATCCAGCGTTCTTTCGGAACGCACATTCAGTGCTGCTGGAGGATTTGTCACGGATCACAGGGTGCGCCTGTCCACCGACTCGGTTGATCGACTGACTTTCATCAAGATGAACCAGTCTTGGATCACCACCAGCTACCACACACCTGATGCTGATATAACAGACTAATTGATTTTAACATGTCACATCCCTTCAAGACTGATGCTGATGCTGAGTGCCTGTGCTGTTATGTTGACTGGCTATCCTCCTCCTCCGAGTCCTCAATGATACGATTGATGATGATAGCTTGGAAGATCATTTTTGTTTATGGGTGCCGCCACCAGTGGCTAAGGCCCAATTTTTCAGCCCCTGTTTTACAGGGGCGTGTAATTACAATTTTTTTAGCAATAATTTGCCATAGGGCTCATTGCTGTGCTCCAAGTACAGTATCTGTGAGGGGTTGGAGTGTTGTGGCACCAGTGCCTAAGGCCCAATTTTTCAGCCCCTGTTTAACAGGGGCGTGTCATTACAATTTTTGAAGCAATACTTTGCAACAGGGCTCATTGCTGTGCTCCAAGTACAGTATCTGTGAGGGGTTGTAGTGTTGTGCCACCAGTGCCTAAGGCCCAATTTTTCAGCCCCTGTTCAACAGGGGCATGCAATTACAATTCTTGATCTAATAATTCACAGCAGGGTCCATTGCTGCACCCACCAAGAGTAACTCTGAGGGCTTACAGTCTTGTGGCAACGCCACCACCACCACCACCACGAAAGGCCCAATTTTTCAGCCCCTGTTCAAAAGGGGCATGTAATTACAATTCTTGATCTAATAATTCACAGCAGGGCCCATTGCTGCACCCACCAAGAGTAACTGTCAGGGCTTACAGTGTTGTGGCACCAGCACCACCATCAAAGCCCCAATTTTTACTACCACTGTTCAACAATTATATGTAATTAAAATTCCTGATATAATAGTTGACAGCAGGGCGTTCCAGCACCAACCAAGAGTAACTGAGTGCTTACAGTGTTGTGCCAACACCAACAACTAAGGGGCCTATTTCTGCAGAGTATATACGGCAGGTCCCTACTTTCAAACATCCAACTTACAAACGACTCCTACTTGCAAACGAAAGAAGACAACAGGAAGTGAGAGGAAATCTACCCCTAGAAAGGAAAATTCTCTCCTGTAAGAATAAATATGGGAGAAAGGGGTCTCATCTGTACTGATGCTTTATCAGCAATCCTTGTTTCAAGAAAAACACCACATTTCAAAAACAGTTGTCATTGGGACGGAAAGTGAGGTGAAATGTTCTGAACAGGGGCACAGACAGCAAAACAAATGTTACAGGGGTGATAACCCTTACCTATGTTTCCCAAAAAGTTTAAAAATAGATTTTTGGGCTGGAGCTACACTTCAACAATGTACCTGTTCAAAATTACAAACAGATTCTACATAAGAACAAACCTACAGTCCCTGTCTTGTATGCACCGCCTGTATACGGCTGTTCAGAGTATATAGGGCATTTTTTATTTTATGTGCGGGGTTCCCCTTAATATCCATACAAGACCCAAAGGGGCTGGTAATGGGCTGGGGTAGGGGGGGGGGTCATGGGGTAGCTATGCCATTTTTCTTAAAGAATTTCATCCATATTACCGGGACCAGACATTACATTAAAGCCGCAAGCAGTTTTAAATGGCTTTTTTTTCCTTTAGAAGTGTCATTTTGTGCAGGGACAGTTCTAAACACGGGAAACACGTGGCACTTCACAGGCATACTTTAGACACCCCCCAGGTACGATATTTAAAGGAATATTTGACTTTTTTTTTTTCACTTTATGCATCATTAAAATGACTGCTCCCGAAAAACGACCGTTTTTAAAACTTCTTTTTGCATTGATACATGTCCCCTGGTGCACAACCCGGGTTCCCAAACCCTATTTATGACAATAACATGCATAATAGTTGTTATAATTAGCACTTTAGAATTCGAACGTTCGCATCCATTGTATTTAATAGGGTTCTAATGTTCGTTCGAACTTTCGGTCCGTTCGCGGGTTCTGGTGCGAACCGAACCCGGGGGTGTTCGGCTCATCACTAAATAACACACACCTGGCCATGGAACAGCTGAGCAGCCAATTGTCCCATTACTTTTGGTCCCTTAAAAAGTGGGAGGCACATATTCAAACTGTTGTAATTCCTACACCGTTCACCTGATTTGGATGTAAATACCCTCAAATTAAAGCTGAAAGTCTGCAGTTAAAGGACATCTTGTTTGTTTCATTTCAAATAAGATTAGAATTGTGTTGATGTCCCAATATTTATGGACCTGACTGTATATATATATATATATATATATATATATATATACACTGTATATACACACACACACATTAGAGCTGCATGATTAATCGCTATGAATCGAAATCGCGATCTTTTTCCCTTCCCGATTTTCAAAACAGCATGTCACGCTCTTTCTAACAAGTGCAGAGAGTTTCCCTAGCTAGAAAAACAAAATCCAGGCAGTCTGCCAAGTTTTATTACAACACATGAATAAGTAAAAATAAGTAGAGTTGAGCGGACACCTGGATGTTCAGGTTCGACGGGTTCGGCCGAACTTCGGAAAAAAGTTTGGGTTCGGGACCGAACTTTAACCCGAACCCGAACCCCATTGAAGTCAATGGAGACCCGGACTTCTAAGGACTAAAAAGGCTCTAAAAAAGTAATGGAAAGGGCTGGAGGGCTGCAAATGGCAGCAAAATGTTGTTAAGAGCATGGCAAGTGCTCTGCAAACAAATGTGGATAGGGAAATAACTTAAAATAACATAAAAAAAAAAATATGCTGGAGGCCCCCTTTTCAGCAGAAGAGGTACGGGAAGTCATTAAGAACCTCAGAAACTCAACGGCATGATGCCACACATATGGTGGGAATGCCCCAGAATACACCCTTTCTGGAATAAATTATTCAATTTAATGGATAAGCTAGTGGGAAAAAATAAAATACTTTGAAATAAAAATGTAGCGGGGTGCTAAATTTAAGGGAAGTGTTTGAGTGGTAAATATGCTCAAACACCCTAATTCTGTTGGATTCATGGACCATTTTGTCCTCGGGGGACAGTATTGGTGTGCAGTTCCCTGCGGCCTACAGGTGGCGCTGCCATGGTAGGCTAGGGTTGAACCGCCGATACAGTGCTGTGCCTTTTGTGTCCCCTCTTGGCAGTAGTACAGCGGGGCGGGGAACCTGCTGTGCATGCCGGGAGAGCATATAAAAGGGGCAGACCTTTGGCCTGGGGGCTGATGTCCAGTGGGGTCCACGCCCAGGTGCCTTCGGCCTGGGTGCATGTGTTCCTGTTCCATCTCGGGTACCTTTAGCCCGGGGTGAGGTACTATCCTGGAGTTCCTGCTGCCCTGGGTATGGAGGCCTAGGTGCGGGAGTAAAGCCTGGAGTCCAGAGCCGCAGAGTCCGCTAAGGGTCGAGGAGTCTTAGGGTGCCGCCTCGTGTAGGGGACCATGTTCCAGGGAAGGGAGGATCATTCTGATGGACCGATGCGGGAGTCACGGTGAAGGAAGGGTCTGTTGACTCCCTGGAGAGATGTCTTCCCCTTGATATGGGCTAGGTTCGTAGAAGGAGAAGCTCAAGGTCATCTTGACTGTATCAGAGGCCTTATTCACCCGGCCCGTGGCAGGGGCCTTATACACCCTGGTCTGTGGCAGAGACCAAAGTTCTCCAGGTCCATGGCAGGGGCCTTGTACACCCTGTCTGTGGCAGAGACCAACCTCAAGGTCTGTGGCAGAGACCGTGCACCTAAAACTGTTTGAGAAACCTAAGCAGTGAAGTGAATGTGCTACGTTTGTGCCTGGACCTCCTCCACACCTTAAGCTGTCCTGTTTCTTTGCTCTAACCTTTTCTATCCGAGTAGAGTTTATTTTGCCATGAGAGAATAAGAGTTGTAATTTCAGCTGGTGTGGACATTGACTTTACTGGGAATTAAAGGACTTGCCTCTACCTACAGTAGAGGTGAGAATCATCCTCTGGAGGAGTTTTGACTCCGGCTGTGGACACAGCCCGTCAAGTACACCGCTCAACCTCTTTATATAGGAGGGTACGGGCTGGTAGTGCGGTGTGCCTTTCTCCCTCCTGCGAGGAGCCAACAACATAAAGGCAGGTAATGGGGAAAGGATCTGTGCGCTACAAAAAAATAAAATAAAAATTATAATCTTGACCTAGGAGGACGAGGTCCATATGGAGTAGGAGGTTGAGGTGGCGGTGGATGTGGCTGTGTAGGTGGAAGCGGCGGTGGAGGAGGACGAGGTAGCCAACACTGGTTCAAAAATACAACAATGGCTGGGTAAGGCCGGTGATGTGTCGAATTCTGTCCCCCGTCAAATAGTGTCTACCCTGTACTGCGCTTGCTCAGTATGTAGGACAAGGGGATTTCGAAAATCTCCCAAGACGAACGGCGCCTGCGTGGTGAGTTCAGGTGAAGGCCACACCATCCGTGGTTCAAGCCGAGCCAAGTGAGGCCGTGCCCGAAGCGTGGCGATCGAACCGAGCCCGTGAGGGGCCCTGTTACTATGTGCTACCGTATGTCCACTTGGATGGTGGGGCTGGAACCTGCACTCACGGCGCAGGCGCCGTTCATCTTCGGAGATTTTGTGAATCTCCTTGTCCTCTGTACTGCGCAAGCGCTGCGCCTTCGCAGTATGGGCCGGACACAATCCGATGGCCGGACAGTTTTTGTCACAACACCGGTATACATGTCTATTCTGCAGAAGGTACGGACAAGTCCTGTGGGATCCATGCCTGGTTCATTTTAATGAACGTGAGCTTGTCCACATTGGCTCTGGACAGGCGGCTGCGCTTGTCTGTGATAACGCCCCCTGCCGTGCTAAATACACGTTCAGATAATACACTGGCTGCAGGGCAGGCCAGCACCTCCAAGGCATAAAGGGCAAGCTCAGGCCATGTGCCCAATTTGGAGACCCAGAAGTTAAAGGGGGCAGACCCGTCATCCAGTACGTGTAGGCCTGTGGACACATACTGCTCAACCATGTTGTTTTTTTAGTATAGCACAGTAGAAGAAAACTATATAGAAATTGTTTATTTCACACACCTCCATATATGTATAACACACTGCAAAATATTTTTTGTGGCCCTAAATGGCGTTTTTTGGAAGACCACAACACACCCACAGTACGTAACCGCTGAATCGCACAGCTACAGAACTGCAGAAAATGCTATTAAAAAAAATGTTGTTTTTTTAGTATAGCACAGTAGAAGAAAACTATATAGAAATTGTTTATTTCACACACCTCCACATATGTATAACACACTGCAAAATATTTTTTGTGGCCCTAAATGGCGTTTTTTGGAAGACCACAACACACCCACAGTACGTAACCGCTGAATCGCACAGCTACAGAACTGCAGAAAATGCTATTAAAAAAAAATGTTTTTTTTTAGTATAGCACAGTAGAAGACAAATATATAGAAATGGTTTATTTCACACGCCTCCACATATGTATAACACACTGCAAAATATTTTTTGTGGCCCTAAATGGGTCCTTTTGCAAGCGTACATTAAAGTGCAAATTTTTTTTTTTTTTGCCCTAAACGGGTCTTTTTTTGCCCTTAATGGGTCTTTTGGAAAAGAGCACAATAAAGTGCCTTTTTTTTTTGCCCTAAATGGATCTCTTTCCAAGAGCAGAATACACCCACAGTATGGAAACGGTGTATCTCTCAACGTAATATATGCAGTGCTGGTGCACTGAGCTTGCAGATAAAAGGTAGATTTTCTCTGACACTGGGCTCATGGCAGTGTAAAAAGACTGCACTGCAACACAAACAGGTAAACCTATGCAGATCGCTGAGTTATATCTCTGAATCTGGACTCCTATTCCTATATAATATATCTCTCTCCTTGAAAGCACCAACAGGAACCTGGCCCTACACTACACTGTCTCTCTATCTTTTCCCTCAGATTCCAGAATCAGGACTAACTCATGTATTTTTCAATCTCTCCCTAAAAGCAGCAGCAGCAGACAAGATCCTCTCCCTATCTATTCTGAAGCAGAGTGACGTGTGTGCTGTGTGCCTCTAGCTTATATAGAAGCTGGGTCACATGTTGCACTGACCAATCACAGCCATGCCATTAGTAGGCATGGCTATGATGGCTTCTAAGGGCACACCAGCTAATCAAAAGGTGATTGGCTGGCCCCTGAAGCATTTCTAACTGCGCCATTAGATTGCCGAACCCGGATGGTCCTTCCACGGACAGGTGTTCTCCTGGCAACACTGTTGCCAGGCAGAGTATGGAAACGTCTTTCCTGACATTGCCCCCCCCAAGGGGCAGCCTCCGGATGCCCAGCTGGGCCATCTTGTCTGGGTGAGACTTCTTGAAGTCCCTAACTAGACTTCCAGCATGGAGGTTCGTTTCCGGTTCCGATTTTCCTCTGGACCGTAGCCCTTCCATTTTACCAGGTATTGAGCCTGCAATCCAGAATGGACTCTACCTCGAATTCCTCTTCTCCATCGATGAGCACTGGTTCGGTCTGAGCAGGGCCACATGAAAAACTGGGTGGATCCGGAAGGATTCTGGCAGTTTCAATTCGTAAGCCACCTCGTTAATCTTTCTTGTTATTGGGAAGGGACCCACAAATTTAGGACCCAACTTTTTGGATGGGAATGCCAGCCTTAGGTTCAGGGTAGATAGCCAAACTTGGTCCCCGGGTGCTAGGTTGAGCTCCCCCCTCCTCTTTCTGTCAAAGACCTCCTTGTTGTACTTCTGAGCCTTAGCCATTGTCTCCTGGAGTAATTTGTTGTTGGCAGAAAAGAAATTTAAGGTCTCCTGGGCTGCTGGTACTGGACATTCAGGCATATTGTTGGACAAAAACAAGGGGTGGAACCCATAGTTTGCGAAGAATGGGGATTGTTTGATGGCAGAGTGAACCGAGTTATTATAGGCGAACACTGCCAGGGGCAAGAGAGAGGCCCAATCATCCTGGGAAAAACTTGAAAAGCAGTGCAGATACTGCTCGAGCGTTTGATTGGTGCGCTCTGTTTGTCCGTTGGTCTGGGGATGGTAAGCTGAGGAAAAGAACAGATCGATCTTCAAAGACTTGCATAGTGCCCTCCAAAACCTTGATGTAAACTGCACCCTGCGGTCAGACGTGATGTTAGCAGGTATGCCGTGGAGCCTCACTATCTCCCTCATGAAAATTTTAGCAGTCTCAGAGGCCGAGGGAGTACCCACCATAGGCAGGAAGTGGGCCATTTTGGAAAGCCTATCAACTACTACGAAGATGGTAGTAAATTCTTCTGAAGAGGGTAGTTCGACTATAAAGTCCATGGAGATCATCCTCCATGGTCTCTCCGGGACGGGTAGTGGCTTTAGTAGCCCCCAGGCTCTGGTCCTGCTGCCTTTGTTTCGGATGCAGGTGATGCAAGACTCCACATAGCTCCGGCAATCTACCCTGTAGAGTAGTTGCGGCCACCAGAATGTCCGCTGGAGGAGCTCAGAGGTCTTGTGAACACCAAAATGGCCAGCCAACAGGTGATCATGACAGGATTTCAAGACTGCCACCCGTAGTTGCTGGGGCATAAAAATCTTGTCCTTGTTCCACAGCAGACCGTCTTTAAACTGAAGGGCAAGGTCTGGAGACTGAGGAGGTTCCGAAGAAGCTTGTCTGATTTGAGACAAGAGATCCTCCTGCAAGAGGAGGAAGTTGCCGGGAGCTAAGATGGTATCTGGAGGTGCAAGAACTTCAGGTTTGGCAAACATCCGAGAAAGAGCGTCCGGTTTGGTGTTCTTGGATCCTGGTCGGTAAGTGATGTGAAATGAAAATCGGGTGAAAAAAAGTGCCCACCTGGCCTGGCGTGG
Source organism: Rana muscosa (assembly GCA_029206835.1). Classification (NCBI taxonomy): domain Eukaryota; kingdom Metazoa; phylum Chordata; class Amphibia; order Anura; family Ranidae; genus Rana; species Rana muscosa. The sequence goes on along the minus strand of CM055116.1, from coordinate 159,910,158 downwards.
TCTGAGTCTCTTGGCAATTTTCAAGTACTCCAGGTTCTTATGGTCAGTATAAATCAGGATAGGATGTGCCGCTCCCTCCAGGAGATAGCGCCACTCCTCGAGTGCAGATTTTATGGCTAGAAGTTCCCTGTCCCCGACATCGTAGTTCCTCTCAGCCTCCGTTAGCTTACGGGAGAAAAATGCAACTGGGTGCAGCAAGGCCTTTGGGCCCTGTCTCTGGGAAAGAACGGCTCCAACTGCCACCTCAGAGGCATCCACTTCCAGATTATACGGTAAGGCCGGATCAGGGTGCTTTAGGACAGAGGCTGAGGTAAACAGGTTTTTGAGAGTAGTGAAGGCGGACTGAGCTTCGGGAGACCAGTGGAACCGGATACCTTGTCTGGTTAAACTGGTGATAGGGGAAATGATTGAGGAGAATCCCTTGATAAACTTCCGGTAGAAGTTCGCAAATCCTACTAAGCGTTGGATTCCCTTCTTATCGGTGGGGGCTGGCCAATCGAGAATGGCCGTGATCTTCTGGGGGTCCATTTTAATGCCCTCCACCGAGATGATCATTCCTAGGAACTGAATATGCTGTCGTTCGAATTCACATTTCTCAGGTTTGGCATACAAGCCATGTTGGCGAAGCCAGGCCAATACCTTCCAGACATGTTCAGGATGGTTGGACAAGGAAGAGGAGAAGATCAGGATGTTGTCTAGGTAGATTATGACGAATAAGTCTAGATAGTCTCTAAAGATGCTGTTTACGAAGTGTTGGAAAGTGGCGGGGGCGTTGCAGAGGCCGAAGGGCACGACCAGATATTCAAAGTGCCCGAATCTGGTGCGGAACGCTGTCTTCCACTCGTCGCCACTCCGAATGCGGACCAAGTTGTAGGCCCCACGGAGGTCCAACTTAGTAAAGATGACTGCTGTTCCAAGTCTTTGGAATAGTTCAGGTACCAGTGGAAGGGGATATCTGTTTTTAATAGTTATCTTGTTTAAGTCTCTGTAGTCCACGCAGGGGCGTAGAGAATGGTCTTTCTTCTCTACGAAGAATATACCGGCTCCTGCGGGGGAGGTGGAAGGACGTATGAATCCCTTCTCTAGGTTGTCGTACAGATATGTTTTTAGAGTCCCGAGCTCCAGTTCAGACAAGGGGAAGATCCTACCAAAAGGAACCTCTGCCCCAGGAAGGAGTTCAATAGGGCAGTCATAGGGCCGGTGTGGGGGCAGAGTCTCCGCGCCCTTTTTACTGAAGACATCCAGAAAACTGTGATAGGCTTCTGGGACTAGTTTACGGTTCTCCATGTCACTCTCCAGGCATATTAGTGGAGACGGGGTTTTGAGAGGTTCTGGGAAGCAGTGTTGGCGGCAGTAAGGAGATGGAAAATGAACTTTCCTGGAATTCCAATCGATCTGTGGGTTGTGGGCCCTCAACCATGGCATCCCCAAGATGATTGGAAAGAGAGGAGATTCTATAACGTCCAGGCAAAGGAGTTCTCGGTGATTATCAGCGATGGTAGTACTCAAGGGGACAGTTTCCTGCGTAACAGGGCCAGATCTGATGGCCGATCCGTCGGCTAGATGGACCGCAAGCTCCTTGGACCTAGGCCTTAGAGGGATTTGATGTTTCAAGGCGAAGGAGCGGTCTATGAAGCCACTGCAAGCACCGGAATCAATAATTGCGGAAGCCCGGATGTTCCTTCCTGGAAGCTGCAGAGAGACGGAAATTGTCAGGTGAGTGGGATTGTTAGACTGAGCAGGCGAGACAGAAGAGGAGACATATCAGCACTTACGAAGCTTGGCGGGGCACATCCTCACATAGTGTCCTGGTTCCCCACAGTAGAGGCAAAGATTGTGAGCCCGGCGGCGTTGGCGCTCCTCAGGAGTGAGTGAGGGTCGGATCAATCCTAGTTGCATAGGCTCAGAGGTGTCGGCAGCGGAGCGCAAGGAAGTCAAAGGAGCGGAATGAGGAGAGTTGGGTACCCGTGGAAGCATCCATACCGGGCGGGAAGGTCCTGCTGTCCGTTCAGCTCTTCGCTCTCTCAACCGCCTATCGATCTGGATGGACTGGAGGATCAAGGCGTCGAGCGTGTTAGGTATGCCGACCCGGGCCAGCTCGTCCTTTAGGGATTCAGATAGTCCCAAACGGAATTGGTGTCGCAGGGCGGCGTCGTTCCAGCTGGTATCGGAACTCCAGCGCCTGAAATCTGACACATAGTCCTCTGCGGCCCTGCGACCCTGCTGTAGGGAGCATAGTGCTGCTTCAGCGGTGGCGGCCAGTTGTGGGTCCTCATAGAGGAGGTCCATGGCCTGAAAGAAAGTACTCAGAAGGTCAAGGCAAGTGTCTTTCTGTTCAATAAGGCGATGGGCCCACGTCTGGGGTTCGCCAGACAACAGGGCTATGACAAAGCCCACCTTGGTGGATTCAAGGGAAAAGATCCTGGGCTGAAGCGCAAAGAAAAGTTCACCCGCGTTGCGGAAGGCCCTATACTTGCTGCGATCCCCAGAAAACCTCTCCGGAGTGGGGACCCTGGGTTCAGGTGGCAACATGACCACTGAGGGTGCAGAGGAGGCTCCGGAAGATCCAGGGCCTGAAGAAGACAAGGTCTGGACCCGCTCTTCCAAACGGGTGTAACCTTCCTGCAGGTTTCTGACTGCTGTGGTGAGATCATCCAAGTGGCGGCACAACTCCTCCATGGGAGAGGCTCCCTGCGTGGGCTCAGACATGGCTGTCTGGTACTGTCACGTACCTGGTGAGGGAGCCCAACGTGCAGGGAGTGACCTCTCGTAATCCCCTGGCTCGAGAGCCCCTGGTAGAGCAGACAGGGGCTCCGGAGGACAGAGGGCACAAGTGCCTGGTTGGTGAGCAGGGTAGAAGGCAGATGCAGCGGCAGGTGGTGCACAGCAGACTGGAGCAGGCCTACGGCAGCTGGGAGGTGCACGGTGAAGCTAAACTGGATACAACAGCGGGTTGAAATATCAGAGTCCAGAACTAGTCTGCAACAACAAGGAGGTGTACTGTAGTCCGGGCTGAACTGCAACAGCGGGGAAGGTACTTGTAATCCAGGTAGCTCTGCAACAGCAAGGAGGTGTACTGTAGTCCGGGCTGAACTGCAACAGCAGGGAAGGTACTTGTAGTCCGGGTAGTACTGCAACAACAGGTAGGTGCGGATAAGCAGGTTCAGGGGAGACCGGGAGAGTAGTCAAGACAAGCCGAGGTCAGGGCAGGCAGCAAACGGAGGTAACAGAGGCAAGCCGGGTCAGATAACTGGTATTCAGGATCAGAAGCCAAACAGCAGGGGTCTCAGGAACGCTGTAGACCAGACAGCAAGGAGCAGAATGTCAGAGGGGTTTAAATGCCATCTCTGGCGCCAAACGCTGTCACCGCGCGCGCGTGCGCGCCGATTGCGCACGCTGATTGCGCTATTGCGCATGCTGATTGCGCTATTGCGCACGCGCATGCGCCGGATGGTCCTTCCACGCACAGGTGTTCTCCTGGCAACACTGTTGCCAGGCAGAGTATGGAAACGTCTTTCCTGACAGTATCTTTTCGTTTTTTTTATCAAAGGAAAGAAATCTGGCGTGTAGATGAAGGATGTTTAACCATTTAAAGAGCAATCCTTTTCTGCCATTTGTTGCTTACAAGTAAAAATATTTTTTTTCTGTTCGAAATTTACTGGGAACACCCAAACATGATACCATATGTTTAGCAGAGACCCTAGAAAATGAAATGGTGGTTGTTGCAATATTTTATGTCACACCATATTTGGCCCCAGGACAACGTCATTATCTGACAAAACGCGAGTCGGGTGGACTGGACGTGCTGACGTCATCGCGTTGCTTGTGATTCTGAGCGAACGGGCGTTCGCAAGCCGACCGGCTTCTTCAGCTGTTTTTATCCTTTGTATTGTGCGTGTGTTTTTTTATACTTAAATTAATGCCTTTCTATCCGATTTACACTATGGAAAGCTCTCTTTCATTTTTTGGGTGACATCTGAGCATTACCTATGACCAGTGCATGATTGAAGACCAAAAATTGCCGCTCCAGGCAGATTACGTTTTGGAAAGATGTTTCTCTCTCAGAGACCAAGGGTGCCGGCAATGCACATAGCAATGAAAACAAAAATGGTGAGGACAGCCGCACTCCAATCCAACGTATGTTTATTGAAGAAAGACAGGCACTACAAAAACCAGCATAAACCAGGACAACTGACGCGTTTCACACTTGTTCAGTGTTTACTCATAGCTGAATAATACAAAAATGACCTCTAATACATATAACACTCCTAACTAAACATGTGATCACAACCAGGTGTATGTTAAACGACCATTAATTAAGAAACAATTGTGGAATCACTAGAAAGCAGCTGTAGGCTGCTGAATGCAATGGAGCTTGATTAAACTCAAAACTGCAATGCAATTAGTGGTTCTGCTACCATTAGGTGGATATACATACATGTATTTATTATTTTTTATTTTTTGTTAAGATGGGGTTCATGGGAGCTGAATCATATGGGTATTAGCCCGGATGGTGAAAATAACGAATGGTAGTATGTGAATGGTATATGATATCCTCCTCATGAATAGTATGATATTAATATATAAAGTCACATGTATGTGGTAGTATGTCATTGTTTCATATAATATGGGAAAAAGTGGCGTGAAAAAACGAGCAAGTGTGTATACAAAAGTTTTGTTTATATATGTGAAAATATAAAAATATATAAGAAAAATATATTTATAAAGTGTAAAATATATAAAGGGGAAGGGGAACAAACCACGCATGCGTGAAATACACAGCACATGACATAAAGTTCATATGATATATATATGTGACATGCAAAAGTGTGGAGACCTAATCGGTCTTGTGTAGATAGTATAAATATACCAAGTGAATATATATATTACATAAAGGTGAGCAATTATAGGATTCGTATAGATTCCTATATATACAATGCTGTAATAGGTGAATAAAATGTAATATATAAAAAATAAATGGCACTAAGAATAACAACACTAGGAACACATTTTAGTATATCATTTATTTTTATTTTTTATATATTACATTTTATTCACCTATTACAGCATTGTATATATAGGAATCTATACGAATCCTATAATTGCTCACCTTTATGTAATATATATATTCACTATATAAACAAAACTTTTGTATACACACTTGGTCGTTTTTTCACGCCACTTTTTCCCGGCGCGCTCGCGACCCTGCAGTCATCCCTGTGAATCGGACCGCGGGTCCCGCGGACTCGATCACCGCGGGGATCCCCGCGATCGTCTCACGGAGGGATGCAGCGGGGAGATGTTAGTGTAAACACAACATCTCCCCACTCGCCTACTGACACTGTCACCGATCTCCGCTCTGTGTAATAAGAGCGGAGATCAGTGACGTGTCACTCGTAGCCACGCTCCCTAACAGTAAGAATCACTCACTTAGGCATACTTAACCCTTTCAGCGCCCCTAGTGGCTAACCCCTTCACTGCCAGTGTAATTTTTACAGTAACCACTGCATTTTTATTGCACTGATCGCTGTAAAAATGACAATGGTCCCAAAAATGTGTCAAAAGTGTCCGATGTGTCCGCCATAATGTCGCAGTCATGAAAAAAATCGCTGATCGCCGCCATTACTAGTAAAAAATATATAATTAATAAAAATGCCATAAAACTACCCCTTATTTGTAAATGCTATAACTTTTGCGCAAACCAATCAAGAAACGGCGATTGCGATTTTTTTTTACCAAAAATATGTAGAAGAATACGTATCGGCCTAAACTGAGGAAAAAATATGTTTTTTTATATATTTTTTGGGGATATTTATTATAGCAAAAAGTAAAAAATATTGAATTTTTATCAAAATTGTCGCTTTATTTTTGTTTATAGCGCAAAAAATAAAAACCGCAGAGGTGATCAAATACCACCAAAAGAAAGCTCTATTTGTGGGGAAAAAAAGGACGTCAATTTTGTTTGGGAGCCACGTCGCACGACCGCGCAATTGTCAGTTAAAGCAAAGCAGTGCCGAATCGCAAAAAGGGGCCTGATCTTTATGCTGCATATTGGTCCGGGGCTTAAGTGGTTAATAAGTCTGCAAAAATTTCAACAATGCTGTGCTTTTCTGTCAATATGGGGTGCTGTGTGTACATTAATGAGGAAAAAAAATGAACTTAAATGATTTTAGCAAATGGCTGCAATATAACAGTGAAAAATTTAAGGGGGTCTGAATACTTTCCGTACCCACTGTATATGCCTCTGTTTTTCATATACAATGTTTCAGGAGTGCTAGCTATTTCTTTAACCACTTATACCCCCTTTGTGACCAGGCCAATAGGCAGCTTTCAGTGCTGTTGCACTTTGAATGACAATTGCGCAGTCATGCAGCACAGTACCCATATGACATTTTTATCATTTTTTTTGAGACAGATAGAACTTTGGTTTGGTGGTATTTATTCACCACAGTTTTTTTGCTTTTTGCTAAACAAATGAAAAAAAGCCAGAAAATTAGGAAAAACAAAAACCCTTTAATTTTTTTTTTTATTAAAAATCTTACAAACATACAACATACTAAAAACATATTTACATATATACAGAATAAATAAATATATATAAACAAACAAACAAAAAAGCTTACAGCATAGATTTTAGCATCATTGTTATGTATCTGGAACTCAGGAAATCTAGGGGAAATCACAGAAATATCTATGCAGTCACAAAGACTTTGCAATTATGACCTCCTTTTTCATAGTCTTACCTCCACTTTTTATATATTTACAGTTTATATACACCGTAGGGTGCCCACGTGTCCCAGATTGCCTTGTATGTCCCAGGTCCCGGGCTACTTCATTTCGGGACAATACAGTGTCCCGGAATGAAATAGAGGACACAGCCTGTCAGCCAGTGCAGCCACTGCATTTCCTGGACTGGTTGCTAGGGCCAGCCCCGCTTGGCTTCTAGCAACGAGTGATGTCACAGGAGTCAGCTGTGCCTGCCTGGCTCTGTTTCCGGCTCCAGGTCCTCCCCTCCCAGTACTACGCGCTGCTGAGCTTTTTACCTTCTCCGCCTGAGCGGCCTGGCTGGTGCTGCACACTGTGTGTGTTCCCTTCAGCTGCCGCCCGGGTGTAACAGAGGCAGAGCCGCTCGCCCTGGCACCGAGCTAGTGTGGTAACGGGCGGGGGCGGCTTGCGATGGGGGTGTCCTGGTCCTGGAGCCCGAGGTGAGCTGTTGCCATAGGTGGGGGGTTGGTATGGTGTCCGCCACCCAATCACACCTGACCTGAGCCGTCCAGATCTGGTGTGATAAGGAAGAGAAGTGCTTGACTGCTTGTGTCCTGAGCTGGTCTGATAAGGGGGGGTGTGGGGCACAGTGGCTGCATATGACGGGCACAGTGATGGCATTTGATGGGCAAAGTGGCAACATTTGATGGAGCACAGTGATGGCATTTGACGGGCACAGTGATGGCTTTGACGGGCACAGTGAGGGCATTTGACGGGCACAGTGGGGACATTTGATGGGGAACAGTGGCGGCATTTGATGGGGCAAAAGTGACTGCATTTGACGGGCACAGTGACTGCATTTGACGGGCACAGTGATGGCATTTGATGGGCACAGTGATGGCATTTGACGAGCACAGTGATGGCATTTGACGAGCACAGTGATGGCATTTGACGGGCACAGTGGCAGCATTTGATTGGGCACAAGTGGCTGCATATGATGGGGCACAGTGGTGGCATTTGACAGGCACAGTGGTGGCATTTGACTCTCCAGTGACTGTCAGCCCATGCGCCCCGCTGTGTTGTCAGCTCGCCCTCTCAGCTAGGAATGGATGTGCCCGACTGCTGCTACTGCTCAAGTGACAGATGGAGGGTACGGCGATGGCATGAGAAAGCAGAAGTGGCAGAGTCTGTCAGGCTGACCAAAGAGGAGCATCGCATGCAGTGTCCAGACTCCAGTCCCGGATCTTCTCCTCCCCCCTCCTCCCTGCACTTCACCGCAAAGACCGAGGACATGTGCTGCAGGAAGTAAGTGACACCTACAAGGAACTGAGGTAATTCAGGTACAAATAACATGGGGACATACACCACAGGCTGGACCGGGCTTATGTCAGGGCTGTGGCAGAGAGAGAGCAAGCAGGACTGGAATAGGGCAGCCATGAGGTGGGTGGTGTGCTCCGCTTTTCCTAACTTTGACCTGCCATGGATTAATGGCCATCACTCCTCAGGACTCTCTGCAGGGGGCACTCTGGAGGTACTATCTGTGTGCCCCCTTACTTCCTTCAGAGTGCCTCTTTACTTTCTCCAGAGTGCCCCTTAGTACAGTAGTACTAAGGGGGCACTCTGGAGGGGGATGTAAGGGGGGCACTCTGGAGGGGGATGTAAGGGGGGCACTCTGGAGGGGGATGTAAGGGGACACTCTGGAGGAAGATGTAAGGGGGCACTCTGGAGGAAGATGTAAGGGGGCACTCTGGAGGAGAATGTAAGTTGCACTCCAGAGGATGTAAGGAGGCACTAAGGGGGCACCCCGGAGGATCTAAGGGGGCTCTGACTAAGTTAGTACCGCCAGAGTGCCCCTTACATCCCCCCTTACAACCTCCAGAGTGCCCCCTTACATCCCCCCTTACAACCTCCAGGGTGCCCCCTTAGTGCCTCCAGAGTGCCCCTTTACTTCCTCCAAAAGTGCCCCCTTACATCCTTCGGAGTGCCCCACCACCAAGGTGGTATAGCAGTGGCTGACAGACTATCAGGAGGTGGTATTGCACTCCTCTTCCTCCTCTCTCCACTAACTACCCCCGGCCATACACTCCACACTCCTCTCCTGTACATATTACCCACCGCCATACACTCCGCATTCCTCTCCTGTACATATTACCCACTGCCATACATTCCGCACTCCTCTCCTTTACATACAACTCACCACCATATATTCTGCACTATATAAGTCATCTCAGACTCTAACAACACCCCCTTTAAGCCAATATTTAGCGCAATTTGAGACATGTCCACTACGACGCGCTTTGCGCGCCATATTGTTCTTCTTGATGCCTAGGCCCCACTTTTGATCTTGCACACGGGCCCGCTGATTTCATGATACGCCCCTGCCCCAAAAATCGACAAAAAAAGATGTAAAAAATCAACTTTTTTGGGGGAGGGGGTCCCTGAATGGCAGTTTGGAAATGTGGTCACCCTAATACACCGTAATATAACATTAAGTATTTATAAAAGTATATACAAGCGGAGAAGTTATTGGCTCACAGCAAGCTGGACAGCAGAGGTTTGGGTGCAACAAAAACTGATTTCATTGCAAGCAGACAATGGCACTCGTAGAACGTAGTACAAAGTGACTAGGTTGTCATATATTGAGACTGATGTGACATGTCGTTCTCAATAAATGAGTCTACTTGCTTGAACTTGTAACCTGGGTTTTGTGAGTGTGTGTGTGTGTGTGTATGTACCAACAGTATTGCAAAAGTGGACATAACTTTTTTATTGACTTACATAGGTCGTTCAAATTTCACATGTTGGTAGAGTAACTCATCCTCTATAGCAGAGGTATTGAATTCTAATTCATGAAGGTCTGATTAGTAAAAAAAAAAGGTCCGAATCGCATTTTTGTGCGATGATTCTTTACATCACAGCCCAGGTGTGCAGGCCCAACAGCCCGTTTATTTGAATGGGCTGCTGTGCCTGCGTTTTCTGCTGTGAAAAGGTCCTGGCACCTTTTTAAAAATGCAGTCGCATGGAAACTGCATTGTGCGTTTGTACCATGCTATTTCCATGTGCGGGAAACTGCACCTTGTATTTCAGTGTGTTTAAGAGTCAATGGTACCCCTGCACGTTTTCTGTGCAGCACCTCGTTTTGTGTGCAGCTGCTTGTCCCCCTTCACATCTTCCTCACCACAGCATTACCCCCTTTCACATATCATCCCCACAGCACTGCCTCTTTCACTTTTCATATTAGCAAGCTGGCGATTGGTTGCTAGGACTACCTCCTGGCACCCAATCGCCACCTGGTTAACGTGAAAAGTTTATTCAGGCAGCTGCCTCTTTCCACGCAGTGCTGGTCCCGTCCCCAATCCAGATTTGTCCTGCCTCTCGCTGTCCACTGTGCTCTGCTAATGACAATGGCGCAGGCTGGGGACAAAAGTGGCAGCTAAATGGCATGATTGCGGCGGTCCGGAAAGAGCAGTAGCTTGGTCCGGACGCGGACCGCGGGCCGCCATTTAGTGATACCCGCTCTATAGTATAGCTTCTTCTTTTTCATTGCAGACAAGTTAGGAATTCCAAGGAGAAGCAACATGCTGTCATTGAGTTCTTGAAGAATAAGGGGCAGAGGCTTTCCAACATCTACAGAAGACAAGATAAATTATGGAGATTATACCATTTAAACGTCTTCATCCATCTGTGCACAGTGCTCTAGAGATGCTCGAAGCAACAAAAAAATATATATATATATGCGAAGGGCTGCATGACAAGGGGGGCAGTGGAACAACCAAGGATAGGATTAATTCAGCAGGAGGGATGTGACTCACCTGGACTGGCCAGTTTCAAGAGAGGAAGAGGGCTGTGGGGGGTATACTAAGTGGGGATCAGTACAGGCGGCAATCAGTGAGAGCAATGGACCTGAAGAAACTTACCCCTCCTGTGGTCTGCGTGGCTAGGAGAAACATTTTGGACGTGTCCCCCCCCCCCCAGACTGAGTGGCTGAGACCTACCTTCCCTGTTATGGGTGACTTGGAGTCTTTGCTGGGGAAAGTGCGATTGACTGCCTCCAGGGGCACTACCTGACTGCAGGACCATATTTCTTCCCTGCTCAGAGGAGGACTGGATGACACCAGGGAACCGTTTCCACAGCGCCGGAGCATTTTAGCCCTTCTACATCAACCGAAGCTTTGCACTACATTACAAGCCCCTCCGGTCCCTCCAGCACAGCAAACTCTCGATGTGTCTAGGGAGTGCTCTGGGAGGAAACCTTGATGAAGGCGGGGCTCTTCCATCTTGCTTCTGTGTCCCTGGCCCAACCTGGTCAGCGATGGGGCAGGATGGTGTGGCTGCCTCTGATAGTGAGGTTTCGACCAGAGGGGCAGCTTGGTGGGGGAGAGTGACATCGGCGGGCACCAGCCAGTTGGAGGGAGCAGCTGGCGGCCTGCATGAGCTACAGAAGTCCACGGTAAACATGGCAGGTCTGGCGGTTCTGGGGGGAGAGCAGTAAGAAGATGCGAGGTGCTGATGGTGGGTCGGGCCTTCCTCGGAGATGTGGAGTGTGGTCTGCAGGCGGCCAGGACCTTCTTCAACACTTGGTGCCCAGCAGGATGAACAGCTCGTGAGGGAAAGGGGCCAGTGCGAATGTGAGCTGTCCAGCTCTGAAGAGGGCAAGGTGTGCATGGAATCACCAGCGGTGGATTCAAGAGCAGCGGCTGTGGGATCCTTTCCCAATTTACTTTCCTCTTTACAATCTACACTGTGTGGTCTCCTAGGCATGTGGGTGAGGCGTAATGAGTCTGCTAGGGATGGGATAGGCACCAGGTCAGGTCCAGTGGTGACTTCTAATATGGTATAAACGGAGGCTCAGCCAACTAGCACAGCGACTACAGAGGCTGTGGTGACATCTACGGAAGGAGGTAAGAATGGCAACTCTATTTGCTTGGCTTTTTTCGGCTAAGTGTGAAATTTATGTTTGCTTTGAGGGTCCTTTGGGGGCTCATCTGAAGCAGGAGGTGCGTAAACGAATTATGAGAGGTGAGTACATTGAGATCTTTACGTTACTGCCGCTGGAGAAGTTTAACTTGGATAGGCCTAAGCCAGAGGAGTCCAAGAAGGAAGATAAAGAGAAGTGTTGTTATCAGCTGATCCCTCGCACTGTCAGGGAAATAAACAGCTTCTATCTGTTCAGCGTGTCACATAACATCCTGGCTGCCTGTCAGAGAAGTAAACGTCTCAATCTGTTCAGCGTGTCACATGACATCCTGGCTGCCTATAAAAGCTGAGCAAATCCCCAAACAAATTGCTGTTTTGTCTTCAGCTTCCTGTGTCTCAAGTTCCTGTTTCCTGCCTGCTAGATCTACTGCTGTGACCCGGATTGCCTATTGACTACCCAGATCTCTCCTGACCTGACCCTTGGCTTGCTTATTGGACTTCGCTACTGTCTCCTGTGTTTGACCCTCTGCTTGTGACCTGGACTTTGCTGCCAGCCTCCTGTACCTGACCGTCTTGCCCTTGACCCGGATTACCTTCAGTCTCCAGTACTTGACCCTCTGCTTGCCTTTGGACTTCCCTCCATTTGCGTGTTTGACCCCCGGCCTGCTCTGGTCTTTCTGCATAACTACACCAGCTGAGTTCTGATCACCATCAGTTCCTGTACCTGTCTTCTGTGACCTTCACGCAAGTCCTGCTCAGTCTACTGGTAGCTTGTGCCTCTTTGTGCCATCTACCCTCTGTCCCGTCTCCAGGGGGTGGAGTGCGCTTAGTCGCAAGAGTGAGCCGCTCTCTGCATCTCGGCCTCGGTGAGCAACTCAGGCACCGGCCAGTGGGGCCTGCTCATCGCAAGCCTCATCCAGTCCCACGGTGATCATGGCTGCTCCTGAACCCAGGGTCCCCACGCCGGAGTGATTTTCAGATGACCGCAAAAAGTTTTGGGCCTTTAAAAACACTTGCTCCTTGTACCTTGCTCTTCAACCCAGGACTTTTTCATCCGAAGTTGTTAAAGTAGGATTTATTATCTCCCTTCTTGCTGAAGAACCACAAGCTTAGGTCCACGGTCTAATTGAACAAAGAAGCCCTCTGCTGAACTCTGTAGATACATTTTTTGACAGTATGGCTTAACTTTATGATGATCCTCAACGCACTGCGACAGCTGAAGCCATCCTGCATACTCTATCTCAGGGGAAAAGGCCAGTAGAGGACTACACTGTGGAATTCCGTAAATGGTCAGCTGACACCGGGTGGAATGAACCCGCCTTGAAATACCAGTACCGCCAGGGTCTGTCAGAGGGTTTAAAGGATGCGATAGCCCGGATTGAGACCCCAGCCACTTTGGAGGACTTAATTCAAGCCGCAACTAAGCTGGATAGACGCATGCGTGAGAGATGCTCTGAGCGCTTCCAGGCCCCTTGTCCTGGCTGGGTACCCCCCAGGTCTTCTGTACAGTCACCTACTCCAGTTCCTCCTATTACCTCTGTCCCTGAAGTCAAACCCATGAAGCTAGGATTGATCCGTGCTCCATTGACTCCAGAGGAAAGACAGCGACGGCGACAGGCCAACCTTTGCTTGTACTGTGGGGGAACAGGACATTTCCATCGCACCTGCCCTGTGAGACCCAGTAAGTCACATTCACAGTTTATTATGAACTATCAAGCCATTAACTTTTCCTAGACTTATGTCACCCATTCTGTTTCTCTGCAGCTGGCGGAAGAGGAAATCCGTCTCCCAGCAATAATTGATTCTGGAGCTTGCAGCTCCTTCCTGGACGCATCGCTGGCTCAAAATTTGCATATTCCACTGCAGACCAAGAAACAAAGTCTTCAAGTTCATCTGGCTGATGGCTCTCTTCCCCCGCTCTGGACTTGTTACAGATGAAACTAACCCCATCCTGGTCATCACAGACTCCAGTCATCAGGAGTCTCTATGTTTTGATGTTATTCTCTCTCCCATGTTCCCTATCATCCTGGGACTCCCTTGGCTACAGACACATGAACCCGACATCAGTTGGAATAAGAAACAGGTGCTCTTCACATCCCCTTTTTGCTCCCAGCACTGCCTTCCTCCGGCTCCGGCCACTTGCCTCACCATGGCCCCAATGCCTGACAATCTCCAGCACGTCCCTACAGAATACTTTGAATTCAAGGACGTTTTTGATAAGCAAAAGGCCGATTGCCTACCACCTCACCCGGCCTTATGATTGCCCCATCAAACTGTTGCCTGGCTCTGAAGTACCTTTTGGGCGCATATATCCCCTGTCCGAGGCTGAGTTGGTGGCCCTCAAGGCCTACATCGACGAGAACATGGATAAAGACTTTATTTGCCCTTCTTCTTCACCGGCCGGAGCTGGCATCTTCTTTGTGGAGAAGAAAGATGGGTTCCTTAGGCCCTGTATCGATTATAGAGAACTGAATAAAATAACCATTAAAATCTGTACCCCCTGCCACTCATTCCAGAACTGTTACAGCGCTTCCGGTCCGCTCAGATCTTTTCGAAATTGGATTTGTGAGGTGCCTATAGCCTCATACGAATCCGCCCGGGAGATGAATGGAAGACCGCCTTCAGATCCAGGTTTGGGCACTACTAGTACCTGGTGATGCCGTTTGGGCTATGCAATGCCCCGGCCACTTTCCAGCACCTGGTAAATAACATTTTTCGGGAGTACCTAGATAACTTTTTAGTCGTTTACCTGGACGACATTCTAATTTTTTCCGCTACCATCGAATTACACCGGGTTCATGTAAAGACTGTCCTTACTATCCTTAGGAAACATAAGTTGTATCTCAAAGCGGAAAAATGAGAATTCGAAAAGACTGTGGTGCAATTTCTTGGGTTCATCATCTCCACTCATGGGGTCGCAATGGACCCCCAAAAGGTTAAGGCAATTCAGGAGTGGCCGGCTCCAGTAGATAAGAAGGGGGTGCAGCGGTTCATTGGGTTCGCTAACTTCTACAGAAGGTTCATTGTTGGTTTCTCTTCCATTGTCGCACCCATTACCCAACTCACCCGTCAGCATACCCGTTTTCAGTGGTCCCAGGAAGCCCAAGAAGCCTTTGTTAAGCTCAAAGACTTATTCACTACTGCACCAATCCTAAAGCACCCAGATCCAGCTTTGCCGTTCGTTTTGGAGGTGGATGCCTCGGAAACCGCCACCGGAGCCATTCTCTCTGAGACAGGGTCCCAAGGCCCTCCTCCATCCTGTGGCTTTCGCCTCCCGGAAGTTAAGCCCTCCGGAAAGAAACTATGACGTAGGTGACCGGGAACTGCTGGCCTTCAAGTTTGCCCTGGAGGAGTGGAGATATCTGCTGGAGGGTGCGTCTCATGCCATTATGATTTTCACAGATCACAAAAACGTAGAATACCTCAGGACTGCTAAACGCTTAAGGCCCAGGCAAGCTTGGTGGGCTCTTTTTTTTTTCTAGGTTTAACTTTCACATTTCCTACAGGCCTGGTTCCAAGAATGGAAAAGCAGACGCACTCTCCCGGATGTTCCCTGAATCTCCTCAATCTATAGAACCAAGTACCATTCTTCCCCCACAGAATTTTTCCTTGCTGGCACATACCGACCTGATGACTGCCATTAAACTGGCATCCAGTCACTGTACTGACCCTGAAGTACCCTCCTTGAGAAAACAGGATGACCTACTTTGGGCCGGAACATTTTTTTTTGTCCCACTGGAGGCAAGACCCTCTACCCTGAAGATGATCCATGGCCATAAGTTGGCTGGTCATTTTGGTAAATGAAAGACTTCAGAGCTTGTCTCGAGTTTTTTTTGGTGGCCCGGGTGGAGACAGAACTGTAAAAATTACGTCATGTCATGTATTTTGTGCCAACGCAGTAAGGGGACAAATACCAAGTCCTGGGGATTACTAAGGCCCTTACCCATTCCAGAGCGGCCTTGGTCTGAGGTCTCCATGGACTTTATTGTTGACCTACCTCCCTCAGAAGGGTTCACCACTGTCCTGGTCATTGTCGACCGCTTGTCCAAGATGGCACACTTCCTTCCCATGGTGGGCACCCCCTCTGCTCTGGACACAACTAACATTTTTATTAAAGAGATAATAAGGCTCCATGGAGTACCTGACCGCATTACCTCTAATAGGAGTACTCAATCTACCTCCAAGTTCTGGAGGGAACTCTGTAAAGCTCTGGAAATCAAGATTTGCCTCTCTTTTGCGTATCATCCCCAAAGCAATGGCCAGACGGAGAGAACAAATCAAACTTTGGAACAGTACCTCGGTTGCTTTTGTTCCAGCTCCCAGGATGATTGGTCCTCTCTACTTCCATACGCAGAATTTGCGTATAACAATTCCATCCATACTGCCACTAACCAAACACCCTTCTGGTCGAATTTTGGATTCCATCCTTCCTTCCTTCCAAACTCCATCCCTGAAACATCGGTTTACGCTGTACAAGACCGGTTAGCCGCTATTCAAAGGAACTTTGAAGATATCCAGGACACATTACAGAAAGCTCAAGACAGTTACAAAAAACATTACAATAAAGGGAGAAAAGAGAACCCAGCTTTTAAAACAGGTGAACAGGTGTGGCTATCGGCAGCAAACCTTAGGCTGCCTTGTCCTTCTCGGAAGCTGGGCTCAAAATTTATAGGACCATTTGAAATTAAGAGGATGTTAAAGCCTGTAGCTTTTGAACTGAACTTACCCACTTCTTACAGGATTCATCCAGTCTTCCATGCATCCTTACTAAAACCGGTAACTCCCAGTCCCTTCTCGGGGAGAGAGGAATCACCTCCTCTACCAGTCGAAGTGGATGGGAAAGACGAGTTCGAAGTGGAGGCCATATTGAACTGCAGGAAGAGGGGTAGACAATTACAGTACAGTAGAACTGTAGTACAGTAGAAAGACTTTTTTGTCTTTCACATGATGTTCCATGCCTCATGTGGATTTTAGGTCACTTGTTTGTTTTTTGGGGGGCTAAGCGGGCAGATGTGAGGCCTAATGGAAGTCAGTTGGGCGTGCCTCAGACGGCTGCTTTGGTATACCCTTCCAGGAAGACCCTGTGGGAGCGATCAGCTTTTTCAAGTGTAAAAGAATAGTCTTACAAATAGTAAAATGTTGAGTGGAGTTCTGTGGGCATGAGATGACACCATGTGCTCCACCAAGCCGAGGAGGCAAACCTGGATCAACATAGGAATGGGAACGGCGAGTACCTCAGCTATGCAAGAGGTAACTTCCGACCAAAAGTTGTGGATCAGCTGTGTTCAAAATTTTCTGGCAAGTATACACATCGCCAGCACTTGTCAGAGAAGGCGGGGTATATTTTATGCTATTCTAGCAGGTATATAATAAATCCTTTGAAGGAGCTTAAAATGGATCAATCTGTCCCTAGCCAAAACTGGATGCTTAAAAGGTTGCTCCCGCATGTCACCCCAATTTTCCCCTTGAATATCGGGTGCCACAGAAACCAAGTGCTCCTTCCTTGTCTCCACGAGGGGTGTTCTTTTAAACCTAAACATGTTACATGTTACACCCATATTTATGTTGTAATATGTAACATGTTCAGCATTTGACCCCTCTCCTCCTAATCTTCTCTCCGCACTCACTGTGACTGTCACATTTCAAAGAGAGCGTGGCTCTGCCCACATGGCCACGTCCTTGACTCACAGATCCCTGTGAGTCTTTGTGGTTGTTCGCTTGTAGTTCTCAATGAACTACCAAGGTGTTGTTGAGTGCTCTAGGTAGTTCATTGAGCTTCCTGTCATTCAGTAACTGCCTAGTCTGCAGGACAGTGGCATTGCACCCACGATATGCTGATCGTGGGTGAAATGCTTTACAGGTTTCTAACAAAAAAATATAAAATAATAAATGCATATTTTGTATCTGCGAAAAGATGTGCATTTTTTTTTTTTGTAAAGGTGAACTTATCCTTTATCTGTGGGCAGCCAGCTGTGCTGCTTACGGCTTCACAGCTGGCTGCCCGCTGTGCAAGTGCAAGCCATACTGCACTTTATGAATGGCCCAGCAGTCTTCTGAGACCTGTGGGAGGGAGGGGAAGAGGAGAACGTCCGCTCGGATTGTCCAGGCAATATGAGCGGAAGTGGGAGCGGGTACTTGTCAAAACTAGGTACTCGCTCCCCCCCCCCCAAAAAAACGACCTGCGAAATGTGGCAGGGGGGTTGGAGAACCTAAAGCGACATTTCCCCTTTTGGGTGAAGCTCTGCTTTAAATGCGTTCATTGGTGCTAAAGTAAACTAAAGGCATATTGTTTTTTTTTTTCATTTTGAATAGAGTAAGGGAGGGCTATAACCCCTGCCAGCTTTTTTTTGCCATTTGTGTCCCATTGGGGAAATTTCCTGTTACTTCCTGTCCTATAACCAAACTTGGAAGTGAGAGGAAATCCTTCTAAAGTGAGGGAATCCCTGGTTGTAACCAAAGGTCAACAGAACTCGTGTCCTTATTGGAAGGTTTCCCCTCTATACCTGGTGTGGGGACAACCCAAGATTTGGGAAAATCTTTCATTTTTAGTTTCGGTGATAACAGTAAACAGGATAACTTGAGAGGGTAAATCTTCCTAATTAGGGAACACACAGCAATAAAAACTGACAGGTGTTCTGATACCTCTTCACTTTATCGAAAACCTAGTAAAAAGGTTTTGCCTATAATAAGGCTTACTGTACCTGTAGGTAAAATAAGTATTTTCTAAACCTACACGGTTTAGAAGATATTCACCCTGCATGCAGCCGCTGACGTCAGCGACGCATGCGTAGTGATGGTCTGGCGTATCGTGCCAGAACGGAGGACTCCCGCGCGCATGTTTGGGAGTGACATCATTGCGGCTCTGGCCACTCACAGCGCTGGAGCCGAGAACCAGGAAGAAACGCAGAGGGGAAAATGTCAGCTCCCTCGGCGGTGACCGGGATGCGATGCTGACGCTTCGTTCTAAGCTAAGTATTTCATAATGAGCTAGTATGAGGTGCATACTAGCTCATTATGCCTTTGCCTAGCAGGGTTATACAACTGCTTTAAAGGAGTGTAGCGGGTATGCACTTTCCCGGGTGTAAATTTGAATCTGGCGGTGACACCAGTGATGTGTGATTCCCTGCGGCCCTGTAGGTGGCGCTGTCGCCACGGGCTGGGGGTTGAACCATTGCTGAGTGCCGTACCCCTTTTTTTCCTCCCTCAGCAGCGGTATGGTGGGGCGGGGAACCCGCCATGCTTGCTGGGAGAGGGTATAAAGGGGGCCGGCCATCTTGGTCACGGGGTTCGTAGTCCCAGACACCTTTAGTCTGCGGACGGTGGGTCGTGCCGGTCCTCTGGGTGGCCTAGGCCTGGAGGACCACCGGTGATCGTGTTTCATCTCAGGCACCTTTGGCCTGGGGTGAGGTACTTAAATGGAAGTCCGGAACCCGAATCCGGAAAGCGCAATGGACCGGGGGGAGCTCCTCACTTGAAGACCCGGTGCAGCATATTGCCAGTGACGGGTGAGTCTCTCGTCAGAGACCGCCTGGAAGGAAATCCCCCTCCTGCGGAGACCGCAACCCACTTTCAGGGGAGAAAGTGGAGAACGATTGTGTCTGGGCCTATTCGCACCCACACCTCCTTTCCTGTGCTGTTCTTCAAGGGAGTTCAACTGTTTGTGTTCATTCGCATGAGAATAAAGGAGTGTTGGACTTTAATGGTGTGGGGCTCATTTCTGACGGACATGGCTCAAGGTGACTCTCGGAGGGAGGATCCAGGTGCACAACACTGACCCGAAGGTAAATTAAGAACGTTGCCTATACCGCACTGATACATGTGGTGGAGGCCTGGCGTGGTGTCCCCGCTCCCTCCCCTCTGAGATGCCCCTAGACAAGAGACAGACGAGAGAGAGCAAGAGAGGGGAGTGAGGTGGGCGCTACACGTGGGGGCTCATCCGGGATAGTGTTGGTGCACCACGAGTACTGAATGTGTCTGTCGGAGGAGTTAAACGAATAGGCGGGCCTTCATTGGCCGAAGTGCACCCCGGTGCTCAAAGTCGTGGACATGACCCATTGAAGGGAAAGGCCCGCGCAGAAGAGCGAGGAGAGGGGAAAACCCAGTCGTGTGAAGGACTACACGTGGGGGTTTCTAGTTGCACTGCGCCACCAGGCACACCCCCATCGCTTAGTTCGTGGGCGTGACTCTAAAGGAAAAAAGAAGAAAAGCCCGCGAACTGGAGCAAAGGGGAGGAGTACAATACGTGTGAAGGACTACACGTGGGACGTTGGCGCAAAAACTTTGCAGTGTGCGATGGATCAGCAACAGGTCGCCATGTTTGGACATGCCTCGTGGATTCCAGTTCACCCTTCCACCACGACATTGACCGCTGCTGCTCCGGTAACGGATACGGGGATCCGGCTAAAGCCTCGGTGACGATTCGCCCTGTATTCATGCATGGACGTTGAGGCCCTGGGTGTGATTTGTCCTGGCTGTTCGGGACTGGTGTGTCAGCTGAAGCCGTTCGGACGTTGTGAGGCCTGTGGGGAATTTCTGTTTGAAGTGGATCCGGCGGTGGAGAGGCCGAGAACCATCTACCCTGGCTGGGCTTCAGGTACCACCACTCAGAGAGGAGGGATCACTGCTGTGAGAGCCATCCCTGCGCACACTGCAGCGACCGTGGAGGAGGTCGTGAAAACTCAACGGGAGAAATCCGAGGATGCTGACTCGGTCACCACTGTCTCGCAGCGTCCACCACCGAAGAGGAAGACCGGCATGGTAGCCCCGACCAGCGGTTGTGGTGGACCGTCCCGCCCGCTTACGCCCAGCCCGGATGAATCGGTTGACGAGGGTTCCGGACGTCCTGCTTCAAGAAAAGGCCGAGGTAAGCCAGGCGGAGAGATTTGGTGTGTGGGCGGAGGTGTCGGGAAGTCATGGCCCAGCAAGTCCACGGGAGGTGGTGGTTCCGTTTCTACAACTGGATACATACCCGCGGAGGAGTGTGACACCTCCGACCTAGAGTCGCTCTCGGACATGGGAGACGACGTTGCCATATATGATTTGTTTGCCGAGAAGGGCTGGGACAAGGTACCGCTTGCTTCATCCCGCAGAACCAGGGATCCACCTATGTCTACAGGGGAGAGTACGCCCCGGGTGGAGGCACCAGCGCCTGAAGAGGGATCCCGTCCTCAGCTTGTCCCTACATCTCCGGTGCCACCTGCACCTGATGTTGGGGAAAAGAGACTGTTGCTGCGGGCGCCTATGCCCAGATTGGAGGTAGTCAGAGTGCCTCGTCACCCGGACTCAATAGTCTTGCCTGGTGAAGGGGACAAAGCTACCATGCCTCCTTTGGCGAGATTACAGCGCCTGTTCGGCCAGAAGGTTGCTGCGGAGTATGGGTGGGAGTATCCATACTTGTCGAAGGAGTTACTTTATGAAGTGGAAATGTCCCGGGAGCGCTGGTACGATGACTTTGTGTGGACTCACTTGAAAGTCCCGCACACCCGCAGGTACCTTACATGTTCTCTCAAGGCTTCTCAACGTTTTAAAGACTGCAAGGCAGAGTGGATGTTGGGACGTCACATCCATGCAGACAAAGTGCTGATCCGGCGTAAAGAAGGAGAAGATGTGGAGTATCATCTAGAAACCATGGACAAGCACTTGAAGCCACTTGTTCTGCCACATCCCCGCTTTTACCTTTGAGGAGAAAAAGACTCCATTATTTTTTTGTCCTGTGCTGCTGAACTTTCTGGGGCCGTTGTTTTTTTTTTGTGCCCAGAGGAATGAGGAACTGTTCCTAGTTTGTTCTTCATTTTTCCAAAAGAAAAGATCACAGACTCTGGGGTAGATAGGGCTCAAAGAGAAGAAGAAGAGGTTCCACGAGTGCAGTTACCGTGATGCTGTCACCAGGTGGCAGTGTTGCGCAACGTTAACACTTTTCACACACTCATGCCACGTACACACGCCCGTTTTTCCCGTAGAAAAAAACGAAATTTTTCCCATTCGACGAGAAAAACGATAGTCTGTGGGCTTTCTGTCGTTTTTTTCGACGAGAAAAACGGCATTAAAAACGACGAGAAAAATTAGAACATGTTCTAATTTTTCTCGTCGTTTTTTTCGACATGTTTTCCGCGGCAGTGTTTCCCATAGGGAAACACTGCCGCGGAGCCCACACACGGTCGTTTTTTTCGACCCCAAAAAAAAAGACATTTAAAACGGCCGTGTGTGGGGGGAACAAGCTGTTCCTTGTTTTAACGTCGATTTTCTCGACGGTGTTTTCACCGTCGAAAAAATCGATCGTGTGTACGCGGCATCACTCTTTGGAGAAAAGGGATTTCTTTACGAAGAAGTTTCTTTCCTCCTACACGAATATATGTGTCAGGGTTTATGTGTGTTGTTTCTTTCTTTTCCCTCTGCAGGAGAGCAACCCTTCAAGATCACTGAGGATGGGTGGATCTTAGTCAGGATGGGTGGGAGAAGTGTAATGTAAAATGTGATTTAAGATTATGATTACATGTTGTTGTTTCTTTCCCTTTCTATTACAGGGCTCAGACACAATTGTTTCATGGTGATAGTTTTTTTTCCAAAGTTATTTTTACCACAATTGTTAGTGGGTTTCTGAATTATGTCAGCCATTGAGGGCATGATTTACTCCAGACACTGGGGACCAGTGTCAAAGGACAGGGGGGAGAGTGTAGCGGGTATGCACTTTCCCGAGTGTAAATTTGAATCTGGCGGTGACACCAGTGATGTGTGATTCCCTGCGGCCCTGAAGGTGGTGCTGTCGCCACGGGCTGGGGGTTGAACCATTGCTGAGCGCCGTACCCCTTTTTTGTCCTCCCTCGGCAGCGGTATGGTGGGGTGGGGAACCCGCCATGCTTGCTAGGAGAGGGTATAAAGGGGGCCGGCCATCTTGGTCACGGGGTTCGTAGTCCCAGACACCTTTAGTCTGCGGACGGTGGGTCGTGCCGGTCCTCTGGGTGGCCTAGGCCTGGAGGACCACCGGAGATCGTGTTCCATCTCAAGCACCTTTGGCCTGGGGTGAGGTACTTAAATGGAAGTCCGGAGCTCAGTGCCCAACACTGAGTTCCGCGAGGGAAGGAGATCCTAGGGAACCCAGGGATTGGGTACCCGAATCCGGAAGGCG
Organism: Rana muscosa; assembly: GCA_029206835.1. NCBI lineage: Eukaryota > Metazoa > Chordata > Amphibia > Anura > Ranidae > Rana > Rana muscosa. The sequence continues at coordinate 159,887,411 of CM055116.1, read as the reverse complement.
CAATAGACCGGGGGGAGCTCCTCACTTGAAGACCCGGTGCAGCATATTGCCGGTGACGGGTGAGTCTCTCGTCGGAGACCGCCTGGAAGGAAATCCCCCTCGTGCGGAGACTGCAACCCACTTTCAGGGGAGAAAGTGGAGAACGATTGTGTCTGGGCCTATTCGCACCCACACCTCCTTTACTGTGCTGTTCTTTAAGGGAGTTCAACTGTTTGTGTTCATTCGCATGAGAATAAAGGAGTGTTGGACTTTAATGGTGTGGGGCTCATTTCTGACGGACATGGCTCAAGGTGACTCTCGGAGGGAGGATCCAGGTGCACAACACTGACCCGAAGGTAAATTAAGAACGTTGCCTATACCGCACTGATACATGTGGTGGAGGCCTGGCGTGGTGTCCCCGCTCCCTCCCCTCTGAGATACCCCTAGACAAGAGACAGACGAGAGAGAGCAAGAGAGGGGAGTGAGGTGGGCGCTACAGGAGACATGCGGGAGATAAAAAAAGAATAAACATACATTCTCACTTATATTCTATCGGTATGATGCTACTGTGGTCCCCTGCTGGGTCTAAAAATGAGAACTGAGCACTCACGTGACCGCAGATCACTCAGGTCTCAGTCTTCACTGAGCAGAGAGCGATGACTGTCAGTCACTGCCCTCCGCACTGCCCCTCCTGTGCTCCTTGGAACATTGGGCTGTGGAGGGGGTGGAAACTGCTGGCTCAGATTCTCGGTGGTGGATCCCAACATTAAAGATCCTTACAGAGCCTGAGACCAGCTATGTGACATCAGCTGACAGAGGGCTTTAGCCCACTGTCAGCTGAATCTTCGTCACAGGAGAGTAGAAAAAAAAGCACTAATGTGGCCAAAAAAAGCATTGGCAATGTGTGCTAGCATTACATGTTAGCACATGAGCAGCAGCGCCCCGTCCCTAATCTCTATGCGCCGGCCCCTAATCTCCATGCGGGGCGCCAGACGCATTGAGATCTATGGAGGTGAAGCACATGATTAGAGCCGGAGGCTTCAAAAAGGTTGCGCCCCGAGCCCACCCACTTGTGACAATAGCGAAGCAACATTCACTATTGTCTTCCTGCTTCTCCTCCCGGCCAATCAGGGCAGGAAAGAGCAGATTGGCCGGAAGGAGAAGCGACTGGATTGGCTGGGAGGAGAAGCCGGGGAAGCCATCAAAGCCACCCGTGACCTGGATGTGGTAAGTGCGGGGCTGGGGGGCTTACAAGCGGATATATGTGCATTGCAAATAGTGACATTCGTTCTTGCAATTGTACAGTATGGCCGAGAACAATTACACTATAGTGCACTGCAATGCACATATGTGAATGATCTGTGTCTTGTAGTACACCACATTGAAAAAATGTTGCAGGTACATTTTATCACACATTTACTTGTGCTGCCAGCCCATTCAAAAGAAATACTAATACAAAAAAAAATAAAAAATCACCAGGGACCACACTGAATGCAATAGTAAAGCATGGTAAGGGTAAGGACTGAACTCACCACCAGCCAATGTCTGTTGACTCGCCCAAAGTAGGGTTGGTGTGATCCAAGCAACTCAACACTCTACAAAATGCTGGGCTGCGAGGGGCCCAGAAGGATAGAAAACAAGGTTTTCTTGAAAAATTCTTAATTCACAATACAAAAATGGAGCATAAAAACCACATAACCTCTATCTCTCCAAACATAAAAAATGACAATGTTGTCTTTTCTGTTAAAATAAAAAAATGACAATGTTCTCAATGCACCACAGCAGCTGATCACACAGCACGCGCATGCACACTCACGCCCTGCTAAGTCTATAATACACAAATTATATGTCCATGAGACACAATGAGGGAGATCGGGTATCAGGAATGGACAGCCTTAAAGAGGAACTGCAGTCTGCTCACATAATTTGTAATAAAAACATCTTTGCCATTCTGAAGCTTCCCTCCGACCACTTTGCATATTATTTTAAATATACTGTGTTTCTGTACTTGCCAAATATGCTACAGAGATCTCCCTCCACTGAGTCTGGCTGCAACCATTTTAACTGTGGGCAGCTGAAGCTGCTGCCTATTCACTTCCTGGATTTACACAGAGGTACACCTCCAGCCCTGCAGCTCTCATTGACCCTCTTATGATTCATTCCCCCTCCCTTCCTGACAAACTCTCAGGAGAGTGAGAGAGAGAGAGAGAGAGAGAGAGCTGTGCATGTCATAAGCCTAGGCTTTTTACCAGACAAGAAACAGGAAGTGGGCTGAATAAGGTATTTACTGGCAGAAATTTTTTTTTTTTACTATCCAAAGTTAAAACAACAAGGGCAGAAGATTTAATAGATGGAAAGTTGAAAAAATGACAGAAGGTCCACTCTAAGAAATATACACTTATCGGCCATTTAAGTGACATTAAACGTGGCATGGCTGTTGGTGCCAGATGGGCTGGTCTAAGTATTTCAAAAACTGCTGATCTAGTGGGATTTTCACACACAACCATCTCTAGGGTTTACAGAAAATGGTTCAAAAAAAGAAAAAATATCCAGTGAACGGAAGTTGTGTGGAGGAAAATGCCTTGTTGATGTCAGAGGTCAGAGGAGAATAGGCAGATTGGTTTGAGATGATAGAAAGGCAACAGTAATTCAAGTAACCACTTGCTACAACCAAGCAGTGGTGGCTGGTGAAGTTTTAGGATGGGGTGGCGCCAGACCCCGCCCTTCCTTTTTCACCCCTCCCACTTGGTGGAAATGGGCGTGGTTTCAGTGAAATAGTGGGCATAGCTCTAAGGTGGTATGGTTAGCATCTGAGATGAACGAGGGATGGAGGGAGAGGGAGGGCCAGCAGGCCCAGATCCTACACAACAATAGAAATATGTGTATTCTAGAAAGTTTAACAATCAGCAGATAAAGATACTCCAAACACCTGGTGTTAGTGCTTCAATCATCCTGGCACCATGGTTGTTATGGTTTTAGGATGATTGAAGCGCATTATCTCTATTATTACATTGTAATATAAAATGAAATCATTCAACTCACCATAATGCAGAATCAGTGGGAGCCTTGAGTGTGTCGCCTGCCACCAGATGCCATCAGGTGCCCCCAGCGGAGTCCCTCCTTACATCAGGTACCCCCAGCAAAGTCCCTCCTTACATGCAGCCTGTGTCACATCAAATGCAGCCCGTCCCATCAAATGCAGCCTCTGTCCCATCAAATTCAGCCTCTGTCGCATCAAATTCAGCCTCTGTCCCATCAAATTCAGCCTCTGTCCCATCAAATGCAGCCTCTGTCCCATCAAATGCAGCCTCTGTCCCATCAAATGCAGCTTGTCACATCAAATGCAGCCTGTCCCATCAAATGCAGCCTCTGTCCCATCAAATGCAGCTTGCCCCATCAAATGTAGCCTGTCCCATCAAATGCAGCCTTTCCCATCAAATTCAGCTTGTCACATCAAATGCAGCTTGTCCCATCAAATGCAGCCTCTGTCCCATCAAATCCCCCTCACCCTTCTCCGCGGGAGCACAGCAGCACTTACCTTGCTTGCTCCGCGGGAGCACAGCGGCACTCACTTACCTGTTGTGTCTTCTTCCACTGGAAGCGGCCATGGAGGAGTCCGCTCTGTATACTTCCGGTTTTCTCTCTCTTCGGCGCAATGGGAGAGAGAAAACAGGAAGTGACATCATGATCTAACTCAGATCAGATGTCAATCAAACTGCCCGGCCGTAGTAATAGATACTACGAGCGCTGGGCGGAAGCTACTCGGCGCATCGGAAAGCACCCGCAAGGCGGGACAAAAGCCCGCAAATGAAGCGCCACGTCTGCAATCTCGTGATTGCATTGCCGTGGCGCTTCTCCTAATGGCGCCACATAGTGCAGTTAGTAAAAGGACTTTTTTTGAATTTTTTTTTTCTTAAAGGGGCCATTTAAAAAAATCGATTACTTTTTTTCTTTTTTTTTGGTGACTACAGGAGGGGGGGGGGGGGGGGGCGGCGCCCGGGTGCCCCTTATGGATGGGCCGCCACTGCAAACAAGGTATGCCGAATACCATTTCTGAACATAAAACACATCAAACCTTGAAGCAGATGGGCTACAGCAACAGAAGACCACACCGGATACCACTCCTGTCAGCTAAGAACAGGAATCTTAGGCTACAATTAGCACAGGCTCACCAAAATTGGACAATAGAAGATTGGAAAATCGTTGCCTGGTCCGATGAGTCTCAATTTCAGCTGCGACATTCAGATGGTAGGGTCAGAATTTGGTGTAAACAACATGAAAGCATGGATCCCACCTGCATTGTATTAACGGTTCAGGATGATGGTGTAATGGTGTGGGGGGATATTTTCTTGGCATCTCACCACTGGTTTCCTGAACATGACAATGAGATCACTGTACTCCAATGGCCTCCACAGTCACCAGATCTCAATTCACATCATGGATATGCAGCTGACAAATCTGCAGCAACTGCATGATTTTATTATGTCAATATGGACCAAAATCTCTGTTGAATCCATGCCATGAAGAATAAAGGCAGTTCTGAAGGCAAAAGGGGTCCAACCCGGTACTAGCAAGGTGTACCTAATAAAGTGGCCAGTGAGTGTATGGGGTGCAGTCAACAAAATAACATAAGGCATAAATGAGTCAATATCCCATACCACATTTCACCACTCATTAATAGTGGCCCTATTGCGACGTGGCAAAATATGTTAATAAGGTCACTGGAACCAACAAGTGTAAGATGTAACACAGTTCCAATCACAAGTGAATATGAGCGGTCAAATGATGATACAGTGGCTCCTATGACTCTCCGCATGCATACCTCCCAACTTTCTGAGATGGGAATGAGGGGCAACTATTAGCAAAAGTATGCAGGCATAGGACACACCCCCCTTTAAAGTGATTGGTTAAACTTATAAGTGCTTTTTTATCACTACTATTCCTTTATACTGGCTTTTAGAATTTACAAATGCCACAATTTAGAAATTGGATGAAAGGCTTAGCACTGGGAAACACTTTTTGAGAGATAAATAGTGCGTTTTATATACAACTATATAGATCAGACCAACATGAGGGACAAATGAGGAAAGAGGGACAGAGGGACTTTGTTTCAAATGAGGGACAGTCCCTCGAAATCAGGGACAGTTGGGAGCAAAGCACATGTGGCAATGTCCAAAAACCAAGATAATAGCAGGTGTATAACTGCAAATTCAGTTTTGTTCAGTAAGGGCGAATGTACAGTTGTGCTCATAAGTTTACATACCCTGGCAGAATTTATGATTTTTTGGCCATTTTTTCAGAGAATATGAATGATAACACAAAAATGTTCTTTCACTCATGCTTAGTGTTTTTCTGAAGCCATTTATTTTCAATCAACTGTGTTTACGCTTTAAATCAAGATGGCAACAGAATCTACCCAAATGACCAAATTACCCTGATCAAAAGTTTACATACCCTGGTGACTTTGGCCTGATAACATGCACACAAGTTGACACAAAGGGTTTTGAATGACTATTAAGGGCCAGTTCACACCACATGCAGTCCAGTGCGTTTTTTTTTCTGCATCAAAAACGCATGGAAAGTTGGTTATTTGGTTTTCAATGGCATAGATCACACCAGTGCTTGCCGTTCCAGTGCGTTCTAGTTCCAGAAAAAAAGTAGAACATGCTGCATTTTACCTGCACTGGACTGTACTGGAACGCTGTAAAACGCATCAAAAACGCACTGGAACGCACCTAAATGGACCAAAAACGCACTGGAACACACTTGTCCTTATCTAAGGCTAATAAAAAAGAGGGGTGAAAAAAAAGCACTGGACTGCATCAAAAACGTACCAAAAACGCACTGGAACGCGTCAAAAACGCGCATGCAAAAAAGCACCTGGAACGCATCCGGATTGCGTTTCTATGGTGTGAACTGGCCCTAAAGGTAACCACCCTCACCTGGGATCTGTTTGCTTGTAATTAGTGTGTGTGTGTGTATAAAAGGTCAATGTATTTCTGAACTCCTGACAGACCCTTGCATCTTTCATCCAGTGCTGCTCTGACGTTTCTGGATTCTGAGTTATGGGGAAAGCAAAAGAATTGTCAAAGGATCTGCGGGAAAAGGTAGTTGAACTGCATAAAACAGGAAAGGAATATAAAAAGATATCCAAGGAATTGAGAATGCCAATCAGCAATGTTCAAACTCTAATTAAGAAGTGGAAAATAAGGGGTTCTGTTGAGACAAAACCACGGTCAGGTAGACCAACTAAAATTCAGTCACAACTGCCAGGACAATAACTTCAGGTGAAATACATGACTATGGTAAGACAGATGCAAACTGCCTATTGCTTATAATATCATACCCTCTACATCCCATAATAAATAACCAGACAACACCCATTTTGGAGTAAATTGACCGCACCGGCTATTTTATTAACAATTAACCATAACATTTATTTACAAACAATACTCTCCCAGATACATCATAACCATGTTGTGGATCATTGAAGGCACTGCCCAAATTTTCCTCGTATTAGCGTGGCCATACAAGGTCCCCAGTTGCAGCACTCCGACTCGAGGACAATACCACTCTGCATCTTCCAACGCTGATACCCATCTCCAAATGCCAGTTAAACCTCAGTTAACTGGCATCTAACCGAGGATCCCATACCACGATGGTTCCCCACTTATGCCATATTGGTCTTAATTTCAAATGCCTTCAAAGATCTCCAACCGCTACACCCTTTCCCAAGAACCGCCATATATACATTCTGAACAAAATTAGGGCGGGAGGGTGGGAATTCCTTCTTCGTCCGGTGACCTGCGACTGACCACCGGACACATACCCCTCCTACCCCAAGCATGAACTTACTTGAGCCACCCCCATTCCCCTGACCAGCTACACTCCCAAAATGTACCCCTATAACTGCTGCTTGCCCTGCTACCCTGTCATGCCAGCCCTGCGCCTAAGCCTGCGTCTTGCTCCGGGCTTCTCTGGACTCTCTGAAAACGTGGTGAGGCTGTTTCAAGATGCACAATAAGGAGGCACTTGAAGAAAGATTGGCTGCATGGTCGAGTTGCCAGAAGAAAGCCATTACTAATCAAATGTCACAAAGTATCCCGATTACAATACGCCAAACAGCACAGAGATAAGCCTCAAACCTTCTGGCACAAAGTCATTTGGAGTGACGAGACCTAAATTGAGTTTTTTGGCCACAACCATAAATGCTACATTTGGAAAGGAGTCAACAAGGCCTATGATGAACGGTACGAAGGTGGATTGCTGATGTTTTGGGGATGTGTGAGCTACAAAAGGCACAGGAACTTTGGTCAAAATTGTTGGCAAGATGAATGCAGTATGTTATCAAAAAATACTGGAGGAACATTTACATTCAACAGCCAGAAAGCTGCGCATGGGACGTATTTGGACATTCCAACATGACAATGATCCAAAACACAAGGCCAAGTCGACCTGTCATTGGTTACAGCAGAATAAAGTGAAGGTTCTGGAGGGGCCATCTCAGTCTCCTGACCTCAATATTATTGAGCCACTCAGAGGAGATCTCAAACATGCAGTTCATGCAAGACAGCCCAAGAATTTGCAGGAACTGGAGGCTTTTTACCGAGAGGAATGGGCAGCTTTACCATCTGAGAAGATAAAGAGCCTCATCCACAAACAAATACCACAAAAGACTGCAAGCTGCCATTGATGTTAAAGGGGGCAATAAACGGTATTAAGTACTGGGGTATGTAAACTTTTGATCAGGGTCATTTGGGTAGTTTCTGTTGCCATTATGATTTAAAAAGAGTAAACACAGTTGATTGATAATAAATGGCTTCAGCCAAACACTAATCATGAGTGAAAGAAAAGATTTTGTGTTATCATTCATATTCTCTGAAAAATGGCCAAGAAATCATAAATTCTGCCAGGGTATGTAAACTTATGAGCACAACTGTATATGGCATACCATGAAATGCAAGCAGCACTAAGCAGTAGCTTCTTCCAGTGCCATAATTAGGGTTGCCACCTTTTTTTCCAAGCCAAACCCGAATACTTTTTTTTTAAGGGGGAACACTGTGGACACTGGTGTAAAGGGGAACTCTGATGTAAAGGAGTTTTTGCTCACCAAACCTCCCATGTACATCAGAGTTCTGAGATGTGTGATGCGTGAAAAGGCAGGCATCCCAATACATTTGGTAACATAGTGTGTATATATATATAATTTTTTTATTCAATTCTATGCACCACAGCACATTGCAGCATGTTTCAGTGCACTACCATTCAGTGCTCCTAGACTGCGCTGCATATAAATGTGGAAATTTTTTGGTGCATTTTTATGCAGCACACCGCACCTCAACGCAGTTATCATATGTGCCCTTGCGTTGCACAAGTGTTGATCTATGCACATCAACGCAGCTTAATGGACATGTTGTGAACAAACTCTTAAAGCGGACGTCCACACAAAAAGTGAACCTCCGCTTTTCGGAACCCTCCCCCCCTCTGGTGTCACATTTGGCACCTTTCAGGGGGGAGGGGGGTGCAGATATCTGTACGATACAGGTATTTGCACCCACTTCCGGACATAGACTCCCGTGGGAGTCACACCCCCCCCCCCTGACTGTCTTCTGAGAAACACACAGTTCCCATAACACAGCGGGGACCAGCGAAGATGAGCAGCGCGACTCGCGCATGCGCAGTAGGGAACCAGGCAGTGAAGCCGCAACGCTTCACTTCCTGATTCCCTCACGAGGATGGCGGCGGGGCAGCCAAGAGCGATTGCTCATCTTCTTCTGCTGCCGACATCGCGGGCACCCTGGACAGGTAAGTGTCCATTTATTAAAAGTCAGCAGCTGCAGTATTTGTAGCTGCTGGCTTTTAATATTTTTTTTTTCAGGTGGACCTCCGCTTTAAGTGTAAGAATGGTGACTGAAACTCATTGGGGCTTTTATATATATATATTTTATATATATATATACTGTATATTTATAATTATGTTGCGTACTAGCATGCAATACTAACCAGGGCAATACGATTTAATGCCTCAATGACAAGAGGATTGCCATCGTTTTGCTATAGGGGCACATTCAAACTGTGCGCTATGCATTGTGCTGCCATGAATCAACGCATGTTTGTTGGCCCTGTAGACTTTAATTTTAGGGCACAAAAAAATGCATGAAAAAACTGCATTAAATTGCAGATGCAAAAGTGTGAACCTAGCTCAAAGTAGGGATGAAAAGTTTAGTGCAATATCTTTAGCAGTTATATAGTACATTTATTTATACAGATCTTTACATCATAACTAATAGAGGGATAATAAAGGTGGAATGAGGGGCAGAGGGATTTGGTTTTGAAAAAGGGACTGCCCCTGCAAATGAGGGACAATTGGGAGCTCTGCTTGATGAAACAGATGTGGACATAGTTTCCAGTTGCACTCAGTGTTGCACAGCGTCAGCTCATTGTTTGTCCCTAATTTGCGTGCCCTGGGAGGTGGCAGGTCCTGTAGTAGTGTGATACCGTGCCTCCTGTGTGTCCCTGTGTCACAGTCACGCAGTCCTCCTCTCTGTCTCCAGCTCGCCCCTCCCTTGCTTCTCCTCTCTATTCCTCCCAACCAGCTCAGGCTGTGCTCCCATCGTTCCAGCGTTCAGCAGCCAGGCACTGGTAGAGGAGAGAGAACAAGCCAGGCAGCACCTAGTTTCAGGACGCCGGTTATAGAGACTCACTGCACCACCTGCACCCTCCCAGCCCTTCCTCCACTCCTGCACAGCTCTTTATCCCAGTAGGATGGCGAGCTGCGGGCTCCCAGAAGATGCTTTCCTAGCCTTCCTCTCCAATCACACCTCCTGCAGCCAGGTAGGTGATTCTGGAATGTGTACATCATAAAGGTCATTGAGAAGGTGACCAGCCAAGCAGCGCACACCGCATCCCACCTCCGCTTTCCACATGCACTCATCCCTGAGAGTCTGGCTCACATGGAGTTAAGGTCAACCTGGTGCACTTATACCGTTATCAAACTTTCAATGTCTTGATCACACTTTACATGGTTGGCCCCCCACATGTCATTTTTTGGTGGACTTTGGTGATTTTCAGCACCCTTAAGGCTTGGGTTGCCATTGCAGCACTGATGTCTGTAATCAGCTTATATTTACTTCAACATATTCAATAATTTTGTTTCTCTACTTAACCCCCTTCTGCGCCAGGCTTAAGCTAAACTCTTTAATCCTGGTGCATTCCCTGAAAGCTGCATACAGTAACTACTTTTTAAAGGTCTGCATACGGTAGGTAGGGTGTAACCTTGGAAGTGACAGGGTTGAAGTCTGCACCAAGCTGGCCGTCTTCACCTCAGGGGGCATGAACTGCAGACAGACGCCGAACCTGTAGATTTATTTTTATTTTTTATTGCTGCAAATGTTTCACCTATACCTTAAATGCTGCATGCTGGAGTTGATGAATTGTGCTGGCATTTCAATGCGTCTTAAAAATGGCAAGGTTTAAATGCCTCGATTTTCAGGTGCCTTTTTAGGAGAAAAAGTAATCTCTCCATAGTGGAGTAAGATCAGTTTCTTTAACTCATAAAAGGTATTTTATACTTAAAAAATATATATATATTGCCATTTTCTCAATGTGCACTCGATGTGTGATGTAGGTCTCTTGAGCATGAAAAATAAAATGCCTATATGTAATGGGAATACATAAAGGTAGTATAGAGACTTGGATTGGTGGCATCTTGTAAGCACATTAAGGTACATCCACCTCGATGCCCATTTGCCTTGAAGCAGAACATCCAATGACATGTCAGCTTTGTGAAACTGAGACATATACATGCAGTGCAGAAAGCAGCCCTGAGCACACTGTATACTGTCCTTGCTAAGCAGCAATCAGGGACAGTCACTCATCTTCCTCAAAGCCATGGTAATCAGCGTTCTCTGTGAATCACTGATGTAGAGCAGACTCTCCGAACATCATAAAAATCTGTGTAAGCCCAGACAGAGAACCAATGTGTTTGATTTGGATGGACTAGTTAGCTCTGACATCTGAACCTGGCTCATTTGAAATGGGATGAAGACAATTCTTTGCTGGGAAGTATATGGTCCACCTGCATCTCTCAATTTCCTCTTTGGTTGAAAGTTAGGGCTTGTACCAGCAGGAAATGGGTTAATAAGGAAATTTTGTGACTGGTGACTTTCTGCCACGGGAACTTTTGCTGAGTGATCCAGATCACGGGTAACGGCAGATCTCATGAGACACGAGCCTGGCGTGGTGGAATTAATACTCTTGATGATGTCACAGAGTAGTGTAGCCTAGCACAGCCAAGTTGTTTTCCATAGCACAGTATTTCCAGTGTGGCCTTTGAAGGCGCTGCTAATAGAAACTAACCAGAGTTATCTCATATATAACTTTTTCCTTACATGTACGTAAAAGTCAATCAAACACTAGGGACTAAGTATCCTAAAAATAATACATTTCCTATAATTATGATAACGCAATAGAGAGCTATACCCCACCTGAAAGATGAATCAATATTAATGTCCCATTATTTTGGGGATCTCTCTAGAGACAATTGATGGGACATTGATTTTGATTAACATGTATGTATAAACATACTTATATATCTTAGATACCAGAGATTCGCCAAGCTGTTCAAGCCAAGCTCCCTCCACCCATAACTGATTTTTCCGCTTTCAGTAGATGCCAGTGGGTTGAAGGACTTGATGAATAAATCTCCTCCTATTGTAGCAACAGGTAGGAGACTTCTTGGCTTGGTCAGGTAGAACAGAGAACTCTTGGGCAGATTTCAGAACTGATATAAGAAATAAAGTGTAAGCAGGCCATACATGGGTCAAATTCCGAACTATTTGTTGATCGAAAACTTCCGATGATGCCACCATTGATTTCGAAATTCAACCAACCAAGCCTTAAAGTGATACTAAAGTCTTGTTTTTTTCTATAAAAATAACAAACATGTCCTGTGTACGGTCTTGCACAGGGCATCCCAGATCCTCCGGTTCTCGGGTCCCTCTTCAGCACTCCTGGCCCCTCCCACCTGTTGAGTGCCCCACAGCAAGCAGCTTGCTATGGGGGCACCCGAGCCGAGCTGCAGCTTTGTGTATCAATTCAGGCACAGAGCCTTGGTTCGGCCTTGCCCACTCTCTCTCCTCATTGGCTAACTGACTTTTATTCACAGCAGTGGGAGCCAATGGCGTGCTGCTGATGTGTTTCAGCCAATCAGGAGGGAGAGTCTCTGATGGCTGAGGTCTTTGTGGATATTGCCAGATAGAGATGGAGCTCAGGTAAATATTAGGGGGGCTGCTGCACACAGAAGGTTTTTTATCTTAATGCATAGAATGCATTAAGATAAAAAACCTTCTGCCTTTACAACCACTTTAAAATTCACCTCATGTTGTCACTGAAAAGAAAATTTGTGGCCAGGAATCTTCTTTTCTTTTCAGGTCAGAGCTCATTAAACATTTATTTTTCGATCATTTTTCTCACACGATTCTCTCATCATTGATTTGAAATTCATTTGTTTTTCAAAAAATTCCAACATACCCGATCACTCAAATTCTAATTCGATGACCACATGAAAATCAGTCATTGCTGTGGCTGCACTAATGGTCAAAAATCTAACAATTATTCAAAGGTGCTATTTTCGAACAAAAACTTGTTCAGAATTCGACACGTGTTTGGCCGGCATAGGGTTAAACTATCCGCTCATGACTTTTCAAGGGGAACAAAACATATTGATTTACTGTTTCCCAAAGTAGTTATAGTCAAAGCATGATGTGAAGGATAACTGTAACAGTTACTAATGTGTTTATGTTAGCTCTCATCCAAACTGTCAAGCATTCAAATGGCTGGTGTCAGATCTGCAGATCAAACAGTGGCTAAGATGGCAGCTTCCTTGGCTGTAAAGCATAAAAGGGTTTAGTTTCACTTTAAAGAGTAACTCCATGAAATGTGCTAACTACACAGCTAAAATACATACAGTATATACAGTATGCACAGTCTTTTCTGACAGAGGCTTTTTAATTCTTTTTCAGCCAGTCTTATGCCCCGTACACACGGTCGGATTTTTCGGTGGAAAAAAATCGGATGGTTTTTCCGACGGAATTCCGCTCAAGCTTGGCTTGCATACACACGGTCACACCAAATTCCGACTGTCAAGAACGCAGTGACATACAACACTACGAGGAGCCGAGAAAAATGAAGTTCAATGCTTCCGAGCATGCGTCGACTTGATTCTGAGCATGCGTGGTTTTTAGTACGTCGGAATTTCCGATGGAAAAAGTCAGATGGGGCATACACACGGTCGGAATATCCGATGGAAAAAGTCAGACGGTGTGTAAGCGGCATAAGTACTTTTTCAGTTGGGCAGTCGTAAAAACTGGCAGCTGAGCTGCAGATTTTCTACCCCCAGCCACCCACCCAAACTGTCCCAATAAAGCCAGACAGGGCTGTACAGATGCTGTGGCTGCAATGCTTTGCTTCACAGTCACTGGATTTTTAACTGGGGGTGAAGAGTTTGACACTCAGTACCAACTGTCAAACTTGCCAACTGAGTTTAGTGGGGCCACACCACAACCGCGTGCAATGCACGCAACTGCTGTGCAGTAGTAGGGCCTTACTGGGTGAAACATGTTAGAGGTGGTTCTCTCATGGGTAGGAGACTGAGCTGAATCCATGTTTTACTAAAAGGAGCTCACTATATGCCAAGGCAGTGTGCGGATGGGCACCATTTTGTTGTAGTCCTTGATGTGTCTGACCAGACAGTATTCAACTACACCTGCACCTGTAACCAGTTAGCTGTAGAACCAGGATGGTGACTTAATTTTCCTGGTTTAGCTTTGCAGCTTCTTGAACCTAGACATCTTGGACAAAGGTGATGATGCTTTTTTTGGTGGACCAATGAACAAGGTGAGTAAGCCAAATGTGTAGAGGTGACATTGGAAGGTGCAAAGCTGAACCCAGAAATATTATTGTCACTAATCTGGCTATGGAAAGGGTGACTGAATCACAAGAGTGGCTGAACAGAGTTCCCAACTATTTGGCCAGATAACTGGAATTTGGTGCTGGGTTAGTGCAGTATTGCTTTTTTCATTGTAGCATAAAATAAGTAAGGCGTTTTAGAGGTTCATTTGTGTTAAAGCAAATCTCTCCGAAGAGAAACATGGAGGTGCTATTACTTTTCGAACCGCTGGCTTCAGTACTTTTTGAGTCACTGTCTGGGAACCTTCTTATCTGCATCCTTGTTCTGGGCTAGTGACTCAAAGTATTGAAGCCAGAGGGTTAGTTTGGTTCTGATGAAGACGCTGTGCGCTTCGAAACGCGTCAGCCGGTAGCGCGCCCCATCACGTCCTCCAGGATCGGTTGAAGTGTGGTTTGGGTTCCATATGCTGCAGCCTTCCAAGGCACCGTTTGTACATTACGAACAATTGTACTATTTTTGTGAGTACCTTTTTTATTGCTTTTATTTGAAATAAAATATCTTAAACGATATCACACTAGGCTGGTGCGCCCTTGTTCTTTCTTTTTTTGTTTGCTATTAGGACACCCCTATCCACGAAGGGCAGCAAGGCCGGTGTCATCGTTATAGATTACTGAATGTTAGATGGTCATCTCGTGCGCAGGATTGTTTGTTGTTTTTCTGCTACTATAAACGGTTAGTTTGGTCATTGCGATGTTTCTATCAGGAAAGATTCCTTTAAGGGGCTCATTCACACCATGTGCATTGGACTGCACTAGGCAACATTGCCAAATGCAGTCCAAACACATAGACAAGGCAATTTGCCTTATGCCCTATTAATTCAGTTCACACCAACAACGCATCATACCGCACCTTTCACAGCGCACACTAGCAAGTGCACATTTTACAGAGCATAACATGCATCCATTCATGTAGAGAGGCTCTGAGATGGGACAATTCAGGGCAAAGTGACAGTGCCTTTGTAAAGCCCCCCTCCCCACACACAAGTTATACTTACCTTATCTGTCAACCTACTCCTGCTCGCATCGCAGATGTTGGCACCGCCCGGTACTTCTTGGTATGGCAGATCATGTAAAATTTCTTGGGTCTAGTGGCCAATCACTAAGGCTGACCACTGTCATATGATTGGGGGAGGGACAGCACCACTACCCTTATTATCCGACACCAGTTGACACTTTGGATTTTCGTGCAGCAGAGGCAGGAGCTGTGTGGGAGTACTGGTAAGGTGAGTATAATTGGATCAGGGAATGTCCTTTTCAAAGAACAAGGTTACAGTATCTTTTTTTCAGGTTGAAAAAAAATGTCTGTCTGGCTGTGAACCTGAAAGTGTATGTATAGCCAAACTTCTTTTTTAGTTTTGAAAAGAGTAGGGAAACCCCCTGCCAAGCAATTTTGTTTGCCATCTGGGGAAATTTCCCTTTACCTTTGTCCCAGAGATGTAACAGGAAGTTAATGAAATGGATGTCCTACTTAGACAAGGAGATGTCCCCATTGAGCAGTTTTTCTACCTCTTGTTCTGGGGACAACTCTAAAATTGTGGATTTCCCCTCTCTTTTCTTCTCTGTGACCATGGTCACCGGTACAAACTGAGAGGTAAATTTCCCCAATGTGGAAATAGATAACATTAAAAAACTTGACAGGTGGTCTAACCCTTCCCCACTCCACCCAAAACAAAATAAATAAAAAAAAAGTTTTGTCTTGATACACTTTAAAGCCCTGTACACACGATCGGATATCCTATGGATTCTAACCCAATGGTTTTTTCCATCGGAAATCCAATGAAACTGTCTTCCATCAGTCTTGCCCACACACCATCAGTCCAAAAACGGACCGTTTCAAACGCGGTGACGTAAAACACTCCGATGAGCCGAGAAAAATTAAGTTCAATGCTTCTGAGCATGCATCGACTTGCATTCTGAGCATGCGTGGGTTTTTTATCCGATGGATTTCCACACAGACGATCGGATTTTGCTACCTTTTTTTTTCCCATTGGATAAATTTAAAACATGTTCTATTTTTTCACACCGATGGAAAAAAGACTGATGGGGCCCATACACGATCGGTTCGTCCGATGAAAACAGTCCATCGGACTGTTTTCATCGGTAAAACCGATCGTGTGTACACGGCTTAATAGTTCACTTTTTATACTCCTCAGTAAGTCAGTGACCTCAAGTAAGTGTGAAATTGTCTGACTGTTTTCTTTTTTTATACATCGAAGCAATGCTTTATTGAACAAAAACACATTTCCAGAGCAAAAATAGCCACTCATTAAAGTGTACAAAATACATTAAATGACACAGACATTCATAACACAGCAATCAAAGTCAGAAACTCCACCAATGCCTTACAATCTACTGACCAGCGGGACATCGCAGCAATTGTGTCAACCTCAGCCCTGGTGTATAAAGCCAAGGTGCCCAAACATCTCAGATTTATCAGCCTCTAAGCTGGTAAATATATACTCGTATTTATCGGCGTATAACACGCACCCTAACTTTAAGAGGAAAGTTTCAGGAAAAAAACTTTCCACAGCCCCCTGCGTAAAAGAAGCAGGCACAGTTTACCCTCTATTTTCAGGGTAAAAAAGTGAGTGTTATACGCCAATAAATACAGTAATTCCAATTGAAGAGTGTTACCAGAGGCAGCTCTCTAATTAGGCAAGTTAGGCGGTCGCCTAAGGCCTCGCACTCACAGGGGCCTCGCGGCCGCCTAATTTACCTGTGATCAATACTAATGTCGGCATCATCGGATCTCTCTATTACCCCTCTCTCCTTTTCACCTCCCCCTCTCTCCCCCCTCTTGTATTGGCTGAATATGTCTGATGGGTGAGGAGGGTGCCCTAAGAAGTGGTGCTGATCACCTGTGTGCTAGATCCGTGCATTTTCTGCAGCCATTTTTCTTGTTTGTGTGGGGCCCCATATCTAAGTTTTGCCTAAGGCCTCACAAAGCCTAGAGCCGCCTCTGAGTGTTACCAATATTACTGATCCCTTCCTTAGGAGAGGGTGGATCAGGTCTTACTATTTTCACTCTGATTTAATTGCTTGCATGTTCCAGATGAATATACAGGTAAGGATTTTTGACTTTTATCAGACTTTCCTCATCTACATTGGATAGGTACAGTTACTCAGAAAGTACTGAAACCAGAGGGTCAGAATTGCTGCCAACTAGCATTTTCAAGACATGGCCAGGCATCCCGTGGCTGTCAATAAAGATGTAGAAGTGTTGTTCCCATAAAGAAGTACCGAAGACCTATAAGTTCAACTTAAAACCCTGTGCTATAGATCAGTGGTCCCTAAACTTCTGCTTGTAGGCCATGTGCAGCCATCTGCTTTCCTTTATCCACCACTAGAGGCACTATTCCCCCCATTTAGACATGGTACTTTTCCTCCTACTGATGTCAACAATGGGGCACTATGCCCCCCACTGACACGAACAGTAAAGCATAACTCCCCCACTGACACCAACAATGGGGCAAAATTCCTCCTACTAATACCACCGATAAGGCACTATTCTTCCTACTGACCACAGACTCTGTCATTTTTTAAGCCCACTGGCCACCAGGCATTGTTTACTCCCACTGATGCTGGGACATTTTCTACTCCCACTGGCTGAGTCTGGCTGGCCCTCCTGAAGACTGAAAGGCAGTAGACTGGACTTATGTTTAGAAAGTCAAACCCTTGCTATAGATTAATGGCAGACAGGTCAATCAAACATCCCTTGCCAAAAGGGCAGAAAGACTCACATTAAAGTGGTTGTATACCCTCCGGACCGAATCTAACTATTACTATGGTTCTAAAGATTACATAATTCCACATCTATTGAGCGCTACTGTTATTCCTAAATCAGTGTACTCACAGTTTTACAGCTGCTCTTTTTCAATAGATGATCGATATCGTATGCGCGCCATGTTCACTGTGGTCTTCCGCGCTTGCTATGCTATGTATTTCCACCCACAGTTTGTAACAATGCAGTGTAATCCCGCGCCTGCGCCCGCGCATAATATTCAAGCCTCTTCTTCATTTCCTGTTACTACGGTAACCAAGAGAACACCATCACGTCTCAAAACAGGAAGTGTGAACTATATCTTCCGGAGCAGCTAGAGTTTTATAACCCCATCCTCAGACTTCCTCCTTGCAGCTTTGAGAAGGAAACACTCTCTCTAAATCTCATCTCAAGTGACCTGATCACATTATTCAAGACTAATATGATCCATCAGTTATTTTGAAATGTGGCTGACATAAGGACGCTGTCTGCCCTGAGAAGTAGGAGGAGCAGAGGTGAGTCTTTTGTGTTTTTATTCTTGGGTTGCCTCTACATGTCAGTGCAAGCAGCGTCCTCACATCAACATGCAGTCCTGGGAACTAGGGTGACCACGTGTCCCGGATTGCCCGGGACAGTCCCGCATTTTGCAGGTCTGTCCCGGGCACCTTCATTCCAGGACAATACAGTGTCCCGGAATGAAACTGACACAGCCACCGCCGGGCCAATCTGATGCCCCCAAAAAAGGCTGCCAAATCCCTGCTTTACTCACTGACAGTACTTGTCCTGGCCAGCAATGCCTGGAGGAGCACAATCCCGCCCCCTGCTTGTGATTGGAGAAATCATAAATCCCGCCTCTTGTGTCCAATCACTGTGCTGTGATTCGTTACAGCACAAGCTGATTTTTGGGAAGGGGGGTGTCCCTGAATGGCAGTTTGGAAATGTGGTCACCCTACTGAGAACGTGCGCAATAGGGTGATTTCATAGGACCCTGCAAGGGAAAGAAGCCATCCTAAAACAGGAAAAAGCGGGGCAGCAATAAGGGGATCAGATATAAGTGGAGGAAAGGCAAGGTATGAAACACGAGCAAGAGGTAAGTAAGTATTTACAGTACATGAGCAGCTGAAACAGGAAAAAATGGAGGCTTTAATACCACTTTCATTTTAAAGCCAAAGATCCCGCCTCATAAATAACCCCAACCTCCTGTTAAAGGGGGGTTCCACCCGCAATTTTTTTTTTTTTAAAGTCAGCAGCTACAAACACTGTAGCTGCTGGCTTTTAATAAGGACACTTACCTGTCCTACTCACCCGCGATGCCAGCCCCCCCGAGGCTGATCCCTCGATCCTGGCAGCTCCCGGCGCCGCCATCCTCAGTAAGGGAAACAGGTAGTGAAGCTGTGCGGCTTCACTGCCTGTTTCCTACTGCGCATGCGCGAGTCTCGCATTGTTTTCTGAATGGGCGGCTTGCTCTCTGGGATACACACAGTTCCCAGAAGGCAGCGCGCCCCATTCACCAGAAGACAACGTGAGGAGTATGCGGAAGAAGACTAGCCGCGGATAACGAAGAGGCACAATAGGGACTTCAGCATAGCAACCGGTATTTCTGGTGAGTAAAAAAATAATAATTTTTTTTTTCTATATTTTTGCAGGTTTTTTGTGAATTTTTTTTTTTAGGGTGGAACTCCACTTTAACTAAGCATCACTAAAAAAGCGAAATGCCACTTTTATATACCAGAATCTGTGGTCACATGGTGCGATGGGTCCCCAGTCTTCTATCTTCTAAACTGCACAGAGTAGGAAGGTCCTTCTTCGGGGCTTCACATTGCAGCTAGAGTGATGTGGATTATTCTTATTAGCTGTCCAATGGTTGAGTCCTCTCAGACTGAAGTGGTGTGATGGTGTAACCACGGGGGGGCAGTTGTTACTGGATCAACAATCTCTACTCCCAGAAGAGAGGAGCTGGTGGGGGATATGTCGGCAGGTTTAGGTAAGCAAAAAAGAGTTATAATGTTGGATGGATGGACTTTTTGTCTTTTTTCAACCTGACTAACTATGTAATGCCGCGTACACACGATCAGAATTTCAGACAACAAAACCGTGTTTTTTTTCCGACGGATTTTCGCTCAAACTTGTATTGCATACACACGGTCACACAAATGTTGTCGGAAATTCTGATCGCCAAGAACGCGGTGACGTACAACACTACAACAAGCCGAGAAAAATGAAGTTCAATGATTCTAAGCATGCGTCGAATTGATTCCGAGCATGCGTAGGATTTTTGTGCGTCGGAATTGGACACACATGGTCGGAATTTCCGACCACAACTTTTGTTGTCGGAAAAATTGAGAACCGGCTCTCAATCATTTGTTGTCGGAAATTCCGACAGCAAATGTCCGATGGAGCCTACACACGGTCGGAATTTCCGACAATAAGCTCACATCGAACATTTGTTGACGGAAATTCCGATCGTGTGTACGTGGCATAAGGTTTTTTTTTAAACCATGAGGGTTGGGATGGGTCGTAATTCTGCTTTTGCCTATTACAATTTAAATGTACAATCTTCGTACAATCAACTTTAGATTTACCAAAACTCTGTGGACCTACATAAACTATCCAAACAATGTGTATCCATTCAGGCATTCAGGCAGCGGTTTGATTGTTTAGCCGGTACACATACCCGGATGTGTCACCGCAGATTTGGTTCAATCATCTGTCTTGAGTCACTGAAGAGTTCCATCTTGGTATTTCCAGCGGAGGATCCTACTTCAACAGGGACACACGTTAAAGCTTGAGTTGACCCCGTAGACGTACGTTTACTTGGGTCCACTCATTCCGGTAAGCCTCTTTTGATTCGGTGGTGGTCATCCTATATTCACCTTATCAAGATTGTTTGGATAACTTTAACTATTCTTTCAACCATTTTCTCATCTTGGATTGTTTGATTCATCTATCAAAGTATCCACATTAGAGACTTTTGTACATTCACATATTATGTGTTGAATTTTGGACTGATATCATTTTCATTCATTCACTTGGGTGTTATGCATTTGTCGTTTTTAGTAATAGCGCTACATTTTTTTGTTATCCATTCAGGCAGGCCTTTGCACTACATCGTTGTTGGTTGGTCTAAAGAAAATACAATCTGATTGTGATATGTGCGGTGAGCTTAGGGCAGGCTTCTGACAGTTTTTGTGTCAGTGAGGCTGATTGGAAATCTCCCCACTCATAGCAACACTTGGAGGTTTCCAGTATTTATAACTAAAGATTGTACTGAAGGTACAATATAAAGATGTTGTGATTTTCAAGAGATAAAAAGGGCAAAGATCACACACTAGTAGACTCCCTCCAGCTTCATAAAATGAGATTTGATCTTTAAATTGCAAATAAATTACGCCGTTGGAGGTTATGACAGCTCTGCTAAGACTATTGATTTAGGGAAACAATGAATGGATTACGGTTAAACATTATGTTGGATATATATTTTTAATATGGCTAGGATTTGAAACTGGATGCCAGGCAAACAATAATTAAAAGAAAACTTTTGCTAAAATGAAATGTATTTTGGGAAGGGCAGTGAAGGATTAACTGCTGTCTGTGTCTCCATTGGGTCATTTCCCCCACTTTCTGTTCTGGTGAAAAGAAGAAAGATTCTGATCACTTCCTGCACTTCTGACCACATAGGAAGAGAGGTAAAATCTCCCCAATAGGAACACAGACAGAAGTTTACACCTCACAGAGGTTCTATCTATCCACTCCCCACTTCTAGTCCAGAAACTTAAAAAAATTGTTGACTGTACTTCCACTTAAATTTTTTTTTTTCTTGATGCTGTAGTATAATATAAATAATATATAGAGGGAGCCATCGCTGTGTTCCAGTTGCACCTTCACTTCACTGCTGCTGTACGTTTATAAACGGCATTGGATGGCTCAGATCACAGATACAGGGTGGATTTAATAAAAAAAATGTATGAAACAAACTTTGTCTCAACTGGAAAGCAGCCAATCATCTTTAATATTTAATGCTCCTAAGCTTTGTGGAAAAAATGTAAGACAGAAGATTTTGATGGATTTTGAAAAGGCATTTGATACAGTTCCCAACAAACAAGCTAAGGTCTGTTGGCATGGACCAACGGGTGAGTACCTGGATTGAAAACTGGCTACAAGGGCGAGTTCAGAGGGTAGTGATAAATGGGGAGTACTCGGAATGGTCCAATGTGGAAAGTGGGGTTCCTCAGGGTTCTGTCCTGGGACCAATCCTAGTTAATTTATTCATAAACTACCTGGAGGATGAGGTAAACAGATCAATCTCAGTATTTGCAGATTATACTAAGTTAAGCAGGGCAATAGCTTCTCTGCAGGATGTGGAAACCTTGCAAGAAGATCTGAACAAATTAATCGGGTGGGCAACTACATGGCAAATGAGGTTTAATGTGGAAAAATGTAAAATATGGCATTTAGGTGGTAAAAACATGAATGCAACCTACTCACTAGGGGGAGAACCTCAGGGGGAATCTAGGATGGAAAAGGACCTGGGGTTCTAGTAGATGACAGGCTCAGTAATGGCATGCAATGCCAAGCTGCTGCAAGCAAAGCCAATACTGTAAACTATTGGCATGCATTAAAAAATGAAATTAACTCCAGAGATGAAATGATAATTCTCCCACTCTACAAGACTCTGGTCCAACTGCACCTGGAGTATGCTGTCCAGTTGTGGGCACCAGTCCTCAGGAAGGATGGGCTGGAAATGGAGAGAGTTCAGAGAAGGGAAACAAAGTTAATAAAGGGACTGAAGGATCTTCGTTATGAGGAAAGGTTACAAGCACTAAACTTATTCTCTCTGGAGAAGAGACGCATGAGAGGGGATATGATTTCAATGTACAAATACCATACTGGTGACCCCACAATAGGAATAAAACTTTTCAGCGAAAGGGCATTTAAAAAGACTTGCGCCATTAACTTAAATTAGAGGAAAAGCGATTTAACTGGAAACTGTGTAGAGGGTTCTTTACGGTAAGAGCGGTAAGAATGTCTAATTCTCTTCAACAAGCAGTGGTTTCAGCAGGGAGCATCAATAATTAAAAAAAAACTATTAGATAGGCACCTAAACGACCACAACATACAGGGATATACAATGTAATATTGACATAAAAGCGCACACACACAGGCTGGTCTTGATGGACTTGTGTCTTTTTTCAACCTTACCAACTATATGTATCTATACTATATATGCTATGGGAATCAACACCAATTGAGCTATAACTTGTCTCAGACTCTCTTTAATATTCCTTAAAAAAATACAGAACTAATCCAAAGGGGCTCTGTACCTTGTGATTGCTGTGATGTTCAATCACAGTGATCACATACGGTTTGTGAAGGAGGGTATCAGCTGCAGCAGATGGCTCATGGAGAAGTGTTATTGATTTTGGGATTGAATTTCTTTAAACCCTTTTACCCCTTCCCCTTCTGTACACTCAATCTCTATGATGTCTCTAGATGAACGGAATACTAACCCCTTCATCTTCATTCTCCAACTGTCTGTGCCCCATAAATAAACCTCTTCTCCTCCTGCCCCCATTGCTTATGGATTATACATTATGGATGTGCAGTATCTAGTGCACCATTAACAAGATGAATAAACTTGATTAGACTCTCTTGATGTACTAAACACCAGCACAGAATCCATGGCCTTTCCACCTGTCCAGCGTATCACCTCACTGCCAGTAACGGCATGGAGCCTCGCTGTGTACCTAGCAATACCTAGCATACCCTCAATGTGTGTAGTAACCCGAGCCGTAGACTATAGGTGCCGGTTACTTGCATTACACCCCTTTAGTGACTTCAGATCAGGCAAGGGCAAAGTTTCAAAAGTTTTATTTGAATAATTTAGTATAATGACAATTACAGGTAACAGTTCAACATAAAGTGCAGTCCTTTCCCTAACTTTCCTAATCCCTAACTTCAGGCTTGTGGTTGCCCGAGCATACCTGCACAAGATGAAAGTCAATACTGTATGTTGTCCATAGGAGTTTTTTTCAAGGAGAACTGCAAGTCCCAATCCCGGCAAGGCACTGGCGATCCAGACTACAATGGCGACAAGCGGCACATTCTCTTAGCTCTGGGCGTCAGGCCCTCCCCGGGGCTCGTGGATGCAGACCCCCTGCTCCTTTTATGTTACATGGAACCAGTAGGTCGGACCCAGCAAAGAACATAATTAACTCTACCTTCTCAACCGAGGCAGAATTAACCTCTACCTGCCTACATGCAGCTAGTATGTATACCTGAATGTGACTTGGTTTCATGCCATTGTAAATCCCGGGACAGCAGCACTTTTACAGGGAGAAGGAGGTGCGGTACTCAGGGCCAATCAGGTGTAGTGCATACAAATATGCTGACACCTAAAAGGGGTTATATCCCTTCTTTACTCTATCCAAGTGAACAAAAGGTTTTTACTTCAGTTCTAATTAAAAAAACACCAAAAAATAACATTCATTGGGGTACGGTGTTGCATGACTGAATAGTTGTCAGTCAAACTATCACAGCAATGAAACCAGAAAAATGTACAGGACAGCAAGAGGGTGTAAGATGTCGGTCCTAAAGTGGATTTTATTAATTTCCACACAATGTACAGAGCTGATCCAATAGGCAATCAGTGTGACCAGAGTTAATCCAAGACACCAGGGTACTCCTGCTCCATCACCATCCAATCAGCAGGGTGGGGTGTGTCCAAGGAAGCATTAATTTAGCAGCCAATTTTCCAATAGTCACCCATCAGATGAGTCAGTGCAGCTACCTGGTTGCAGGTCAACCATTAATGTAAGAAATCTCTTGGCATCGTATACTTTCAGGGGCCAAAATATTAGTTTGAGAAAATTAGCATGCATTGTCTATGTACTTTACTTTAGCGAATGTTAGACAGATGATATTTTGCTCTTCTATTGCAATGGCTGTGATCATTGTCCTAAAATATCCTTTCTGGTATGTGGCCGGAGTCCCTGAGGCCTGCTCTGGGGTATTCTGTATTATATTACTTTGAAAAAGGTATGCATTTACATCATCAAGTTCATTGAGCAATTTGTATTGTGGACGCCCCTTTAAGTAATCTGAGTTTTGTTGGTAAACACAACATTGTACTCACTGAGTTAGATATGCACTATATTCAGCAGTAAAACTGGGCCACTAGACTGCTTTTCTCACATATAAAGCGGCCGTTGAATGCAATGACAGATCTGTAAGTCTTTGTTTGCCCTAGTTTACCGTTCTAGATAATGATTTTGGTTTCTCTGTGCAATGAAAACTATGTGATATAATCTTTAACATTATATCAATATATAATTTATCTAGAGGTGTTTGAGCATCACAGGGTATGTAAAATAATTACAGTAGAAAGATGTATATGAATAATTCACTACGATGGAATTTCTTGCTTTCATGTACTCCACCTATAGTCAAGGCTTTATTTACTGGAAGGTAACTGCTTAGATAGCACAGTAAAGCTGCATTCACATCTGCGCGTACCAGGAACTTTTTTTGCTCCTTTTTCACGTGTGTTAGCACATGCCACCCATAGGGCAGCCCATTCACTTGAATGGGCTGTCCTACACACGACAAACATCTCAAAGAGCTCCTGTACTTTTTTTGGAGCGGAAAATGACCCCCCTTTTTTTTTACGGAGCTTTTTGCTGTGTTTGCAACACGTTTTTTTTTTTTTAATCAAAAAGGTTTTTATTGAACACCAGATAGATCACAACAGTTTCCATTGTACAAAAAATAGCAAAGGTTTCCCTCTGCTGGCGAACTGTAAAACAACATATAAGATCACATAAGAACAGCACCACAATCTTGCATATATAAGCATATTAATCCTTGGCCGCTTGGTTTCAAATTTACTGCAAAAGTCGGGACATCACCAGCTCCCTGGGGCTCAGGCCAGGGGTATCAAGCCATTGGGACCAAATTCTCTCAAACCTGCCCGGGCTTCCCCTGTGCTGGTATATGTACTTTTCCATTATAAGAGTATTCCCCATGTGTGCTACCCAAGAGGTGGTGGTAGGCGGTGAGACCGACTTCCAACCCATCAAAATAAGCTTCCTGGCCTGAAACAGGGCCCTAGAGACCGCGACCCTGGTCAACTCCCCAGGGATCGCTTCCTCCAAGATCCCCAGCAGGCAGCACTTAGGGTCCAAAGGGATCGTAGTTTGAAACACTCTGTTTATTGTACCCACCACCTCAGTCCAATACCTGTGAAGCTTAGGGCATCTCCACAGGAGATGAATGAGATCTCCATTGTGCCTCTGACATCTACCACACACAGGGTCCCCGAGCTTACCCATCTTATATAATTTCAGCGGGGTGTAATGTACCCTCAATAATATATATAGCTGTGACACTTTCTGTGCAACGTTTAAAGAACAAGTAGTGACTGACTGCCACGCCTCCTCCCATTGGTCCCCTGACAGTGTACCTATGTCCTTCTCCCACATGGATTCCGCCCTGCTCGGGAATGCCTGTAGGTGACTTGCCAGTAACATCTGGTAGCATTGTGAGATAAATCCTTTTGTTTCAGTGCTAGTGTGCAGCACACGGAACACCGGGGTGGGCGACTGAACCCATTCCACCGCATTCCCGTGTGCAGCAACCGCATGTTGAAGCTGCATGTAGTAATAATGCATATGAGCTGGGAGGTCAAATCTGGCCTGCAGTTCGGGGAAAGTGAGAAGCCTGCCGTTAACGAAAATGTGGGACAGCAGAGCCACACCATGGGCACGCCATCTGGCCCCTGCTGCA
Source organism: Rana muscosa (assembly GCA_029206835.1). NCBI lineage: Eukaryota > Metazoa > Chordata > Amphibia > Anura > Ranidae > Rana > Rana muscosa. The sequence goes on along the minus strand of CM055116.1, from coordinate 159,860,923 downwards.
GCTTCACCAACTCCACATAAGACCTATTGCCCCATATTGGGCTGTCTTCCGTGAATCCCTGCACTCCCTGGAGTTGTCGGCCCTTATTCCAGACTTTTTGGATAAGTGCGAGCGTCGGGGTCTGCTTGTTGGATTTTAGGAACATTTGCGCCTCCAGCCCCATCGGGACAGTCTCAGCGCCAGTGGCCGATAGCATCAGTCGTGCCGCCAAGCTCCCCGGGTCCTGGGACATAGAGCCGATCAAATGCTGTAACTGGGCCGCTATGTAGTACAGCCATGGGTTGGGAACCGCTAGCCCCCCACTGTCCTTGGCCCGCTGCAAGTGTTCCAGTCTAATCCGAGGGGGCCTAGTATGCCATAACAACCGTCGGAAGAGAGTGTTCACTATTCGGAAGATTTTCAGGTGTATCACTACAGGCGAGATATGAAGAAAGTATAGTAGTTGTGGCATTAAAATCATTTTGATCAGATTGGCTTTACCTGCAAGTGACATTTTTAGGGTATTCCAGGTATTAATTTTGTCCCTAAACCGGGACAGCAATGGGTGCACATTAAGGGAGCAGTAGTCCCCCAGCCTGGGCGACACCTGCACCCCCAAATATTTAAAGCTAGATACAACTGGGATGGGACAAGAGTCCGGCAGGGCTACCCCACCATCCTCATCCAACAGCATCAGGGCGGATTTCGACCAGTTAATGGTCAATCCCGAGTAGTGGCCGAATTGCTCTATTATTGACATAGCCCCGGGGATGGAGTGCGTGGGGTCCTCCAGGAACAGCAGCATGTCGTCTGCGTACAGCATGATTTTTTCTTGCAGCGTGCCGTATTGGAATCCCCGGACGCGGGCACTAGCCCGCACCAGGGCTGCCAATGGCTCTATAGCGATCGCGAAGAGCAGGGGGGACAGGGGGCATCCCTGCCTCGTCCCCCTACCCAGAGCAAAGGCCGGTGACATCCTATCCGCGACCCTAATGGTCGCCTGGGGGGACGCGTACAGCAGCCTGACCCTCTCTATAAATTTGTCCTCAAAGCCAAACTTGTTGCAGCACGTTTGTAGCGCAAAAAAACACGAGGCAAATGCACGCCCGATACCTGTGCTTGGGGTGCCATTAACATAAAGTGGCAAAGCAAGCGCAATGACCATTTGCAGTGCGTTTTCAAAAGACACACTTTTCTGTGTGGTATGTCGTGTGATTGGAAATGCATAGATGTGAACGGGGCCTAAGAGGGTAGCAATAAAGCATAGCAGTTATAGTTTGTAGTTACTTTTTTTCCCTTTTATACTTTTTTTCCCTTTATATTTATATACTGAAGTGGTTGAGAGATCTCAGTGGAGATCATCAGCTCTCTCAGGTACTGAGAAGATTCACACACCTTTCTATTGTAGCACATGCAGTGGTGGCTGGTGGTATATTTTTTTGGGGGGGGGGCAATTTATCCGAACACCGCCATCCCGGCCAGTCGGGCCTAACGCACCCCCCCCAGTTGGTCGGCCACCAGCCCTGCTCTTACCCCATCAAGGTCGCTGGCTTCCCCTGGGCGGCGGGCATCTCCTCCTTCCTCAGCAGCCAATAGGATCGCTTCTCCTCTTGGCCAATCGAGTCTCAGGACCTGCTTCCTGAGCTGGGATTGGCGAATCAGAAAGACAATTACGAATATTAATTAGCTATTGTCACACAACTGGGTGGGCTCACCCTTTTTTGAAGCCAATTAGAGCTTCCAGCTCTAATCATGTGCTTCTAGAAAAAAAAAAAACCCCATTGGAAGGAATGCGTCCGATGCCCTGCATGTACATTAGGGGGCAGGCGCATAGATTAGGGGGCAACGCCCCTGTGCCCTGTATGGACAGGCCGCCACTGAGTACATGTGACAATCAATCCTGATTTGAACCTCCTAGATGTTAACTGATAATCTCCATCTGCTCCTTCTCTGCAGGCCTTAACAGTTGACTGTACTTGCATTATTTCTAAAGTCTCCAAATGTGAATTCTTGTTTTCATTTTCTTTGTGTTAATGTTCTAACCGGGTTGATTGTGAAATGGGTGGAAATCATAAGAAAGGACATCATGATTATGGCCTAGTTCCGTGTGGCGGAAGTCCTATTCGTGTCTATTGTGATAAGAACACAAGAAGGCAACACACAGGGGAGCAACAAACTAAGTGCAGCAATAATTGTTTTGAGAAATATTAGTAAATTAGCAATTCACATTGGAAGAGAAAATGGTATCTTTTGTATGTAATCCGTGAGCGGTCAGCTCATGCATCTGGGATTGGGAGCCCCTCCCTACAACTTGAAGCCTGTAAAGCCGGACATCAGGCTGGATGACAGCTTAGATAAGGAAGTGGAAACCAACAAGATGGTGGAGGGCTTCTTGTGGGATGCAGAACAGCCTGGAAGTGATGTCATCAAGATGTCAGGGGGGCAGAGCTATACATTTCAAGGCTCTCAAGCTTGGATGTTCTGCATCTCACAAGAAAATAATAATAATTGTCACACCCTGCCAGTTAGGTGCTAGGCTGTCAGGCAGCTCTAGGGTGGTAAGAAGATGAGGGGGTCAGACAAGTTGGACACTATAAGTTTACCTAGGGAATTGGGGAATCTTGTTTAAGATACCAATCCATGAAGCGAAATGCATTTGAACTGAAGTTCCTTTTGGGTGAACGTGACCTCCATATATTTGCGCCATCTTGCAAAAAAGCGTAAAAGTTCCATACGATGTTGTCTAGCCTCTCAAGGTTGAAAAGCGATAGTATTGCCCGTTTCACTGCCGGGAGTTTGGGTGGTACTAATTTAATCCAATGGGACATGATCGTCCTACGAGCAACTAGGAGACTTAAATGAGTCCCTTGTGTAAGGTTGAGTGGTCCTGTTGTTGATGGGGAAGATGGTGGTTCACATCTGAATAGACACAATAGAGGATTTTTTGGTAACCAAGCCTTATTGATTTTGAAGATGAAAGCTAGCACAGAGTCCCAGTATAGAGTAATGGTTGGGCATTCCCAGAGACGGTGGAGCAGTGTAGGATGCGATAGTGAGCACCAGGGGCATTGCGCTTGCTATTCATAAACAAACACAACAGTGGTAGATAAGTAGTTAAAGACCACCTCCATTAACCTCCCTGGCGGTATGATTCTGTCAGATTTTAGGTGCTGAAAGTGGTACCATTATTCTGCATTGAAATTTGGCGTTTTATATTGTAGGCCTACAATTCTTAGGAATAACTCACTTAAATCTGTCCAAACCAGAGTCTAGTAGACATCCCGGGTATGATAAAGTAAAAAAAAAAAAAAATCATAAATTATAATATAATAAATAACTATAAAATAATTATAACAAATAATAATATAATAATAATAAAAGTGTTTTTCAGTCTTTGATGAAGAATTTCCCCACAAATCCTTATCGCTCAATTCTGCGGGTGATTCTAATTTATTATCGCTGTTTTCTAGCTGGTCTAAAACCACTTTTGACGTAAAGGGACACTTTTTGGTTGCTATGGACAATCTCCAAATTTCAGGCAGAAAGAACAGTTTTTATTATATAAAAGTGCATGCAGGACACTGGGCAGACCACTAGGGACAAAGGGGGTGTGTAATTTTTTTATACCGTACTGTAATCTGTAAGATTACAGTGTACTGTATGTGTACTGTGTTTTTACTTTCTTGAATTTGGCGCCGATCTCCATCCCCGTGCGTCGTAACGTCGCAGGGAACGGAGCTCTGCGGCACTCAGGCACTGTGTGAATCGAGCGAGGAGACAGCTCGATCACACAGCGGGGAGGCATCGCAGGATCCAGGGGACAAGGTAAGTAACTCTGCCTGGATCACTGCGATGCAATCCCGAGTCTGGCTCAGGGTTACCGCTTTTGGTGCTGAAATTTCACCCCGAGCCAGACTCAGGAATACCGCCAGGGAGGTTAAAGTGAACCTGTACTTTACCCATACTGGGCAAAAGGGTTAATTCTACACAAGGGATCAGATCACCTGAGAAACACTGGTCTTTCTGGCTGTTGGGAAATGTGACTTCCCCCCTTCCTTCCAGAATACAGTGCTTGAGTGGCCAATTAGCAGACCTGAATGCTTTAAAGGAGAAGTTTTGGGGTTTTAAAAAAATATATATTCATACTCACCTTTACGTGATGCTGCAGCTGTCCCTCATCAGGTCTAAGGCAAAGAACTCAGTGATCACATGACAACTGATTGCTCACTTCTCTGTCTGCTTGGAGCGGAGAGCGGTGACTGTCTGTCACCAGTCTCCCCTCTTCCCCTCCAGAGTTCACTGGAGCACTAGGCTGAAAAGGGGGCGGGTGCAGATGGCTTCCGATCTTAGCCACATACTGAGAGGTGGAGCCAGCTGTCTGACAGCTGGGTGGATCCTGACAATATGGTCACAATCCTTCCAGAGCCTGGAGTTACTCTATAATGCCAACCGGTATTGGGCTATAGCATGTTGTCGACTGACTATGGGTTACAGGAGAGCAAAAGTATGAGAAAAAACCTTGGCCATACTTTTCTTTTAATGTGAGGGCAGGCAAAATGTGTGTACCCTGGTGGAAATTTAGGATGATGGGGAATGCAAATATGGTAAGCGATGGTGAGCTGAACTACAGACATACAGCCAAATGCACAGTTAAAATCCATACATTGAAATTATCTTATCTGCCAATGGATTTGAAATACTGTTCAGACAGTTATAATAGTCTGGTGTCCCCAGTGCCGGGACAAAGTCATCCAGTGCCCAGGGCAAAGATGCCAAACTGTGCCCCCCCCCTTCCCTCAGGGTTAGGGTCAGGGCGCTCCCATCCCTGCAAAAAAACATTGTGCCCAGGGCAGCTGCCCCTCCTGCCCACCCCTTGTCCCGGCCCTGCGTGTCCCTGCTAGATAGCATAGTCAGGATCTGCTCTCTCTATAACCTCTGTGCAGACCACCTTGCAATCAAGTAGCACAGCCTGGTCCTGGATCAGCCCCTGCTTGTGAGTAGACAACGAATGCGCAGCACACTGATGAAGTCATAGATCTGTTCTCTAGCTGTATCAGCGAATGATCAGGGTTAGATGGAGGGCACTGTGCAATACTTTAGAGCAATCTTTCTCAACCAGGGTTCTGTAGAACCCTGGAGGTTCCTAGTTCAGAGGTTTCTAGGGGCTCCTTGATCAGTGAGAAACTTCTGCCTCCCAGATGAGTAACTAATGACACCAGTGATCTTTTTAGCCACCTGTAATGGGGGGTTCTTTCTATTAACCCTAAATGTAAGGACTATTCTTCCTTTTCACCATCACAATAATGTACAGTGAGCTCTAGAAATAGTAATTACTAGCAGGGGTTCCCTGAGTCCATAGCACGGTTAAGTTGTGTTTTTTATATCTGTTTGGAGTTCAGCCTTAGTCATAACACCATAGTGCTATTAGCCAATAGGGGTGAGCCGACCACACCCCGGTTCGGTTTGCATCCAGAACATGCAAACCGATAAGAACGATAGTGTGCGCAAACTTTTTAACCCCGTTGAAGTCTATGGGACTCGAACGTGAGAAATCAAAAGTGCAAATTTTAAAGGCTAATATGCAAGTTATTGTAAAAGGGTTTGGGGACCCGGGTCCTGCCCCAGGGTACATGTGCAAAAAAACGTTTTAAAAACTGAAGTTTTTTCAGGAGCAGTGATTTTAATGATGCTTAAAGTGAAAAAATAAAAGTGAAATATTCCTTTAAATATCGTGCGTGGGGGGTGTCTATAGTATGCCTGTAAAGTGGCACGTGTTTCCCGTGTTTAGAACTGTCCCTGCACAAAATGAAATTTCTAAAGAAATAAGTCATTTAAAACTGCTTGCGGCTTTAATGTAATGTCTGGTCTCGGCAATATTGATGAAAATCATTGAGAAAAACAGCATGGGTCCCCCCCCCCCAGCCCATTACCAGGCCCTTTGGGTCTGGTATGGATATTAAGGGGAACCCCACACCAAAATAAAAAAAAGGGCGTGGGGCCCCCAGGCCCTACCGTATTTTCCGGCGTATAAGACGACCTTTTACACCTTAATTACACTGCTAAAGAGCGGGGGTCGTCTTATACGCCGGGTGCAGAGGCCGCCAGATGGATGTAAAGCCTGCCGGGTGCTCAGTATTCTGTTAAATACAGTATGCGCGGCTCAGCCAATCCTGGCGGGCGATGCATTCTGTTGCTGAATACAGAGCTTGTTAAGCCTGCTCGGATTGGAGCGGCACGGGCTGATGATGTCACAAGCCTCTGCCAATCCGAGCAGGCTTAACAAGCTCTGTATTCAGCAACAGAGTGCATCGCCCGCCAGGATTGGCTCAGTGCATACTGCAATAAATGTAACCCTTTTCTGCACTGTACTTGCCAATGGAGGCTAATAGACTGTGGACTTCGATTAATACCAAAAGTGGCTGCACCTAGAGGAGAAAGTGTCACCGTTTTCTGGGCAAATTGAGCCAGGAGAGAGGAGAGTGCAGACCTATAGATGGGGTCTGAGCTCTCAGCCTGCCGGGACCAGAGCCATCAGGAGAGAAGCTAAGGGGATCTGCTGCAGTGCCTGCTTACCTCTAGCATGAAGAGAGGATGGACCTGCATCTAAGTCTTCCAGAGCTGCCTTCAGACATTGGGCTTGGATCGGGGCTACGAGACTGCATCCCTGTGTGAGGTAGGGGGTAGTCTTATACGGCGAGTATAGCCCAAAACAATGTTTTCATTGGAAAATTAGGGGGGTTGTCTTATACGCCGGAAAATACGGTATATACTCTGAACAGCAGTATACAGGCGGTGCAAACAAGACAGGGACTGTAGGTTTGTTCTTAAGTAGAATCCGTTTGTAATTTTGAACTGGTACATTTTTAAAGTGTAGCTCCAGCCAAAAAAAATGTTTTTAAGCTTTTTGGAAAACATAAGAAAGGGTTATCACCCCTGTAACATTTGTTTTGCTGTCTGTGCACCTGTTCAGAAGATTTCACCTCACTTTCTGTCCCAATGACAATTGGATTTAGAAAATTTGGGGTTTTTAGGGAAACAAGGATTGGTGATAAAGCATCAGTGGAGAGGAGACACCTTTTTCCCATATTAACTCTTACAGGAGAGAATTTCCCTTTCTAGGGGTAGATTTCCTCTCACTTCCTGTTGTCTCCCTCCGTTTGTAAGTAGGAGTCATTTGAAAGTAGGGGCCTGCCCTATGTACTCTGCAGAAATTTGGGCCTTAGGTGTTGGTGTTGCCACAACACTGTAAGCCCTTACAGTTACTCTTGGTGCGCGCTGGAACGCCCTGCTGTGAAATATTAGATCAAGAATTGTAATTACATGCCCCTGTTGAACAGGGACAGAAAAATTGGAACCCCTCACAGATACTCTAGTTGGAGCGCAGGAATGAGCCCTGCTGCAAAGTATTGCAGCAAAAATTATAATTACACGCCCCTGTTAAACAGGGGCAGAAAAACTGGGCCTTAGGCACTGGTGGTGGTGCCCAGAACCAAAAATGTTCTTACAAGCTATCAACATAAACAGGAGGAAGAGGAAAGTCACTCAGCATAACAGGATAGTCACTCAGCATCAGCATTGGCAATCTTTAAGGGATCTCACATTCCAAAAAAAATGATTCGGTTACATCAGCATCAGGTGCTTGGTAGCTGGTGATCCAAGACTGATTTATTTTTATGAAGGTCAGACGATCGACCGAGTCGGTGGACAGGCGCACCCTGTGATCGGTAACAAAGCCTCCAGCAGCACTGAATGTGCGTTCCGAAAGAACGCTGGATGCAGGACAGGCAAGTAGCTCAATTGCATACTGTGCAAGCTCTGGCCAGTGATCCATCCTCAAGACCCAGTAACCCAGAGGATTTTCTGTGGGAAAGGTGTCTAAGTCTGATCTTGCCCCTAGGTATTCCTGCACCATGTGAATCAGACGCTGGCGATGGTTGCTGGAACCAATCATACCTTGGGGCTGCGGACTAAAAAATTGTCTGAACGCATCGGTCAGATGGCCACCTTCTCCACCGCTCCTTCTGTGACTGACTGAAGCCTCAGCAACACGTTGTCCAGGACCAGGAATTTGTAGCCTCCCAGGCTCTGGAAACGCGTTGCACAAACCTTTTTGCAAGGCCTCCCGAAGATGTTTCATCCTCTGCTCCCTCTGCGATGGCTGGATAAGGTCTGCAACCTTACCCTTGTAATGTGGATCAAGGAGGGTTTCCAGCCAGTAATGATCCCTCTCTTGATACCACGAATACGAGGATCCTTTTGCAGGCTTTGCAGGATCAGGGAGGCCATGCAGCCTTGGTTTGCTGAGGCATTCGGTCCGGAGTCCTCTGGGTCACTCAGGATGACATGATCCGCAGCCACCTCCTCCCAGCCACGTACAAGTCCATTGGTTTCTTGAGACTGTAAATGATCCCTTGAAGACTGCTGCTGATGCTGAGTGCTAGGCTCCACCTCCATGCTGACACAATTCTCCTCCTCTTCCTGTGTGATCGGTGGGCCAGCAGGATCACTGTCTGGATAAAGGGGGCCTTGAGAGGTAAGGAAGTCCTCCTCTTTCTCCCTGTGTTCTGCCTCAAGTGCCCTGTCCATTATTCCACGCAGCGTGTGCTCCAACAGGTGGACAAGAGGGTCAGTGTCACTGATGCATGCACTGTCACTGCTCACCATCCTCGTCGCCTCCTCAAATGGTGACAGGACAGTGCATGCATCCCTGATCATACCCACTGGCGTGGCAAAAAAAAAACAAGCTCCCTGACCCTGTCCTGGTGCCATAGTCGCACAGGTACTCATTGATGGCCCTCTGCTGCGTGTGCAGCAGCTGCAGCATGGCCAACTTTGAGTTCCACCTTGTGGGCATGTCACAGATTAGGCGGTTCTTGGGCAGGTTGGATTCCTTTTGGAGGTCAGCCAGCCGAGCACTGGCATTATATGACCGGCGGAAATGCACACAGACTTTCCTGGCCTGCCTCAGGACATCCTGTAAGCCGGATACCTGCCCAAGAACCGCTGCACCACCAAGTTAAGGACGTGAGCCAAACAGGGCACATGGGTCAGCTGTCCCTGTCAGAGGGCAGAGAGGAGGTTGGTGCCATTGTTGCAAACCACTATTCCTGGCTTAAGCTGGCGTGGCGTCAACCACCTCTGAGCCTGCCCCTGCAGAGCTGCCAGAATCTCTGCCCCAGTGTGGCTCCTGTCCCCCAAGCACACCAGCTCAAGCACTGCATGGCATCTTCTTGCCTGCATACTTGCGTAGCCCCTTGAACGCCTACAGAGCACCGCTGGTTCTGAGGACAAATCAGCACAGGAAGAGGCCATGGAGGAAGAAGAAGAGGAGGGGGTGGAGGAGAGAGGTGTGTCAGAATCACCACTAGTAGAATTTTGGAGACGTGGTGGCGGAACAACCTCCAACACTACTGCACCCTGTCCTGCATCCTTTCCAGCTGCCAGCAGAGTCACCCAGTGGGCCGTAAAAGATAGGTAACGTCCCTGTCCATGCCTGCTGGACCATGAGTCAGCGGTAATATGCACCTTACCGCTGACCGCCCTGTCCAGCGAGGCCAAGACATTGCCTTCCACATGACGGTAAAGAGCCGGAATCGCCTTCCGTGAAAAAAAAGTGGCGTTTGGGAACCTGCCACTGAGGAACCGCACATTTCACAAACTCACGGAAGGGGGCAGAGTCTACCAACTGAAAAGGCAGCAGTTGAAGTGCTAGTAATTTAGCCAAGTTAGCATTCAACCGCTGGGTATGTGAATGGCTGGGAGCAAACTTATTTTGGCAGTGCAGCAGCTGGGGCAGGAAAATTTGCCTGGTACAATGGGACGTTGGTGTACCGATAGCAGATTGCCCGCAAGTACTTGGCAGTGACACACTTAATTCTACACCTTCATTCCTCCCAGTGCAGGTTTCTGAGAGGACTGAAGGTATAGTGGGGTTGGAGATCCCAGCTGATGGGGAGCAAGGAGAGGTCCGCTTTGTTCTTTGGTGTGGGTCTTTTATGTATGCTTGCCAACGGACTGCATGGCAGGTCGACATATGTCTGGTCAAGCATGTGGTGCCCAAGCGGCTGATGTTTTGGCCACGCAAGATACACTTCAGACATATGTTGCAAATAGCAATGGTGCGATCTGATGCACACGTCTCAAAAAAGGCCCACACCAAAGAACTTTTGGACTAACGCAGAGACAGCAGCGCCCTGCACATGCGGAGCTCTGCGGTGTGATGCAGTTGGTATTCTGCCCTAAAGCTGGCCCCTGGAGGGCATCCTGCCTCGTTGGAGATGTGCCTCCTTCTCCTCCTCCTCTCTCCTATGAGGCACCCATGTAGAGTCAGTGACCTCATCATCTACTCCCTCCTCGTCACTGGAGCAAACCTGGCAGTATGCTGCAGCTGGGGGAACATGACTGCCAGTTTGCTGTCCTTCTTGGGCACCCCCTCTCTCTGGGCTCACATAACTGCCTTCCTCAAGCTGGGTACCATCATCGGAGCCCTCAAAACGCTGCGCATCATCCTGCAGCATGTACCCAACACTGTGGTCAAACAGTTCGGGTGACTGATGCCATTGAGCTAATGGAAGAGGCCGCTTTGGCAGCTGCTTTGGCAGACAAAGTACCCTGAGGCTGGGTGAGAGAGGATGAGGAGGATGAAGACGGCTTGGTCATCCACTCTACCAACTCTTCAGCATGTTGTGGCTCAACACGGCCAGCTGCCAAAAAAAAGGACAAGCGTGCCCCACGGCCACGTGCTGATGAGGATGCACCGTGTCCACGACCAGCACTGTTGCCTCTAGACACAGAGCCTGCTTGCCCTCTTTTATTGGCCTGTGAGTGTCTGCCTCTCCTTGTTGGCCTTCCAGACATACTGTCTTTGATGTATTGGAATAGGTACACAAGGAATGGCCTGCAGTGAGATGTAGCTGCACAAAGCTGGGATGTGTATATATATATATATATATATATATATATATATATATATATATATATACTGATTATACTGCAGCTAGCTGAATCAACTGTCTGCCTGTAGTATCTTAGCAACAGTAGAACAGGAACAGTCTGCAGTGTAGCTAAACTGAATACAGTATACTGAGTGATATACAGCAGCTTACTGAATCAACTGCCTGCCTGTAGTATCTTAGCAACAGTAGAAAAGGATTGGAACAGTCTGCAGTGTAGCTAAACAGAATACAGTATTCTGAGTGATATACTGCAGCTTACTGAATCAAGTGCCTGCCTGTAGTATCTTAGCAACAGTAGAACAGGAACGGATCTAGCTAAACTGAATACAGTGTGTATATATATATATATATATATATATATACACACAACGCCTGGGGTGCATATATATACTAAATACACTGACTGCAGCTAACTCAATCGTCTGAGTGCTCTAAGTAACTGAAATGAAATGACACTCTCTCTGTCTCTATCTCTCTCTTTCAACGCCAGAACACACTACATGGCGCCGACGCGCGAGCGGCCTTATATAGTGTGGGGCGTGTACCTAATCCCCTGAGCCATGATTGGCCAAAGGCACCCTGACTTTGGCCAATTACGGCTTTCTGTACTGACGGCGCTGTGATTGGCCAAGCATGTGGGTCATAGTGCATGCTTGGCCAATCGTCAGCCAGCAATGCACTGTGTTGACGCAGTGAATTATGGGCCGTGACGCGCCACTCGAATTTTGCGCGAACGGCCCATATTGTTCGAAATTCGGCGAACGGTCCGAACAGACGATGTTCGAGTAGAACATGAGTTCGACTCGAACACAAAGCTCATCCTTATTAGCCAAGAGCCATTAAGTGTAAACTTGCAAGCTATGTATTCGATAATATATTTGCGATGGGGCATTGAATCAAAGTTGTTCACTAATTTTGCTATGAGGATTGAACACTGAGTGATACACCTATATGCTGAATACATTAAATATATTACCTAGACACTTTCCTCTTGTATCGCATATTAGATTTTGTGACCTCATAGTGACACTACAGAACAACACATTCATCCTTGGCAATATTATTTACACAAAATAAATTATCTTTCACTTCTTCCTTTTTTGTTAATAAATCTCACGAAATTCTCCAAATAGGTTTCCACCAAATCTTCTGCCGCAACCCCAATGTATTAAAGTAATACTTATACTGTGAATTTATATTATACTTCAAAATATATCATGTGGATAGACTTTAAAGTGGCTGTAAACCTCTGAAACGAAAAATGAACAAAGCATATCCTTCTATAGTGTGTACTAGCATCAATACAAAACACCTAGTGTAGTTTCTAGCTGATCTCTCATTCTTCTGCATGAATAACTTCTGACAGTCTAACTTGACACCAATAAATCCCGGGAGACGACCCCCCCAGCACACAGCAGGTGATTGACAGCCTGAGCTGTGCATGTTTCCCTATGAGACTGTGTAGAGGGGGTGTGTCCTTTTCCTTCACTCAGTTCTCAAATTACACTCAGTCCCTTACTCTATGATGTGCAGTGTATTATGTCAGATCCTTGCCCCCTGCTTATTGGAGCTCAGAAATGTTGTGTAAAATGTGTGCTTTAGGAAGTTGTAGAGGAGGGAGGGATGCAGATAAACAGGTGAAACGTATGTAGGAGGATTTGTTTAATCTCTGTGTCTCACCTGAGGCCAGTCACATCAGTTGTTATATGTAGGACAACCACTTTAAACAACCATGTAAGTGCTATATTTCAAACAACTAATATAATAACCAAGCAGTTTACATTTGCCATTCAAGCCTCCTAATATACCATAAATTTCTGATAGACCATCAATGGCTACAAACCAGATTCAGATCCCATACAGCCTTCAGAGCGCAAAAACAGCAGTGTCAACCTTCCCTTGATCTTAAAAATCATGGGGCGTACAAAAGCAATATATGTAATACTAGATCTGATATTTCATATGTTATATGAGATAAGATTCTCTTGTGAGATTGCTACTTGTGTTTCTTATGATTCATTGGATTTATTTCAATGTCTAGTCATCATGTAATTACATGGCAAAAACATCCAAAAAATTTATTTTCATATGGGGAGTACTTTTTGAATGTGGGAAAAACTGCCAAAAATGTCTGCCTCAAGTGGCATCTGCCCCCAACACAGCATTGGCCAAGAAATAGAATTTCACCCTTTGGAGAAGATCTATTTGTTCCTTCCCCACCTGACTGAACCTAATATGCTGCGTACACACGATCGATTTTCTCGACGGTGAAAACACCGTCGAGAAAATCGACGGGAAAAACAAGGGAACGGCTTGGTTCCCTACACACGTCCGTTTTTCCTGACATTTTTTTTTTGGTCGAGAAAAACGACCGTGTGTGGGAAAACTGCCGCGGAAAAAAACGACGGAAATCACGACGAGAAAAATTAGAGCATGTTCTAATTTTTCTCGTCGTGATTAATGCCGTTTTTCCCGTCGGGAAAAATGACAAAAAGCCCACACACGGTCGTTTTTCTTGTTAAAAATTATTATTATTTTTTTCCCGACTGGAAAAATGATCGTGCGTACGCGGCATTATACCTAATCCACAGTGTCTAAAGAATCAGTCAGGCAGTGAATACCTTTACTATAAAATTGTCTATGCATTTCAGTGCCCCCCCCCCCCGTACCTTAAAAACACTGCTTAGTTTTTGAATAAGAAGCCTTTTATCATTGTCATACCTGTAGGCCATGTAAATAGGTTGGTGACTTCCCATCTAGGCAGGATGGGCCTGGGTGTTGGGTTTACACCCCTCAACTTTGCAGCAACAAGTGCTCTGGCTTGTTCAAAACCATCTCATGTTCAGAGTGTCTCTCCTCTGTCGCACAACGCTGAATGCAGAGAGAGACACACTGCCCATACATGGGTTTTAAATGAGCATAATAGGAATTTTTTGAGACATGACTCAGAATGTGGCACCACATCCAAATATAAATACAGAAAGAAAAAAAAAACAAAGGTGAATATGGACTTTAAATTGGTGGCTACCAATTTAAAGTCCATATTCACCTTTGTTTTTTTCTTTCTGGGTTTTAACCTCCCTGGCGGTTTTCCCGAGTGTGGATCGGGGTGAGATTTCAGTACCATTAGCGGTAACCCCGGGCCACACTCGGGATTGCATTGCAGGATCCTGGTGCAGTATACTTACCTTGTCCCCAGGATCTTGCGATGTCCCCCCGCTGTGTCCGTGGTCTGTGTCCTCCGCTCGATGCCTCTGTGTGCCAGGCTCCATTCCCTGCGAGCGTCACGACGCACGGGGGCGGAGCCTGGAGGCAAATTCAAAAATGACAAAATTCATAATACATACAGTACCCTGTAATCTTACAGATTACATTACTGTATGAAATTATTTCATATCCCATTTGTCCCTAGTGGTCTGTCCAGTGCCCTGCACCCAGTTTTATATTATAAAAACTGTTCTTTCTGCCTGGAAACTTGAGATTGTCCATAGCAACCAAAAAGTGTCCCTTTATGTCAAAAGTAGTTTTTGACCAGCTAGAAAACAGCGATAATAAATAAGAACACTTGCAGAATTGAGCGATAGTGAATAGTGGGGAAATTCATTTTATTATAATTATTATATTATTGTAATTATTTATAGTTATTATATTATAATTTATAATTTTGTGTTTCAAACTTTATCATACCCGGGATGTCTACTAGACTCTTGTTTGGACAGATTAAAGTGTGTTATTACTAAGAATTACAGGCCTACAATATAAAACGCCAAATTTCTATGCAAAACAATTGTACCGCTTTGAGACGCAAAAATCTGACATAATCATACCGCCAGGGAGGCTACATGAGCTAGAGGGTATTTTCCTGCAAGGGGCGCGTGGCTAACGTCCATCCCGTCTTGCCATCTAGGTAGGCCAGAGGGTCACCTACCTGGGAGTTTTTTAGACAGGCTTGGGAGAGTCTATGAACAGCCTACTGGTATTATATTGAAAAGCAGCTTCTTATTAAAAAGCTGATTTTTTTAACCACTTAAATACCGGACACTTTTCACTTTCAATAGGTCATTATTAAAGTTTTGGAAGATAAATGGTATAACTTGTACAAGTTTTCAATGTAATCAAAATTGTAAAATAAAAAGGTACAGAGTGCGGCTGTGAGCCATAGAAAACAGTAACAGCTATGATAATACAGATCAATAAGTACGGTGTGATATGAGTTAGGTTTACAGTAACAATAAACTTATTACCAGCTATACCGCACACTTTTACCTCCTTCCTGCTCAGGCCACATTTCAGTTTTCAGTGCTGTTACACTTTCAATGACAATTACTTTGTGCCCAAAGGAAATTTGTATCTTTTTTTTCAGACAGTTGGAGCTTTCTTTTGGTGGTATTTAATCACCACTGGGTTTTTTACTTTTTGTCAAATTAACAAAAAAGACAAAATCATTTTTTTGTTACTGTTATAAAATTTTGCAAATAAATAATCTTTCTTCATAAATTAGGCCAAAATGTATTCTGCTACATTTCTTTGGTTAAAATAACCCAAACCAGTGTATATTATTTAGTCTGTGTAAAAGTTATAGAGTCCACAAACTTTGGTATATGTATTTGAAATGTATTGAGGATGCTGAAATGCATGGGAAATTCTATTGTAAAGCGGAACTAAGTTGTATACCCGGAAGCAATTATACCTGCCAAAGCTTTTGTATTTCTGTCCATCTGGCCCTGAGATTTACACAGTCCTGCCAGATATCGAAGAAGCATAAGCACACTGATGTTATGTCTTGTCAACTCACTCTGCTCTCTCCTTGCTGTCTGCATGTACAGTACCATTTTGGCACATGTGCATACATCACACCTGAGTGGCTGCTAGTGCTGACACTCCCTCTTCCAGTATGATTGATGCTGTACAGGTATTACAGTTGGCCAGTACCAAGACAAATTCAAGTGCTTAAAGCGAAGCTCCACCCAAAAGGGGAAGCTCCGCTTGTCTGCCTCCTCCCCCCCTCCTGTGCCACATTTGGCACCTTGTGGGGGGGAAGGGGGAGTGGGTACCTGGTTTTGACAGGTACCCTCTCCTACTTTCTGCTGAGTTCACAGCGGCAAACTCAGCTGGAAGTTCGACCCTTGCTGCAGCCGGCCCATTAAGAAAGCAAAGCGCAATTCACGTATACGCAGTAGGAAACTGGCTGTGAAGCCGCAAGGCCAGTTTCCCTTACCCAAGATGACAGCTCCAGCACCCGAGAGCGGATTCAGGAATCGGCTTGAGTGAGGACACCGCAGGATCCCTGGACAGGTAAGTGCCCTAATAGTAAAAGTTAGCAGCTACAGTATTTATAGCTGCTCACTTATAATTTTCTGGTGGGAAAGGGGGGTTGGGGGTTGGAGCTCCTCTTTAAAACATGTAGTATTTACAAATATTCTATTAAATACAGTATATACTTGCATGATTCTTTTGTTTTTTTATATTTGGTATGGAGTTTTTTTTTATATCTGCATGGGGCAGGCTATGGTGAACTTTTTGTATATTTCCCGTTCCATTCTTTGGTTCACTACATCTAGAAGCTATTGTAAAACAACAGTTAAAGTAACACATAGTCACCAGGACACTGCAATTCTACATCAGTAATAAGCATTCACTGCATTCACTTCTTGCCTGATAGTCAAATATTGTCAGAATTGGCCTGAGATTAGCTCTGTTTCTTATTACCAAGGTACCCATACACACGGACGATCATTGTCCAGTTTCAGCTTCAGCACAGGGGAATTGGCCAATGATTACTGTGTCTTTGGGTGGTGGAAGACACCCTGGGCTGATCATTCTTGGTGGAAGAAGATCCTGGCAACGGGGAATATTTTTAGACTGTTCCTACAGTTAAGCCTCGTACACGCGGCCGAGAATCTCGTCAGGAAAAAAACAGTCGTTTTTCCTGACAAGATTCTTGACAAGAATCTTGTCTCGGCCGAGGGTACACACACGCTCGATTCAAAAGAACGCGCTCGTCACATTCGATGCCGTCGCCGCCATCTTGCTACACCCTACCTATGCCTAGGAAGCTACCGCGCATGCGTCAAAGTCATTTCGAGCATGCGTGGGTTTCCACGGCGACAGGTGAGTGTACACACTTTCGGGTTTCTCGTCGAGAAACAAGCCGACAAGAATCCCGACGAGAAAAAAGAAAGCAGGTTTTCTTTTTTTCTCGTCTAGATTCTGGCCAGTTTTCTTGACGAGAAACCTGAAAGCCCCGTACACACGTGCGGTTTACAGGCATACCCCACTTTTAAGTACACAATGGGGTTTATTTACTAAAGCTGTAAAGTGCAAAATCAGGCTCACTTCTGCATATAAACCAACAAGCTTCCAGGTTTTATTACCAGGCTTAATTGAACAAGCCGGGCTTAGAATCTCATTGGTTTATATGCAGAAGTGAGCCTGATTTTGCGCTTTCCAGCTTTAGTAAATAAACCCCATTGTGTACTTAAAAGTGGGGTATGCCTGTACTCGGCAAGAAAGCTCTGCAAGTACTTTTCTTGCCGTTTCTTGATGAGAAAACCGGCCGTGTGTACGAGGCTTTACTCATGAAATAAGGCTGAGAGTGCCAGCAAATTCTCTTTGACAACACTATCATGCATACTCAAGTAATATACTATGAGCATGTTTATAAGCAAAGCAATTATTGAGAAAGATAATTCATCGGTTGAAATGTAACTTCTCTTCTAGCTTTACATCCCATAAGTATCAGGTGGTGAAGACTTTCATTTTAGCTCTAGGTGGTGTCCTGTATTGCGGATCCCAAGGGACAGTGGGCTTTGGAAAGACTGTGGCCGGGCAACCAAATTCTGCAAGCTAGCCAGTTTAAAGTTACACCTCACTGAGAATGATCAAGAAAGGACATAGTGACAGTGGAGTTAATAATACATAAACATGATAAATAGGAGGACTTCCGCAGGCAGGGAAATGCCTGACGACTGGTTCAAGAACCCTTAAGCCCGGTTCACATAGGGGCGACTCGTCAGGCGACTCGGTCGCCTGACGAGTCGCGTCCCGCGCTGTTCAAAGGAACCGTTCTAATAGGAGCGACTCGAGTCGCTCTGACTTAGAAAAAGGTTCCTGTACTTCTTTGGGGGCGACTCGGGGCGACTTGCATTGACTTCTATACAGAAGTCATTTTGCAAATCGCCTCTCAAGTCGTCTTGAGATCGCCTGCACGAGTCGCCCCCAAAGTCGTGCCGCCCCTGTGTGAACGGGGCTTCAGACAAAAGCTTCCAGTGCACTTGTACAAGTGGTGTTTGCTTAGTTTTTCCTAAGTATCTAGAATAAACAATGAACAGTATAGTCTGAAGAGAACAAACAAATATTTATCAGTTGAAGCTGGGCATGTACGTTCTTTATGCTAAACCATGATTTATGTCTTGGCTTCTCCATTATGCTCTTTCATTCTACTCTACAGATATTCCGGTTAAAAGGATTCATAATTCAAAGGAACGTTTAGGTTAAGATACCTGTTGGATTTGTTTCCGAAGCACTGCAGCTCATAGTGCTTCTCTAAAGAAGGCTATCAGGAAAATATGTGAGGACCCATGCCCTATGTCACCTACACACCCATATCATTACACATTAGAGCCCTTCTAGCCAGTAGTGTACCCATATGTACAGTATCTCACAAAAGTGAGTACACCCCTCAACATTCTTTTAAAATATTTTATTATATCTTTTCATGTGACAACACTGAAGAAATTACACTTTGCTACAATGTAAAGTAGTGAGTATACAGCTTGTATAAAAGTGTAAATTTGCTGTCCCCTCAAAATAACTCACACAGCCATTAATTTCTAAACCGCTGGCAACAAAAGTGAGTACAACCCTAAGTGAAAATGTCCAAATTGGGCCCAATTAGCCATTTTCCCTCGCCGGTGTCATTTGACTCGTTAGTGTTACAAGGTCTCAGGTGTGAATGGGGAGCAGGTGTGTTAAATTTGGTGTTATCACTCTCACTCTCTCATACTGGTCACTGGAAGTTCAACATGGCACCTCATGGCAAAGAACTCTCTGAGGATCTGAAAAAAAGAATTGTTGCTCTACATAAAGATGGCCTAGGCTATAAGAGATTGCCAAGATTTTGAAACTGAGCTGCAGCACGGTGGCCAAGACCATACAGCAGTTTAACAGGACAGGCCTCGCCATGGTCGACCAAAGAAGTTGAGTGCACGTGCTCAGTATCATATCCAGAGGTTGTCTTTGGGAAATAGATGTATGAGTGTTGCCAGCATTGCTGTAGAGGTTGAAGGGGTGGGGGGTTAGCCTGTCAGTGCTCAGACCATACGCCACACACTGCATCAAAATTGGTCTGCATGGCTGTTGTCCTAGAAGGAAGCCTCTTCTAAAGATGATGCACAAGAAAGCCTGCAATTCTAT
The DNA here is from genome assembly GCA_029206835.1 of Rana muscosa. Classification (NCBI taxonomy): domain Eukaryota; kingdom Metazoa; phylum Chordata; class Amphibia; order Anura; family Ranidae; genus Rana; species Rana muscosa. The sequence continues at coordinate 159,841,574 of CM055116.1, read as the reverse complement.
GCCTGAAGGTAAAAAAAACACTTCTATGTGCAGCTGCCCACAGCCCCCCCTAATACTTACCTAAGCCCCATCTCAATCCAGCAATGTACACGACAGCAGTGGCTCTCCTGGGTCTCTTCCACCTCATTGGCAGACAATTCAGTGGGAGCCATTGGCTCCTGCTACTGTCAATCACAGCCAGTAAGCCAATGAGGAGAGAGCAGGGGCGAAGCTGAGCCGCACTTCATGTGAGCCTCTGCATTCCTCTTGCCATTGCTTGTCTCAGAAAAATGCTCACAGCTGATGAATCATTCGTCTCTTTCATTGCTGTTGTTGGATCAGCTGCGGCAGGAGAGGAGGGGGGCAGGCCAGATCTCATAACTATGGGTAGAAAGCACTTAAAAACATGGGACAAGGTATTACATGTACTTTAAAAAAGCTGAGTAATGTGGCGCTTACTGAATAATATTAATAAAACGCAATAAGGTGTTCTTAATAAACAATATATCAATAGTATCAAACTACATGCCTATTTAGAATGCAGAATTGTGTCCAATCTTCGCAGAAAGTGCAAATTACAGTGGCATCAACAATATCAAATTTTCACAGAGATGGGCAAGATTCAAAAAATAAAGTGCAAAATGCGCCAAAAAGGGATAAAAAAAGTGCAAAAAAAGGTGTCCAATCACAAAACAGATAAAGTGCAAGTGCAAAAAATCCAATTAAATTTCCACCATCTGATGTGTGCTATTGGTTTGCCCCAGCCTCTCACCTCATACAGGTCAAATCAAGCCTCTCTGTTGATGGAGTACTAATTCCACAGCAAACAATTGATTTACAGCAAATCCAAGGCAAGGCGACACCAACCTAAGAATCAATCTCCTGGCTCATCCAATACAGATCACATGTAATGAAAGAAGAGGGGGCTCCATGGTGTAGTATTCCAGTAAATTTATTTATAGAAAAAAATGTAGTAAATCACAGTTTAAGATAGCACAATTCAGCTTAAACAGACTAACATTCTTATGTAAATATATCCTGATATGGAACAGAATATAAGCTTTGTTAGAATATTACTGAATATTACTGTTACCATGACAGCAGACTCCGCTATTTAAACCGGCCTTCGTACACCCGACTCCATACCCTTTGATGAAGTCACGTGTTCAGTGACGCAACACGTCAGGAAGGAGCCGGGTGTCGTCACTTCCAGTTGCGGCCGAGACCGGAAGTCCCCACGTTTGCTAAGCTGAATCGTGCTATCTTAAACTGTGAGCTACTACTTGTTTTCTAAATAAATGTTCTGGAATACTACACCATGGAGCCCCCCTTCTTTCATTACATGTGACCTGGATGGGATGAACTGGTAGATTGACTCTTAGGTTGGTGTCGCCTTGCTTTGGATTTTCTGGAAATCAATTGATTGCGGTGGAATTAGTACTCCATCTACAGAGAGGTTTGATTTGACCTTTATGAGGTGAGAGGCTGGGGTAAACCAATAGCGCACATCGGAAGGTGGAAATTTAATTGAATTTTTTGCACCTGCACTTTATCAGATGAACTGTTTTTTCTTAATTTATGATTGTAAACAATTTTTTTTCACTTTTTTATATCCCCTTTTTGGCGCATTTTGCACTTTATTTTTTGAATCTTGCACATCCCTATGAAAATTTGATATTGTTGATGCCACTGTTATTTGCACTTTCTGCGAAGATTAGACACGATTCTGCACTTTATTTTTATATATGTAATTTATACATTAGTCATGTAGTTTGATGCTATTGATTTGATTTGTTTATTAAGAACACCTTATTGCATTTTATTAATATTATGCAGTAAGCGCCACATTACTCTTCTTTTTTATCTATTTAGTCTGGAAACACCATTTATGTTGCCAGCTACCCAGTGGCTGTGCCTCCATAGTGGGCGCAGGAGTGCAGCCCCCTCTCGCTCCTGCGCCCGTCACTCACCACAACAATACATAGGTTCATGCATTGCATGAACCTATGTATTGTCGCTGCCGCCCACTATTCAGATGGCCGGCCCCCTGTTGAGCGCCGGCCATCTGAATAACAGCGGCTGGTTGGTGTTTGGAAGTGCCTATCAGAACCAGCGGCTCTGATAGGCTTCTGGATTACAGCCTGAGGGCTGTAATCGGCTTCCAAATAGCTAACCAGAGGACGCACGGGGGGTGCGTTCCCTGGTTAACACTGACAGGCGTTTCAGCCAATCAGGTTCACCAGGTCTGGTTACCGGTAACCTGATTGGCTGAAGCGACATCGAGGGCGGGAGAAGACATTGAGGACGGGAGAAGGACGGCGCTGACCCGAGGAAGGTAAGTGCAGGGCTGGGGGGAAACTGGCTGTATATGGGGACAAACTGGCTGCATTTGGGGACAAACTGGCTGCATATGGGGACAAACTGGCTGCATATGGGGACAAACTGGCTGCATTTGGGGACAAACCAGCTGTATTTGGGAGGAAACCAGCGGCATTTGGGGACAAACTGGCTGTATTTGGGGGGAAACTGGCTGCAATTGAGGGGGCAAACTGGTGGTGTTTGGGCACAGTGGCTGCGTTTAATGGGCACAGTGGCGGCAATTGATGTTTTTTTTTTTCAGTTTGTTTGCGCCCCCCCAAAAATTTTGAGCACCAGCCGCCACTGCAGCTACCTATTAGCCTTCGTTTTATTATTATTATTTTGGTTTGCGCATTAGTACCCATATTTTATTACATGTACTTTGTCCCATAAGAAAAAGAACTGGAAAAAACTATTGATAGATTTTCTTTAAGTACAGTTGGATCGGTTCAATTACTTGCGATATCACGATTAATCCAGTAAAAAAGTGTGAAAGTTCTCTTCTGTATAAGGAGAATGCTTTTTTTTACCTGCCCCTTTGGTATCATCACTGTGTTAAAGGGGTCCACTGACAGGGAAGTACACAGTCTTCATTTGTAACAATCTCTGTATGTTCCATCATGTCTGTTCTACATTAATAAGCTCCCACTTTAGGGCACAGACGACTGCATCTGATAGTTGCAGCAAGATTAGGAATTTCCAAATAACAGGCCGTGGGCAGGAGGGGTTATCAGAAGAGAACATTTGTCAACACTGAAGTATTTTTTGATTGTGAGTCAAACTAATGCTTTCTATTTGTTGCGTTTGCATTTATAAATGAGGCTTTTGAATCTGTTATGTTGGCTGTCAGGAATTCTTTCATGTGCTTTAGTTGGAAAGGGCAGTCGTGCTGAACAGTAACACATTGAGTGGTACAGTGTGGGTGATTGATGTCTTATGACAGTAAATATTCCTTAGAAAGTATTTTAAACTTTACTCAGAATGAGATTTTTCTATCAATGCTTTTTTTTGTGATGTTATGGTACACAGCAAGTGATCTGTCTTGTTTACTATGTCACTGTGTTGAGAGAAGTTGTAATGCTGTCTTTTTTATGTCACTGTTTATCAAGAATTGTAGCTTTTGGACAGCAGGATAGGGAGCAGCGATGGCATTCTCAGAACAAAAATATACATGCCAACCAATCAAATGTATCCCCCTATTCTTTGTTCTAGACCACGGTTGTCAAGTCAGATTGGCTAATTACTGTACTTTGAATCTATCTGCATCCAATGTGCAATGCTGTACTGTATGCTTTGTGGCTGCACCCATAACTGTTGCCTATAGGGGACAATTAGATTTCAAATGTCAGGTTCAAGAATAAAATTCAGCTTCTTGCTTAGCTCATCACCCCAAAGGGGTTGTAAAGGCTCAAGGTTTTTTCCCCAATTAATTCTATGCAGGAAGGTAAAAAGAAACTTCTGTTGGCAGCTGTCCACAGCCCCCACTAATACTTACCTAAGTCCCATCTTAATCCAGCGATGTGCACAACAGCAGCAGCTCTCCTGGGTCTCTTTCACCTCATTGGCAGAGACAGCAGTGGGAGCCATTGGCTTCTGCTACTGTCAATCACAGCCAGTGAGCCAATGAGGAGAGAACAGGGGCGGAGCCGAGCCACACTGCATATGTGAATGGACACACCGAGCCTGCTCGGGTGCCCCATAGCAAGTTGCTTGCTATGGGGACACTCGGCAGGAGGGAGGGGCCAGGAGCACTGGCATGGGACCCAAAAAGTGCAGGATTGGGGCTGCACTGTGCAAAACCACTGCACAGAGCAGGTAAGTAAACAAAAACATATCTGCCTTTATCACTTTAAGTCCCCATTCACACCTAAATGATTTGAAGTGCGTGATCAGAAGCACTTCAATGCTTCTGAATGCAGTAAGGTAACAAACAAAAAAAACTTCTGCCCTTACAACCACTTTAATCCTGATTCACAAGATATGGAAGCTATAATGGTTGGAACATACCTACATATATACAGAGATATACAGATGTACAGAGAAAATGGAAATTTATCTAAAAAGTTTTATTTTCAGGAGTAAACAAGTTTGAGAAAACTGAGAAATTCCAGTGCTATATTTCCAAAATCTCAGTATTAGAGAGATGTATGTGAAATTAATGCAGAGCTTTGCAACCTTATTGTGGCAGTTGGCGTTTTTTTGGATGTCATTGTACTCAGAGATGATGTGTGATTTAGAAATGTTACTGGGGCAGATTTATTTTTCAAATTATAGAGATCAATTACGCTCATGCAAGTGTCAGCCAACATGGATAATCCTCTCCCCAGACTCATCCAAACACTGCTCATCTCCAATGTGACCGGGCTGTTAAATGGAGGATCTCTCGTGGATATGGGTTGTCTCAGGTACATAGATTAATGGAAGGGAGAGGCTTCATGGTGTAGTACTCCAAACATATATTTATTAAAAAATATGTAGCACATACATACGGTCCCAGCTGATGCTTCTTACGGGGAAACGCGTCAGGTGGAGCAGCATTCCTTGACGTCACCACTTATCAGCCTGTTGGCAAGATCCACGGCTGTATTACCACTGTGATTTTCACAGTTTTTCTTGAATGCAAGTGCTACATGTTTTTTTATAAATATACGTTTGAAGTTCTACACCATGAAGCCTCTTCCTTCCATTACAACCCGGAGACAGATGATCCATATTCAAGAGATATCCTCCATTTAACAGTTCAGTCACATTGGAGAGGAGCAGTGTTTGGAGGAGTCTGGGGAGAGGATTATTCGTGTTGTCTGACACTTGCATGAGCGCAATTGATCTCTATAATTTGAGATCCAACTGTTCTGGTATGGGTGCTGACCTTGTCCCCCAAAGCACCCACCCCCCCCATGTTGAGGGCATGTGGCCTGGTATAGTTCAGGAGGGGGGGGGCGCTCGCCTTTCCTGACGTGCCTGGCTGCATGCTCGGATAAGGGTCTGGCATGGATTTTTGGGGGGACCCTACGCCTTATTTTCTAAAAATGTTGACGTGGGGGGGGGGGGTCCTTCTCCAAATCCATACTAGACCCGAAGAGCCTGGTATGGATCTGGGGGGGGGTCCCTACACAGTTTCTTTTGCAGGCAATTTGTCGGTTGTTAGGGACGTGGCAGACGGCTTCCCGGCCCCCTCCTTAGCTATCAGCTATATACAGTGTGTTTAAAGAGGGGGAAAAAAAGGGTTTAAAACCGGATGTCAGCGGATTGGATGTAAGTGGATGTTGACTAACATCCGTTTTCCGTTTTTCGTCCGTTCCGTTTTTTTGATGGATGAAAAATAGGGCTTTCATCTGTTCAAAAAAAACGATGTTGACTAAAGCGGATGAAAATGGATGCAAATTAATGATCATCCGCTGTCATCCGTTTTTCCATAGGAATGCACTGATGTCCGTTTTTCATCAACAGATGGATGAAAAACCGACGAATGGTCTGTATGTGTGAAAAGGGGCCTAACAGAATAGCATTATTTTTTATAGCTGTGTGAGCCAAACAGTTATACAGGGGTGTCAGAGCTGCGCGATCATGTGACAGCACCAAACAAGAGTAAATAAAGCATTTACGATCAGATTTTCTAAGCAACAGTAAGCAGCGTTTGTATAAGCGTTTGTATAAGCATAGGGTAGGTGGGCTAAATTCAGAAAGCTGTGGCCGCTTATTCGCTTCCAGTTTAGTATCCATTGTCGGTATTCCCTCCCATGAGCCACAGCAGCCACTCACGACACAGGGTAGCTGGAGCTGTGCGATCACGTGACCGCACAAAGGCAGTTGGATGCATTTTGAACTGCACTCCAACTGCACAGAGAGCCCAAAATCAAGGTAATCCTACGAGTATAGTTCACATCGATGCATTGCATTTCAGTGCAGTTAAAAAAAAGTAGAGCATGCTGCTTTTTTCCACACCACAAATGCAGGTAACTCACTACAAACGTGCTTCAAATGCACCGCACTGCACCCCTTCAGGCCAAGAAAGCCAAGCCCAAAAAAGTATAGAAAAAATGCACTGCAAACGCAATTCTAAACACAGCAGAAAATGCCAGCAAAACGCATTCAAGCGTGCATCAAGCGCGCTTTAAATGCATTTAAACATGCAGTCAAAAACGTACAGTTTTATATGCAGTTTTTGGTTGAATGGGCCCTAAAAAGAAGGTACTTACAATGAGATTTGTTTACCAACCGTATGCAATATGTGCATAAATGGAATGGAGATGTATTTACTGTATTTATTTTATTAAGTTTGTTTTCCTTTTCTACTACCTTTAGTGCCGGTTCACACTGGGGCAACACAACTTCCAGCACGACTTTACAAGGCAACTTGGAGACGACTTGAGCGCGACTTCAGCGCTACTTGGAGCGACTTACAACGTGACTTCAAGTCGCCTCCAGGACAGGCAACTTTGCCAGTGGCCAATCATATAATAATCAGCTCTGTGGGAGGGAGGGGTTTGCCTTAGAAAACTATTTTCACTTCCTGGAAAGTTGCTTCTGTTAAGACAGTGATCCGACTTTGGAGGCGACTTCCATTGAAATCAATGGGTACAAGTTGCCTAGAAGTCGCCTTGAAGTAGTACAGGAAGGAACCTTTTCTGAAGTCGGAGCGACTACATTAAGACGGCTCCATTCACTTCAATGGAATTTCTCATATCGGGTGACTTGGGGCGACACAAGTCGGATCCCAAGTCGCTGTAGTGTGAACCGCCACTAAAAGTAATTTTTGATCTGACTTTCATATTTTTACATGCTTGCTTTTCCATACATTTATTGGTGTATTAAAATGAAAGGTTTGCAGATGAGCCTACTCAGAAATTAAGAAAATATTACCCTATGTATGCATAGTGCATATTGATATTTATAGTACCCTTTATATGTGTGTTTCTTTTTATGTATCGCTTTGCTCATAATACATTCAGTGGTACATTTTTGTAATGGATGAAGTATACTTAGAAAAGATAAAATCTTTTATATTTTGCTAATGTCTCCATCAAATTTTTATGTCTGTAAAGTCAGCGTACTTGGAACACATTGGAACATTCCGTTTTTTGTGACGTTCTCATGTTTGGGACGGGTTTATTTAGAGCCATTGTCAATGAGCTTTTGTTATGTGCCAGAAATGCTTTTCTCACTATACAAGCCTTATGGAAATGCAGCTCATAAGCGAATAAATGCACTTGTCAATTAATTCTAAATGATCTTAGAAGCTTAAGAATACTAAAAGCATGGTACATGCTACAGAGCAAAGTTCATCAATACCGGAGTTTCTGCAGTTTTGTGATGTCATTCTCATACAATGTACTGTATGTGGTTCATCAGCTTTGTGATGACAGTACATGACACAGATGTTAATATACATTTTTTGAGACTGCACTACTTAGGGGTCTACAAAATTTTGCATAACTATTCACCCAGTAAATTTGCATGTAATTCAATCTGTGCGAATTGGGCAAAAACAAATGTTTGTAAGGCTATTTTCTCTTCTTTTATTATGGGTAAATAGTTATTCGGGTAATATAGGTAAATATAGTAAAATACTGCATTATGGCCAAAATTTGAAGCTGAGGAATATAGGAAATACATACATCTTTGTAGCATGATATACTGGGGTGGATTTACTAAGGGCAAATTGACTGTGCACTTTGCAAGTGCAGTTGCTCCAGTGCTTAGTAAATGAGATGAAGCATCACTTTATCACTTTGCAAAGAATTCTCAATCACAAGCAAGGAAAAAAACAGCATTTTTGCTTGCACATGATTGGATGTTGGAAATCAGCAGAGTTCCCCTATATTACTAAGCTCTGGAACAATTGCGCTTGCACAGTGCACAGTCTGCAGTGGCGGCTGGTGTTTTTTTGTTTGGAGGCGGCGGCAAACAACCACTACCCGCAGAACCTCAACCTCCCCCCCGCGCTGTCTGTCGGTCCACCGGGACTTACCCCATCGGCAGGCACATCAGGGATTGGCGGGCACACAGCATCGGGGATCGGCAGGCACACAGCATCAGGGATCGCCGGGCACACAGCATCTGGGATCGGCGGGCACACAGCATCTGGGATCAGGCTGCGGGAGGCATCTGGTAGCGTCTCCTGTGTCCTCTTCTCTTCTGAGATCACGGCAGAGCTTCCGCCATTCATCTCCTCCCCACCTCCTAGGCGTCCAATAGGATCGCCTGACCTTTCAGCCAATCGGGAAATGGGTATCAGACCTGCGCTTCCTGATTGGCGGAGAGGCGATTCAGTGTTAGAAAAGCAAATATTAATTTGCTTTTCTAACACACCTGGGTGGGCTCAGAGCGCAATTCCCTGCACTCCGAGTCCACCCTGTTTTGAAGCCAATTAGAGCCTATGGCTCTAATCAGGTGCTTCAACAAACAACCCCCGCCACTGTAATTCAGGCGCCTGGCATCCTGAAAGGGGCCGGATGCATGAATAGGGGATGGCAGCGGTGGCTGTGGATAGATTCATGCTATGCATGAATTTATCTATTAACCATATAGGGGGGTGATGTGGATAGAGGGGGCGGCGCCCGTGCTGCATTATTGGACAGGCCGCTGCTGACAGTCTGCCTTTAGTAATTCCACCCCATAATGTAGCAATTCTGGAGAACGTTGGGGTTCTATGCAGATTTTTATTTTAAATAGACCCCTCAATGATTATGCAGTTTGAAGTTAAAGCGGAGTCCCAAACAAAAGTGGAACTTCTGCTTTAAAGACTCCTGACCCCCTGAAATGCCACATTTGGCATATTTTTTTGGGGGGGAGGGGAATGGGCACCTAGTTTTGACAGGTACCCAGCTCCCACTTCCGCACATGATGCCGCAGCGTCAAGCGGAAGTTCTTCTCTCTCCCCTCCCTGCAATCTTCTGGGACACGATTGCCCGGCCATTCAGAACAAACGGCACGAATCGTGCATGTGCTATGTGAACCCGGCTGTGAAGCCGCAAGCTGTCACAGCCGGGTGCCCACGCTTGCAATACCGGCGCCACGGAGAGGAGATGGAGAGAAACGTGGCTTCGGGCAGCCGCATTGCTGGACCATAGGACAGGTGAGTGTCTGTTTATGAAAAGTTAGCAGCTACACTTTTTGTAGCTACTGACTTTTAATAAACACCGAAATGGGTGGAAATCCGCTTTAAGACAGGTATGGCTACTTAAATCAAATTTATGTCACTACGCTTCGGGCAGGTGTGATTATATAGTTAATGACATCATTTACCTGAGATAAATGTGGTTATACAGGTTTCTGTGTCTATGTACAGAAAGCCCATTGCTATGCAGTTTTTTCATTTCACTGTATTTGAGAAATATGCAATTATGCAGTTTTTATGTTACTATTCTAAGGACAGATTTCATTTTAAAATTTGTGTGATATCAATGTATTTCTGATTTATGTGGATATTCATTTTTATGTCACTGTTCCTGGGATAGATGTAAATGTGCAAATTTATTATACTGTATTTGGCTCATCTGAATATACTTTTGCATGATGTCACTCAACTGGAAGCCAATATATTTAAAATAGAGCTTGGGCTTGATTTTTTTTCTGTGGGTACACCCAATGTGTAAAAAAAACTTTATAAAAATTGTACATACCCTTCCCACATTTAAGAGTTGTCCCTGATATCCTTGGTCCAGCCCTGGAGGTCCTACTCGGGGCAGAAAGACACATGTCATTCTGCCTATTTCCTGTGAGCCAAGTCTGGCATTTACATGCCCCCTAGGAGGTGCATTATGTAGACTGGGCTAATAGTACTCCAGAACTGAGAGGCGCTTGCATATCAAGTCTTTTTTTAGTGCAATGCAGTAGTGTGAACTGACATCAAAGGAAACAAGGCAGAATGTTTTGTTTCCTTTGTTTCTTTGCTTTGGGACTGGGCTGGACAGCATTGCCCAGTGCAAATGGTGCGAATGGGCCCTCAAAGTGTATCTAAAGCTAAAAACAAAAATTGAATATATTGCAGTATTCCAGTCCTTAGATGTGTTGGCTGCATCATTTTATTTTTTTCAGGATTTTTTTCTTTCATTTTATCTGGTAATCCTGGGAATAACACACTTCCTGTCCCAGGGTGGCTATGCTCACGTCTTCACTGAATCTATGGCGAGAACCATAGTAGTTGAAACCCAGGTTGGACTACAAATTTCCATGTCTTAATCTCCAATTACATGGTGGATTGGAGGGATTTGTATTTTACTCAAGAAAGATAAGGTTGTGTGTGCTTTCTTTTCAGCTCACAGGAAGTAACATGGATCACTAGGTATTTTGCGTATTTTCCTGAAAAATTAAAACAAATGCAGCCACTATACAATCTTTAAAAACGTTATTTTCATCATTTTATGTGTTTTTGGCCCGCAAAATGCATTAGGATGTAGGTATGGTTGCATTAGCCTCTTCAGCATTTTAGATGTGTCTAGTATGTCCAAATTCAGAAAACATTAAAACAAACTGATACCTACAGTGGCTTCATTTTGCAGTAAGCTCTTGGCATTTCTATAAAAGTGATCTGGGCATCTGTAAAGGTGCCCAATCAATTTGAGCTACTTGCAGGTGCCACCCCCCCATAGTGGTTCCCTGCTACTTCTGGGAGCCCAGGACCACAACTGACAATGTCAGGATGGTGAGTAGTGATGAGCCGAACACCCCCGGGTTCGGTTCGCACCAGAACCCGCGAACGGACCGAAAGTTCGAACGAACATTAGAACCCTATTAAATACAATGGATGCGAACGTTCGAATTCTAAAGTGCTAATTATAACAACTATTATGCATGTTATTGTCCTAAAAAGGGTTTGGGAACCCGGGTTCTGCACCAGGGGACATGTATCAATGCAAAAAGAAGTTTTAAAAACGGTCGTTTTTCGGGAGCAGTCATTTTAATGATGCATAAAGTGAAAAAAAAAAGTCAAATATTCCTTTAAATATCGTACCTGGGGGGTGTCTAAAGTATGCCTGTGAAGTGCCACGTGTTTCCCGTGTTTAGAACTGTCCCTGCACAAAATGACACTTCTAAAGGAAAAAAAAGCCATTTAAAACTGCTTGCGGCTTTAATGTAATGTCTGGTCCCGGTAATATGGATGAAATTCTTTAAGAAAAATGGCATAGCTACCCCATGACCCCCCCCCTACCCCAGCCCATTACCAGCCCCTTTGGGTCTTGTATGGATATTAAGGGGAACCCCGCACATAAAATAAAAAAGGCCCTATATACTCTGAACAGCCCTATACAGGCGGTGCATACAAGACAGGGACTGTAGGTTTGTTCTTATGTAGAGTCTGTTTGTAATTTTGAACAGGTACATTGTTGAAGTGTAGCTCCAGACCAAAAATCTATTTTTAAACTTTTTGGAAAACATAGGTAAGGGTTATCACCCCTGTAACATTTGTTTTGCTGTCTGTGCCCCTGTTCAGAACATTTCACCTCACTTTCCGTCCCAATGACAACTGTTTTTGAAATGTGGTGTTTTTCTTGAAACAAGGATTGCTGATAAAGCATCAGTACAGAGGAGACACCTTTCTCCCATATTTATTCTTACAGGAGAGAATTTTCCTTCCTAGTGGTAGATTTCCTCTCACTTCCTGTTGTCTTCTTGCGTTTGCAAGTAGGAGTCGTTTGTAAGTTGGATGTTTGAAAGTAGGGACCTGCCGTATATACTCTGCAGAAATAGGCCCCTTAGTTGTTGGTGTTGGCACAACACTGTAAGCACTCACAGTTACTCTTGGTTGGTGCTGGAACGCCCTGCTGTCAACTATTATATCAGGAATTTTAATTACATATAATTGTTGAACAGTGGTAGTAAAAATTGGGCCTTTGATGGTGGTGCTGGTGCCACAACACTGTAAGCCCTGACAGTTACTCTTGGTGGGTGCAGCAATGGGCCCTGCTGTGAATTATTAGATCAAGAATTGTAATTACATGCCCCTGTTGAACAGGGGCTGAAAAATTGGGCCTTAGGCACTGGTGGCACAACACTGCAACCCCTCACAGATACTGTACTTGGAGCACAGCAATGAGCCCTGTTGCAAAGTATTGCTTCAAAAATTGTAATGACACGCCCCTGTTAAACAGGGGCTGAAAAATTGGGCCTTAGGCACTGGTGGCACAACACTGCAACTCCTCACAGATACTGTACTTGGAGCACAGCAATGAGCCCTGTTGCAAAGTATTGCTTCAAAAATTGTAATTACACGCCCCTGTTAAACAGGGGCTGAAAAATTGGGCGTTAGGCACTGGTGGCGGCACCCATAAACAAAAATGATCTTACAAGCTATCATCATCAATCGTATCATTGAGGACTCGGAGGAGGAGGATAGCCAGTCAACATAACAGCACAGGCACTCAGCATCAGCATCAGTCTTGAAGGGATGTGACATGTTAAAATCAATTAGTCTGTTATATCAGCATCAGGTGTGTGGTAGCTGGTGGTGATCCAAGACTGGTTCATCTTGATGAAAGTCAGTCGATCAACCGAGTCGGTGGACAGGCGCACCCTGTGATCCGTGACAAATCCTCCAGCAGCACTGAATGTGCGTTCCGAAAGAACGCTGGATGCAGGACAGGCCAGTAGCTCAATTGCATACTGTGCAAGCTCTGGCCAGTGATCCATCCTCAAGACCCAGTAAGCCAGAGGATTTTCGGTGGGGAAGGTGTCCAAGTCTGACCTTGCCCCTAGATATTCCTGCACCATGTTTATCAGACGCTGGCGATGGTTGCTGGAACCGATCATACTTTGGGGCTGCGGACTAAAGAATTGTCTGAACGCATCGGTCAGACGGCCACCTTCCCCACCGCTCCTTCTTTGACTGGCCGAAGCCTCAGCAACTCGTTGTCCAGGACCAGGAGTTTGCAACCTCCCAGTCTCTGGGAACGCGTTGCACAGACCTTTCTGCAAGGCCTCCCGGAGTTGTCTCATCCTCTGCTCCCTCTGCGACGGTAACATAAGGTCCGCAACCTTACCCTTGTACCGTGGATCAAGGAGAGTGGCCAGCCAGTAATGGTCCCTCTCCTTGATCCGAAGAATACGAGGATCCTTCCGCAGACTTTGCAGGATCAGGGAGGCCATGCAGCGTAGGTTTGCTGAGGCATTCGCTCCGGAGTCCTCTGGGTCACTAAGGACGACATGATCCGCAGCCACCTCCTCCCAGCCACGTACAAGTCCACTGGTTTCTTGGGACTGTAAATCATCCCTAAAAGACTGCTGCTGATGATGCTGAGTGCCAGCCTCCACCTCCATGCTGACACAATCCTCCTCCTCCTCCTCCTCCTCCTCCTCCTCTTCCTGTGCGATGGGTGGGACAGAAGGAACACTGTCTGGGTAAAGGGGGCCTTGAGAGGCAAGGAAGTCCTCCTCTTCCTGCCTCTGTTCTGCCTCAAGTGCCCTGTCCATTATTCCACGCAGCGTGTGCTCCAACAGGTGGACAAGAGGTACAGTGTCACTGATGCATGCACTGTCACTGCTCACCATCCTCGTGGCCTCCTCAAATGGTGCCAGGACAGTGCATGCATCCCTGATCGTGCCCCACTGGCGTGGAGAAAAAAAACCAAGCTCCCCTGACCCTGTCCTGGTGCCGTAGTCGCACAGGTACTCATTGATGGCCCTCTGCTGCGTGTGCAGCCGCTGCAGCATGGCCAACGTTGAGTTCCACCTGGTGGGCATGTCACATATAAGGCGGTTCTTGGGCAGGTTCAACTCCTTTTGCAGCTCAGCCAGGCGAGCACTGGCATTATAAGATCTGCGGAAATGCACACAGACTTTCCTGGCCTGCCTCAGGACATCCTGTAAGCCCGGGTACCTGCCCAAGAAGCGCTGCACCACCAGGTTAAGGACGTGAGCCACACAGGGCACATGGGTCAGTTGTCCCTGTCGGAGGGCGGAGAGGAGGTTGGTGCCATTGTCGCAAACCACCATTCCTGGCTTAAGCTGGCGTGGCGTCAACCACCTCTCGGCCTGGCCCTGCAGAGCAGACAGGACCTCTGCCCCAGTGTGGCTTCTGTCCCCCAAACACACCAGCGCAAGCACGGCATGGCATCTTTTTGCCTGCGTACTTGCGTAGCCCCGTGAACGGCTACGGAGCACCGCTGGTTCATAGGACAAACCACAGGAAGAGGCCATGGAGGAAGAAGAAGAGGAGGGGGTGGAGGAGAGAGGTGTGTCACAACCAGTAGTAGCATTTTGGAGGCGTGGCGGTGGGACAACCTCCAACACTACTGCACCTTGTCCTGAATCCTTCCCAGCTGCCAAAAGAGTGACCCAATGGGCCGTGAAAGAAAGGTAACGTCCCTGTCCATGCCTGCTGGACCATGAGTCAGCGGTAATATGCACCTTACCGCTGACCGCCCTGTCCAGCGAGGCCAAGACATTGCCTTCCACATGCCGGTAGAGAGCCGGAATAGCCTTCCGTGAGAAAAAGTGGCGTTTGGGAACCTGCCACTGAGGAACTGCACATTGCACAAACTCACGGAAGGGGGCCGAGTCTACCAACTGAAAAGGCAGCAGTTGAAGCGCTAGCAATTTAGCCAAGCTAGCATTCAACCGCTGGGCATGTGGATGGCTGGGAGTGAACTTCTTTCGACGGTCCAGCAGCTGGGGCAGGGAAATTTGCCTGCTAGAATCGGACGTCGGTGTACTGCTAGCAGAGTGGGCGCAAGTACTTGGCTGTGACACACCTAATTCTACACCTTCATTCCTCTCAGTGCATGTTTCAGAGAGGACTGAAGTTATAGTGGGGTTGGAGATCCCAGCTGATGCGGTGCAAGGAGAGGTCCGCTTTGTTCTTTGGTGTGGGTCTTTGAGGTAGGCTTGCCAACGAGCTGCATGGCAGGTCAACATATGTCTGGTCAGGCATGTGGTACCCAAGCGGCTGATGTTTTGGCCACGCGATATACGCTTGAGACATATGTTGCAAACAGCAGCTGTGCGATCTGATGCACTAGCCTCAAAAAAGGCCCACACCAAAGAACTTTTTGAATGACGGGCAGAGGCAGCGCCCTGCACAGGCGGAGCTCTGCGGTGTGATTCCGTCGGTGTACTGCCCTTACGCTGGCCACCAAAGGGCATCCTGCCTCGTTGGAGATGTGCCTCCTCCTCATCCTCCTCCTCCTCCTCTCTCCTATTAGGCACCCACGTGGAGTCAGTGACCTCATCATCCCCTCCCTCCTCTTCACTGGAGCCAATCTGGCAGTATGCTGCAGCTGCTGGAACATGACTGCCAGATTGGTGTCCTTCTTGAGCATCCCCTCTGTCTGCTCTCACGCTACTGCCTTCCTCTAGCTGGGTTTCATCATCAGACCCTTCGAAACGCTGGGCATCCTCCTGGAGCATGTACCCAACACTGTGCTCAAACAGTTCGGGGGACTCCTCAGGAGGAGGACATGGTGGGTCTAGGGAAGGAGTGACTGATGATTTGTCTGACATTGATACCAGGGAAGACGACGCTTTGGCAGCTGCTTTTCCAGTACCCTGAGCCTGGGTGAGAGAGGATGAGGAGGAGGAGGAGGGCTTGGTCATCCACTCTACCAAGTCTTCGGCATGATGTGGCTCAACATGTCCAGCTGCCGAAAAGAAGGACAAGCGTGTCCCATGGCCATGTGCTGATGACAATGCACCGCGTCCACGACCAGCACTGTTGCCCCCAGACACAGAGCCTGCTTGCCCTCTTTTATTGCCTCCTGACTGTCTGCCTCTCCTTGTTTGCCTTCCAGACATTCTAATAGATGGCCTGCAGGGAGATGGGAAAAAAGCAATAAGGGCTACCTTCAGGTGTCCTTCTCTGTCCCTTGAAACAAGGACTTTCACAGTGAAAGAAACTGACACTCTCCCTACCTACAGTTTTCTGTCCCTAGAAAAAATGTTTTTTTTAATCACAATATAGCACAAGGACAATTCACTCACTGTCCTTACAGGTCCCTGGAAACAAGGACTTGCAGAGTGAAAGAAAAAAAACACTCTCCCTACCTACAGTTTTCTGTCCCTAGAAAAAATGTTTTTTTTAATCACAATATAGCACAAGGAGAATTCACTCACTGTCCTTCCAGGTCCCTGGAAACAAGGACTTGCAGAGTGAAAGAAAAAAAACACTCTCCCTACCTACAGTTTTCTGTCCCTAGAAAAAATGTTTTTTTTAATCACAATATAGCACAAGGACAATTCACTCACTGTCCTTCCAGGTCCCTGGAAACAAGGACTTGCAGAGTGAAATAAACTGACACTCTCCCTACCTACAGTTTTCTGTCCCTAGAATAAATGTTTTTTTTAAGCACAATATAGCACAAGGAGAATTCACTCACTGTCCTTCCAGGTCCCTGGAAACAAGGACTTGCAGAGTGAAAGAAAAAAAACACTCTCCCTACCTACAGTTTTCTGTCCCTAGAAAAAATGTTTTTTTTAATCACAATATAACACAAGGACAATTCACTCACTGTCCTTCCAGGTCCCTGGAAACAAGGACTTGCAGAGTGAAATAAACTGACACTCTCCCTACCTACAGTTTTCTGTCCCTAGAATAAATGTTTTTTTTAAGCACAATATAGCACAAGGACAATTCACTCACTGTCCTTACAGGTCCCTGGAAACAAGGACTTGCAGAGTGAAAGAAAAAAAACACTCTCCCTACCTACAGTTTTCTGTCCCTAGAAAAAATGTTTTTTTTAATCACAATATAGCACAAGGACAATTCACTCACTGTCCTTCCAGGTCCCTGGAAACGAGGACTTGCAGAGTGAAATAAACTGACACTCTCCCTACCTACAGTTTTCTGTCCCTAGAATAAATGTTTTTTTTAAGCACAATATAGCACAAGGACAATTCACTCACTGTCCTTACAGGTCCCTGGAAACAAGGACTTGCAGAGTGAAAGAAAAAAAACACTCTCCCTACCTACAGTTTTCTGTCCCTAGAAAAAATGTTTTTTTTAATCACAATATAGCACAAGGACAATTCACTCACTGTCCTTACAGGTCCCTGGAAACAAGGACTTGCAGAGTGAAAGAAAAAAAACACTCTCCCTACCTACAGTTTTCTGTCCCTAGAAAAAATGTTTTTTTTAATCACAATATAGCACAAGGACAATTCACTCACTGTCCTTACAGGTCCCTGGAAACAAGGACTTGCAGAGTGAAATAAACTGACACTCTCCCTACCTACAGTTTTCTGTCCCTAGAATAAATGTTTTTTTTAAGCACAATATAGCACAAGGAGAATTCACTCACTGTCCTTCCAGGTCCCTGGAAACAAGGACTTGCAGAGTGAAAGAAAAAAAACACTCTCCCTACCTACAGTTTTCTGTCCCTAGAAAAAATGTTTTTTTTTAATCACAATATAACACAAGGACAATTCACTCACTGTCCTTCCAGGTCCCTGGAAACAAGGACTTGCAGAGTGAAATAAACTGACACTCTCCCTACCTACAGTTTTCTGTCCCTAGAATAAATGTTTTTTTTAAGCACAATATAGCACAAGGAGAATTCACTCACTGTCCTTCCAGGTCCCTGGAAACAAGGACTTGCAGAGTGAAAGAAAAAAAACACTCTCCCTACCTACAGTTTTCTGTCCCTAGAAAAAATGTTTTTTTTAATCACAATATAACACAAGGACAATTCACTCACTGTCCTTCCAGGTCCCTGGAAACAAGGACTTGCAGAGTGAAATAAACTGACACTCTCCCTACCTACAGTTTTCTGTCCCTAGAATAAATGTTTTTTTTAAGCACAATATAGCACAAGGACAATTCACTCACTGTCCTTACAGGTCCCTGGAAACAAGGACTTGCAGAGTGAAAGAAAAAAAACACTCTCCCTACCTACAGTTTTCTGTCCCTAGAAAAAATGTTTTTTTTAATCACAATATAGCACAAGGACAATTCACTCACTGTCCTTCCAGGTCCCTGGAAACGAGGACTTGCAGAGTGAAATAAACTGACACTCTCCCTACCTACAGTTTTCTGTCCCTAGAATAAAGGTTTTTTTTAATCACAATATAGCACAAGGACAATTCACTCACTGTCCTTACAGGTCCCTGGAAACAAGGACTTGCAGAGTGAAATAAACTGACACTCTCCCTACCTACAGTTTTCTGTCCCTAGAATAAATGTTTTTTTTAAGCACAATATAGCACAAGGAGAATTCACTCACTGTCCTTCCAGGTCCCTGGAAACAAGGACTTGCAGAGTGAAAGAAAAAAAACACTCTCCCTACCTACAGTTTTCTGTCCCTAGAAAAAATGTTTTTTTTTAATCACAATATAACACAAGGACAATTCACTCACTGTCCTTCCAGGTCCCTGGAAACAAGGACTTGCAGAGTGAAATAAACTGACACTCTCCCTACCTACAGTTTTCTGTCCCTAGAATAAATGTTTTTTTTAAGCACAATATAGCACAAGGACAATTCACTCACTGTCCTTACAGGTCCCTGGAAACAAGGACTTGCAGAGTGAAAGAAAAAAAACACTCTCCCTACCTACAGTTTTCTGTCCCTAGAAAAAATGTTTTTTTTAATCACAATATAGCACAAGGACAATTCACTCACTGTCCTTCCAGGTCCCTGGAAACAAGGACTTGCAGAGTGAAATAAACTGACACTCTCCCTACCTACAGTTTTCTGTCCCTAGAATAAATGTTTTTTTTAAGCACAATATAGCACAAGGACAATTCACTCACTGTCCTTACAGGTCCCTGGAAACAAGGACTTGCAGAGTGAAAGAAAAAAAACACTCTCCCTACCTACAGTTTTCTGTCCCTAGAAAAAATGTTTTTTTTAATCACAATATAGCACAAGGACAATTCACTCACTGTCCTTACAGGTCCCTGGAAACAAGGACTTGCAGAGTGAAAGAAAAAAAACACTCTCCCTACCTACAGTTTTCTGTCCCTAGAAAAAATGTTTTTTTTAATCACAATATAGCACAAGGACAATTCACTCACTGTCCTTACAGGTCCCTGGAAACAAGGACTTGCAGAGTGAAATAAACTGACACTCTCCCTACCTACAGTTTTCTGTCCCTAGAATAAATGTTTTTTTTAAGCACAATATAGCACAAGGAGAATTCACTCACTGTCCTTCCAGGTCCCTGGAAACAAGGACTTGCAGAGTGAAAGAAAAAAAACACTCTCCCTACCTACAGTTTTCTGTCCCTAGAAAAAATGTTTTTTTTAATCACAATATAACACAAGGACAATTCACTCACTGTCCTTCCAGGTCCCTGGAAACAAGGACTTGCAGAGTGAAATAAACTGACACTCTCCCTACCTACAGTTTTCTGTCCCTAGAATAAATGTTTTTTTTAAGCACAATATAGCACAAGGACAATTCACTCACTGTCCTTACAGGTCCCTGGAAACAAGGACTTGCAGAGTGAAAGAAAAAAAACACTCTCCCTACCTACAGTTTTCTGTCCCTAGAAAAAATGTTTTTTTTAATCACAATATAGCACAAGGACAATTCACTCACTGTCCTTCCAGGTCCCTGGAAACAAGGACTTGCAGAGTGAAATAAACTGACACTCTCCCTACCTACAGTTTTCTGTCCCTAGAATAAATGTTTTTTTTAAGCACAATATAGCACAAGGACAATTCACTCACTGTCCTTACAGGTCCCTGGAAACAAGGACTTGCAGAGTGAAAGAAAAAAAACACTCTCCCTACCTACAGTTTTCTGTCCCTAGAAAAAATGTTTTTTTTAATCACAATATAGCACAAGGACAATTCACTCACTGTCCTTACAGGTCCCTGGAAACAAGGACTTGCAGAGTGAAAGAAAAAAAACACTCTCCCTACCTACAGTTTTCTGTCCCTAGAAAAAATGTTTTTTTTAATCACAATATAGCACAAGGACAATTCACTCACTGTCCTTACAGGTCCCTGGAAACAAGGACTTGCAGAGTGAAATAAACTGACACTCTCCCTACCTACAGTTTTCTGTCCCTAGAATAAATGTTTTTTTTAAGCACAATATAGCACAAGGAGAATTCACTCACTGTCCTTCCAGGTCCCTGGAAACAAGGACTTGCAGAGTGAAAGAAAAAAAACACTCTCCCTACCTACAGTTTTCTGTCCCTAGAAAAAATGTTTTTTTTAATCACAATATAACACAAGGACAATTCACTCACTGTCCTTCCAGGTCCCTGGAAACAAGGACTTGCAGAGTGAAATAAACTGACACTCTCCCTACCTACAGTTTTCTGTCCCTAGAATAAATGTTTTTTTTAAGCACAATATAGCACAAGGACAATTCACTCACTGTCCTTACAGGTCCCTGGAAACAAGGACTTGCAGAGTGAAAGAAAAAAAACACTCTCCCTACCTACAGTTTTCTGTCCCTAGAAAAAATGTTTTTTTTAATCACAATATAGCACAAGGACAATTCACTCACTGTCCTTACAGGTCCCTGGAAACAAGGACTTGCAGAGTGAAAGAAACTGACACTGTCCCTACCTACAGTTTTCTGTCCCTAGAATAAATGTTTTTTTTAAGCACAATATAGCACAAGGAGAATTCACTCACTGTCCTTCCAGGTCCCTGGAAACAAGGACTTGCAGAGTGAAATAAACTGACACTCTCCCTACCTACAGTTTTCTGTCCCTAGAATAAATGTTTTTTTTAAGCAAAATATAGCACAAGGACAATTCACTCACTGTCCTTACAGGTCCCTGGAAACAAGGACTTGCAGAGTGAAAGAAACTGACACTCTCCCTACCTACAGTTTTCTGTCCCTAGAATAAATGTTTTTTTAAGCACAATATAGCACAAGGACAATTCACTCACTGTCCTTCCAGGTCCCTGGAAACAAGGACTTGCAGAGTGAAAGAAACTGACACTGTCCCTACCTACAGTTTTCTGTCCCTAGAATAAATGTTTTTTTTAAGCACACTATAGCACAAGCACAAAACACACTGACACTCTCCCTACCTATCCTTCTCTTTCCCTAAACTAAAGGAATCCAGGTTAAGCAAGAAAGAAATAACAGTCACTGTCCCTGCCTATGCTGCTCTATCCCTGCTCCGGAACACACTACACTAGGCCGCCGTGCTGGCGGCCTTTTATAGTGTGGGGCGTGTACTAAACACCCTCAGCAATAATTGGCCACAGGCATCCTGCCTGTGGCCAATCATTGCTCTCCTCGCTGCCGGCGCTGTGATTGGCCAAGCATGCGGGGTCACAGTGCATGCTTGGCCAATCACAGCGCCTGGATGACACTGCGATGGCGTAGTGCATTGTGGGCCGTTCGCGTCACTCGAATTTGGCGTGAACGGCCCAAATCGTTCGATCTTCGTCGAACGATCGAACAGCCGATGTTCGAGTCGAACGTATGTTCGACTCGAACACGAAGCTCATCCCTAATGGTGAGTAGAGTGGGAGGAAAATCCCCTCCCCTTCTCTGCTGTGTGAACCTAGAAGTGCTCAGTTCTGAGCATGTCTGGTTCAGAGATGTCCAATTCCTGGCAAAAATTACACATGCTGCACAGTGTGTATCAAGAACAGTGGTTGCTTGGTTGGCTGGAGTAGAGGGCACGGGAAACATTGGCAGTCTAGTATACCCTTGATATCTTCATAAAGAGTACCTGCCACTAATCAAAAAGTGTTTAAAAGTAAAATAAAATAAAATAAATAAAATAACTAAAAAAAAATTAAAGCACCTCTGTCACTCCACACACACATACAAACACAAATGCATGGGTAGAGTGCACCTTGCTTTATTTAACCCACAGCACACAGCAGAGTGAGAGCTATAATCTTTTTTTTTTTTTTTAATTTATGTTTATTGATTTTTCCATTGAACAGAGAAAAATTACAGAGCATATCAACATACACGCTTACACATTATTTTCTTGTATTCAGTAGCAATATACCAGTATTACACCGTGAAGCGGGAGCATAAACAATATAGTCTCGAAATAACATTCAAGCCTAATAAGGCCTACAGCTTGTGGCCACATGGCCACATAGGTGTCCCAGTTCCTCAACGGAGGAGAAGAAAAAAAAAAAAAGAAACACAAAACCCTAATACCAAAGGTGTATCGAGAGTATTTAACTGTGATTTTCACAGGACTCATTCGGTTATCCTTATTCAGTAATACTTAAGTGCTTGCATTCACTCACACAACACTCATACCCATTCACCCAGCACTTCCACCCATTTCCCCAGCCGAAACTACAGCTGGGGGGGGCACTCCTCCTACTCCCCCCCCACATTTATGTGGGATATGTTTCATGTCCCCAGCTTCTTTATTTAGGATAGGAGGTAGTTCTTCCCCCCCCCCATCAAACAGGAGGGGCTGAATCAGGGCCCACTACTGCTGAGACAGACGGGTATCCTTCCAAAAGGAGCTGTCTATATCCAGCCAAGGTTGCCAGATCTTGTAGAATTTCTGTATACAGGCCCTTCCTTTATAGATTAGTTTAAAGGTTGGTACGACTTTGTTTATCATGCGGTACAGCAGTTGGATGTTGGGAGCAGATTCACACTTCCATTGTAGTAATATCAGTTTTCTGGCATAAAAGAGTATCAAGCGGACTAGGGTCTGTTCGTGGGTTCTGGGTATGTGGTCATTAAGGATGCCCAGGAGCCCCACTTCAACAGTGTGGGGGGTCACTAGGCATAGATTGTTTTCAAAAAAAGAGAATAGGTCCACCCAGAACCCCAAGAGGGCCGGACAGGACCAAAACATGTGTACATAACCAGCATTGGTGCACTTACATCTAGGGCAGAGGGCCCCTGAAACATAACCCATGCGAGCCAGACGGGCCGGCGTGTAATGCAGTTGATGAATAAATTTGAACTGTATATATTGGTCGTTAGACCCAACAATATCCAAGAAACAGGCCCCAGAGGCCTCCTCCCACCCCTCCTCTGAAAGCCCAGGGATGTCGACCATCCACTTCCGCTGTGCAGCACGGAAGGGAGAACTCCCACCCGTCTGCAGTCGGGAGTAAATGGTCGTGGCTAATTTCGTAATGCCAGAACACGACATCAATGCCTCAAGCGGGGATTCAGCGAGCTCAAGAGTCAGGCCATGAAACTGCGCACGGACAGCGTGTCGTATGAGAAGATATTTAAAATAGAATTTATTTGATAATCCACTTGTAGCTTTTAGGACTTCAAAAGAGATAAATTCACCATTGAGAAAAATGTGGGCAGCGTGGGTAATGCCCAGCCGTGTCCACCACAATGCATCGGGGTGACCCATGAGCTCCAGAAGATTGGGGTTATACCATAGGGGGGTTTTCGGTGAGACCCCCCCAATTCTGAAATCGTCTTATTCCCTTCATGCCAGGCCAACCAACTCACTTCTATCGGGGAGCCGCGGGAGCATCGTTTTGGTAAAGATCTATGCATAATATCTACCAATGGGGTCTCTAGGCCAGCAAGTGCCTGCAGTAGATAGGTAGAGCAGGATGCGGAGGCCCCCTGGAACCATTCATAGACATAGGTTAATTGGGCTGCTATAAAATAGTGTCGCAAGTTGGGGCAGGCCAGTCCCCCATCACCCTTAGAGGCCTGGAGGGAAGCCTTCGCTATTCTGGGATTGGTCCCCTGCCATAGGAAGGAGGATAATAACGAGTCTATTCTTTTGAACAGCTTTTTGTAGAGAAAAATAGGGGATGCCCTAAAGGCATATAAAAATTTAGGTAGGTATATCATTTTAAATATGTTCACCCGCCCTATAAAATTCAAAGGTAATGAGGCCGAAGTTTGCAACCTGGTCTCCATGTGTGTAACAACTGGGGCAATGTTAAGAGATTCAAAGAGGGCCAGGTCTGCATTAATGTGAATGCCCAAATATTTAAATGTGGATCTGACTGACAGGTTAGAGTGAGATAAGTAAGTATAGTCCTATTTGGGGCCTATGGGAAAAGCAACAGACTTGTCCCAGCCCACCTTTAGTCCCGAGACCCTCCCGAACTCCTCCACCACTTCCATTAAAGATTTAAAGGACTGTTCTGTGCCATCAAGGTATATTAATGCGTCATCAGCATATAATGAGATCTTCTCTGTAAGATTACCATAACATATGCCGCCCACCGACGCCGTCTGTCGCACCGCCAGAGCCAAAGGCTCTATGGCAAGTGCGAACAGGAGTGGCGAGAGCGGGCAGCCCTGCCGTGTTCCCCTGTGTAAAGAAAAGACATCCGATACATCCTTGTTAGTACATATTCTTGCCCTGGGATTGATATATAGCAGGCGAACCCATTTTATAAATTGGTGACTAAAACCCATTCGTAGTGATGAGCCGAACACCCCCGGGTTCGGTTCGCACCAGAACCCGCGAACGGACCGAAAGTTCGAACGAACATTAGAACCCTATTAAATACAATGGATGCGAACGTTCGAATTCTAAAGTGCTAATTATAACAACTATTATGCATGTTATTGTCATAAATAAGGTTTGGGAACCCGGGTTCTGCACCAGGGGACATGTATCAATGCAAAAAGAAGTTTTAAAAACAGTGGTTTTTCGGGAGCAGTCATTTTAATGATGCATAAAGTGAAAAAAAAAAAGTCAAATATTCCTTTAAATATCGTACCTGGGGGGTGTCTAAAGTATGCCTGTGAAGTGCCACGTGTTTCCCGTGTTTAGAACTGTCCCTGCACAAAATGACACTTCTAAAGGAAAAAAAAGCCATTTAAAACTGCTTGCGGCTTTAATGTAATGTCTGGTCCCGGTAATATGGATGAAATTCTTTAAGAAAAATGGCATAGCTACCCCATGACCCCCCCCCCTACCCCAGCCCATTACCAGCCCCTTTGGGTCTTGTATGGATATTAAGGGGAACCCCGCACATAAAATAAAAAAGGCCCTATATACTCTGAACAGCCGTATACAGGCGGTGCATACAAGACAGGGACTGTAGGTTTGTTCTTATGTAGAATCTGTTTGTAATTTTGAACAGGTACATTGTTGAAGTGTAGCTCCAGCCCAAAAATCTATTTTTAAACTTTTTGGGAAACATAGGTAAGGGTTATCACCCCTGTAACATTTGTTTTGCTGTCTGTGCCCCTGTTCAGAACATTTCACCTCACTTTCCGTCCCAATGACAACTGTTTTTGAAATGTGGTGTTTTTCTTGAAACAAGGATTGCTGATAAAGCATCAGTACAGATGAGACCCCTTTCTCCCATATTTATTCTTACAGGAGAGAATTTTCCTTTCTAGGGGTAGATTTCCTCTCACTTCCTGTTGTCTTCTTTCGTTTGCAAGTAGGAGTCGTTTGTAAGTTGGATGTTTGAAAGTAGGGACCTGCCGTATATACTCTGCAGAAATAGGCCCCTTAGTTGTTGGTGTTGGCACAACACTGTAAGCACTCAGTTACTCTTGGTTGGTGCTGGAACGCCCTGCTGTCAACTATTATATCAGGAATTTTAATTACATATAATTGTTGAACAGTGGTAGTAAAAATTGGGGCTTTGATGGTGGTGCTGGTGCCACAACACTGTAAGCCCTGACAGTTACTCTTGGTGGGTGCAGCAATGGGCCCTGCTGTGAATTATTAGATCAAGAATTGTAATTACATGCCCCTTTTGAACAGGGGCTGAAAAATTGGGCCTTTCGTGGTGGTGGTGGTGGTGGCGTTGCCACAAGACTGTAAGCCCTCAGAGTTACTCTTGGTGGGTGCAGCAATGGACCCTGCTGTGAATTATTAGATCAAGAATTGTAATTGCATGCCCCTGTTGAACAGGGGCTGAAAAATTGGGCCTTAGGCACTGGTGGCACAACACTACAACCCCTCACAGATACTGTACTTGGAGCACAGCAATGAGCCCTGTTGCAAAGTATTGCTTCAAAATTTGTAATGACACGCCCCTGTTAAACAGGGGCTGAAAAATTGGGCCTTAGGCACTGGTGCCACAACACTCCAACCCCTCACAGATACTGTACTTGGAGCACAGCAATGAGCCCTATGGCAAATTATTGCTAAAAAAATTGTAATTACACGCCCCTGTAAAACAGGGGCTGAAAAATTGGGCCTTAGCCACTGGTGGCGGCACCCATAAACAAAAATGATCTTCCAAGCTATCATCATCAATCGTATCATTGAGGACTCGGAGGAGGAGGATAGCCAGTCAACATAACAGCACAGGCACTCAGCATCAGCATCAGTCTTGAAGGGATGTGACATGTTAAAATCAATTAGTATGTTATATCAGCATCAGGTGTGTGGTAGCTGGTGGTGATCCAAGACTGGTTCATCTTGATGAAAGTCAGTCGATCAACCGAGTCGGTGGACAGGCGCACCCTGTGATCCGTGACAAATCCTCCAGCAGCACTGAATGTGCGTTCCGAAAGAACGCTGGATGCAGGACAGGCCAGTAGCTCAATTGCATACTGTGCAAGCTCTGGCCAGTGATCCATCCTCAAGACCCAGTAAGCCAGAGGATTTTCGGTGGGGAAGGTGTCCAAGTCTGACCTTGCCCCTAGATATTCCTGCACCATGTTTATCAGACGCTGGCGATGGTTGCTGGAACCGATCATACTTTGGGGCTGCGGACTAAAGAATTGTCTGAACGCATCGGTCAGACGGCCACCTTCCCCACCGCTCCTTCTTTGACTGGCCGAAGCCTCAGCAACTCGTTGTCCAGGACCAGGAGTTTGTAACCTCCCAGTCTCTGGGAACGCGTTGCACAGACCTTTCTGCAAGGCCTCCCGGAGTTGTCTCATCCTCTGCTCCCTCTGCGACGGTAACATAAGGTCCGCAACCTTACCCTTGTACCGTGGATCAAGGAGAGTGGCCAGCCAGTAATGGTCCCTCTCCTTGATCCGAAGAATACGAGGATCCTTCCGCAGACTTTGCAGGATCAGGGAGGCCATGCAGCGTAGGTTTGCTGAGGCATTCGCTCCGGAGTCCTCTGGGTCACTAAGGACGACATGATCCGCAGCCACCTCCTCCCAGCCACGTACAAGTCCACTGGTTTCTTGGGACTGTAAATCATCCCTAAAAGACTGCTGCTGATGATGCTGAGTGCCAGCCTCCACCTCCATGCTGACACAATCCTCCTCCTCCTCCTCCTCCTCTTCCTGTGCGATGGGTGGGACAGAAGGAACACTGTCTGGGTAAAGGGGGCCTTGAGAGGCAAGGAAGTCCTCCTCTTCCTGCCTCTGTTCTGCCTCAAGTGCCCTGTCCATTATTCCACGCAGCGTGTGCTCCAACAGGTGGACAAGAGGTACAGTGTCACTGATGCATGCACTGTCACTGCTCACCATCCTCGTGGCCTCCTCAAATGGTGCCAGGACAGTGCATGCATCCCTGATCATGCCCCACTGGCGTGGAGAAAAAAAACCAAGCTCCCCTGACCCTGTCCTGGTGCCGTAGTCGCACAGGTACTCATTGATGGCCCTCTGCTGCGTGTGCAGCCGCTGCAGCATGGCCAACGTTGAGTTCCACCTGGTGGGCATGTCACATATAAGGCGGTTCTTGGGCAGGTTCAACTCCTTTTGCAGCTCAGCCAGGCGAGCACTGGCATTATAAGATCTGCGGAAATGCACACAGACTTTCCTGGCCTGCCTCAGGACATCCTGTAAGCCCGGGTACCTGCCCAAGAACCGCTGCACCACCAGGTTAAGGACGTGAGCCACACAGGGCACATGGGTCAGTTGTCCCTGTCGGAGGGCGGAGAGGAGGTTGGTGCCATTGTCGCAAACCACCATTCCTGGCTTAAGCTGGCGTGGCGTCAACCACCTCTCGGCCTGGCCCTGCAGAGCAGACAGGACCTCTGCCCCAGTGTGGCTTCTGTCCCCCAAACACACCAGCGCAAGCACGGCATGGCATCTTTTTGCCTGCGTACTTGCGTAGCCCCGTGAACGGCTACGGAGCACCGCTGGTTCATAGGACAAACCACAGGAAGAGGCCATGGAGGAAGAAGAAGAGGAGGGGGTGGAGGAGAGAGGTGTGTCACAACCAGTAGTAGCATTTTGGAGGCGTGGCGGTGGGACAACCTCCAACACTACTGCACCTTGTCCTGCATCCTTCCCAGCTGCCAAAAGAGTGACCCAATGGGCCGTGAAAGAAAGGTAACGTCCCTGTCCATGCCTGCTGGACCATGAGTCAGCGGTAATATGCACCTTACCGCTGACCGCCCTGTCCAGCGAGGCCAAGACATTGCCTTCCACATGCCGGTAGAGAGCCGGAATAGTCTTCCGTGAGAAAAAGTGGCGTTTGGGAACCTGCCACTGAGGAACCGCACATTGCACAAACTCACGGAAGGGGGCCGAGTCTACCAACTGAAAAGGCAGCAGTTGAAGCGCTAGCAATTTAGCCAAGCTAGCATTCAACCGCTGGGCATGTGGATGGCTGGGAGTGAACTTCTTTCGACGGTCCAGCAGCTGGGGCAGGGAAATTTGCCTGCTAGAATCGGACGTCGGTGTACTGCTAGCAGAGTGGCCGCAAGTACTTGGCTGTGACACACCTAATTCTACACCTTCATTCCTCTCAGTGCATGTTTCAGAGAGGACTGAAGTTATAGTGGGGTTGGAGATCCCAGCTGATGCGGTGCAAGGAGAGGTCCGCTTTGTTCTTTGGTGTGGGTCTTTCAGGTAGGCTTGCCAACGAGCTGCATGGCAGGTCAACATATGTCTGGTCAGGCATGTGGTATCCAAGCGGCTGATGTTTTGGCCACGCGATATACGCTTGAGACATATGTTGCAAACAGCAGCTGTGCGATCTGATGCACTAGCCTCAAAAAAGGCCCACACCAAAGAACTTTTTGAATGACGGGCAGAGGCAGCGCCCTGCACAGGCGGAGCTCTGCGGTGTGATTCCGTCGGTGTACTGCCCTTACGCTGGCCACCAAAGGGCATCCTGCCTCGTTGGAGATGTGCCTCCTCCTCATCCTCCTCCTCCTCCTCTCTCCTATTAGGCACCCACGTGGAGTCAGTGACCTCATCATCACCTCCCTCCTCATCACTGGAGCCAATCTGGCAGTATGCTGCAGCTGCTGGAACATGACTGCCAGATTGGTGTCCTTCTTGAGCATCCCCTCTGTCTGCTCTCACGCTACTGCCTTCCTCTAGCTGGGTTTCATCATCAGACCCTTCGAAACGCTGGGCATCCTCCTGGAGCATGTACCCAACACTGTGCTGAAACAGTTCGGGGGACTCCTCAGGAGGAGGACATGGTGGGTCTAGGGAAGGAGTGACTGATGATGAGTCTGACATTGATACCAGGGAAGAGGACGCTTTGGCAGCTGCTTTTCCAGTACCCTGAGCCTGGGTGAGAGAGGATGAGGAGGAGGAGGAGGGCTTGGTCATCCACTCTACCAAGTCTTCGGCATGATGTGGCTCAACATGTCCAGCTGCCGAAAAGAAGGACAAGCGTGTCCCATGGCCATGTGCTGATGACAATGCACCGCGTCCACGACCAGCACTGTTGCCCCCAGACACAGAGCCTGCTTGCCCTCTTTTATTGCCTCCTGACTGTCTGCCTCTCCTTGTTTGCCTTCCAGACATTCTAATAGATGGCCTGCAGGGAGATGGGAAAAAAGCAATAAGGGCTACCTTCAGGTGTCCTTCTCTGTCCCTTGAAACAAGGACTTTGACAGTGAAAGAAACTGACACACTCTCCCTACCTACAGTTTTCTGTCCCTAGAAAAAATGTTTTTTTTAAGCACAATTTAGCACAAGGAGAATTCACTCACTGTCCTTCCAGGTCCCTGGAAACAAGGACTTTGACAGTGAAAGAAACTGACACACTCTCCCTACCTACAGTTTTCTGTCCCTAGAAAAAATGTTTTTTTTAAGCACAATTTAGCACAAGGAGAATTCACTCACTGTCCTTCCAGGTCCCTGGAATCAAGGACTTTGACAGTGAAAGAAACTGACACACTCTCCCTACCTACAGTTTTCTGTCCCTAGAAAAAATGTTTTTTTTAAGCACAATTTAGCACAAGGAGAATTCACTCACTGTCCTTCCAGGTCCCTGGAAACAAGGACTTTGACAGTGAAAGAAACTGACACACTCTCCCTACCTACAGTTTTCTGTCCCTAGAAAAAATGTTTTTTTTAAGCACAATTTAGCACAAGGAGAATTCACTCACTGTCCTTCCAGGTCCCTGGAAACAAGAACTTTGACAGTGAAAGAAACTGACACACTCTCCCTACCTACAGTTTTCTGTCCCTAGAAAAAATTTTTTTTTAAGCACAATTTAGCACAAGGAGAATTCACTCACTGTCCTTCCAGGTCCCTGGAAACAAGGACTTTGACAGTGAAAGAAACTGACACACTCTCCCTACCTACAGTTTTCTGTCCCTAGAAAAAATGTTTTTTTTAAGCACAATTTAGCACAAGGAGAATTCACTCACTGTCCTTCCAGGTCCCTGGAAACAAGGACTTTGACAGTGAAAGAAACTGACACACTCTCCCTACCTACAGTTTTCTGTCCCTAGAAAAAATGTTTTTTTTAAGCACAATTTAGCACAAGGAGAATTCACTCACTGTCCTTCCAGGTCCCTGGAAACAAGGACTTTGACAGTGAAAGAAACTGACACACTCTCCCTACCTACAGTTTTCTGTCCCTAGAAAAAATGTTTTTTTTAAGCACAATTTAGCACAAGGAGAATTCACTCACTGTCCTTCCAGGTCCCTGGAAACAAGGACTTTGACAGTGAAAGAAACTGACACACTCTCCCTACCTACAGTTTTCTGTCCCTAGAAAAAATGTTTTTTTTTAAGCACAATTTAGCACAAGGAGAATTCACTCACTGTCCTTCCAGGTCCCTGGAAACAAGGACTTTGACAGTGAAAGAAACTGACACACTCTCCCTACCTACAGTTTTCTGTCCCTAGAAAAAATGTTTTTTTTAAGCACAATTTAGCACAAGGAGAATTCACTCACTGTCCTTCCAGGTCCCTGGAAACAAGGACTTTGACAGTGAAAGAAACTGACACACTCTCCCTACCTACAGTTTTCTGTCCCTAGAAAAAATGTTTTTTTTAAGCACAATTTAGCACAAGGAGAATTCACTCACTGTCCTTCCAGGTCCCTGGAAACAAGAACTTTGACAGTGAAAGAAACTGACACACTCTCCCTACCTACAGTTTTCTGTCCCTAGAAAAAATGTTTTTTTTAAGCACAATTTAGCACAAGGAGAATTCACTCACTGTCCTTCCAGGTCCCTGGAAACAAGGACTTTGACAGTGAAAGAAACTGACACACTCTCCCTACCTACAGTTTTCTGTCCCTAGAAAAAATGTTTTTTTTAAGCACAATTTAGCACAAGGAGAATTCACTCACTGTCCTTCCAGGTCCCTGGAAACAAGGACTTTGACAGTGAAAGAAACTGACACACTCTCCCTACCTACAGTTTTCTGTCCCTAGAAAAAATGTTTTTTTTAAGCACAATTTAGCACAAGGAGAATTCACTCACTGTCCTTCCAGGTCCCTGGAAACAAGGACTTTGACAGTGAAAGAAACTGACACACTCTCCCTACCTACAGTTTTCTGTCCCTAGAAAAAATGTTTTTTTTAAGCACAATTTAGCACAAGGAGAATTCACTCACTGTCCTTCCAGGTCCCTGGAAACAAGGACTTTGACAGTGAAAGAAACTGACACACTCTCCCTACCTACAGTTTTCTGTCCCTAGAAAAAATGTTTTTTTTAAGCACAATTTAGCACAAGGAGAATTCACTCACTGTCCTTCCAGGTCCCTGGAAACAAGGACTTTGACAGTGAAAGAAACTGACACACTCTCCCTACCTACAGTTTTCTGTCCCTAGAAAAAATGTTTTTTTTAAGCACAATTTAGCACAAGGAGAATTCACTCACTGTCCTTCCAGGTCCCTGGAAACAAGGACTTTGACAGTGAAAGAAACTGACACACTCTCCCTACCTACAGTTTTCTGTCCCTAGAAAAAATGTTTTTTTTAAGCACAATTTAGCACAAGGAGAATTCACTCACTGTCCTTCCAGGTCCCTGGAAACAAGGACTTTGACAGTGAAAGAAACTGACACACTCTCCCTACCTACAGTTTTCTGTCCCTAGAAAAAATGTTTTTTTTAAGCACAATTTAGCACAAGGAGAATTCACTCACTGTCCTTCCAGGTCCCTGGAAACAAGGACTTTGACAGTGAAAGAAACTGACACACTCTCCCTACCTACAGTTTTCTGTCCCTAGAAAAAATGTTTTTTTTTAAGCACAATATAGCACAAGCACAAAACACACTGACACTCTCCCTACCTATCCTTCTCTTTCCCTAAACTAAAGGAATCCAGGTTAAGCAAGAAAGAAATAAAAGTCACTGTCCCTGCCTATGCTGCTCTATCCCTGCTCCGGAACACACTACACTAGGCCGCCGTGCTGGCGGCCTTTTATAGTGTGGGGCGTGTACTAAACACCCTCAGCAATAATTGGCCACAGGCATCCTGCCTGTGGCCAATCATTGCTCTCCTCGCTGCCGGCGCTGTGATTGGCCAAGCATGCGGGGTCACAGTGCATGCTTGGCCAATCACAGCGCCTGGATGACACTGCGATGGCGTAGTGCATTGTGGGCCGTTCGCGTCACTCGAATTTGGCGCGAACGGCCCAAATCGTTCGATCTTCGTCGAACGATCGAACAGCCGATGTTCGAGTCGAACGTATGTTCGACTCGAACACGAAGCTCATCCCTACCCATTCGGTGCATGACTTCCCACAAAAAGGTCCATTTCACAGTATCAAAGGCCTTCATTACATCCAGTGACAACACCAGGCCACTTTTATGCTCAGTGTCAGCTCTATGGATATGTATGAACAATCGTCTAATGTTGTCATATGTACTCTTTCCAGGCATGAATCCAGTTTGGTCCCTATGGATAAGGTGTAGGATAATCTTTTGTAGTCTCACTGCCAGTACCTTGGCCAGTATCTTAACATCGCTATTGAGTAAGGAGATTGGACGGTATGAGCCGCATAGCGTTGGATCTTTATCAGGCTTGGGGATCACCACAATCAGGGCCTCACACATGGAGGAGGGGAGAACGCCCTCCTCCATTGCCTGCCCAAACTGAGAGTGCAACCTCTGTGCCAAGTCCCCAGCATAGTGTTTGTACCATTCAGCGGGCAAACCGTCCAATCCAGGAGTTTTGTTCGGGGGGAGTGAGTATATGGCAGTGGTAATTTCTTCTACCGTCAAAGGTTCATTTAAGATGGATCTGTGTGAGTCCTCCAGTACAGGGAACCGGAGAGACTCGAAGAAACCCATAGTTTCCCATTCAGGTGGAGAGGGCTGGGACGAATATAGGTCCTCATAGAAGGATTTAAAAGTTAGATTAATGGTCCTAGGGTCTGAAGCGATGGAGCCATCCGGCACCTGGATTTGCGGAATAGTCCTATCAACACAGTCCATGCGGGAGAGATATGCCAACATCTTGCCATTTTTCCCACTGTGTTCAAGCAGCCTGGCCGTCAGATATCTCTGTTGTTTCTGCGTTACATCCACCCTGTGGAGGTCCAGGGCCCTATGCGCCCCCACCAGGACCCCGTGGGAGTCCGGGGTGGGGGACGCAGAATACTGGGCCCTCGCAATCTCCAAGGAGGACTCTAGGGCTAAAAGAGTGGCCTGGAGGTTTTTTTTATGTCTGGTAGTGTTAGAGATGTATGAACCCCGCACAGTCGCCTTAAAGGCGTCCCATGTGGGGCCAGGGGAGGCAGATCCTTCATTATCCGCCCAAAAGTGGGACATGTCCTGTCCCACCGGGTCCTGTATTTCGGGGGTGGAGATCCAGCAAGGGCTGAGCCTCCACTGCCGAAAAGAGGGTCGGTGACCCATCACCAACTCTATCTTAAGGGCCGAATGGTCTGAGATTGTCTGCGAGATGTATGCGACCGAATTAACATAAGGGACCATATCAGAGGTTCCCAGGGCATAATCCAGCCTGGAAAGAGTACCATATGTTCTGGATTGACAGGAGTATTCTTTTATCAGTGGATGGCCACGCCGCCAAAGGTCGATGTAACCAAAGGAGGCACACCAGTGGCTAAATAGCTTGGATTCATATTGGAGGGGCCTCAACCTGTCCAGACCTGGGTCCAGGACAGAATTGAAATCCCCCAGCACAAGGGTAGGCAGACCCGGCAATTTAGAAAACTGTAAACTTAAGTCAGTGAAGATTGCAGCCGTGACAGGGGGGGGGGCATACACCACCACCAAGAGCAATGGGGTGGCGTGGATTTTACACAGTAAAAAAACGTACCGACCCATTGGGTCAATAACTACCTGGTCACAGGAGAAAGGGAGTCCCTTCCTTATGAGGACAGAGACTCCCCTAGCATAATTTGAGTACGTGGAATGATACCCCTGTGACACCCAGTGTTTTTTCAAAGCAAGTATTTTGGAGCATAGGAGATGTGTCTCCTGTAGGCATAGTATCTGTGGCCTATGTGGCTTGAGAAATTCAAATAAGGATGCTCTTTTAAATTTAGAATTTAACCCCCGGACATTCCAGGAGATGCATGTGATTATAGACATGGCGGGGGGTTAAAAAGGGGCCCATATATGGTAATACAAATCAGACACTTGTCACCGGCGCGGCTGCAATCCAACACTGGGGGGGAGCAGGAGAAAAGGAGTACCCATGAACACATCCACACAACCACCATCCATGCAAACACACAAACCATTACACATACATTACCAGTTGAAATCCACATTGATTTCGTTACTACCCCTGCCGTACCCCAAGAACAAGGGGCCGGCTTTGTCCCAAAACTGCTAGTAGACACTAGGAACATGGCCAATACAGGCAAGTCAGCAAACTATTTAGATCAGTCAATGATCAGAGAACAAAAAAAAAAAAAAAGAAAACCAAAGGGGAAAGAAAAAGGAAAACAACTGCAGCATCCCAATCTTCCCCTTAAAGATCCATAGCCTCTTGTCGAGCTGTAGAATAAGGTACCTGCCATAGGCACAAAGAGCCCCCGATTGGGGCGAGAAAAAGAAAATGAAGTGGCTTTGTAGCCAGTGCGGGGGGGATACCCCGATCAGGTTGCAGGTGGTCGGTCAGATGCGCGGCCGGGTTTGGACAGGGATTCATACCAGGAAAGCGCAGTAGCAGGGTTCTGAAAAAAGTGCACTTGGTCCTGGTGGACGACTCTCAGCGTCGCGGGAAATTGCATGGAGTATTGTATGGTCTGTTCTCTCAACTTCTGTTTAACATGTTGATACTTGGCTCTCGCAGCACGAACTGCTGGGGAGTAATCTGGGTAGAGGGAGACCGATGCGTTGTTGATTTTCAGGCTTCCCTTTATGCGGGCAGCCCTCAGGATAGCGTCCCTGTCCCTATAATTTAGGAGACGGATAACCATGGTGCGAGGGGGGTTTCCAGCAGGGAGCGGTCTCCCAGGGACCCTGTGGGCCCGTTCGATCACAAAACATGGGGACAGGCAGTCTTTGCCAAATTCCTGGGTAAACCAGCATTCAAGGAAGGATACCGGGTCTGCACCCTCGACCCGTTCTGGGAGGCCCACCAGGCGCAGGTTATTCCTACGTAAACGATTTTCCAAATCGTCGATCTTATCTGCCAACGATTGAATTCTGTTGCCATGGGTTTTCAGCACAGGCAGGGCCGGGCCTACAGTGTCTTCCAGGTCACTAATGCGGCGTTCTGTCTCAGCGACCCGGTCCCTGACCTTATGCATGTCCTGGCGCATTATAGTAATGTCCAGCTTTAGTTCCTCCACCTTCCCCATAATATCAGAATGATTTACCTTCAGGATTTTGAGAACATCCAGCAAGGTGGGCTCCGGTTCCGGCCCCTCCTCGAGACCGTCATCACTCG
This sequence comes from Rana muscosa, assembly GCA_029206835.1. NCBI lineage: Eukaryota > Metazoa > Chordata > Amphibia > Anura > Ranidae > Rana > Rana muscosa. Next base: position 159,805,469 of record CM055116.1, on the reverse strand, counting down.
GAGCGGGGTGGGCCAGGGGTATTGAAGGGGCTGAAGCCCCAGGGGATGGTGGTAGTGAGGGGTCCAGATCGTCACCGAAGAGTTCCGGTGTAGATGAGAGAGGCACATGTAGCATGGTGGAGCGGCGGCCATCTTGGGAGGACCGAGTGGTAATATTCATCCTGACCGGGGGCTGTTTTCTCCCTTTTCTTCCTCCCATCCACTAAAATTCTTCCGTAGATGAGCAGCAGGGTCCCTCTTGGGTGTCTGGAGAAAGTTTTGGGCCGATTGGTTTGGCAGGTTAGCAGGATTGCAAAGGATTGTGCAGAGGGATCTTGGAGCTGCAGAGAGGAACGTCTGCTCACATGCTGCGTCAGGCCACGCCCCCATCGAGAGCTATAATCTTAGGTCTCTCATTACCTCTCTCATTAGCTCATTACCCTCTCTCATTAGTGAGTAACTCTAAAATTATGGACTGTAAATGCATTTATAGCATCACCGATTGATAATTTTGAGTACCATGTTTTTGTGCCTTTTTCGTGTGTGTGCACACAGTTTTGATGCTTGCCATATTTGTTATCTACTGTATTTCCTGAACACTGTGGAAAGATACAAAACAGACTATGTAAACTGGTAATACAGGCAATTACTAAATGAACAGACAGATGATAACTTTAGTAAACAGGTGCAAAATTTTAATTAATGATGCAAACCAGGCTCAAAATGGCAAAGAACATGCATACACTGCAGAATCATATAAAACATAGCATGGTCTCTATATTTCTATAACGGCAGAGGGGGGGGGGGGGGATTCATTACAGGTGTCGTAGAATTTGTTGCTGCCTTAGTGACAGGTTCTTAAAATAGCTAGTACTACCTGAATTTGGTGCCTGTGTCAGTAATTTTACTAAAATTGGCACAAATGCGGGCCTAGTCAGTGTCATCTTAAGAGCATTTTAGGCCCCCGGGCAATACGGTGCGCTGAGGCCCTGTCTACACAATCACGCACGAGAATTTTTTACTGGCAAAAATCATGACATTTACTGGCAGAACCACATTTTTTACTGCCACTGCAAAAAGGTACCTAAAATGGCAGTTTTCAGTGCCAAACAGTGCAAATGTCAGTATTTAAACTATAAACATATAGATCGTGCTATTAGCAATGTGTTTAAGTTAAACAAAAGTAAAAAAAAAAAAAAATTATTTGTTGACATGAAGGTTAGGTTACTATAACCCAGCCAGCACAGAGTTTCCTCTTACATCAGAGTCTGCAGGATTCCCCCTTACAGTGAAAGGGAACTCTTATGTAAAGGGGAACGCTGCAGATCATGATGTAAGGGGAAACGCTGATGTAAGGGGGGCTCTGGTGACCAGAGACCACCTCATATCAGAGTCCACTGCTTTCTCTTTACATCAGAGTTCCCACTTACATCAGAGCAACAGACCACCCCCCGATCTCTTTGTGCAAGCTGCACAGTCAGCCAGACAGCCACTCACCGTACAACACCGACCAGGGCACTCTGTGTCTGTACTGGCTGGTGGCTGGGCAGGTTACAGGCTCACGAAAACTGGCACTGCCAACAGGGGTCCGACTCCGCCACACTCTGCTTCAAGCCTGCTGTGCTGTCTGCTCTGACCACTCTACTCTGTCCATTCACCCTCAGCTCCACCTGCTTTTTTTTTTTTAAGTCTGGCGGGTGTGGCTAACATCATCATCGGCGGACAGACAGAGGCAGCACTCGTGGAGAATTGGATCTTCTCAGCAATATCCGCAAACTGCGCATGCACAGTTCTGACCCGCCGCTTCCCACCATTTTTTTACTGGGGTCGCTGAGCAGCCGGTGGGGCCCCCAGGCAAGTGTGGCCCCGGGCAACTGCCCAGCGTGCCCAATGGAAAAGATGGCCCTGGGCCTAGTGCTAGTGCTAGAGGTAGTGCTAAAGGAAACCACTGGCAGAAAAGTGTTGTTACTGCTTTATTGAAACCCCTTAAGAAAGTCTAGCTGAGAATCACTATTTCAGTAAGATAGGTCAGAACACAGCTTCTGGTGATTATCCTCATGAATGGTGTCCCTCTCTGTGAAGTCCAGGGTAGCTCTGGTAACAAAGGTGAACAGCTGGGGGCATCCAAGGCCAAGGAGACAGAGGGCCAGGCCACTAGAACTGGAATACTCTGGTAGCATTCAGGTAAGTGCTTCCTTCAGTAGCTGGGTTTTCTGGAGAAGCTGCTTGCTGTCAGGCTCTGGCCCTGCTGCTGGCACTCCAGTTCTGACAGGGGAGGACCTCTAACCTGGCTGCAGATCACACACCCAGCTGCTTCTGCACATCAAGTGTGGCCTTAGAGCTGATGAGGGGGGAAAATTTAGAAACGTATCTTTCTAGGGTTTGTCCAGGAACTTAGGGAGTTGTGAAAATATACCGTAAGTTAAAGGGACCTGAATCCGCATCTAAGCATGGTGAGTAACTAGGCAGTCACAGTTTTTCAAAGTTATATGTGTGTCACTATGGGGGTTATTTACTAAAAGTGGAGCGTGCAAAATGTGGTACAGCTCTGCATAGAAACCAATCGGCTTGCAGGTTTTATTGTCAAAGCTTAATTGAACAAGCTGAAGTTAGAAGCTGATTGGATACTTTGCACAGCTGCACCAGATTTTGAGTGCACCTGTTTTAGTAAATCTTCCCCTATAAGTAGTGAACTATTACCGAACTCCATGCTTTCCCCACCTCAATATCAGCATTACTTTGTTTCCAAAAAATTGTGGCAATAGATGAGATCACTGTGGTGTGTCTACTTTCCATAAAAGGGTGTTATTTTGTTTCGGGTACTCATACTGTCCAGGCATTTTTATGTTAACAAAAAGTAAGGAAAACTGTGTTTTTTTTCTAAATGTTTATTTTTTCCTTTATATAGTAAAACAAGTGTTACTAAACCCAGGACTCTGCATTCACTATATCTGGTCTTCCACAGTACACGGAACATGGAAATGCAACTATTTTAGTAAATAAAAACTGCTAAATACCTTTTCTCTTCAGCAGTATACTGTACAGCAGTCTTATGACTTCTATGAGTGTCTGATTAAAGCTTTTAGGAGGATTTTTCATTCTCCGCTGACTGTCCTATGAGGCTGCATGACCCCTGACCTCTGTCTGGACAGTTCTGATTGGCCCTCTGCTGATCACATGCAGCCTCCAAAGAAAAAACTCTCTAGCAATACACATTAAACTGAGCATGTGCAGAGTGCCTCCAAAGACCAGATTCTGTTCTATCAGGAAATGGATTGGGGACAGTTAAAGAAGGGGGGGGGGGGGTCAGGTAAGACGGGATCAAACAGCATTTTTCATTTTTACACAATGCAGAGGATTAACCCCTTAGGTTCCACAGTATATCAAGCATGCTTTACTGAATATACAGACTGATTTTACTGTTGTGGGTTTAGTATCAGTTTAAATGGTTTTAAAATAACAATAAAAAAAAGCTCTATCGGTCTCGAAAAATAATAAAAAATTTATTTTTTTTGTACAGTGTTGCATGACTGGGTAATTGTCAAAGTATTTAAGCACTGAAATCTGAAAATGGCTTGCTAATAAAAGTGTATATACCCTTTGGTGCTCAAGTGGTTAAAGCTGAAGTTTAAGAATGGTATACTTATCTATACAATTTCCATCATATTATTATGTTCAACACCAAACAGGCCCTGACATGTCAAGATGTATAATTTATTAAAATAATTAATAGATATGTTAGCATATACCAGAGTGCTTATTTATACATTTGCTACAAAACTATAATTAATCATATGTAAGAAGCAACATTAATATCACATGGCTCATTGAAGCTAACAAATATTAATTACAGAAATTGTACAGAAACACAGCTGACAAGCCACTCTGATATCCTGCAGATTAAGAAACATTGACTCATGTCATTTTGTTAGCTCAAGTGAATAATATATTCCGCATCCTGTAATGGTTGGGCACAAACTTTTCATTGAGTACAAACTAATGTTGTTTGAAAGTATATCAAAAGTCAAAACTTTGTTTTAGCCCTAAATATAATACAGTGAAACCTCGGATTGCGAGTAACGCGGTTAACGAGCGTTTCGCAATACGAGCATTTTTTTTTTTTTTAAATCCTGACTCGGTTTGCGCGTGTCGTCTCGCAAAATGAGCAGGATTCAAGCCAAAGCGGTGTGCAATACCGCATTTGGCCAGAGGTGTGGGGGCGCCAGAGCAGAGCAGAGCCGATCGGAGCCGCTCGGAAATACTCGGAAAAACTCGGAAATACTCAGTTCCCGAGGTTTTCCGAGTCCAGCCGAGCTGTCCCGAGCCTTTCCGAGGCTCTCTGGCACCCCCCACCTCTGGCCACATGCGGTATTGCATGCCATTGAAGTCAATGTGGAACAATTTTTTTTCGTTTCCATTGACTTCTATGGGGAAACTCGCTTTGATATGCGAGTGCTTTGGATTACGAGCATTCTCCTGGAACGGATTATGCTCGTAATCCAAGGTTTCACTGTATATATTATATCCATTGTCATCATTTTTTCTTTTTTTTTTACTCATTGGGGAGATTTTCCCTCATTTCTTGTCTTAAAGACACAACAGGAAATGAATGGAAGTCTACCCAAAGTTAGAGGAGCCACTTGGAGAGTCACAGGTATAGAGTGTTGTGGGGGCATAAAATGATGTTTGCACCAAGTATATTTAAAGCCAAAGTGTTTTAAGTTGGCCAAAGCAGGAAATGGTTAAAAGCCCTCTTATTTTTGTTTCTTTTTGTTACCACTACCTGTGTTTCTGTAGGGGGATTTCCCATCATTTACTGTTCCAGAGGCATAACAAGTGAAAGGGACTCCCTCTTAGATAGTTGCCACCATAAACGGTGTCTCTATTGGAAGATTTGTCCAGTGACAACTGTAATATTTTGGATTTCCTATTGCATCCCTATAATAATAATCACCAGGACAAACAGTGTAGTATCTGTTCTTACCAGTGTCCTGTGAGGGCGTTCTGCTGTCATTCTGCCCTTTTGGCAGGGATGACTGGCTGTATAGCATCCCTGCTAGTATGATGAGGGTTCTGAAGGATGTTCCTTGTGGTAAGTAGAAATTTACATTTAGTTTTGAATCAAAATTCGTACATACTTTGGGGAATTTGGAGATTTGGATGTATCTGAATCTCCAAATTACAATGGTAACAAATATCAACAAATCCAAAATAAATTAATGAAATAAATAAAAAACAACAACAAATGAATCTGTTTCATTCGTATGAAAGCATGCAAAAGTTTGGGCCTCTTGTAATGTTTAAAGCATCCAAAATACTGTAACGAAATAACAAATGGTCCAAATTGATTCGGGACCATTCCTTTTTTATTCTAGTGTGTGTGTGTATGGCGTGATATATAAAAAATGCACTACATAATACATATGAAGTGAAAACATATAAATAAATAGTTACAGAAAAGTATGAAAGTGAAATAAGATGATTCCTACTTATTTTGGATGGAGGTAGATCCATCAGAATGTCCGAATCATAACATAATCCGAATCTTACGAAATAACTTCCGAATATACAGATGGATTGAGGTGGATTCATCAGAATCTCTGAATCATAACTGTAGCGATACCTCCAACTAAGAAGGCCGCTGATTTAGTTTGGGCCCTGAAGACAGCTCCGCCAACCCCCGGCAATATGCTCTACCCCCTACTGGCACAGCTAGTACTGACAGTAAATTGTATATCTTATACTGTATGAATAACTGAGCATTGAAACAATACTGAATTGAAATATAAATGTAAGATTTTACTTAAACTCTTGGTAAAGAAAAAGGGTAACATCAATAACAGTTTACAGAATAATCATTTGTAATGTAAAGCCCAGCCACACTAACACACTATAGGGTTAACACATAACAAGTGCGCCACGCGGGCGACCGTTAGCTAAGTGCCCTGTGGCGCAGTAACCAAACCACCTTAGAAACCCCACCAGGCCTGGTTCTGATATCTACAACTTAGTTCTTTTTCTTCACCGGCAGATCTTTAACGGTGGTGCACATTAACAGAGTACAAACTTTGTAATCCAATGGGGTAGGTAAAGATGGAGTAGAAACTTGACTATGTGAACGGTAGGTTCAGTTCTAACAAGGGGTCTTCAATAAGAGCACTAAGAACAACTCATAGGCCACGGCAGTCTATAGGCCTATATGCAGTAACAGTATATCGGTTGGGCATATGCCCTCTCACCCACCCGGACTACGGTCCCAGTCCGGGAACTTCCACCTGTTGTGTCCTCACACACACACTCCGTCTCTTCAGCGATCAGGTCCCCGATCTAACAAGGCTGTAGTCGAGCGAAGTCAGATGCCACCCAGGCTCGCAGAGGGGTGGAAGGCTCTTTGGTGCTGCACAAGGCCTCAGGCTTCAGGCCCTGCACTCCGACACATCCGCACAGGAGGATCAGTCTCTGAAGTCTCGTGTCCCAAAGAGGCCGAGCCCAGCCTCGCCTCCTCCTTTTATAACCCCTCCCATGAGTCTCTGCGGCGGAACATTGCCGAATGGGGTTCTGGGTAATGTAGTCTCTCTGCATTAAAGGGGAACACCCCGCTACACACTCCCCCCACTTGAACTCTTTGGTCCCCAAAGATAAACCTTAACAAAGACTATGTACAACTCTAGACAATTCTACAAACGATGTTGGCATAGGGAATTCCCACCAAAACTGAGGAGTAGAATTCCCTTGCCCACAGGTCACATTATCATGGGTGGCCTGCCTAGTTGTGCCAGAGAGTGAGCTGGGGTTGCCCTCCACTAAATGGACAGTGGAGGATCCGGATTTTCAGCATTCCTCCTAGCGGTAACTACAGAATCCTCTGAGCTATTCCCCATTTGTGGGTAGGTCAGCTTCTTAGGAGGCCGGATGACTCTTCGAGCCCTTTGCTCTCTTGGGATTTCTGGCTCTGGTGCCACAGGCTCCTCTTCCTCTGAGTAACCATCATGGGCATCTTCCCAGTAATCTGCTGAAGGACTAGAGGGGATGAACTCTGTGGCTTCTGGGTTCAGTGTTTCATCTGTGGTGTCCTCAGTGGTTGGAAGGTCTATGGTAGAAGTTCCTGGAGTTGGGGAAGGCCACAGCCAATTAAGTTCTCCATCCTCATTTTCACTAAGTTGAGAGGCCTCTCCATCTTCATCTCGGGAAGCCTGCGACCGAGTGTTCGGCCTAGGAGTATCCAGGATAGAGGCCGGTTCAGGGGAGTCTCCCACGGGAGGTATTCTAACTGCCTCAGCGAGAGGGAGCAGGTGGTTTCGATGCCACGTCTTCAGAGGGCCCACCTTTCCTTCCGGCTTCAACTTGTAGACAGGCAGGCCCGGCAACTTCCTACAGATGACATAAGGTTCAGATCTCCATCTATCTGCAAGTTTGTGCTTCCCAGGGACCGCCAGATTGCGTAACAGTACTCGATCCCCGGGCTGTAGGTCTTGTACCCGGACCTTCAAGTCAAAGTTTATTTTGTTTCGAGCTCCCCTTTGATCTGAGGCCGCTTGAGCTTGTTCATAGGCTACTTTCAGGCTGTGTCTGAGCCTGTCCACATATCCTTTGTGGGATGTGGCTGAGGAATGGTCCAGAGAGGTGCCAAAGGCCAAGTCCACAGGTAGTCTCGCTTCTCTCCCAAACATGAGTCGATATGGGGAGTAGCCTGTAGCATCACTGATGGTGCAGTTGTAAGCATGTACTAGAGCTGCTATATGTTTGCTCCAATGTTGCTTTTTCTCACTTTCCAGAGTCCCCAACATGTTGAGCAAGGTTCGGTTAAACCTTTCCAGCTGAGCATCTCCTTGTGGGTGGTAAGGTGTAGTTCGAGTCTTCTTGATTCCCAACGAATCCAGGAGTTTCCGGATCAGTTTACTCTCAAAGTCCCTTCCTTGATCTGAATGAAGTCGCTGTGGCAGCCCATAATGGACAAAGTACTTCTCCATAAGTACCTTGGCTACGGTGGAGGCCTTCTGATCTTTGGTTGGGAAAGCTTGGGCATACCGGGTGAAATGGTCGGTTATCACCAGAACATTTCCTAGTCCACTCAGGTCGGGTTCAAGGCAGAGAAAGTCAATGCATACCAGATCCATTGGGCCTTGACTTTGTAGATGGCCCATTGGGGCAGCTTGATGGGGTAAAGTCTTCCTCTGGATGCATCGTGCACATGAGTGGCAGTACTCTTCTACCTCTGCCCTCATGCAGGGCCAATAGAACCGACTTCTGACAAGTTGAAAGGTCCTTTCAGCCCCTAGATGGCCATGATTGTCATGCAGGGCAATCAGAACAGTCTCTCGATGTTTCTCTGGGAGGAACAGTTGCCACTTATCTTCTGAGTCATCAGAGGGGCCCCTTCGGTAGACCACTCCCTGATGTACCTGCAACCTGTCCCATTCTTTCCTCAACAGGCGAGCTTCCTTTGAGGGATGACGCAGGAGTTTGTTTGGATCCTGATTCTCCAGGGCCTCCAGGACCAATCTCCCCATGGGGTCTTCCAATTGGTCACTCCTCAACTCCTTCTTGGACAATCTCAGCAGGTTGTCTTCGTCCAATTGAGTCACTCCACAGTAGTGTTTTGGGACTCCCACCATGGTAACTCCTATTTCTTCTGCTCTGGAGCCTCCTCTGGCCTGGAATTCAGCTCCTTGACAAAGGGCCCGCACCCCGTCCGGTGCCACTTGGGTCCAATCTTCTATATCACTGGTGGGGGCATGAGATCTCCTGGACAGAGCGTCTGCGTCTCTATTCCCAGCCCCTGGCCTATACTTTAGGCTGAAGTTGAATCCAGACAGTGCGGCCAGCCACCTGTGTCCAGTGGCGTCCAGCTTGGCCGTGGTGAAAAGGTAGGTAAGGGGGTTGTTGTCGTCTTCACAGTGAACTCCGCCCCATACAGGTAGTCTTTGAGCTTGTCTACTACCGCTCACTTAAGGGCCAGGAACTCCAGCTTGTGAGTGGGGTAGTTCTTCTCAGAGGGGGTCAGGCTCCTGCTCACATAGGCAACAGGCCGTTGTTGCCCTTCGTGTTCTTGATAAAGTACTCCTCCCAGACCGTCATGACTAGCATCTACGTGTAGTTCATAGGGTTTGGTTGGGTCTGCGTAGGCCAAGACTGAAGCAGTGGTCAGGCTCTTCTTCAAGGCCTGGAAGGCCTCTTCACACTTCTGATTCCACTGATCTCTGATGGACTCTCCCGGCTTCCTGGGCCCTGAGTCATCCTCTTCTCCCTCAGTCTTGAGCAGTTCATTCAATGGTCTAGCAATTCGGGCGAATCCCTCCACAAACCTCCTATAGTAGGAGCAGAAACCCAAGAAGGATCTGAGTTCTGTTACTGTGGTGGGCCGTGGCCAGGAGGTAACTGCCTCCAATTTCTCGGGGTCTGTGGCCACCCCTTCTTCGGACACTATGTGCCCCAGATAGTTCACAGAAGACTGGTAGAACCGACACTTTTCAGGCGAAAGTTTGAGTCCCTCCTCAGTGAGTCTCCTCAAGACTTTTTCCAGCCTCTCCTCATGTTCCTCCAGGGTTCTTCCAAAGACTATGACATTGTCCAGGTATACAAGGACTTCAATAAGGTTCATGTCTCCTACAGTCTTCTCCATGAGACGCTGGAAAGTAGCTGGGGCTCCAGACAGACCTTGGGGCATCCGGTCGAATTCAAAGAACCCTACTGGGGTTATGAAGGCTGTCTTCTCCTTGTCTTCTGGGTGCATAGGGATCTGATAGTACCCGCTTTTGAGATCCATAACGCTGAACCACTTGGCCCCAGACAAGCTCTGTAGGGCATCCTCTATCCTTGGAGTGGTATACTGGTCGGGTATGGTTCTCCTGTTGAGAGTCCTGTAGTCGATACAGAGCCTCAATGACCCATTCTTCTTCCTGACCACCACTATCGGGGATGCATAGGGGCTTCTAGATTCCTGTATCACTCCAGTCCTTTTGAGTTCTGAGAGTTGTTCCCTTAGATCCTCCAGATCTGCTAGGGGGACCCGCCTGACTCTCTCTCTGAAGGGCTTATCTTCCTGGAGGCGGATCCGATGGGTGGCACTCCTTGCACACCCCACATCGAACTCATCTTTAGAGAAGATCTTCTCCCATCTGTTCAGCTGGGCCTTGGCTCTCTCTTTCCAAGCCCTGGGCAGATTCGGGTTTTCCATGGATATCTTCTCCCAAGCATCTCCTCCTTCGCCCACCTCTGGCAGGTTGACAGGGGCAGCAGGGCTCACCTGGCCTAGCAGCATCCTGGCTGGGACCTCCATGGGGCCATCCGTATAGTTCCTAACACTCACTGGGACTCTACAATGGGCCTTCTTTAGGGCCTTCAGCAGAATCACTTCTGGTATCACTTCCAGACCATGGGACCCTTCTCTTGGATCAGATTCCAACATGACAAAGGGTCCAGGCTGCTCCCAAGTGAGCTTCACAGTGCCTCTGAGACAGGTTACTTCGCCGGGCTGCAGCACTATCCCTCCTCTTCCAAGTCTACACACCTTCCCTATCCCCTCTCCTGGGGTCTTCTGCTCTAAGACCAGCCTTTGGTAAGCTGTCTTCAGCATGCGGTGTATCTTGGTAACCGCTGCCCCTTTCTCTTTCACTAGAGGGGTCAGAAGTCTTCGGACCAGGTCCGTGTTTGTCCCTATTATCAGGGAACTCTTGTTGGCTCCTGGTGGCCGAGGGCACACAACTGCCAGGGTGTCAAACACTTCGGCTTTTCCAGCCACAGATGGGTCAAAGGTCATCCTGACAGGCAGATAGCCATCGTAGGGGAAGTTCTGGGTTCCAATCCCACATATCTCTAGTCCCTCTATTTTCCGGATGGGTAGGTGACTCAAGTACTTATCGTAAAAGTCTCTGTATAGCAGGGTTACTTGCGCCCCAGTATCCAAGATTGCTCTGGTGTAGACTCCCTCCACTTGAATGGACACTATAGGAGATGGGCCTTCCAGCTTCTCCGGGTAAGGCCCGGCAGGGGTCGCTTTCTTCAGACTTTTCCTCTTTGAACCTCCTCTCGTCCAATCCCCTTTGGACTTCAGTCTTTCTTGAGTCTGGTATGCATTGACTCCCCCCCTTTACTGGGTGTAGGGACCCGCTGAGGGATACTATTGTTTTTCTTAGGTGTGCACCCCCTCTGGGGAGTGCTGTGCCTCTTCTGAGGGGTCTTACCCCCTTTCTCTGGGGTATACCTCTGTTGAGGAATGTTGTGTTTCCCCCGAGGCGTTTTATCTCCTGTTATTTTCTGCTTTGCTTTCAGCTTGGAGCTCACTGAAGGTGATGGGCACCCGGTTGACTCCTTCACCGGGGCCCTCTGAAGTTTCCCGCCGGCTTGCGGTTGTCTATTTTCTTCTTTTTGGGACTGGAGCATGTAGCCGCAATATGTCCAATTCCTCCACAGTTAAAGCAGATGATATCTCCCCATTCTTGTGAAGATGCGGGTGCTGAGGCAACTGGGAATAATTCCTTCCTTGGTACTTCTCTCTTGGGACCCTCTGTGTCTTCTTCCATCAGAGAGGTCAACATCTCTAACACCTTGGACATTTGAGCTTTCAGGGTGTCTATCTCCGAATCTCTTTCAGGGGTCATTACTGGATTGACTAGCACCTGTGCGGGTACAACACTTGTCCTAATCAACTGCTGGTCCTGTTGCAGTGCCTCCTCATCTCTGATGATTTTTATCAAGTCAGCATAAGTCAGCAACGTTCCTCCTCCTGAGGTTTTCAGGTGCAACCAGACTGGATCCGAGCGCATCGCTCCCTTTAAGACTTGCTTCATTCTTGCCGCATCTGTGTCTTGGGGCCTCATCCCCTTCTTCAACACAATCTTGCACAACAACCTGTTCAGTCTTCTAACATACTCGGAAAGTTTCTCCTCCGGTTGTTGGAAAGTGTGTTCAAACTGGTAGACCATCTCAGTCACCTTTTCCAATTGACCAAACTCTTCTTGCAGCATGGCTAGACAGTCTTGAGCCGTGCAATCTGCGTTCCCAAACCGAAAGCTTTTCACTGCTTCTGCTGCTGCGCCTTTAAGGCTTTCCATCACTCGTTGCCTCTTCTGCGCTTCAGGCACCTCCCATGCCTCTACTGCCTGCAATGCCTGCTCCACCCAGGTGTCAAAGTCTTCTTCCCCTGCGGGGACAGGGAGCTTCCCTGAGAATGTCTTTAGTCTCCGGTAGCTAGTCTCTACATGCACCGTGTTTGCCTTCTGACACTTGGTTAGCAGATCCCCTATCGCACCTATCAGTTCTGGTGATATAACAGTGGCAGGTGCAGGTGCCACCGGGGGCCTCGCCCTGTCCCCTTTTTACGGTGGGGTACGGGCCGCAGCCTGCGGTGATCCCGTTGGTGATGGTTCCTTTCTCTCAGTTACTGCGTGCGCCAACCTATAAGTTCTGTTGTCTGGCGTCTGCACACACTTGCGCTTACAGGCCTCTGGCATCCCGTTCCAGTACTCCACTAATGCATACTGATATGAGATGTCTGGGTCTGACTTTATCTCCGTCACCCACGGTGTGTGATTTGGGGACACTGACTTCATCAACTCCTCTACCGTTTCAGTCGACCATGCCTCCCCAGGGAGGCTGATGACTATCGACTGGTTTGGCTCTGCGTTAGAGGCTTTGCACCATTCTTCTACCGCTCGTGGATCCATGGGGTCCATGCCGGCACCTCTGGCGTTCACTTGCTGCATCAGGATCCCGGACGAGAACCCCCACGTGTAGCGATACCTCCAACTAAGAAGGCCGCTGATTTAGTTTGGGCCCTGAAGACAGCTCTGCCAACCCCCGGCAATATGCTCTACCCCCTACTGGCACAGCTAGTACTGACAGTAAATTGTATATCTTATACTGTATGAATAACTGAGCATTGAAACAATACTGAATTGAAATATAAATGTAAGATTTTACTTAAACTCTTGGTAAAGAAAAAGGGTAACATCAATAACAGTTTACAGAATAATCATTTGTAATGTAAAGCCCAGCCACACTAACACACTATAGGGTTAACACATAACAAGTGTGCCACGTGGGCGACCGTTAGCTAAGTGCCCTGTGGCGCAGTAACCAAACCACCTTAGAAACCCCACCAGGCCTGGTTCTGATATCTACAACTTAGTTCTTTTTCTTCACCGGCAGATCTTTAACGGTGGTGCACATTAACAGAGTACAAACTTTGTAATCCAATGGGGTAGGTAAAGATGGAGTAGAAACTTGACTATGTGAACGGTAGGTTCAGTTCTAACAAGGGGTCTTCAATAAGAGCACTAAGAACAACTCATAGGCCACGGCAGTCTATAGGCCTATATGCAGTAACAGTATATCTGTTGGGCATATGCCCTCTCACCCGCCCGGACTACGGTCCCAGTCCGGGAACTTCCACCTGTTGTGTCCTCACACACACACTCCATCTCTTCAGCGATCGGGTCCCCGATCCAACAAGGCTGTTGTCGAGCGAAGTCAGATGCCACCCAGGCTCGCAGAGGGGTGGAAGGCTCTTTGGTGCTGCGCAAGGCCTCAGGCTTCAGGCCCTGCACTCCGACACATCCGCACAGGAGGATCAGTCTCTGAAGTCTCGTGTCCCAAAGAGGCCGAGCCCAGCCTCGCCTCCTCCTTTTATAACCCCTCCCATGAGTCTCTGCGGCGGAACATTGCCGAATGGGGTTCTGGGTAATGTAGTCTCTCTGCATTAAAGGGGAACACCCCGCTACATAACATAATTTGAATCTTCTGAAATAACTTCCGAAAATATGAGACGATTCGGAACAACGAATATACAAAACAAATCGGAATATACAACACTAATTCTGAAAACAAATCATTCTAACATAACGAATATGAGGAAACAAAATAATAACCTTAAAGGGTAAGTTCACCTTTACAGAAAAATCTGTAAGGTGAACTTACACTGGACCCCTCCCATCCCCCCCCGCTCCCGCTGACCTGGAGTCCGGCAATCACCCGCTCTGACACATCGGACAGCCACTTTACCAGTCCGACGATCAGAAATCCCCTCGGCTTAATCTCCCAAATGCACCTCGTAAAAGGTATGTATAGGAGGCATTCTAATTGGTTGGCGCCGACCAATCAAAACCCACCTAGCCCGTCCTGTCAGCGCTGGAGAAGAGAAAGCTCTGGACCTGTAAAGCGGCTATCTGATGTGTCAGAACGGGTGATCACGGGACTCCAGGTCCGGGTGTGATGGGGAGGGGGTCCAGTGTAAGCTCACCTTACAGATTTTCTGTAAAGGTGAACTTAGACTTTAACAAATGAATCCGAAGTGAAATGAAACAAAATTTCTTTGTCGTGCACATCTCTTATGGCACAGGGAGAGGGGTCGTAGTATTTCCCTGTGCCTCCTTATTTAAGTGGTTTTTACCATGTCTGGTTAGGGGTTGGGAAGGCAGAGAGCCTGAGGTGTTAAGCGCCCCCTTGTATCACTATGGGTTTGGGACCTGACTCTTAGAACAGCATTAGGCCAAAACACCACTTGTTTTTTCTGCACATTGCCACATGGGCTCGGCCTTTTGGCCGAGACCAGGGTCATTTTTGTTACCAGACTGCAATGTCCCTAACCTTGTACTCGGTGGTCAGCTTTGGATCATCACAAGGTGAGGGTGCTGCTGGGTCTTTTGGCTAGGTGGACCAGAGTATCCCTGTCAAGAGCCTTTGAGCCTTGTGCCCTGGGAGGGGACCATATAACACACTAGTGCAATTTTTATGTGTGTTCACCTGCATTTTTTTGGTTCACTTTGCATAGTTGCCAACATTGCAAAAAAAACATCTGGGACCCTTTTTTTGTATTGAGGCGGAGCCTTGCTATAATCAGGGGGCGGGGCATTCGTTTGTAGGCGTGTCATGCTGGAGTAAAAAATGCGGCGCGCAAAGCGAAAAATGGGCGTGGTTTACGCACGGTAGTGGGTGTGGTTTAAATGGGCGTGGTTCAAAGGGGTGTGGCTAGAGTCCGAGGTGAGAGAAAGAGAGAGAAAGAAATAGAAAGAAAGAAGCCAGATCCTACACCACAATAGTAATGTGTAACAAAATTGGCAGATAAGGATACTCCAAAACACCTGTTGGCGCTTCAATCATCCCGGCACCATGGTTGTTACGGTGTCAGGATGATTGAAGTGCATTATTTCTATTTTTACATTGTAATATAAAATGAAATCATTCAACTCACCATAATGCCGAATCAGTGGAGCCCTGAGCGTGTTACCTGCCACGTCGCCTGCCACCAGATGGCCTCCCCAGCAGTCCGTCCTTGCATCAGGTGCCTCCCCAGCAGTCCGTCCTTGCATCAGGTGCCTCCCCAGCAGTCCATCCTTGCATCAGGTGCCTCCCCAGCAGTCCGTCCTTGCATCAGGTGCCTCCCCAGCAGAGCCCCCTCCACACTTGTGGACAAGGGTCCAAAAATCATGATTGTCCCGGGAAATTCGGGACTGTTGGTAACTATGCAGGCGTCCCCAGTGGAGTCCCCCCTTACATCAGGCGTCCCCAGTGGAGTCCCCCCTTACATCAAGTGTCCCCAGAGGAGTCCCTCCTTACATCAGGCGTCCCCAGCGGAGTCCCTCCTTACATCAGGCGTCCCCAGAGGAGTCCCTCCTTACCTCAGGCGTACCCAGCGGAGTCCTTCCTTACATCAGGTGTACCCAGAGGAGTCCCCCTTACATCAGGCGTCCCCAGCAGAGTCCCCCCTTACATCAGGCGTCCCCAGCGGAGTCCCCCCTTACATCAGGCGTCCCCAGCGGTGTCCCCCCTTACATCAGGCATCCCCAGTGGAGTCCCCCTTACATCAAGTGTCCCCAGCGGAGTCCCCCCTTACCTCAGGCGTCCCCAGCGGAGTCCCCCCTTACCTCAGGCGTCCCCAGCGGAGTCCCCCCTTACATCAGGCGTCCCCAGCGGAGTCCCCCCTTACCTCAGGCGTCCCCAGCGGAGTCCCCCCTTACATCAGGCGTCCCCATCGGAGTCCCCCCTTACATCAGGTGTCCCCAGCGGAGTCCCCCTTACATCAGGCGTTCCCAGCGGAGTCCCCCCTTACCTCAGCCATCCCCAGCGGAGTCCTCCCTTACCACAGGCGTTCCCAGCGGAGTCCCCCTTTACCACAGGCATCCCCAGCGGAGTCCCCCCTTAACCACAGGCGTCTCCTGTCTCGGCCGCCATTATTGTTTCCCCTTCCCCGAAGGGGAACAAAATAGAGGCGGAGCCGACAGTGTGGCTGAAAAAAAAATAAAAATTAAACTGTGGCGCTGCCGACCCCCGCCCCTTTCCATTACAGACAGACCTGCAGCGGGGCGGGGCGGGGCGGGGGGGTGGCCTGCCGGCCAGCCAAAACACAGATGTAGTACAATAGAAGATAAAGCTGCTGCGGCGCCGCCCACCCCCGGGGAGGTGCGGGGTGTGGGCGGTGCCGCAGCGGCTTTATTTTCTATTGTACTACATCCGTGTTTTGGTCTTCTTGAACATGGCGGCCGGCGGAGACATTGTCTCCGCCAGCCGTGGACCTCTAGCGGCGCGGCCTGCGGCGTCCAAATTCGGGGAAAACGGGAAAAATCGGATTGGCCGGGACATTGGCCGGGACAAAATAAATCCGGGAAAAGGGTTTGAATCCCGGGAATGTCCCGGCCAATCCGTGACTGTTGGCAACTATGACTTTGGTGTTTAGTTTTTGTGCACTGAAATTATAGAATGGTCCTGGTTAGTACTTGGGGTATGACGACATCAGTATGGAAGTAATACAGTTTAAAGACACTAGGGTAAAAAAAGTTTAATAAGCAACCTGACAGCGGTCTGTTTCCCATAGCAACGGGTGCAGATTCAAGCCACAGAGGTTCCCATCCTGTACACATGTATGGAAATTCAAAAGTTTTGTTAAGTGCACGTGTAAAGCCCACGCAAGGTGCACAGCGGGGCCCATTTTGCTACTGGGAAATGGTAGTGGAAAACATTGGACAGCCAGGTGTGGACAAGGCTTAGCGTATCCCTCCAAAATGCAAGTTACGGAGAAGGTGTGCATTGTCACGGAAACCCGAGAGTTAACTAGAACACAGGTGCAGTGCTAGTGAACACGTGTACGTTTATCTCTAAAAGACCTGCTTTAAGGTCGAGTATTCCCCCACGGCAGGGGCGGATCTAGAGTCTAGTCTTGGAAGGAGCACTGCCAGAAAATACGTTTTTTTGGGGGCAATTTATCGGGGAAATGGCTGGTGTTTTGGCTCTTCAATCATCACGGCACCATGGTTGTTATGGTGTCAGGATGATTGAAGCGCATTATTTCTATTATTACATTGTTATATAAAATGAAATAGTTCAACTCACCATAATGCCGAATCAGTGGGAGCCCTGAGCGTTTCACTTGCCGCTGTCGCCTGCCACCAGATGCAGCTTGTCACTTGCCACACGTTGCGGATTGTCACTTGCCACGTCGCCTGCCATCAGATGCGGATTGTCACTTGCCTGCTACAATTGTCACTTTCCTGCTAAGGTGGTCTCTTACTGTGTCCCAGAGTCAGGCAGCAGATTACCAGTCAGGCAGCAGAGAGATGATGTAATCCCTCTACTTCCCGTGGCTGCCTGCACAGTGAGGGAGGAACTGCACTGCAGGGATTGGCCAGCCGTCCGCTCACCCACCGAGTTTCCCAGCTGCTCGCCCGCTCTCTTACCCACCCACCGAGCCTCCCGCCCGCTCACCAACCGAGCCGCCCGACAGCCCGGCCCGCCCACGGAGCCGCCCGCTCTCTCACCCGCAGAGCCACCCGCTCTCTCACCCGCGGAGCAGCCCGCCCGCCCACTCACTCACCCGCATTCTTGGGGGTGGGGAGCAATTGCCCAGTTGCCCCCCCGATCCGCCCCTGCCCCACGGTAGCCACATCCTTGTCCCAGGGCATTGATGAAAATGGCACGAGAGTAGAGGTACCCCACGTGTAGAAAAGTGATCCTGTTACAGGTGCCTAGCATAGCCCAAAAGAACCGACCCCGGTGCAGGCCTGTCATATGACCCTTGCTTGGCGCCCAACGAGGAGGAAAACATAGAGGCCGTGACTACCTACCTGTTTCATCTGAGCCCAGGCTGTCATGGACACCTCCCCATAAATACTTTGGCAAGTCATATGCTCAATTGTCTGATATTCTGGAATGTTGGTTTTCTCTGATTTCTTTTATCTAACAGAATATCAATTATTTTAGGATAGCTATCAGTTTAAATTAAGCTATCAGTTTGTTCTCAGCAAATACACCTCCTCATAAATCTAGTAAGTGAACTCAGGTTTCAATAATAACACTCCATGTTGTCCCATAACAAGCATTCTCCTATGCTGCATAGCTGAATGTTTTTCCCTGTTTTGCTTTTTTCCCCCAGAGACATGCTCAAGATAGTTGTAATTTTTTAATGTAAAACATGTATAAAGAAACAGTATATATCATACAGTAATTTAGATGGGGCCCGTTCACAATGCCTGCACACTAAACCGGAGCAGGCAGCGTGAACAGGTCAGCTAGGTGCTCAGAATTCATACTGTGATAATAGATATAGCTTTTTTATAATGCTTGATGTGGAACGTTACCATTCAGATGGTATCTCCAGTAATAGGACTTTATGCGTTGCCTTAATCCCCCCCCCCCCCCCCCGAACAAGCCTAGCATCTGCAGTACTGATGAACAGGATTGTGCGTTTGTTTTTATCCTCAGTTGCAGCAATATGCCAGAATGAGGAATGTCCGAAGGCCTTTGCTGGTCCTATTTTGAAAATGCTGTTTGCCTGGCTGTCCTCTTTAATCTCCTACTAGAACAAGCATATTGTATATGAGTGTCAAAAAGTATCAGAATTCTTTATCTTGTTACAGGTTAGAGACTTAGAAAGTATTGAAACTAAAGCATCAGCTTGACAGCCAGGAAATAAACATTCTCAAAGGAAAGGTCAGCATTGGCAGCCTTCATACTTTTCTTATAACAGAGTAAAGATGCCATGAGAGTTATAGTCCTGGACTCCCTGTGATTTATATCATTCTTGGGATCCTGATTTTATAGAAGCCTATATGCTTAGGCTGCCAGACATCAGGAAGGCAAAACGTTGTGTATGGTAGGAACGCACGCAGGCAGATCTCGGATTATTGGATGAGAAGAGGGGACTTGTGTCTGGCTTGCTCAGAGATTAGAAATGATTGCAGAGTTTGGGGCACACATTCTGCAGTTGGTTGAGTGATCTCCAGTTCCTGTCCTGACCACTTCGAAGCTCATGTCTGATTGTAATGTTCATTTAGGGTCTAAGTCATATATGTCAAACACAAGGCTCGTGGCCCAAATCCGACCCGCGAGACCATTTCACCTGCAGTTGCGAAACCCTCCTCATCTCCACCCCCACTGTATCTCAGCAGTCGGCAGCAGAGAGGAGGACAGATCTCCTCCTTCAGATCCTGTGCCTCTCTGTGCAGCCACAGCACCCTTCTCCACCCCCCCCCCCCCGGTCTCAGCATTCAGCAGACTCCTGCAGCTGAATCCAGCCCTCCTCTGCTCCTCCAGACTCTGCACTTTCTGCTTCCCAGCTCCACCTCCAGCTTCTTCCCGGCAGCAGCACTGCGATGTAGGAGAAGGTGGGGGACTCCTAAATACTGATGGTGGAGGGGACTCTTTACATCTCATGAAAGGGGGGCTGGGGTGCTCTGGACAGTCTTCGAGAGACAACTTTGAAGGCAATCATAAAGCTGAGGCGGCCCATGAATAAATTGCGTTTGACACCCCTAGTCTAAGTAATGTATATTTCAGCACCATGGACAGGGTCACTTACCTAAACAAAGGAACAAGAGATCTGACATCCTCCATTTACATCAGTCCTGTCACAGCTATTATTCTCTATCTAAGGCATTGGAGGAAGGTGCGTGAATGTGGTATGAATGCCCCAAGTACCAGGCTTCTGCAAAGGCATGTTAGTAATTATGATAATGTCACTCGCAAGGTGACTATCTGGCAAGAAGAGCAGTAGTCTTATGTCTTTCTTTCTAATACAAGAATTACTGTGCAGATCACATGTACTGAATAAGGCCTCGTGCACACAAACTTATGAATATAAGCATGATTTTTCTGCTAAAATTTGGCAAAAAAAACCTCCTCTAATGTTACAATATGTATGTATGTTAAAGCGTATGTACGCACGCTATGTGCCTATGGCAGTTAAGTATAAATGCATTCTCCTGACCAAAATATTATTTTATTCTGGCCATTGATACACATTTATGTGTGTTTAGCCACGTTTACACACGTTTATCTAAAAACACCCACATTTATGCAGCTGAAGTTGATTTGTTTTTCCAGCGTGTTCTGTGGTGCATTTTTTGAACCTTCTTTTTTTATGCATTTTTGCATGCAGTTTTCATGCGTTTTGCTTTTTTTTCTCCATAACAAACTGTGAATAGTTGGTTGTTAACCGCTTGCCGACCAGCCGCCGTCATTATACGGCAGCAGGTCGGCACGATCCCACGAGTCGTCGTAGCTGTACGTCGGCTCCTTTAAGCGGGATAGCGGGCGCGCGCCCACTGCATAGCGGGGGTGCCGATGCTCGTGACCGGCGGTCGCAATGACTGCCAGCCACGAGCGATCGCGGGTACGAGAGGAAGAACAGGGGCGTGTGTGTGTAGTCTCACACATCCCTGTTCTGAGAGCAGAGGAGATGAGGATTGTGTTCCTACAAGCTGGGAACCACGATCTCTTATCTTGTATAGTGAGTCCCATCCCCCCTTCAGTTAGAACACACTATAGGGAACACAGTTAACCCCTTGATCGCCCCCTAGCATTAACCCCTTCCCTGCCAGTGACATTTATACAGTAATCAGTGCATTTGTATAGCACTAATCGCTGTATAAATGCCAATGGTCCCAAAAATGTATCAAAAAAGTGTCTGATATGTCCGCCATAATGCCGCAGTCCCGATAAAAATCGCAGATCGCCGCCATTACTAGTGAAAAAAAAAAAAGAAGAAAAAAATCGCCATGAATCTATCCCCTATTTTGTAGACGCCATAACTTTTGCGCAAACCAATCAATATACGCTTTTTGCGTTTTTTATTACCACAAATATATAGAATACATATCGGCCTAAACTGAGGAAAAATGTTAATTTAAAAAAAAAATTGGGGCTATTTATTACAGCAAAAAGTACAAAATAGTGTGTTTTTTTTTTTCAAAATTGTCGCTCTTTTTTTGTTTATAGCACAAAAAATAAAAACCGCAGAGATGATCAAATACCACCAAAAGAAAGCAAAATTTTTAGGAAAAAAGGGCGTCAATTTTATTTGGGTACAGCGTCGAGTGACCGCACAATTGTCAGTTAAAGTGACAGTGCCGAATCGCAAAAAATGCTCTGGTCATGGAGCAGCCAAATCTGCGGTCAAAGGTTAAAGAGGAGTCCCGCCTGGGAAAAAAAAATAAAAGTCAGCAGCTACAAATACTGTAGCTGCTGACTTTTAATATATGAACACTTACCTGTCCAGGGAGCCCGCAATGTCAGCACCCCAACCAATCTCCACTAAGGGAAACCGGCAGTGAAGCCTTTCGGAAGTGGGGACAGAACCTGTCAAAAACAGGTTCCTCCCCCTGAAAGGTGCCAAATGTGGCACCGGAGGGGGGGGGGGAAGCAGAGAAGTTCCACACTTTTTGGGTGGAACTCTGCTTTAAGGAGCAGGCCGGGAAGCCGGCTGCCACGTCCTTAACAACCGATGAGTCATCATCTTTCAGTGGGTTTCCCCACTGACAGCTGAATATAAAAAAAAAGAATTGCCGGCAACCAAAAAAATCTGTAAGAAAAACTGCGTGCCTCAAAGCACCCCCCCTCCCATGTTGGTCGCTCGTCCTCTCCCTTTCCTGACCCTACCAGGCTGCATGCTCGGATAAGGGCCTGGTATGGATTGGGAGGCCCACACCATTTTTTTCCCATCAGTTGATAAGGATGGGGTGGCCGGCTTACCGGCCCGCTCCTTAAAGCAGAGTTCCGCCTAAAAAAAGCTACAAATACTGCAGCTGTTGACTTTTAAAAGAAGGACACTTACCTGTCCAGGGCGGTCACGATGTCCTCACCCGAAGCTGATCCGTCCCCTCAGCTCCAGGTGGAGGGGCCGGCATTGCTAGTAAGGGAATCAGGAAGTGAAGATTTGCGGCTTCACAGCCTGGTTCCCTACTGTGCATGCGTGTTCTGCATGTTCTGAGTGGTCCCTGCTGTCTTCTGGGACCTGTGTGTCTCCCAGAAGACAACGGGGGGGGGGAGGAGAAGGCGTAGATTGCTGAGGATCATGCTGTGATCTTTCGCGGGAAGTGGGAGCAAATACCTGTATTAGACAGATATCTGTTCCTCCCTCTCCCCTAAAAGGTACCAAATGTGACATCGGAGGGGGGGAGGAATCCGGACAGCGGAAGTTAAATTTTTGGGTGGAACTCTGCTTTAACAACCAGCTATTCATAGGGGGTTATTTACAAAAGGCAAATCCACTTTGCACTACAAGTGCAAACTATAAGTGCAAAGTGCACCTGAAAGTGCACTTGGAAGCACAGTCGCTGTAAATCTGAGAGGAAGATCTGCTGATTTTATCATCCAATCATGTGCAAGCTAAAATGCTTTTTTTTATTTTTCTTGCATGTCCCCCTCGGATCTACAGCGACTGCACTTCCAAGTGCACTTTCAGTGCAATTTCAAGTGCACTTTGCACTTGTAGGTTGCACTTGTAGTGCAAGATGGATTTGCCTTTCGTAAATAACCCCCATAGTTTGTTATGGAAAACAAAAAAGCAAAATGCATGTAAAAAAGCATAAAAAACGCAAAACACGTGCGTTTTTGGTGTGGGTCTATTAGGGTCTATTACAAGCAAAATGCCATCTGCTGCAGGAAAAGAAGTTCCTGACCCTTTCCAAAAACGAACTGGCTCATAGATGGGAACGTGTACCATAGGGAACCATGTTAAATGGCCTGTAGTGCATTTCTGCAAACTGCAAAACACACTAAAAAACGCATGGGGGGAACCTAGAGTAAATGGCCACATAAGATAACATAGAGGTGCTTTTACAGGCATAAAAAAATAAAAAATAAAAAAAGGGCAGTGTGAAGCCACCCTAAACCCTTCAGGTTAAGTTATCCTACTGTAAAAAGCCTAATGAGCAAAAGCCACATATTGGTATTGAATATTTCTTGTGCCAAAGCAGCTGTCAGATGCTTAGACATACACATACTTGTCATGATTTTATATGGCAATCACATTCTTCTTTATTATGAATTGATGCTGCTCTAGGCATTTTCAGTGAATGCAACCTAAATTAGTTCCTGGGCACCCAGAAGAGTTTCTACTTTGTAAGAAAAAAAAATCCTTGTTCAGGGTTAATTGAAAAGCCAGGACCAAAGGGAGAGCTGCTACTTTTATCCTTTGTATCCATTATTGCTTCTTATTTTTTATATAGGGCTGAGACATGCGTAGCGTTTTAGGTAAACACAAGTGCCATCTTTTTTTACTTAACCACTTAACCAGACCAATTTTCAGCTTTCGGTGCTCTCACATTTTGAATGACAATTACTCAGTCATACAACACTGTACCCATATGAATTTTTTGTCCTTTTTTTCACACAAATAGAGCTTTCTTTTGGTGGTATTTAATCACTGTTGGGTTTTTTATTTTTTGCGCTATAAGAGAAAAAAGACTGAAAATTCTGTAAAAAAATGTGTTTTTTTTCGTTTCCGTTATAAAATTTTGCAAATTACTATTTTTTCTTCATAAATTTGGGCCAAAATTTATACTGCTACATATCTTTGGTAAAAATAAGTACAAATTGGTGCATATTATTTGGTCTTTGTGAAAGTTATAGAGTCCACAAGCTATGGTGCCAATATCTGAAAATTGATCACACCTGAAGTACTGACGGCCTATCTCATTTCTTGAGACCCCAACATGCCAGAAAAGTACAAATACCCCCCAAATGACCCCTTTTTGGAAAGAAGACATTCCAAGGTATTCAGAAAGAGGCATTGTGAGTTTTTTGAAGTTGTCATTTTTTCCCACAATTCTTTGCAAAATCAAGATTTTTTTTTTCTCTTTTTTTTTTTTCACAAAATTGTCATATTAGCAGGTTATTTCTCACACACAGCATATGCATACCACAAATTACACCCCAAAACACATTCTGCTATTCCTCCCGAGTATGGCGATACCACATGTGTGAGACTTTTACACAGCGTGGCCACATACAGAGGCCCAACATGCAGGGAGCACCTTCAGGCGTTCTGGAGCACCGAGGCCAATTCTGACATTTCTCTCCTACATGTAAAAATCATCATTTATTTGCTATAAAATTACATAGAACCCCAAAACATTATATATGTTTTTTTAGCAAAGACCTTAGAGAATATAATGGTGGTTGTTGCAACTTTTTATCTCGCACGATATTTGCGCAGAATTTTTTTTAACGCGTTTTTTACAGAAAAAAAATGTTTTGTGCTTAAAAAATAAAAAAAAACAGTAAAGTTAGCCCAATGTTTTTGCATAATGTGAAAGATGAAGTTACGCAGAGTAAATAGAAACCTAACATGTCACCCTTAAAAATTGCACACGCTTGTGGAATGGCGCCAAACTTCGCTACTTAAAAATCCCCATAGGCGACGCTTTAAATATTTTTACTGGTTACATGTTTTGAGTTACAGAGGAGGTCTAGGGCCAAAATGATTGCTCTCGCTCTAACGTTCGCAGAGATACCTCACATGTGTGGTTTGAAAACCGTTTTCATATGTGGGCGGGACTTACGTATGCGTTCGCTTCTGTATGCGAGCTCACGGGGACAGGGGCGCTTTAAAAAAAAAATATTTTTTTATTGTTCATTTTACTTTATTTATTTTAGTTTGACATGTTTTTCCGCCCCAAAATTTTTTTTGATCACTTTTATACCTATTACAAGGAACGTAAACATCCCTTGTAATAGGAATATGGCATGACAGGTCCTCTTTACAGTGAGATTTGGGGTCAATAAGACCCCGCATCTCACCTCTAGGCTGGGAAGCCTGAAAAAAAAAACAAAAAACAAAACAATCCTGGCTTTGATCGTAGCGGTGAGTCGGTAGAAGCACCGGAGGGCGGCGGGGGGGGGGGACATCCCCTCTCGCCTCCCGTAAGAATGATCAAGCGGCGGAACAGCCACTATGATTGTTGTTATGGTGTAGGGAATCACCGGCTGAAAAAGCTAATATCTGAATGATGCCTGTAGCTGCTCCCATCATTCAGATATCCCCGCACAAAGTCAAGGACGTCATATGACGGCCGGCGGGCGGGAAGTGGTTATTGCAGAGTATTGCCGGGCATTGCGGAGTATTGCTGGGTATTGCGGAGTATTGCAGGGCATTGCGGAGTATGGCAGGGCATTGCGGAGTATGGCAGGGCATTGCGGAGTATGGCAGGGTATTGCGGAGTATGGCAGGGTATTGCATGGGGTATTGCACAGGGGGTATTGCACAGGGTATTGCAGAGTATTGCACAGGGTATTGCAGAGTATTTCACAGGGTGTATTGTGCAGGGTATTGCAGAGTATTGTGCAGGGTATTGCAGAGTATTGCGCAGGGTATTGCAGAGTATTGCGCAGGGTATTGCAGAGTATTTTGCAGAGTATTTTGCAGAGTATTTTGCAGAGTATTGCGCAGGGTGATGCAGAGTATTGTGCAGGGTATTGCAGAGTATTGTGCAGGGTATTGTGCAGGGTATTGCAGAGTATTGTGCAGGGTATTGCAGAGTATTGCGCAGGGTATTGCAGAGTATTTTGCAGAGTATTGCGCAGGGTATTGCAGAGTATTGCGCAGGGTATTGCAGAGTATTTTGCAGGGTATTGCAGAGTATTGCGCAGGGTATTGCAGAGTATTGCGCAGGGTATTGCAGAGTATTGAACCAGGGTATTGCAGAGTATTGCACCAGGGTATTGCAGGGTATTGCAGAGTATTATGCAGGGTATTGCAGAGTATTGCACCAGGGTATTGCAGAGTATTGCACCAGGGTATTGCAGAGTATTGCACCAGGGTATTGCAGGGTATTTTGCAGAGTATTGGCAGGGTATTTTGCAGAGTATTGGCAGGGTATTGCACAGGGATTGCTGAGCAGGGATGGATGGATGGCTGGATCTGTGACTGCAATTGTCACAGATCCAGCCCACAGTGCTGCTGCTGCCATCCGCTCTCTCCCCCTCCCCTCTCACACTGTACCGATCGGTACAGAGAGGGGAGAGAGGAACGGGCGTCATCACATGACGCCGGTCTGTTTACAAGTGATTGCTCCGTCATTTGACGGAGCGATCACGTGGTAAACGGCCGCTATCAGCGGCGATTTACCGCGATTCGTGATGCGCTGGGTCCTCTGGACCCGGCGGTCACGGAGTTTCCCGTGTGTGCGCCCCAGAGGGCGCGCGGGAGCGCGATTCTGGGAGGACGTTATATAACGTCCTCCCAGAGTTAAGCAACCACCTTGTCGACGTTATTTGTCGGCAGGTGGTTGTTAACTGGTTAAAAAATGTTACTAATCATGAGAAATTAATGTCTCATGTGCAATAAATTGGCATTAAATTTGGATTTCAAAAGAAACAGGAGATCCCATATTTGATTGCATGAGTATATATTGCCAGTACACCATGGATCTTAAAGTAGAACTGTATCTGAGCACCACAAACCAAAACCACTATTTAATTAATTTTTAATATTCAAAGCAACCCCCACCCATCCATGCCTCTATGCTTTATTTTGCTGGGAAATCACTTTGAAAAAC
The DNA here is from genome assembly GCA_029206835.1 of Rana muscosa. NCBI lineage: Eukaryota > Metazoa > Chordata > Amphibia > Anura > Ranidae > Rana > Rana muscosa. The sequence goes on along the minus strand of CM055116.1, from coordinate 159,778,722 downwards.
ACCCCCTAGCATTTCTGGCCATGGCCATCTTGAGTAAGGGCAGATGATTCATGTAACATATACTTCCTGGAATCCATCTGCCTTTAGCTCAGGCATGCATGTGTTCCGTCAGAATCGGTGTCCCATCAGATTAGGTAAGGGAAGTGACGTCCTGTCAGCTGTGCATGTGTCCACCACTACCATGCTGTTTGGATGTTTGGTAAAAGCATAATGGTTTAGTGCTGAGCAGTACGGGGTGTACCAACATGGCCTCCGCCACATTCATACTGTGGCGTCCAGCTTCCTTCAAAATGTAACATCTAAACAGCATCACACAGGTCAACATACTATATTTATTTATATACGCTCCCTTTCTTACTAAAATTACTCTTAAATTCAAGAAGTAGCTGGGTGTAGTAAGATGTCCGCTGCCTTCTTCTGACTGCAGGTGTTCTGTCAGATTAGCACACCTGGTAGCACAGGTGACAGAACGTCACTTCCGTTCACAGGTGACGGAACATCACTTCCGTTACCTAATCTGATGGGTCACTGGTTCTGACGGAACACCGGCAGGAGGGTGTGCTTAGCTGAAAAATCCCGTCCCACCCTCCTCCTCTCCTGAAGACTCCTGGGATGTATGATATAATTTGCCTAAGAAAACAAGACACCAGGAAGTAGCTGAAGATATGTGAAGAAAAAAAAAGGTTAAAACAAGTACATATGATATACTTTCCCATCTTTTTTTACCAATGCTAGCAGCATAAGGATTACAATTAGTCAATGTTGACTGGAAGAGTGAAGTTCCACTTTGAGAAAGTTGCCCAAATGTTTATTTCAGGGATCACATCACAGCAATAAAATGAAATGTTTTGGCACCACGCAGGACCATCATCCTCTCATCAAACATCACATGCCTTTGTGAGTGTTATTTATTCTCCCATTTGGCTGGAAACTCTTAAAGACATTTTGATGAAAGCGATATAAAATGTATTTAATGCCATTAACCGCCCCCAGATCTTATATGGATAAGTGTACAGCTCCCTGAATCTTTGCTTATACTACATAGATGGGAGATGTGAGCTGGGTCAGGACCAGCAGAGTTAGGGCCTTATGTCATGCAAGTACTCACATTTCTATTAGGCAGTCTTTCCTGTGGGAGACAATATTAGCCAAGACAACTGTTTCTGTGGCACCTTTGTTGATCGTTGACCGCCGGTAGTGCAAGAAAGCGAACTGGGAGGCTGGAAAATAGTTAAAGAGATAGGATGGGCCAGGCCACCTTAGGAAGCTGGGGCTTGCAAACTCTATTTGGGAAATACTTGGCTGGAAATATGATATAACAGAACATACACTCACTGGCCACTTTATTAAGTACACCTGTTCAATTGCTTGGTAACACAAATTGCTAATCAGCCAATCATATGGCAGCAACACTGCATTTAGACAACTAGACGTGGTGAAGACAGGGGATTTAAGTGACTTTGAACGTGGCATGGTTGTTGGTGTCAGACGGGCTGGTTTGAGTATTTCAAAAACTGCTTATCTACTGGGATTTTCACACACAACCATCTCTAGGGTTTACAGAGAATGGTCCGAAAAAGAGAAATTATCCAAAGCGCGGAAGTTGTGTGAAGGAAAATGTCTTGTTGATGTCAGAGGACAATGGGCAGACTGGTTGGAGATGATAGAAAGGCCACAGTAACTCAAATGACCACTCGTAACAGCCAAGGAATACAGAATACCATTTCTGAACGCACAACATCTCGAACTCCTGTCAGCTAAGAACTGGAAACTGAGGCCTCGTACACACGACCGATTTTCTCGTCGTAAAAAACACGTCGTTTTTTTCGACAAGATTCTTGTTAAGCTTGTCGATTTTCTCGTCAAGCTTTCCATGCGTACACACTGACAATTTCCAATTTCCTCGTTGATCTCCGCGGTCACGTCCAGCACGTACGACGGCACTATAAAGGGGAAGATCTTTTTTCTTGGCGCCACCCCTTGGGCTGCTTTTGCTGATCTCGTGTTACCGCATGTGAAGTAAAAGTTTGGGAAGAGACGATTCGCGCTTTTCAGTCTTCGTACTTTTCAGATCGTTTTCTGCGGTTCAGTTTGTGCTTGTGGGTTCGTATCTTGACTGTCAGGGCGTCTAGGCAGGTTGTATCTGTTTTACAGTGCGTTCTTGCCTGTTCGTTTCTGTTTTTCAGTTCGTTATTCATAGGCCTTGCTGTTCTAAAGTGCGTTCTGTACGTTCTGATAAGACGACCGTTTCTTAGCCATGTCGCCTGGACGTTCTCGTCGTCGAGTTCGTGCTGTGCGTGCGCTTGGTGTTGGTCTGCTTGTTTTGGACCAAGACCAGTCCATGAATGGTGTGAGGTGGAGTTCATGGACCAAGAATTGGTTGCTCCAGCGGGACCAATTCTGCCATATGCCTCTGCTGCGGGAGATCGTCGAGAATAATCCTGAGGACTACAGGAATTTTCTGCGGATGTCTGACCCCGTTTTTCAGGAACTGTTGGCTTTGGTGTCCCCCTATATTACCAGGAAGGACACCGTTATGCGGGAAGCCATCAGTGCTGAGCAGAGGCTCATCACCACGTTGCGTTACCTGGCGACAGGGAGAAGTCTTCAGGACTTGAAGTTCACGACAGGCATCTCCTCCCAGGCTCTGGGCCTCATAATCCCAGACACCTGTTCTGCTATTATACAAGTCCTGCAGGAGGACTATATTAGGGTAAGTTTTCTCCATTAACATCACATTTTATGTATTACATGTATGCTAATGTATTGTATTTCTTTCATCCTTCTCTAATTACCATGATTGTAATATGCTGAGAATGTCCCCTTTGTCCCCATGCATGCTGGAAGCTTTAGATTGCCCCTTTTTTCTCCTCCATAAATATTTCCCTTCACTAACTTTTCCAGCAGGGGCGCCTGTTGCTCCAAATGTTTGGGGGTCCCACCCCAATTTATGAACGAAACTTCCTCCTTTTTTGCTCAGGTGCCTATTAAACGCCCCCAGTTGTCCCCTCTAATGCAGCCATTTTGTTCCCTCCAATGCAGCCATTTAGTCCCCTCTAATGCAGCCAGTTTCCCCCCAGCCCTGCACTTACCTTCTTGTGGTCAGCGCCATCCTTCTTCTGTCCTTGATGTGTTCTCCTTCCCTTGATGTTGCATCAGCCAATCATGTTACCATTAAACAGACTTGGTGAACATGATTGGCAGAGCAGCCTGCCAGTGTTTCCCCAAGGAATGCCCCCCCCCTCTGCGTCCCCTATTTTACTTTTAGGAAGCCAATTACATCCCTCAGGTTGTAATGCGCAAGACTATTTTACTACCTGTTTCTGCTATGCAATTTGAACCCCCTAAATGCCGCAATTATTCATATGTCGGTCGCTTTACAAGAGGCCATCCACCTGAATAGTGGGCGGCATAGACAATACATAGGTTCATGCAACGCATGAACCTATGTATTGTTCTGAGTGATGGGCACAGGAGAGAGGGGGCAGTGCTCCAGCGCCCACTCTGGACGCACCGCCACTGCAATGCTATCCTGTGGCCAAACACATCTCCCCCCCCCCAAAATAATTTAGTAATGGCCCATCAGAGGGGGTGATGAATATGATAAATGAGCCTTCCATTATACTTATTTTAAACACCTTAATAAACGTAGAATTTGATTGATGTTGGCCTCTAATGTTTTTTTACAGATTTTCCTTGTAATGTATGATTTTTGTATTCTAATATTATTTCATCTTGTTTCACTCCACAGCTTCCTTCCACGCCACAGGAATGGCAGACTGTGGCATCGGAGTTTGCCACGCGGTGGGACTTCCCCAACTGCGGTGGTGCTATAGACGGGAAGCACGTCCGCATCGTGCCGCCACCCCGTTCTGGGTCCTACTACTACAACTACAAGGGGTTTCATAGCATTGTGCTGATGGCGGTGGTGTCAGCACGGTATGAATTCCTCTATGTTGATGTAGGGAAGAATGGCCGGATGTCCGATGGGGGATCCTTCATCCAGACGGAGTTTGCCCTCCGTCTCCAGAGTGACGACCTTGCATTGCCACCGGATGCAGGGAATATTGAAGGACTCCCCTTTGTTTTTTTGGCTGATGAAGCCTTCGGACTCGGACGGCATCTTTTGAGGCCATTTCCTCAGAGGACCCTGACCCCAGACAAGAGGGTGTTCAATTACCGGCTGGCCAGGGGCCGAAGAGTTGTCGAAAATGCCTTTGGCATAATGGCCAGCCGGTTCCGCCTTTTTATGACTTCAATACACTTGGCGGACTACAAAATAAACTATGTCGTATTATGCTGCAGTGTGCTACACAACTTTCTGAGCCAAAAATCTAATTCCTATATGGCCTCAGTTTTGCCAGAGGCTGGACTTTCCCCTGCAAATCCCCTGCCGGGCATGGAATCTGCCCGTCCTGGCTTGCCCTCCCAAAATGCCCGTGAGGTTCGGGACAAATACATGGAGTATTTCACGGGTAGGGGGGCAATTCCTATGCCAGCCTATGTCTAAGGATCCAAATAAAAAGCTTGTTTAAACCTTTAATTATTTGTTCTTTCCTGTCTCCTAGTTTGTCTTAGTGCATTTGTAGTGCCAAGTGTATTTTACTTTAGTAACTAACAACCATTTCACTATGTAACCTTACAAAATAACCAAATAAGCTTAGAGGGTATTATAAAAAGAAGCTACACGTTGTTTGTGGTCAAATATTTTACTCTGTGCACATTCACACCATTTTTAGTTTTTTCTGTTTTTTTGGGTTGGCCTGGCCACAAACCGGCAATTTTTTGCTTATGAAAATACAAAAATAACAGTTGCATTCCAAAAATTACAACATTGGATACCTCTGAGCAATCTGAGACATTCACTTACACAAACTATGTCTCTATGTGCCCGTCCTAATATGGGGTCCTGCCACCCCTTGCCCAGCCAAAAATTGAATATGCACACATTTGGGATTTTTTTCATCTAGGAAGTTTACAATCCTGATCCCTATTGTCAACATGTGCTATCTGCCATCAGGGGTGATCAATGGACGTGTTTTGGGGGTGCAACCCCTTCCTCAGTTCACCGACTTTAGATACGAGGAAGGGGTTGCACCCCCAAAAGACGTACATGGATATCCCCTGATGGCAGATAGCACATGTTGACACACTGTGTGCAGATTCAATTTTTGGCTGGTTTGATTGTCAAAAATATTCTAAAATGTGCAATAACAAACATGTAAAAACAAATGTGTTTGGATGGCTTATTGAATTCTCCCCAAAACATCGAGAATGTCTTTAAATGTTTGTTCCATCACATGGATTCTTTGTTTAATTAGGTCCAGTTCCGTGCTACATTCCATCACTTGCTGGATGAGGCGGAGGGCACTGTCAGCAGAGAACCGTGTACTATCCTTCACAACATTTATATCCCCTATTATAACTCTGCAGGCCTACATCTCTTACCTGAAGCTGTGGTGACAGATACTGACCTGTTGTGGTGACCAGATCCACAACGTCATCCACCTCTCCTTCCTGCACTTCTCATTCCTCCACCTCAACTTCCTGCACATCTTTCGGTTGTGGGTCTTTGGGAGTTTGGGGTTGCTTGGAAGTTGTGGGGTGCATGTGCTCCCTGGAGTGTTCTCCTCCCAGTCTTCTCTCCCCTATGAGAATCAAACAAAAGGTCTATTTATCACACTGTAAATCTCAATGTTAAAATAAAAACAGGCTAAATTGCTTGGAAGTGTGGTACAAGTGTGTGTTTGGGCGGAATTTAAAGAAGAATGCATTATTTATGACCAAGAATATGTTTAGTATTCACCTTTGGATGTAATTTATTTGACATGGAGGCACCACAAAAATTCACTGATGCACCTGTGTGGGACACCCAAAAAAGGCGGGTCTGGTGGCCCACACTATAGTGCTCCAAAGTACAGATGTGGAAGCAGCTGCTGAGTGTCGTCTCCTTTACACTGATAAAAGTTTGCATTTCATTCTCTTTACAAACACATCATCTAGCCTAAAAATTTCACCACAATATTTGACCAAAAATGGTAGATGTCTAATTACTTTTGTGGCTATAAAATAAGCCAAAACCGCGGATAGTGGCCGAACGAAGTGTCTGTAACGTAACGAACGATTACTGTGCCCAACCAAGTTCAAAATATTACATTTTGGAAGGGAGTCCAATATGAGAAACCAAAATAAAGAGCAACATGTAAGTTTAGAAAAAGATTAATAGCAGAAAAGTCTACATTTTACTTACTTTTAGCGAGCATTCTCTTTATGCTCCTCAACTGCTCTGGCTCCCTCAGTTTGAGGTCTGACCACCTCTTTCTGAGCTGCTCATTTGAGCGTTTCACCCCGAAATTCGTCTTCAGACTCTTCACGACTTTAGTGAGGATTTTGGCCTTCCTTCTATTTGGTTTGCTATACGGCCCATGCTTTGCGTCATAATCAGACTTGAGCAAGATGTCCACCATCTCCGCCATCTCCGCCAAAGACATATTCGATGCCTTGAATCTCCTCCTTGATCGTGACATTTCCTCGGTCTCCGGGCTTGTCTCCTCCTCATTAGTTGCGGAATTATCAGACACCTGCTGTAACTCCGCCATATCTGTCTGCGCGCCGAAACAGAAGGGGCGGGGAAAAGATGTTAGTTAGAACGTCATGGGCGGGCGACGTGTGCGGAGCGACGTGTTCGAAATTTGACGCATGCGTGGTGTGTATATAGCAAACACACATGTGACTATAGTACGTTCAGTGTGCAGAGAGAGGAGTTCAAGTGACGGACGTGCGAACGAAGGTATGTGATTTTGTGACTTGTACAAATTGTTGGCCTATACTGTCTTGAGAATGTTGGAGGATATATATGGTGGCTAGGATGTTAAGGAGGTTAGACTGTTTGCCTCACATTAGTTATATATAATTTATTTAACTTGCAGATACAATATGAATGTCTTTATAAGCGACAAGGATTTCCTGGCGGAATTTATTGACCGGGTAAGGGAGCTGCCCGCTCTGTGGGAGACGAAAAACCCCATCCATAAAAAAAGAGGGGTGAGAAAAGCAGCGCTGGAGAAGCTGCTCCCATTTGTGCATACCAAGGTGCCCACAGCCACAGCAAAACAAGTGGACACTAAAATTGGCAGCTTGAGAGGTACCTACAGGACTGAACGCTCTAAGGTGCTGGCTTCTCAGAGGTCAGGAGCAGCAGTAGATGATGTTTATGTCCCGATTTTGTGGTACTACAGCAGGATGTCCTTCCTGGATGACCACATTGAGGCAAGGCCATCACTCTCCACTCTTCCCCCCAGACTTCCCTGCAGCCAACCTGAGCCTTCTCTGGAGCAAGAGGAGGCAGCCATCCTGGATGATCCTGATTTGGCCATCTGGAGCCAGGTATAGTATTAACTGAAAATGTATTGGGATAAACTTAATGTTTGACAAATATGTCAAGATGACAAACATAAAATATTTTGGATTCCACAAGTGAAATCAAGATCTGTGGACATTAGTCTGCACTTAATTGGGTGCTAAATAGTCAATCTGATGTAGTGGTAAATTGAAAGCAAGGATTTATGGATTTACATTCTAATTGCTTCAATCAGGATTACAAAGTTTGATGCAAAGATTAAACCAACATATTAAACTATGTCCCTTTTTCATACACAGGATGAAATCAGCCAGGAGGAGGGTCTGGAAACTGTCAGGCAGGAGGAGGAAGGGCCCAGTGGCAGGCAGGAGGTAGCAGGACCCAGTGGCAGCCAGGAGGTGGCAGGGCCCAGTGGCAGACAGGAGGTGGCAGGGCCCAGTGGCAGACAGGAGGTGGCAGGGCCCAGTGGCAGACAGGAGGTGGCAGGGCAAAGGAGAAGCACCAGATCCCAGGTGCCTCCCATCCGGCTTCCCAAATGAGGCAGGAGGGACAGGAGCACGAGTGAGGCAGCAATGGCCCTTATTCGTGAGGCCCATGCCACCCTCCAGGAGCCCACATCCCCTGAAGAGGCCATTGCCGGCCTAGTGGAGGCTAAGTTCAAGGTGATGAGCCCCTGCTCATCACCTTGCTCAACAAGGGGGTGATGGAGAAAATTACCCCCAATACCGCCATATGTGAGGTGGCACAACTGACCTAACCTCAACCTCCACCTCCCCCTTCTTCTGCCCCACCCCCTTCTGCTACACCTCCCCCTTCTTCTTCTGCCCCACCCCCTTCTGCTACACCTCCACCTTCTTCTTCTGCCCCACCCCCTTCTGCTACACCTCCACCTTCTTCTTCTGCCCCACCCCCTTCTGCTACACCTCCCCCTTCTTCTTCTGCCCCACCCCCTTCTGCTACACCTCCACCTTCTTCTTCTGCCCCACCCCCTTCTGCTACACCTCCACCTTCTTCTTCTGCCCCACCCCCTTCTGCTACACCTCCCCCTTCTTCTTCTGCCCCACCCCCTTCTGCTCCACCTCCACCTTCTTCTTCTGCCCCACCCCCTTCTGCTACACCTCCACCTTCTTCTGCCCCACCCCCTTCTGCTACACCTCCACCTTCTTCTTCTGCCCCACCCCCTTCTGCTACATCTCCTCCTCCTCCTCCTGACAGGAGTACCCCTCCAGTGGCCCAGCCTCCAGCCAAACGAAGAAGGAAGGCTGCAGGGAAGGCTTCAGGGAAGGTTGCAGGGAAGGTTGCCAGGAAGAAGAGGAAGTGATGGCCTTGCTTCATTGTGGTCGGACAGAAGGCAGCCTGTTGTAGTACCACACACTTGGGACATATATATCACCTACTGCTGTTCCTGACCTCTGGGAGGCCAGCATCAGATTGTGTTCAGAAATGTTGGCCTTCTCAAGCTCCCAATTTTAGGGTCCACACAGGGTTGCTGTGTGCTCTGGGGTCCCTGGGATGCACAAATGGCAGCAGGTTCTCCAGCGCTGCCTTCTCTTTATTTTATTTTGAAACATGAATAAATGTGATTTTTGTTTAAGTTCATACTTGACTATGTGTATTTGTAAAAATTAAAAATCTAGCTTTGGAGTAAGCAGATACATTTGAATGACAAAAAAAGGGACAGATAACAACCCCCCAAAAGAATAACTAAATCTGATTTGCAAAAAAAGATGGTGGAAAATTTAACTAATATAGATTCCAAAATTAAATGGGAGATCACTATCAAAACATTGCGAAATTATAGGAAAGTAGAGGGCGGGACTTTGTATGAGGCACACGGACACAAAGAGATAACTTTGATGGAGGACAGCTTTTAATTGGTTCAAATCGCAATACAATTTCATATTTAAATTTTATGCATTTTGCTATATATCAATACTTTTTTATATTTCATCCGAACCAAATATTGCACAATAGTAAATAGTTAATAAATATTCCATCAAGGATATTTCATATATTTGCAGATACACAGTACATATCTTCCAGACATTGCAGTCGCTACCTATGCAACTTGGTAATCCACTAAAACATTTATTTTTTTATTTTTTTTAAAAAGGAGACATAAGCAGGGGGGGATTTGGTATATATTGGAAGGAACGTCCATAAAGGTTGATGGGTATATACACTTATCGGTAGATATTAGCTCTATGCATTTCGGGCCTTGCGGGCCGCTCATCAGGAGCAAAAACCGAAGTGATCATCTGGGGATGAAAAAGACAGATACATTTTAATGATCTAAAAGAATGCTACAGATGGGTGGGGGATTTTTCTCCTATTCTATGTTTGCCCACCAGCTCTGTAGCATTCTTTTAGATCATTAAAATGTATCTGTCTTTTTCATCCCCAGATGATCACTTCGGTTTTTGCTCCTGATGAGCGGCCCGCAAGGCCCGAAATGCATAGAGCTAATATCTACCGATAAGTGTATATACCCATCAACCTTTATGGACATTCCTTCCAATATATACCAAATCCCCCCCTGCTTATGTCTCCTTTTTTAAAAAAAAATAAAAAATAAAAAATGTTTTAGTGGATTACCAAGTTGCATAGGTAGCGACTGCAATGTCTGGAAGATATGTACTGTGTATCTGCAAATATATGAAATATCCTTGATGGAATATTTATTAACTATTTACTATTGTGCAATATTTGGTTCGGATGAAATATAAAAAAGTATTGATATATAGCAAAATGCATAAAATTTAAATATGAAATTGTATTGCGATTTGAACCAATTAAAAGCTGTCCTCCATCAAAGTTATCTCTTTGTGTCCGTGTGCCTCATACAAAGTCCCGCCCTCTACTTTCCTTTTTGAATACTAAACCCGGGATGGAGGAGGGGATCTGAACGGCCCCTGAACCTCATTTAAAGTCCCATAAAACCCCTTCTTTTTTTCCCCTTTTTTATCATTGCGAAATTATAATTAACATCATTTTGAAAAATATAACAATTTAAATTATTCCGAAAAACTTGCACGATATAATACACATAAATCTTCTTAAGAGCAGCATGAAAAAGGTTAAAAAAAAAATAGTCATAACTCGGTGTGAATATCAGCAGCAAAAGAAGGTCACTCGTTTTGATTAATGTAACATTCTAACGAAGATTTCAATGCAGAACATTTAAACGATGCAATAATTTGGAGCGTGACGAATGTGCTCTCTCCATTACGAAGGCTTGTTTTACCAGAAGATGCGCTCCCGTCTCATAGTTGCTTGTGAGCATGCGCGCTTTTGGAAGAGTCGTAAAAGCATACACACGAACCATTTTCTCGTCACAAAACAGGCCGACGAGAAACACGACGAGGAAATCTGAAATCCTGACGAGAAAATAGAGAGCAGGTTCTCTATTTTCTCGTCGAGATTCTCGGCAATTTTCTCGTCGTAAAACCATACGCACAAACGTTTTTCTCGACAAAAAAGCTCTTGCGGCACTTTTCTTGACGGTTTTGGACGAGAAAATCGGTCGTGTGTACGAGGCTTGAGGCTACAATTCGCACAGGCTCACCAAAATTGGACAATAGAAGATTGGAAAACCGTTTGGTCTGATGAGTAGATTTCAGCTGTGACATTAAGATGTTGGGGTCAGAATTGGGTGTAAACAACATGAAAGCATGGATCCATCCTGCTTTGCATCAACAGTTCAGGCTGGTGGTATAATGGTGTGGAGGATATTTTCTTGGCACACTTAGGACCCCTTAGTACCAATTGAGCATCGTTTAAATGCCACGGCCTACATGAGTATTGTTGCTGACAATGTCCACCCCTTTATGACTACAGTGTACCCATCTTCTGATGGCTCCTTCCAGCAGGATAATGCACCATGTCACAAAGCTCAGATTATCTCACCACTGGTTTCCTGAACATGACAATGAGTTCACCTGGCAGGTCAATTTAGACGCAACCCTGCCTAGACTTCAGGGGGCTACAGCAGGGAAGGGTTTTTAATTGGCTTTGGTTATCTGGGCAGTAGAAGGGGTGATCTGAATTCCCAGGCAGGGGATGCTTTTCTTTGCCCAGGAGTAAGGGAATAGTCGTTGTATCAGTGATATCAAGATTCAAAAGTAGGGATTTACCGAAATTCACTTTACAGTAGTAGATCTGTCAGAAGGATATGAGCCTGACGGAGTGATGTCTCTGGGTTGGTTAGCATTAGTATGATATGAAGAGTAATTAATTATTTGTATTTAGAAATTGCCAAGATTTTCTCAGAGATTCAACAAAACCTCTCTGTGGAATAGAATCGTATATATTAAAGGGATTTTCCGCCTCAGTTTTAAAGTAAGCACAAATTCAAATCAGCAAGGAATAGGACGTAGCAGAGAGGGCCCCTACAGATGGTAAGCCATAAAAGGCTGCTTGTCAATTAGAACTGGATTACTATGTATGCATGTAAGTACTATGTACTGCTCTAGTTAACTCCCTACTTTATGATAAAATGTAGCAGGATATTTATTAGTTTGGTGTTTGGGGAGCAGTTTATAAACTGTAGGAATTATGAAATATTCAACCACTTCAATACCGGGCCTATTCTGGCACTCCTCTCCTACATGTAAAAATCATCTTTTTTTGCTAGAAAATTGCTCAGAACCCCCAAACATTATATATGTTTTTTTAGCAGACACCCTAGGGAATAAAATGGCGGTCATTGTAACTTTTTATCTTTTCAAACACCTTTTTTTAGAAAAAAAAACAGTTTCATGAATTAAAAAATAACAAAACAGTAAAGTTAGCCCAATTTTTTTGTATAATGTGAAAGATGATGTTACGCTGAGTAAATAGATACCTAGCATGTCACGCTTTAAAATTTCGCACACTCATGGAATGGCGCCAAACTTCGGTACTTAAAAATCAATAAGACCCCCCCATTTCTCCTTCAGGCTGAAAAGCATGAGATCGGAAAAAAAAATCATGATCTCATGCTGACAGCTGCGATCGCGGCTTTGTTTACATCCGGGGCTCGGGCGTGAAGCCATAACGTTGCGCCCGGGCCTCCGACGGTCATAGGGATGACTGGTGACCATGTGGTCACCAGAAATCTCTATGGTCGTCATCCGGCGGCGGCCGATTCTTTCTCCGGGTCTCCGATGGCACGGGAGAGCCTGGAGAAGCACCGGATTGCGGCGGGAGGGGGGGCGACCCCTCCCATCGCCTGTAAGAATGATTAAGTGATGGAACTGCCACTATGATCATTCTTATCGTGCACAGAATCGGCACCTGAAAATAATGACATCTGAATGATGCTTGCAGCTGCAGGCATCATTCAGATATCCCTGCACAAAGTCAAGGACGTCATATGACGGCGTGCGGTATTGAAGTGGTTAAAAAATCTCACAAATCATACATTGTTTAAGTATACTGTATATAGCAAACAATTGCTCGGCAAGAGGGATTCCCCTGTTAGCACTGACTGTGTTGATAGGGGAATTGTGCAAATTTCTTTCCTGCAACCCATGGTTGCAGAAAAGAAATTTGCACCGTCTATGGCCTGCCTTACTCTCTGTCACATTATTACCAGACTTGTAAAATACTTACAGGGGCAGTTGGTGGGCACTCAGTTCCTACTGATATAGGCATTCTCTCTGCAACCACATCTCCCAAGAGCTTTTCCCTACATGCAGTGTGTGGAGAGGCTCTTGGGAGTCAAGGCAGCAGAATTGTTTTGCTGGGAAAGAAACTGATGTATGTATAGCGCTTACCACCCTCTCCTCCTTGTCTAACGGCTCTTTGCAGGAGGAAAGGGCACACCCAGCTCTATATGCCCGTACCCTCCTGTGTGAGGAGGTTGAGCGGTGTTGTGATGGGTCTCCGCAGCCAGATACTCCCACAGAATGGTTCTTATCTCTATAGCCAATAAAGACAAGTCTCTATTTCCCCCAATGACTTCAATGTCCACACCAGCTGTAACTCCAACGAAGAGTTTATTTCTCTTAAACGACAGTCTCTGATAGGAAAGGTTGGAGAGAGAACAGGACAGCATAAGGCGTGGGAGAGGTCCAGGCACAAACGTAAATACACTTCACTGCTTGGCTTCTCAAGCAGACTTAACCCATTTGGATAGTCTCCCTAGATAGGGACTAGCAGCCAAAATGGTACTCGAACTGACCGCTCAATCACTACACAAACTGGTACACTGGTCTATGCCACAGGCCTGGTGAACTTGGTCTCTGCCACAGACCCGGTGAACTAGGTTTCTTTAAAGCTTGGCCTCTTTGTAAGGAGAATACATCCCTTCAGAGAGTTACCGGGCCCCTTCCTTCACTGTGACTTCTCACCAGTCCCTCGGAACGGTCCTCCCCCGGCCTCCTCGTCTAAGATGCGGGTCCCCTCGCAAGGCGGGACACTCTGAGATTCTTCGATCCTTGACGGGCCCCAGCCGAAGGTGCTGGGCCCAAGGCCTTTAGTTGCAGCCCCAAGGCCAAAGATGCCTGGGACTGATTCACCGACCTCCGCCCCTGGGCCAAAGGTGCCCAGGGCGGACAGGAACACACACTCCCTGGGAGTAGGACTCCCGACGACGAAAACCCCCGAACAGGCAGCGTCTGCCCCTTTTATATCCTCTCCCAGCATCAAAGCAGGCCAACCACTCCCACTGTATGGTTGCCGAGAGGGGACACACAAGGCACAGCACTGTATCAGCAGTTCAACTCTGGCCCACTATGTCAGCGCCACCTGCAGGCCACAGGGAACAGTACACCGATACTCTTCCTGCAGACAAAATGGTTGATAATGTCCTAACAATTTAGGTGTTTGAGCATAACTACCACTCAAACACTACCCCTAAATTGAGGACCCCGCTACATATGCATGTGGAGAGAGGCAAAAATGTACAGGGTATATGTAGTCCAACAGGCAGGGGATGACAATGCTGGTTAAGATTTTAGCGCAGAAAAAGCACTATGTTGCAGTCAAAACAGAAAGTTAGGAGCTCACTGGATTTCTGGCAGATTAAATGGACAAACACGGGGAAATTTCCATGTATTACAGATATGTACTGATGATATCTCTTTTTTTTTGTCCTGACATAAAGGTTAAAACAGAAATGTAGGCACATAAATGTAAGTATTAAACACTCCCCCTAGACCACTTACATTTTAATTCAGACATTATTCCATTTTAAATACTGTTAGTGCAACAAACCAAAATCTTTCTTTATATCGAGTTCTTACAATGGCATGCAAACTGGAAACCATGTTGAGATTTGTAGTATGTAAACTGTGATCCAGCTGGGCTGTGTTACATTGCACATTGCTATCATATTTCAGGCACTGGGAGCTTTCAGAAGGACCTCATTTTGGTGGTGCTTATTTATGATCCAGTCAGATGGCTTCGGATCAAAAAGAAAAGAAAATCACTTCTGGAAGCAGCACTCCGATTAAAAAGCCTTTATTCCAAAAGGTTCAGGAAACAAAAAACACACTGCACGACACGGCAAACTGGTCACATCTAGCTGACGCGTTTCACACTATTATAGTGCTTACTCATAGCTATGAGTAAGCACTATAATAGTGTGAAACGTGTCAGCTAGATGTGACCAGTTTGCCGTGTCGTGCAGTGTGTTTTTTGTTTCCTGAACCTTTTGGAATAAAGGCTTTTTAATCGGAGTGCTGCTTCCAGAAGTGATTTTCTTTTCTTTTTGATCATAATCGCATTTGCCTGCACCCTTGGCTG
The DNA here is from genome assembly GCA_029206835.1 of Rana muscosa. Classification (NCBI taxonomy): domain Eukaryota; kingdom Metazoa; phylum Chordata; class Amphibia; order Anura; family Ranidae; genus Rana; species Rana muscosa. The sequence goes on along the minus strand of CM055116.1, from coordinate 159,763,634 downwards.
CTGGGAGGAGGCATTGTCAGGGATTTCCACACCTGAGCGGCTCCCTCCTTCCCAGATGGCTTCGGAGCTGCAGTCTCTGAGCAGTGATGTCACCTTTGGGCATATGGTGTGGCAGGGGTGTGTATGTCAGAAGCGTGGATGTACAGAATTACAAATGGTTTGGTAGTTAAATGGTTCATATAATTGTAGTTTAGGTATGTATTTTGTTGTTTTGAATCTATTTTGATTGAAAAAAACATTTTTTTAACCATATTTAACCATATATTTCTGCGTGTTCTTCCATTGCATTAATATCAGAGACCATTTGATGGGATTGGTAAAATAACAAGGGCACCACTACACTTTCATGGCAGCGATACCTATCCTACTACATTGGCTCATACAACCTTTGAAGGGTCTTTCTTTCTTGCCAAATGCAGACAATCCCTTTAATCTCCAGCTGGATTTAGGTGCTTATATTATGATCCACCTGATCACCAAGGTTTTGTGCTTCCCTAATTGTGTTTGTTTAAATGAATCCTCTTATGCTTATTACTTGACTTTTGTCTGCTCCAAGAGTTTGTATTTCGTGATATCATATGTACAACATTTAACCTCAACCTTCCCATGATAAAGGCCTGCTCTACTTACACGTTGTACATATTCTGTAAGTGTAGCACACCAACCCCAGACTTTACCTGCTTTTCTTCTGTTTGGCTCCTCCACAGGAAAAGAATGAGGCACACCGCACCACAAGCCCGTACCTTCCTGAATAGGGAGGTTGAGCGGTGTTAGTTTCTCGAGCCTGCTTGCGACTGGTGTCAAAAGGCCTCCAGTGCTGACCTTGTTTCTGCAGTAATCAGAACAAGTCTTTAACTTTCCCCAGTAAGCAACTGTCCACACCAACTGAAAGGTCCAATACTTGTTTATTCCTTCTTGCACAATAAACAGTCTCTTTTAGAGCGGACGGGTTGAGACAAACACGGGTCAGATAAGGTGGGAGGAGGTCCAGGCACAAACTTAAATTTGTGTTTCTCCTGTTCTGAATAGCACTAACAGGCTTGGCGCACGGTCGCTACCAGCGACCATGAGGGGTCTCTGCCACAGACCAGGTGAATAGGGCCTCTGCCACAGGCCTGGTTGTTGGGTCTCTGCCACCGACCAGATTCACAATGGGTCTCTGCCACAGACCATGAGAACGTGGATTACGTTCTGAAAGTATTGACCCCTGTCAGAGATAGGACATCCATCCGGAGAGTTACCAGAGGCCCCACCGTCACCAGCGATACCGCGCCGGGTCTTCGGGAAGGGTCACCTCCCTGGTCTCCTCGTCCTAGATTCAGACACCCACTTCCAGGGGGCACCCTAGGAGCCCTCCATTCCTTTGTGGGACCCAGTCGAAGGTACTGGGCCCTCGGGCCTCTCTCGAAGTACCTCACCCCAGACTGAAGGTGTCTGAGATGGAACAGCAGCTCCGTCTCTGGGCCTAGAGTACCCAGAGACCTCCCGACAGGCATTCGGGCCTAGGGCACCCGGAAGCGACACACCCGCACCCAGGCTTAAGGTGCCTGAGCGTGGAAACCGACGACCCCTCTGGAAGATGGCCGCCCCTTTTATATCCTCTCCCGACAGCCACAGCAGGTTCCCCGCCCCGCCGTACCGCTGCTGAGAGGGGACAAAAAGGACACAACCTCGTACTGCAGTTCAACCCGGGACCCACGGCAACAGCGCCACCTATAGGCCCCAGTGAACTTAACCACCAGTACTATCTCCCAGGGATAGAAGTGGTCATTGAGACCTAACAATTGGTACATCTGAGCCTAGCTACCACTCAGATGCTTCCCCCTAAATGTATCCACCCGCTACATAAGTATCCCCCCAAAACTCATGCAGCGTTGTGATTGTAATACGGTACCTATCTCAGTATGTGAAAGCACATTTACAGCACGACAATTAATTAACACAAACTGCTTGATCTGATCACTTTTATTTGTTTAGGCCACTAACCAACAAAGTATATGTTTTTGGTGCATACTGCATTTATGGCTGCATTAGTGAGGACAGATTGAATGAGTTACATTGATGGCTAGTTGGATACTTTAAGTACTAGCCACACAAATTTTGCATAGATATTTTGAGATCCCATTTGAATTTTGATCATATATATAGAGTATTTTAATTTAGGCTGCCACAAGTAAAAATTGAGCCTCGCCCTCTTACAGCTCTAAGCTCCACCCATTATCAATCAGTTTTCAAATGCAAGAGCATCTACTGCCCTCTGAAGTTCTGGAGTTTGACAGCTAAATGACAGGGGTAAGGCCTAGTGGCAGGAGTGATGGGACTGAATTTTGACTTGGGCAGAGAATGGGGTTGGATGTACAACCAGGTCTTAGGATTCAAGGAGGCTCCACAGGGACCTTAGGGTTGCTGCACAGTTCTATGGTCACATTGGAAGCGTTTAAGGCAAGCTCATGTTCACTTTAGGACTAAAAAAATGATTCTTCATAAACCCAGTCATGATACTTCTCCTTAAAAAAACACGTGGGTTGATTTACTAAAAACAAAAAAAGGAACAAAAGAGGGCGCACCAGCCTAGTGCGTTATCCCATGATATTTAAGAAAAAATATTAATCATCATAAAAAATACACTCACAAACATATGGAATAAAAATCGCTCTTCGAACTACCTCACCGGGGTCTTTATTGGCCAACGTGTTTTTCGAAGGCTATACCTTTTTCTTAAAGGGATTGAAAAGGCAATTTTTTTTCACCTTAATGCATTCTATGCATTAAGGTGAAAAAACATCTCTGGATTAGCGCCCTCCCCCGAGCCCCCCAATTACTTACCTGACCCCTCGAAAGTCCCACGCCGTGAACGCGCAGGCATCTCGGCCGGCTTCTCAGGTCATTCATTGGTTGATTGAAAGCAATTTTCAAGTCTTTCCACAGATTCTCAAGTGGATTTAGGTCTGGACTTTGACTGGGCCATTCAAAATATGAATATGCTTTGATCTAAACCATTCTATTGTAGCTCTGGCTGTATGTTTAGGGCCGTTTTCCTGCTGGAAGGTGAATCTCTGCCCCAGTCTCAAGTCTTTTGCAGACTCTAACAGATTTTCTTCTAAGATTGCCCTGTATTTGGCATCCACCTTCCCATCAACTTTGACCAACTTCCCTGTCCCTGCTGAAGAAAAGCATCCCCACAACATGATGCTGCCACCACCATGTTTCACGGTGAGGATAGTGTGTTCAGGGTGATGTGCAGTTTTTCATCACACAACATTTTGCTTTTAGGGCAAAAAGTATGATTTTGGTCTCATCTGATCAGATAACCTTCTTCCACATGTTTGCTGTGTCCTCCACATGGCTTCTCGCAAACTGCAAACGGGACTTAGTATGGCTTTCTTTCAACAATGGCTTTCTTTTTGTCACTCTTCCATAAAGGGCAGATTTGTGGAGTGCACAACTAATGGTTGTCCTGTGGACAGATTCTCCCACCTGAGCTGTGATCTCTGCAGCTCCTCCAGAGTTACCATGGGCCTCTTGGCTGCTTCTCTGATTAATGCTCTCCTTGCCCGGCCTGTCAGTTTAGATGGACGGTCATATCTTGGTAGGTTTGCAATTGTGCCATACTCTTTCCATTTTTGGATGATGGATTGAACAGTGCTCCGTGAGATGTTCAAAGCTTGGGATATTTTTTTATAACCTAACCCTGCTTTAGCCTCCCTGGCGGTATGATTATGTCAGATTTGTCCGTCTCAAAGCGGTACATTGTTTCGCATGGAAATTTGGCATTTTATATTGTAGGCCTGTAACTCTTAGTAACAACTCACTTAAATCTGTCCAAACAAGAGTCTAGTAGACATCCCGGGTATGATAAAGTTTGAAACATGAAATCATAAATTATAATATAATAAATAACTATAAATAATTATAAAAAATAATAATAATGAAATTAATTTCCCCACGATTCACTATCGCTCAATTCTGCAAGTGTTCTAATTTTCTATCGCTGTTTTCTAGCTGGTCTAAAACCACTTTTGACATAAAGGGACACTTTTTGGTTGCTATGGACAATCTCAAGTTTCCAGGCAGAAAGAACTGTATATGTAATATAAAACTGCATGCAGGGCACTGGACAAAGCATTAGGGACAAAAGGGATATGAAATTATTTGATACAGTAATGAAATCTGTAAGATTACAGTGTACTGTGTTATGTTTTGTGTACTTTTTGAATTTGCCACTGGGCTCCGCCCCCATGCGTCGCAATGCTCGCAGGGAACGGAGCTCAGCACAGAGCATTGGGTGGAGGACACAGCCCGCAGACACAGAAGGGGGACATTGCAGGATCCTGTTGACAAGGTACCGTATGTACTCGAGTATAAACCGAGTTTTTCAGCACATTTTTTTGTGCTGAAAATGCCCCCCTCGCCTTATACTCGAGTCACCTTTTTGTGCCTGATCTCACGGACTTTGGGGACCTGTTACTGGCCAGCCGTAGGTCGCCTAGACCCCAAACTTGGCACACATGTAGCCCCATTTCTCCTCTATAAGTGTGCAAATATTTTTGCCTGGGGGATCTATGGCCGGGGAGCACCAATTTTTCAAAGCCGGGCACTCCGTCCATAGACTCCCATGTTAAACGTCAGTCTAGTCACGGACACAGTGAGGCATGGGCACAGTGAGGCATGCATATGGACACCCTAGGCTTATACTCAAGTCAATAAGTTTTCCCATTTTTTTGTGGTAAAATTAGGTGCCTCGGCGTATACTCTGGTCGGCTTATACTCGAGTATATACGGTAAGTAACCTGGACCAGGATTCTGCAATGCAATCCTGAGTGTGGCTCGGGTTACCGCTAATGGTACTGAAATTTAACCCCGAACCACACTTGGGATTACTGCCAGGGAGGTTAAACTTTTATCCCCGACCTGTCTCATGTGTTCTTTGGCCTTCATGATGCTGTTTGTTCACTAAGGTTCTCTGAGGGCTTCACAGAACAGCTGTATTTATACTGAGATTAAATTACACTCAGGTGGACTCTATTAACTAATTAGGTGACTTCTTAGGCAATTGGTTCCACTAGATTTTAGTTAGGAGTATCATAGTAAAGGGGGCTGAATACAAATGCACGCCACACTTTATAGATATTTATTTGTAAAAAAAAAATTGAAAATCATTTATCATTTTCCTTCTACTTCACAATTATGTGCCACTTTGTGTTGGTCTATCATAAAGTCCCAATAAAATACATTTATGTTTTTGGTTGTAACATGACATAATGTAGAAAATTTCAAGGGGTATGAATACTTTTTCAACGCACTGAGTATCACAATAGCCTACCTAAACCATTTAATTTATGTTCAGTCAGGTACTACATAGCTGTTGCAAAATTTAAATTAGATTATATAGTCAGATTGTAACGTGTTGCCAGTTTAGGCCTGCAGTCACTAATCACTGCATGGCGCTTGGCTGCACAGTGGTTGCTATCAAACATACACATGTCTCTTGTTCCTCCAACGTAAAAGATTTACAGTATATATAAATTTAGTGATGAAGTTAAGATGATTGTATTGCAGTTTAACATATCATATCACATCATGAGTGTGTTTTAAGAAAATAATGCTAGAAGCAATGGGCCAAGTCATATTTTGGACTGAAAGGATTATAGTAATTGCTTTTACAGGCAATGTAAAATACTGATACTTAGCAAAAAGGAAAACAAACACATTATCTAGTAGAGCGGGCACACATTAAAAAGACTTCTATTCATGCTTTCATACCTGGGCCCCTGCCAAAAAATGACTAAAAATGTACTTTTGCTACCGCTGCTTTGCTGCCCAAATCTAATTTGGAGCATTTGCATCAGTTTTTTGGTTAAACTATTGATAGAACATAAAAAGGCTTCTGAAATGGATGCTGCAGAATGAGGCATTTGGCTCTGGAATCAATAGTGTGTATGCTTAAGTTCTCCAACATCAAAAGCAGATCCTCCTTTATTATTAATTAGACTATGGGAAACAGCTTCCTCTGCAAACAGCAACTTTGTAAAAACATTCTTTATGCTACACTTTATTTTTTTACACATTTCGTTTCATTGTATAGTGCAACACCCTACAAAATACCCAGAGCAAAGCACATTGCTATATTAAACCCCAATTAACACTTAAAGTGTTTGTTAACCCAAAAAAAATAAAAAAATTCAGATCCTGGTCCCTTAACCTCCTTGGCGGTATGATTCTGTCAGATTTTAGGTGCTGAAAGCGGTACAATTATTTTGCATGGAAATTTGTTGTTTTAGATTGTAGGCCTGTAATTCTTAGGAATAACTCACTTAAATCTGTCCAAACCAGAGTCTAGTAGACATCCCGGGTATGATAAAGTTTGAAACATAAAATCATAAATTATAATGTAATAAATAACTAGAAATAATTATAACAAATATTAATATAATAATAATAAAAATTATTCAATAATGTAATCAAATCAAAAACACTAAAATTTGCTCAGTTGCAGAATTGTGGCTGTCATTAGATTCAGTGTTTGATGGCGAATTTCCCCACAAATCGCTATCGCTCAATTCTGCGAGTGATTCTAATTTATTATCGCTGTTTTCTAGCTGGTCTAAAACCACTTTTGACATAAAGGGACACTTTTTGGTTGCTATGGACAATCTCCAAATTCCAGACAGAAAAAAATGTTTTTATAATATAAAAGTGCATGCAGGGCACTGGACAGACCACTAGGGACAAAGGGGATGTGTAATTTTTTTATATAGTACTGTAATCAGTAAGATTACAGTATACAGTGTGTGTATTGTGTTTTTACTTTTTTGAATTTGGCGCCGATCTCCGCCCCCGTGCGCCACAACGTCGCAGGGAATGGAGCTCGGTGGCACTCGGGCCCTGTGTGTGAATCAAGCGAGGAGACAGCTCGCACACACAGCGGGGAGACATCGCAGGATCCAGGGAACAAGGTAAGTGACTCTCCCTGTATCCTGCGATGCAGCCCGAGTCTGGCTCGGGGTTACCGCTAATGGTACTGAAATCTTACCCCGAGCCAGACTCGGGAATACCGCCAGGGAGGTTAAAGTGGATTAAACAGCACAGTGCTTGTGCTGTGTAATCTGCCCCCCTCTAAACTGTAAAAAACCTGGCTGAACCTGCCACTTCCTGTATCCTTCTCTCTGCGCTGACCATGATAATCAGGGCTGCTGAGCCCTGACCATGACCACCATGGTCAGCATACGTCCCTCCGTCATCCACAGCTGTCTTCTCTGTTCTCCTCTCTCCCTCTCACCCCCTCATCCCTTCCTGTCTGCTCTGTGTCTGAGTCTCTGCCCCGCCCTGCCCCCTTGATATTATTAAAAATAACAAACTTACAATGGTCACTGCCAGCCCCTCTGTTATAGGCAGGCATACCATACTGTGTAAGTTTTTTCTAAAAACGAGGATTGTAAATACCTATTTAGAGCCATCTTCAGGCCGGTCATTTTTTCTCGTGGCCGTTTTACATCTCCGAGACAGGGCTTCTGCAGGAGAGGCTGAGCAGCCACGTGACCTCCCCAGCTGACGTCAGAGGGAGATCTCAGCCCCTCCTGCTGTATCCATTCATCAGAGCTGTAAAGCAGCCACAAGTCACATGACCGGCCTGAAGATCGCCTTAAATGGGTATTTACAATCCTCGTTAGCTCTCACTAAGAGGTTTCCAGAGCTTCACACATAGCTCCCACTAGAGGGTTCTAAAGTTTCACACATAGCTCCAGCTAGAGTTCCAGAGCTTTAAACATAGCTTTCAAATAAGGGGTTCCAGAGCATCACAATTCATTGCCCCAGCAGCAGTGGCTTACACACAGGACACCCCTTTCTGCCATAAAACCCTTTGTGGAGCAATTTCACCTGTCTTTAGTTTGCTACCTGTTGTCCAAATCACCCTTTTCTTTACCTTCCACCTCCGGAACTAGCTATTTCAGGGACGGTTCACACCAGAAATGGCACAGGAATGCATTTTGTGTTCCTGTGCAATTCACGTGCAGTTCTATGCCTTTGCGATTTCAGTCCATTCATTTTGAGTGGGCTGAAATTGCACCGCACCGTACCAAAAGTAGTGCATGCACTACTTTTGGAAACTCACTGCAACCGCATCACATGGTGCTTCTGTAACAAGCGATCCAGTGTGGGGCAGTATTGACTGGTGCAGATTGCCACTGCCGTTGTTTGGTGTAGGAAACATGCATGGAAACTGGGTTTTCCTCACCGCATTCTGGTGTGAACTGGCCCCAAGTGTCTTTTACATTACTTGCAATGAGACCGCCAGTGCTCTTACACACAGGAAATCTTTGCTTCTGAATGAGCTTACAGAGGAATATGCCTACCACAGCCTTATACACACACCGGGATCAATTTAAGTAAAAGGTATACATTGCTGTTGACACTTCTGTTGCTGTATGTACAGTACATGTTGCTCTGATAGGATATTTAATCAGGGCTCTTTAAGAGCAATTCCAAGCAGTAATTAAAATCAGTTAATGAACTGCTACCACATAAACACAATTTAGAGCAAGGGTCAGCAACCTTTTCAACCTTTCCCACATGAGATACAAAATCAATGTTAGCCTAAGGTAGGGGTGTCCAAACTTTTTTTGAAAGAGGGCCAGATTTGATGAAGTGAACATGCATGAGGGCTGACCATTTTAGAATTCGGTCTAAAGTCTCGTACACGCGATCGGATTTTCTGCAGACAAAGCCTCAGACTTTTGTCCGAAGGGCATTGGCCAAAAACGTGTCTTGCATAAAAACGGCACACAATTGTCGGTCAACAAACACGAACGTAGTTACTTACTACGTAGTTTTTCAGCTCTTTAGCACCACCCTTTGGGCACCTTCTGCTAATGTTGCGTTTGGTGAGCATTGCTTCCGAGCATGCGTGTTTGTACTTTTAACTTTTGTCCGACAGACTTGTGTACACACGCTCATAAAATCCGACAACAGAAAAATTTGCGGAAAATTTTAAAGCTGGCCATCCAACATTTGTCCGCGGAAAATCCGACAACAATTGTCTGATGGAGCATACAAACGGTCGGATTTTATGCCAACAGCCTGTCATCACACAATTCCCGTCTGAAAATCCAATTGTGTGTATGAGGCTTAAGTGTGTTCGTCCGAGCAATAATACACTGCTCAACAAGAATTCTCTTGCCTTTGTGGCTATGTGTGGTGAAGAGATGAGCTTGTGCGTGTTATTTGGAGATATATATATATATATATATATATATATATATATATATCTTTTGTGGCTCCAATGAATCCTCGAGTGCCGTTTAGGACTAACGATGAGCTCGGGCGTGTTATTTTGATATACTGTATATATCTGCGTGTAACACGCACCTTCACTTTAAGGGGGAAGTTTCAGGAAAAAAAAAATTCAATCAAGAACTGTGAAGCAAAATAAAGGTCAGTGCCCATCAATGCAGCCTAATCAGTGCCCATCTGCAGCCTTTCCATTGCCATGAATGCAGCCTCTCCATTGCCATGAATGCAGCCTCTCCATTGCCAATTTTAAATAAAGAACTGTGAAGCAAAATAAGGGTCAGTGCCCATCAATGCAACATAATCAGTGCCCATCTACAGCCTCACCATTGCCATGAATGCAGCCTCTCCATTGCAATCAGTGCAGCCTTACCATTGCCATGAATGCAGCCTTACCATTGCCATGAATGCAGCCTTACCATTGCCATCAGTGCAGCCTGATCGATGCCCATCTGCAGCCTCAGAGGGGACAGGGAGGGGGGGGCGGGACGAGCGCCAACATTACATACAGGAGAATCTCCTGTTTACTCGGCGGCCTCTTTAATACAAAGTCCCACCTCCTATGAAAGACAGAACAGGACTTCCTATTACAGACGCCGCCGAGTAAACAGGAGATTCTCCTGTATGTAATCTGACGGCACTCTGGGGGCCACAAAAGATATGTATATCCAAATTACCCGGGGGGGCTGCATTTTGGCCCGTGGCCCGGACTTTGGACATGCCTGGCCTAAGGTTTTATAAATAAGTCTGTTGTACTGCTAATGTCAAGTTAAACTCATTAAATATGTGTACACAGCAATGCAGCATCACAAAGATCTCAGGTCAACCCTAGTTTCTGCACATTCCCACCTTAGATCAGCCTCAATGCATGCACATTCAGATCAGACACAATTTCTGTACCTTAAGACCTAAGATTAATCCTAATACACAAATGCACTTCACACTTAAGATTAGTCCCATTTTCTGCACCATTAAACCTCATATCAGCCACAATTTCTGCACCATAAGACCTCAGATTAGCCCTAATTTTTGTACCATGAGACCTCAGGTCAGCCCTTATTCTGCATCTTCGGACCTCAGATCCGCCGCAATTGCTGCACCTTCAGACCTTAGATCATCCCCAATTTCTGCACCTTTAGACCTCAGATCATCCCCAATCCCTACACCTTCAGCTCTCAAATCATCTCCAATTTCTGCACCTTCCGACCTCTGATCATCCCCAATTTCTGCACCTTCCGACCTCTGATCATCCCCAGTTTCTGCAACTTCAGACCTCTGATCATCCCCAATTTCTGCACCTTCCGACCTCTGATCATCCCCAGTTTCTGCAACTTCAGACCTCTGATCATCCCCAATTTCTGCACTTTTAGACCTCAGATCATCCCCAATTTCTGCACCTTTAGACCTCAGGTCATCCCCAATTTTTGCACCTTGAGTCATCAGATCATCCCCAATTTCTGCATCTTAAATCCCCGTACACACGATCCGAAAATCGTACAAAAAATGCCGCATTTGAATCGATCGTACGATAATCGGATTAGTACAGAGCTTTCGAGAGCCAATCAGGACAGTTCATCCGATATTATTCTATTGGACATGCACGGAAATTTCATTTTCATTTAATCAGTACAGCTGTTGTTCGAAAATGCAATACAAATGCATTACAACACATTACATCACTTCCGAATTTTTATTCTGTCGTACGAGAATTTTCGTGACTTTAGTAAACTCATCAGATTCGACGTGAGATTAGCATGCAAAAAAACCAAAAAAAAAACCGGACGATCATTCATCTGATAATCGGATCGTGTATACGGGGATTCGATTTCAGACCATCTCCAATTTCTGCACCTTCAGACCTCAGATCATGCCTGATTTTTGCACCCGCTGACCTCCGATCAATCCCTACTTCGGCACCTTCAGACCTGAAATCAGCGCCATTGCAAGGGGATCAAATGGTGGAAAGAATCAGAAAAAACAGACATGGAAAGGAGAAGGGAGGAGGGAGACTGAGTTATTTATGATACAGTGAAGCAAAAGAGTTTCAGTACAGAGAGAGGAGATGATCATAGATTGAAAGAAGAAAGAGAAGACAGTGGAATCTGATTGGGGAGAGAGAACAGGGTGAGCTTAATCCAGGGCCGGACTGGCCTTAATCTGATCATTGGCAAAATAGGTAAAGTGAGTCTAAGCATGGTTGTGAGAATGATGGGAAGATGACAGTGACTGGGGGGGGGGGATGATTTTTTGATCCATGCATGCTGGGAAGCTGTTGTGTATGTTTTGTTTTAAAATTTTACTTGCATGTGATTGGGTACTCTTTGCAAAATGAAACTTCATCTCATTTACCAAGTTCTGGAGCTACTACACTTGCAAAGTGCAGAGTTATTTGCCTTTAGTAAATCAACCCCAAGGTATGGTAGACACATAGAGGTTAAAAACAAATGGCCATTGCCCTCACCTATAACTGGCCCTTGCAGCAAGGCGCGCATGCAAAACAAAACCAGAAAAAATCCCAGCTCAACTTACCGTCCAGCCTGCAAACAACCAAATTTTCCTGTCTAACAGTATGCGTTAAAAACAGGGGTTTAGTCTGCACACATCTGCAAATACATGCGTAAGCAACAGAGCCTCATCAAGGCACCCAAGTATTTTATGTAGTTCTCCACAGTAGAAGCACATGCATTATAATGGCTAGGCAGAGGGATGGTGAGCCTGTAGGGAGCCCACCACTCCTTAAAGGCACAGGGGTGCACTGGAGTGTTGGGCTCCCTCCAGGCTCACCTGCCTTCTGCCTATCTATTATAATGCATGTGCTTCTACTGTGGAGGCTCTTAAAATTTAGAGTTAGGACTACAGTAAATACGAGGTGCCTTGACGGAGCTCTGTAGCTTATGCTTATACATGTGTAGCACACAGACCCCCTTTTACCTGCCTTATTCGGCTCCTCGCAGGAAGAAAAGGGCACACCATGCCACAAGCCCGTACCCTCCTGTAATAAGAGGTTGAGCGGTGTTGTTGATGGGTCTTCCACAGTCAGATAACCAGAAAATGTCTCTCACCTCTGTGAATAACAGAGCTGAGTCCTTGTTTCCCCCAGTAACTGAAATATCCACACTCCCTGCAACTCCAACACAGAGTTTATTTTCTCTGATAGGAAAGAGGTTGAAGTGAAGACAGGACAGCATAAGATATGGGAGAGGTCCAGGCACAATCTCAATCACTTCACTGTTCGGCTCCTCGAACAGACTCAGCCCCAAATGGATAGTCTACTTAAGACAAGACTAGCAGCCAAATGACACTCCAACTTTACCCAAGGCCTCTGCCACAGACCTGATGAACTCGGTCTCTGCCACAGACCTGGTGAACTCGGTCTCTGCCACAGACCTGGTGAACTCGGCCTCCGTTTAGGGAGAAGACGTGCCTCTGGAGAGTTACCGGGACCCTTCCTTCACTGTGACTTCTGCACCAGTCCCTCGGAACGGTTCCTCCCCGGCCTCCTCTCCCAAGATAGGGTCCCCTCGCAAGGCGGCACCCTGAGATTCCTTGATCCCCGATGGGCTCCAGCCGAAGGTGCTGGGCCCAGGCCTCCGCCGCAGCCCCAGGACTAAAGGTGCCTGGGACTGATCCACCGACCACGAACTGCAGACCCGCCCCTGGGCCAAGGGTGCCCAGGGCGGACAGGAACAAGAACCCCGAACAGTGAGCGTCTGCCCCTTTTATATCTTCTCCCAGCATGCCCAGCAGGTAGACCACACCCACTGTATGGCTGCCAAAAGGGGACACACATGGCACAGCACTGTATCAGCGGTTCAACCCTGGCCTACTATGGCAGCACCACCTGCAGGCCACAGGGAACTGTACACCAATACTCCACCTGTGGACCAAAATGGTTTCAAGAACTCTAACAATTAGGGTGTTTGGGTATAACTACCACCCAAACACTTCCCCTAAATTTAGCACCCCACTACACATGTATTTGCAAATGTGTGCAGACTAAACCCCTGTTTTTATTGCTTACCGTTAGTAAGGAAAATTCAGTTGTTTGCAGGCTGGTCAGTAAATTGAGCAGGGTATTTCTCTGGTTTTGTCTTTTTTAGAGGCATAGAGGTTAATTGACTTAAAGAGTTGAGAATCTTCACTCAATACCTTGAGTGAAGATTCATGTCAATTATCTAATCACAGTGAGGCTGGGTTCACACTTGTGCGACACGACAGCCGTCCTACTTTGGATCCGACTTTGCCCTGCGACATGAAGCCAACATATGTCCGACTTTCAATGAACGGGGATCCGACTTGGATCCCCGCCAATACCAGGCACTGTGTTTGGTATGAATTCTGAGTGGGAACTTTACGCCAAATTTTAAATAAAAAACCGGCATGGGTTCCCCCTCCAGGGGCATACCAGGCACTTGGGTCTGGTATGGATTTTAAGGGGAACCCCTACGCCAAAAAAGCGGCGTGGGGGTCCCCATAAAATCCAAACCAGACCCTTATCCAAGCACGCAACCTGGCAGGCCGCAGGGGAAGAGGGGGGGAAGAGAGAGCGGCCCCCCTCCCTCCTGAACCGTACCAGGCCGCATGCCCTCAACATGGGGGGTTTGGTGCTTTGGGGCAGGGGGGCAACCTGCGGCCCCCCCCACCCCAAAGCACCCTGCCCCCATGTTGATGAGGACAGGGCCTCTTCCCGACAACCCTGGCCGTTGGTTGTCGGGGTCTGCAGGCGGGGGGCTTATCAGAATCCGGGAGCCCCCTTTAATAAGGAGGCCCCCAGATGGCGGCCCCCCACCCTATGTGAATGAGTATGGGGTACATCGTACCCCTACCCATTCACCTGGTGGAAAAAAATGTCAATAAAAAAAACACACACAGGTTTTTAAAGTAATTTATTACACAGCTCCGGGGGTCTTCTTCCGACTCCAGGGGGTCTCCGGTGTCGTCTCCGCGCTCTCCGGTTCTTCCTTCCTTCTTCCGGGCCTCCGCTATCTTCTTCCAGCTCTTTTGCTAGTGGGGGCCCGGTCTTCTCCGTCGCCTTCTTCCCTCTTCTTCTCTCGCTCTCCGGTTCTTTCTTTCTTCCTTCTGCCGGGCCTCCGCTATCTTCTTCCAGCTCTTTTGCTAGCGGGGCCCGGTCTTCTCCGTCGCCTTCTTCCCTCTTCTCTTTGATGTTGACACGTCGCTTCCTCCCGCTGTAATGCTGGCTGTGCGGTGCGCTCCGATTTATATAGGCCTCTCATGACGTCACAGTCACATGCTCCAGGTGGCCCCGGAGCATGTGACTGTTACATCATGGGAGCATGTGACTGTGATGTCATGAGAAGCCTATATAAATCGTTGCGGAGCGAACAGCCAGCATTAGAGCGGGAGGAAGCGACGAGTCAACATCGAGGAGGAGAAGAGGGAAGAAGACGCCGACGGCGACGGGAAGACCGGCCCCTCCACTAGCAAAAGAGCTGGAAGAAGATAATGGAGGGGCCGGCAGAAGGACAACGGAGAGCCGGACAAGACGACGGGAAGACCGGGCCTCTCCGCTAGCAAAAGAGCTGGAAGAAGATAGCGGAGGCCCGGCAGAAGGAAGAAAGAACCGGAGAGCGCAGAGACAACACTGGAGACCCCCGGAGTCAGAAGAAGACCCCCAGAGTTGGAAGAAGACCCCCAGAGTCGGAAGAAGACCCCCGGAGTCGGAAGAGACCCCCGGAGTCGGAAGAAGACCCCCGGAGCTGTGTAATAAATTACTTTAAAAACCTGTGTGTGTTTTTTTTTATTGACATTTTTTTCCACCAGGTGAATGGGTAGGGGTACGATGTACCCCATACTCATTCACATAGGGTGGGGGGGCCGGCATATGGGGGCCCCCTTATTAAAGGGGGCTCCCGGATTCCGATAAGCCCCCCGCCCGCAGAACCCGACAACCAACGGCCAGGGTTGTCGGGAAGAGGCCCTGTCCTCATCAACATGGGGGCAAGGTGCTTTGGGGTGGGGGGGCGCAGGTCGCCCCCCTGCCCCAAAGCACCAAACCCCCATGTTGAGGGCATGCGGCCTGGTACAGTTCAGGAGGGAGGGGGGCCGCTCTCTCGTCCCCCCCTCTTCCCCTGCGGCCTGCCAGGTTGCGTGCTCTGACAAGGGTCTGGTTTGGATGTTGGGGGGACCCCCACGCCGTTTTTTCGGCGTAGGGGTTCCCCTTAAAATCCATAACAGACCCAAGGGCCTGGTATGCTCTTGGAGGGGAACCAATGCCGGTTTTTTATTTAAAATTAGGCGTGGAGTTCCCCCTCAAGAGCAGCAGAGCACAAGTCGCATGCCAAAGTCGGATCATGCAAGACTGCGGTCCGACTTGTCGTGGAAATATAGGTTGTATTCAGAGCACACAGCCCATATTTCCTGTGCATCATTAAGCACAGACTTCAGATTTCATCCTTTTGCAATAATGCTATCTTTAGGCTAAAGATTCACTCACCATCATTCGTCCCATCATTCATCCCAAGAAGGGCAGCACCACACAGGTCTCATTATCAAGGCATCCCAGAGCAGAGTGCCAAGCCGACGCCTCATCAAAGACCTTTATTAGACTCAAAAGATCTCACAGACAGGAGGTGATTGGCTGCAGCAACCAATCACCTCCTCCATGGGAGGGGACATCACAGGATGTCCCCTCCACACAGGAGAATGACCATACAAGTACATCCCTTCCAACAGGGTTTCCCATACAATCCAGTACATGAATACCACTCAAGAAATACAACATTAAAGGATACAATTTAAATACATACAATACTTACAATGAATACAATAACGCATGATGGCTAAAGTCCTATGGGCGTGTCCAGGCAGGGAAAGCCGTATTGCTTTAAAACATGGACGCCCTCCCCGGCTCTGACAACGCTCTCATATTATCGTTGATAGGAATCCTTATTCTGCGCTATTCCATAGAATAACGCATATTCAAATTATACTATTATTGAATGGGGGAGGGAGGCTATCTGCAGACACGCGCTACGAATCCCGATCAATGTTGATCAGACACAGCAGAGACAAGAGCACGCATCTGGCTATAACCAATGATGTTGTTTCAGAGCGAGCATATCCCCTCCTCAACGATCGTCCGTGCTAATGCACAGAGGGCCCCCGCTGGCGAGCATATCCGCACGCTGCAAACATCACACTCCAACCTCAAGACGTTGTCCCCTACCAGACGGGATTCAACCAGCCTCAGACTGCCCCAGTCAGCTCTTTAGAGCGGGTTGCGGAAGTACTAACACTGGGTGACACTATGACAATACATATTAAATACATCTTCATAAAATTCTCCACAACAGACTTTGATCCGACTTCAATGATAGTCAATGGGCTGAAGTCGGATCAAAGTCGGACCAAAGTAGTACAGGGAGCATTTTCAAAGTCGGACCGACATGTGTCGGACCAGTTAAGACGGCTCCCATAGGGAAACATTGATTTTCACACGTCATGCGACATGAGCTCCCAATGTCGGAGCGTTTGTCGCCCCAGTGTGAACCCGGACTGAAAGCAACATCCTACTTATTTTTTTAATGTGCCCATAATTGAATATTCAGTAAACGCAGCTGCAATATATTTATAGTGATTTACAGAAGTATGTTCAAAGTAAACTGTCACTTAGCTTAGTGAATAAGGTTATTTCAGTCAACTTATCACATGAAAGAACCAATCCTGTAATTTTTCTTGCACGTGATTGGATATTTTTGGCAAAGTGAATTTTTACTTAGCTTCACCTCACCTCATTCAATACAGTAAGTAAAAAATTCACTCAGCAAAGTGAGTTTAGTACACCAATTTTACAGAGTGAAGATTTTCTTTTAATACATCTGTAGCACACAGATCCTTTTCCCCCTCTTACCTTCCTTTTAGGGGTATCAGACACACTATGCCACATGCCCGCGTCCTCTGGATTAGAGGTCGGGCGGTGTTATGTATTTGGGTCCCGCAGCGAGTTGCTTCCTTTCACTGGTTCTCCCCTCCTGATTATAGAGGCAAGTCTTTACCTTTCCCAAAGAAGGTCAATGTCCACACAACACTTCAACTCCAACGAGAGTTTATTTTCTCTTTTTGCTTCAGTAACAAGAAAGTTGAAGAGAGGAAAGGGGTTAGCAGAATAGGATAGATTCAGGCCCACTCTTGGCTTCGTCGCCACTCGGTCCTGAGTGGGTACAGCTCACCCGGAAAGTCACTCAATAGCACTAGCAGCCGGCATGAAGCTCAAACAGTGACTTAGTCCCTTCCAAGGACAAAGTCAAGGAGATGCCTCCTTAAGTAACGACACTCCGCAAAGGCAGTCGGCGAAGAAAGGAATCCTTCCCTCCGACAGGTCACCAGGCCTCTCCCGAGACAGCAATCCTGTATTACTCGTCTCCTCTATGGGACCGATCCTCCCCTGGTTTCCTCTAGTCAGAGCGGTCCCCCTCACCTGGGCTCCCTGGGTTTCCTTTCTGGTTGTAGACCCAGTTGAAGGTACTGGGCCTACCTGGAACTCCGCAGCCTCGGGCCGAAGGTGCCCGAAACTCCTTAGTCAAAGTTGGGCGCCCCCCCCTTAGAGGGGCACACTCCTCCGGGTACAGGTCCCCAGCTACTACGC
Source organism: Rana muscosa (assembly GCA_029206835.1). Taxonomy (NCBI): domain Eukaryota; kingdom Metazoa; phylum Chordata; class Amphibia; order Anura; family Ranidae; genus Rana; species Rana muscosa. The sequence goes on along the minus strand of CM055116.1, from coordinate 159,745,741 downwards.
TACTCAACACTGGCGTCTGCCCCTTATATACCCTCTCCCGGCATGCACAGCAGGCCGGAACCACCCACCGCACGGCAGCCGAGAGAGGACATCCAATAGCCACTCCATCACCTGTGGTTCAACCCCAGGTATAAGTGACAGCACCACCTATACGCCTAAAGGGGAACTGCACGCCAGGTGACACAGCAGCAAGGCAGAGTCCAAACAATTAGAAGACCCGAGCCAACTACCGCTCAGGTCACCCCTAAATTTAAGCATAGCGACCCCCCTAGGTAGGGGCCCGCAACACATCATACCTATATAACCTGAAAATTAGAGAATGTATCTACCAGGGTGTGAAGGGTGTGTGTGCTGGGGACTTGGCAGTGTTGCAGCGCATGACTCCAGGAGGGATCAGATCTGAGAGGTGACAAATTAGCTCTCATGATACATTCGTTCCTGGTGGCAGAATGCTCCAGCAAGGCCAATTACCATCTCTCTTTATATGACACAGTTGTAAAGAATGAAACTCATGGGTCATGTAGGCAGCTAGTCCAAGTTAGATCTTCTTCTGGGTTTGGCATGTCCAGTCACCTTGATTGGCTGGACTGGGGTGAAGTAATTCCCATACATGCACACAGAAGATAATTCATCCCGACACCAAGACATGCACACGGGCACCTCAGTGTACATTCTAAAATGGATTTCAAGCAGGCAGGTAAGAACCTTTAATTGCAGAAGTTAGGTCTCTTCTGCAATACAAATCATGTCTACTAGTAATTTTCTTTTTACATAAAATTCCATTTTTATTATACACTAAAAAAAGATACCAGACAAGAAGCAAACATCCAAGTAGCTCAAAAACTTTAGTTTGCATAATGTGTTCATGTTCCAGTTATCTGGTTATGTTCATTTCGTCAAAGCAAAAAAAAAAAGAAAACCAGGGCATTTTCAATCTCAAACCCGCAATCACAATTTCTGTACAGAGCAATTGGAAAGGGAAAAAAAAATCTACAAACTATGTCTCTGTGCGATTACTTAATTATAACATTGCTGACAGAACTCTAGCTTTACGGAAACAAGGAGTGTTTAAACTGCTGAACTGAAAAAGTGTAACTCCAGTCTAGTTGGAAAAAAACAACAACCCCTGTAGGAAATCTACTGTATATACCGGTACTCTGCAAAGATTTTAACAAAGCTTTCTAACCACTTGCCGACCGTCGCACAACAATATACGTCGACAGAATGGCACGGGCAGGCATATGGGCGTACCTGTACGTCCCTGCCTCTCAGCGGGTGGGGGGCCCGATTGGGGCCCCTCCCCGGTGCCTGTGGTGGTCGGAATCCCTCCAGGAGCGATCCGTGATGAGAGGGGCGGCCATCGATTCATGGTCATCCCCTCACGATCGCTCCTGGCGAATGAGAAGCTTCCTCTGTCTGTGAATTGTAAACACAGACAGACAGAGGAAGTGATGTCATCTCTCCTCGCGGCAGTCTTTTTGTCCAGAGCCCGAGGAGAGAAGACATCAATAGTAAGTGCGCCAACAGTACACTGACACCAGTACACGTAGGCACACTTTTCACCTCCCAATCACCCCCTGATCACCCCCCAGATCACCCCCTGAACACCCAGTCACAGTGTCACCGATTGCAGTGTTCATTTATTTACTGATCACTGCATTTGGTGTAATTTGTGACTGTAAAAAGTAGGTGTAGGGTACCCCCCTAACCCCCCTAATAAAGGTTTAACCCCTTGATCGCCCCCCAGGTAACCCTTTCACCCCCTGTCGCCAGTGTCACTAAGCAATCTTTTTTCTGATCGCTGTATAAGTGTCGCGGGTGACGCTAGGTAGCCAGTTAGTTATTTAGGTTCACGTCAGGTTTTTATAGCGTCAGGTACCCCCATATACTACCTAATAAAGGTTTTAACCCCCTGATTGCCCCTTAGTTAACCCTTTCACCAGTGATCACCGTATAAGTGTTACGGGTGACTCTGGTTAGTTAGTTTGCTTTTTAAAGCGTCAGGGCACCCGCCGTTTATTAACCATTAAAGGTTTTAACCCCCTGATCGCCCGGCGGGTGATATCAGTTAGGTTTATTGTCAGATAGGGTCTGCGTCGCCCCAGGCAGTGTCAGATTAGTGCCAGTAGCGCCAACACCCACGCACGCAGCATACACCTCCCTTAGTGGTATAGTATCTGAACGGATCAATATCTGATCTGATCAGATCTATACTATCGTCCCCAGCAGTTTAGGGTTCTCAAAAATGCAGTTTTAGCGGGATCAGCCCAGATACCTGCTAGCACCTGCATTTTGCCCCTCCTCCCAGCCTACCCAAGTGCAGTATCGATCGATCACTGTCACTTACAAAACACTAAACACATAACTGCAGCGTTCAGAGTTTTTTTGGTAGCGTTTTATACAGTTGCTGACAGCCTAGGCGCTTTTTTACCTGTGAATCTTACTAGTGTACCAGTAAATTTAGAGCCCAAAATGGCAAATCGAAGGTACACTAGTGAAGAGGCCTACACGTTTCTGAGCATGACAGATAGTGAAGAGGAGGTCACTCATCTGTCAGATTCAGGCTCAGAATACGATCCCGTAGATGGCAGCTGCTCCATGACAGATAGCACCGTCAATGAAGTTGAGGTCCCTGTCAATGTCAGGCGTACCTGACCCCATTCTTCTGCTGTTGAGGTGCAAGAACCGCAGGGCTCTCGTATGGAGCAGAGAAGTACTAGTGCCGCTCATCCTTCTGGTGAACTGGCAAGCACCAGCGGCCTAGTACACCCTGGTCGAACATCCAGCACTGCAGTAACACTTGGTGACGTGGCGAGTCCCATAAGTGCAGTTCAAGCTGGCAAGCACAAGTAGTGTCCCGCTGCCCCCAAGAAGAAGACAAAGACAGGCCCGTCGTGCCCATAGTGTCCTTCCTGCAGAATTCGCCAATCCTGATTGGGAGCCCACCACTTCTGCAGCACCCGTACTTCCCCCATTCACTGCCCAACCCGGAATTCAGGTGGAAACAGTTGATTTTACGGCATTTGATTTTTATTCGCTGTTTTTCACGGAAGATCTCTATAGAGCTATTGTGGACCAAAGTAATTTGTATGCTGGTCAATTCATCGCTGCTAATCCCCAGTCCTCCCTTGCCAGAGAATGGAAACCAATTACGGTTTCCAAATTTAAGACCTTTCTGGGCCTATCCCTCAACATGGGCATAGTTAAATCAAGTGAGCTGCGGTTATATTGATCCATTGACCCAGTTTGCCATTTGCCCGTGTTCTCTGCCTCCATAGCCAGGACACAATACGAGAAGATCTTGCGGTTCATGCATTTCAACAACAATGAACTTTGTCGTCCTCGTGGAGACCCTGAATTAGATCGGCTCTACAAAATTCGGCCCCCCCGTAAACCACTTCAACTAACGTTTTGCAGCCTTGTATACTCCCTATCAAGTTGTCTGCGTTGACGAGTCCCTCATAAAAATTTTCTGTCTGCTTGTCTTTCAAACAGTACCTTCCCAGCAAGCATGCCAGATATGGGGTTAAGATGTATAAGCTCTGTGACAGGGCCACAGGCTATACATGTAGTTTTATGGTTTCTGAGGGAAAAGACATTCACGTAGAGCCAGAGAACTGCCCAGATTACATAGGGAGCGCTGGCAAGATAGTGTGGAACTTGGTGTCACCCTTATTTGGAAAGGGGTACCATTTGTATGAGGACAATTATTACACAAGCGTGCCACTTTTTAGTCACTTGTTTGATCATCAAATTGGAGCATGTGGCACCATGCGACCTAATCGCCGGGGCTTACCCCAGAGGCTTGTAGATTCCCGTCTTAGGCTGGGGGAGAGAGCCTGCTTAAGGTGTAATAATTTGCTCGCTGTGAAGTGGAGGGATAATAAGAATGTTTTCGTTCTTTCCTCCCTTCACGCAGACACGACAATCCAAATTTGTACGGCGACTGGTGTTGGAGAAACCCCTCTGTGTCCACGAATATAACCAAAATATGGGAGGGGTGGAGCTCAACGACCAGTTGTTGGCGCCGTACCTAGTTACCCGTAAGGCCAGACGCTGGTACAAAAAAGTGTCTGTATACTTATTTCAATTGGCTTTGCTGAATGCTTTTGTGCTATACAGAGCTTCAGGACAGACTGGATCTTTCCTTAAATTCCAGGGAGATATTGTCCTAGCCCTCCTGTATCCAGGCGGTGCTGCACCTCACCATCCCCAACCAAATGCAGTAAGCGGCTGCATGAGAGGCATTTTCCGTATGTCCTCCCTAGTACCCCTACCCAACGAGCCCCCCAAAGAAAATGTCGGGTATGTAGAAAGCGCGGATATAGGCGTGACACCCGTTATTATTGTCCACGCTGTCCTGACAATCTTGGTCTTTGCATTGGTGAATGTTTTGAACGCTACCACACACTAGTGCAGTTTTAGCGTAGGGTACAGCATTTCACAGACTAGGACACACTTACACAGGGTCTCCCAAGGTGCCATCGCATTTTGAGAGACCCGAACCTGGAACCGAACAGTTACAGGTGTAAAAAAACAAAACAAAAAAAATATAAAATAAAACAAAAAATAGTTGTGGTTTTATTGTTCTCTCCCTCTCTGTTCTCTCTCTATTGTTCTGCTCTTTTTTACTGTATTCTATTCTGCAATGTTTTATTGTTATTATGTTTTATCATGTTTGCTTTTCAGGTATGTCTTTTTTTTTATACTTTACTGTGTTTTATTGTTAACCATTTTTTTGTTTTGTTTTTTATTTATCTTGACAGCAACAGCGTTTGCTCCCACTATACATAAAGCCGTGACTCCAGTGCTGTAGGAGGTGATTTCACCACCACAGTTAAAAAAAAAAGAGCATATATGCCGAAGCATGGGGGCAGCAGGGGTGGAGGAGCGATTTGCTCCTAATGCCGTGTACACACGGTCGAAATTCCGACGGAGGTTTGCCCGTTGAAAAGTCCGACCGTGTGTACGGCTGTACGCGGCATAACTTTTACGGTAGGATGCCCGCATGCTTCGGCATATATATATTTTGGGCACAGGTTGCGTTAAAAAATGTTTTTATATTTTACATTTTTTTTGTATTTGCTTTGCTGGTATGGTATGGTAAGGTATTACTGTTATACTGTAATGTTACTTTGTTTTAATGTTACTCATCATTTGCTTATCAGGTACGCCATTCAGTTGCAGCGCAGATTTATTTATCTTGACAGCAACAGCGTTTGCTCCCACGATACATTAAGCCGTGACTCCAATGCTGTAGGAGGTGATTTCACCACCACAGTTAAAAAAAAAAAAGAGCATATATGCTGAAGTATGGGGCAGCAGGGGCGGAGGAGCAATCTGCTCCTAACTTTTGCGGGAGGATGCCCCCATGCTTCGGCATATATAAATGGTGCATGTATGCCCATCATTAGAAGTGGGTGGATGAAGGGAGGAATTCTAATGGTGGGCATACCCACCGATCAATCTCTTTTTTTCGTTCAGCCAACAGGCTGCATGAAAAGAAAGATTACAATATATGCCCAACAAGGACCAGCAACGTACTGGTATGTTGCTGCACTTTGAATGGTTATACCAGAATGATGCCTGCGGGTTTAGGTACCATTCTTTTCAGCCAGCGGTCGGCTTTCATGTAAAAGCAATCCTAGTGGCTTATTAGCCTCTAGACTGCTTTTACAAGCAGTGGGAGGGAATGCCCCCCCCCCCCCACCATCTTCCAGGTTTTTCTCTGGCTCTCCTGTCCCAACAGGGAACCTGAGAATGCAGCCAGTGGTTCCACCAGCTGACCATAGAGCTGCTAAGAGACCAGAATGGCTCCAATCATCTCTATGGCCTAAGAAACCGGAAGCTACAAGCATTTCATGACTTCGATTTTGCCAGATATAAACAGCGTCATTGGGAAATTGGGAAAGCATTTTATCACACCGATCTTGGTGTGGTCAGATGCTTTGAGGGCAGAGGAGAGATCTAGGGTCTAATAGACCCCAATTTTTTCAAAAAAATAGTACCTGTCACTACCTATTGCTATCATAGGGGATATTTACATTCCCTGAGATAACAATAAAAAAGGATAAAAAATTTTTAAATAAATAAAAATGGAAGGAACAGTTTAAAAATATAATAAAAAAGCAAAAAAAAAAAAAAAAAAAGCACACCTGTCCCCCCCCCTGCTCTCGCACAAAGGCAAACGCAAGCATCGGTCTGGCGTCATATGTAAACAGCAATTGCACCATGCATGTGAGGTATCACTGCGAAAGGTCAGATCGAGGGCAGTAATTTTAGCAGTAGGCCTCCTCTGTAAATTGAAAGTGGTAACCTGTAAAGGCTTTTAAAAATGTATGTAGTTTGTCGCCACTGCGCATTTGTGCGCAATTTTAAAGCGTGTCTTGTTTGGTATCCATGTACTCGGCCTAAGATCATCTTTTTTATTTCATCAAACATTTGGGAAATATAGTGTGTTTTAGTGCAGTAAAATTAAAAAAGTGTGTTTTTTCCCCCAAAAAATGCGTTTGAAAAAATCGCTGCACAAATACTGTGTGGAAAAAAAAATGCCCACCATTTTAATCTGTAGGGCCTTTGCTTTAAAAAAAAATATATATATTATATATATATATATATATATATATATATATATATATATAATGTTTGGGGGTTCAACGTAAATTTCTTGCCAAAAAATTATATTTTTTCATGGAAACAAAAAGTGTCACAGTTTCGAAGGCCATAAAATGCCCAGATGGCACAACCCCCCCCTCATATTACCCCATTTTGAAAAGTAGACACCCCAAGATACTTGCTGAGAGGTATGGTGAGTATTTTGCAGGTCTCGCTTTTTGTCAAAGTTTTGAAAATTGAAAAAAAAAAAAAAAAAACATTTTTCTTTTCTTTCTTCATTTTCAAAAACAAATGAGAGCTGCAAAATACTCACCATACCTCTCAGCAAATAGCTTGGGGTGTCTACTTTCCAAAATGGGGTCATTTGGGGGGGGGGGGGTTTGTGCTATCTTGGCATTTTATGGCCTTCGAAACTGTGATAGGTAGTGAGGCGTGAAATCAAAAATTTACGCCCTTAGAAATCCTGAAGGCGGTGATTGGTTTTCGAGGCCCCGTACGTGGCTAGGCTCCCAAAAAGTCCCACACATGTGGTATCCCCATACTCAGGAGAAGCAGCAAAATGTATTTTGTGGTGTAATACCACATATGCCCATGGCATGTTTGAGCAATATATTATTTAGTGACAACTTTGTGCAAAAAAAAAAAAGTTTGTAATTTTCCCGCAACTTGAGGCAAAATATAAAATATTCCATGGACTCAACATGCCTCTCAGCAATTTCCTTGGGGTGTCTACTTTCCAAAATGGGGTCATTTTTGTGGAGGGTTTTGTACTGCCCTGCCATTTTAGCACCTCAAGAAATAAGATAGGCAGTCATAAACTAAAAGCTGTGTAAATTCCAGAAAATTTACCCTAGTTTGTAGACTCTATAACTTTTGCGCAAACCAATAAATATACGCTTATTGACTTTTTTTTACCAAAGACGTGTAGCTGAATACATTTTGGCCTAAATGTTTGACTAAAATTGAGTTTATTCGATTTTTCTTATAACAAAAAAGTAGAATATCATTTTTTTTCAAAATTTTCTGTATTTTTCCATTTATATCGCAAAAAATTAAAAATCGCAGAGGCAATCAAATACCATTAAAAGAAAGCTCTATTTGTGGGGAAAAAAAGGACGCAAATTTCGTTTGAGTACAACATTGCATGACCACGCAATTACCAGTTAAAGCACCACAGTGCCAAATTGGAAAAAGTCCTCTGGTCTTTAAGCTGCAAAATGGTCCGGGGCTGAAGTGGTTAATGCCTTTTAGGCTGCATTCACACCTGGGCTTCACATTTTTTTTAAACTACAGTATTTAGTACAGCGTTTTCTAAACATTTTACAGTTTTGGCGTTTTTGTATTAGCCAATAGAGCAGTGGTTCTCAACCCCTATCCTCAGGACTAGGGATGAGCTCGGTGTTCGAGTCGAACGCATGTTCGACTCAAACATCGCCTGTCCGCCTGTTCGGCGAAACCAGAACTTTGTGGGCCGTTCGCGCCAAATTCGTGTGACACGAACGGCCCACAATGCACAGCGCCATCACACTGCATTGCCGGCGCTGTGATTGGCCAAGCATGCACTGTGACCCTGCATGCTTGGCCAATCACAGCGCCGGCAGCGAGGAGAGCCATAATTGGCCACAGGCAGGATGCCTGTGGCCAATCATAGCTCAGGGGGGTTTAGTACACGCCCCACACTATAAAAGGCCGCCAGCGCGGCGGCCTTGTGTAGTGTGTTCCGGCGTGCAGGGAAAGAGCTACATAGGCAGGGACAGTGTGTTCTACAGTGTGTTCTTTTCTCAGGCATCTGCAGGAGTTAGTGGGTGTTGTGTGCCTCCAGCGCAGTATACACCTGTATCTACCCTATATTGCTGTTCTCTAAGCTAGATAGGCAGGCAGGTAGAGTGTGTTCTTTTCTCAGGCATCTGCAGGAGTTAGTGGGTGTTGTGTGCCCCAGCACAGTATACACCTGTATCTACCCTTTATTACTGTTCTCTAAGCTAGATAGGCAGGCAGGGACAGGGTGTTCTTTTCTCAGGCATCTGCAGGAGTTAGTGAGTGTTGTGTGCCCCAGCACAGTATACACCTGTATCTACCCTTTATTACTGTTCTCTAAGCTAGATAGGCAGGGACAGTGTGTTCTTTTCTCAGGCATCTACAGGAGTTAGTGGGTGTTGTGTGCCCCAGCACAGTATACACCTGTATCTACCCTTTATTGCTGGTGTTCTCTAATAAAGGCATCTGCAGGAGTTAGTGGGTGTTGTGCCCCTCCAGCACAGCACAGTATACACCTGTATCTACCCTTTATTGCTGGTGTTCTCTAATAAAGGCATCTGTAGGAGTTAGTGGGTGTTGTGTCCCTCCAGCACAGCACAGTATACACCTGCATCTACCCTTTATTTCTGGTGTTCTCTAATAAAGGCATCTGCAGGAGTTAGTGGGTGTTGTGTGCCTCCAGCACAATATACACTACTCCAATTCCTGGTTTTCCCATCTCCCTGCAGTCCATTACTATGTCTGGAAGGCCAACAAGAAGAGGCAGACAGTCAGGAGCCAATAAAAGAGGGCAAGCAGGCACTGTGTCTAGAGACAACAGTGCTGGTCGTGGACGCGGTGCATCGTCATCAGCATGTGGCCATGGGACACGCTTGTCCTTATTTTCGGCAGCTGGACGTGTTGAGCCGCATCATGCTGAAGACTTGGTAGAGTGGATGACCAAGCCCTCCTCATCCTCCTCATCCTCTCTCACCCAGGCTCAGGGTACTGGCAAAAGCAGCTGCCAAAGCGTCCTCTTCCCTCTTATCAATGTCATCATCAGTCACTCCTTCCCTAGACCCACCATGTCCTCCTGAGGAGTCCCCCGAACTGTTTGAGCACAGTGTTGGGTACATGCTCCAGGAGGATGCCCAGCAGTTTGAAGGGTCTGATGATGATACCCAGCTAGAGGAAGGCAGTAGCGTGAGCGCAGAGAGAGGGGATGCTCAAGAAGGACAGCAATCTGGCAGTCATGTTCCAGCAGCTGCAGCATACTGCCAGATTTGCTCCAGTGATGAGGAGGGAGGGGATGATGAGGTCACTGACTCCACGTGGGTGCCTGATAGGAGAGAGGAGGAGGATGAGGAGGAGGCACATCTCCAACGAGACAGGATGCCCTCCGGGGGCCAGCGTAATGGCAGCACACCGACTGAATCACGCCGCAGAGCTCCACCTGTGCAGGGCGCTGCCTCTGCTCGTTATTCCAAAAGTTCTTTGGTGTGGGCTTTTTTGAGTCAAGTGCATCAGATCGCACCGCTTCTATTTGCAACATATGTCTCAAGCGTATGTGGCCAAAACATCAGCTGCTTGGGCACCACATGCTTGGCCAGACATATGTTGACCTGCCATGCAGCTCGTTGGCAAGCGTACCTTAAAGACCCACACCAAAGAACACCAAAGATCCCAGCTGATGAGCTCCTCATCAGCTGGGATCTCCAACCCCACTATACCTTCAGTCCTCTCTGAAACCTGCACTGAGAGGAATGAAGGTGTAGAATTAGGTGTGTCACAGCCAAGTACTTGCGGGCACTCTGCTAGCAGTACACCGACGTCCGATTCTAGCAGGCAAATTTCCCTGCCCCAGCTGCTGGACCGTCGAAAGAAGTTCACTCCCAGCCATCCACATGCCCAGCGGTTGAATGCTAGCTTGGCTAAATTGCTAGCACTTCAACTGCTGCCTTTTCAGTTGGTAGACTCGGCCCCCTTCCGCGAGTTTGTGCAATGTGCGGTTCCTCAGTGGCAGGTTCCCAAACGCCACTTTTTCTCACGGAAGGCGATTCCGGCTCTCTACCGGCATGTGGAAGGCAATGTCCATGCCTCGCTGGACAGGGCGGTCAGCGGTAAGGTGCATATTACCGCTGACTCATGGTCCAGCAGGCATGGACAGGGACGATACCTTTCTTTCACGGCCCATTGGGTCACTCTTTTGGCAGCTGGGAAGGATGCAGGACAAGGTGCAGTAGTGTTGGAGGTTGTTCTGCCGCCACGCCTCCAAAATGCTACTACTGGTTGTGACACACCTCTCTCCTCCACCCCCTCCTTTTCTTCTTCCTCCATGGCCTCTTCCTGTGGTTTGTTCTCGGAACCAGTGGTGCTCCGTAGGCGTTCAAGGGGCTACGCAAGTACGCAGGTAAAAAGATGCCATGCTGTGCTTGCGCTGGTGTGTTTGGGGGACAGGAGCCACACTGGGGCAGAGGTTCTGTCAGCTCTGCAGGGGCAGGCCGAGAGGTGGTTGACGCCATGCCAGCTTAAGCCAGGAATGGTGGTTTGCGACAATGGCACCAACCTCCTCTCCGCCCTCCGACAGGGACAACTGACCCATGTGCCCTGTGTGGCTCACGTCCTTAACCTGGTGGTGCAGCGGCTCTTGGGCAGGTACCCAGGCTTACAGGATGTCCTGAGGCAGGCCAGGAAAGTCTGTGTGCATTTCCGCAGATCATATAATACCAGTGCTTGGCTGGCTGAGCTGCAAAAGGAGTTGAACCTGCCCAAGAACTGCCTTATATGTGACATGCCCACCAGGTGTAACTCAACGTTGGCCATGCTGCAGCGGCTGCACATGCAGCAGAGGGCCATCAATGAGTACCTGTGCGACTACGGCACCAGGACAGGGTCAGGGGAGCTCGGGTTTTTTTCCACCACACCAGTGGGGCATGATCAGGGATGCATGCACTGTCCTGGCACCATTTGAGGAGGCCACGAGGATGGTGAGCAGTGACAGTGCATGCATCAGTGACACTGTACCTCTTGTCCACCTGTTGGAGCATACGCTGCATGGAATAATGGACAGGGCACTTGAGGCAGAACAGAGGCAGGAAGAGGAGGACTTCCTTGCCTCTCAAGGCCCCCTTTACCCAGACAGTGTTCCTTCTGTCCCACCCATCGCACAGGAAGAGGACGAGGATGATTGTGTCAGCATGGAGGTGGAGCCTGGCATTTAGCATCAACAGCAGCAGTCTTTTAGGGATGACTTACAGTCCCAAGAAACCCGTGGACTTGTACGTGACTGGGAGGAGGTGGCTGCGGATCATGTCGTCCTTAGTGACACAGAGGACTCCGGACCAAATGCCTCAGCTAACCTACGCTGCATGGCCTCCCTGATCCTGCAAAGTCTGCGGAAGGATCCTCGTATTCTTCGGATCAAGGAGAGGGACCATTACTGGCTGGCCACTCTCCTTGATCCACGGTACAAGGGTAAGGTTGCAGACCTTATCTTACCGTCGCAGAGGGAGCAGAGGATGAGACATCTCTGGGAGGCCTTGCAGAAAAGGTCTGTGCAACGCGTTCCCAGAGACTGGGAGGTTACAAACTCCTGGTCCTGGACAACGAGTTGCTGAGGCTTCGGTCAGTCAAAGAAGGAGCGGTGGGGAAGGTGGCCGTCTGACCGATGCGTTCAGACAATTTTTTAGTCCGCAGCCCCAAGGTATGATCGGTTCCAGCAACCATCGCCAGCGTCTGATATACATGGTGCAGGAATACCTAGGGGCAAGGTCAGACTTGGACACCTTTTCCACCGGAAATCCTCTGGCTTACTGGGTCTTGAGGATGGATCACTGGCCAGAGCTTACACAGTATGCAATTGAGCTACTGGCCTGTCCTGCATCCAGCATTCTTTCGGAACGCACATTCAGTGCTGCTGGAGGCTGTCACGGATCACAGGGTGCGCCTGTCCACCGACTCGGTTGATCGACTGACCTTCATAAAGATGAACCAGTCTTGGATCACCACCAGCTACCAAGAACCTGAAGCTGATATAACAGAATAATTTATTTTGAAATGTCACATCCCTTCAAGACTGCCTATGCTGATGCTGAGTGACTGTCCTGTTATGTTTACCGACTATCCTCCTCCTCCTCAATGATCCGATTCCTGATGATAGCTTGGAAGAACATTTTTGTTTCTGGGTGCCGCCACCAGTGGCTAAGGCCCAATTTTTCAGCCCCTGTTTAACAGGGGCATGTAAATTACATTTTTTTATGCAATGCTTTGCAGCAGGGCTCATTCCTGCACTCCAACTACAGTATCTGGGAGAGGTTGCAGTGTCATGGCACCAACACCAGTGCCTAAGGCCCAATTTTTCAGCCCCTGTTTAACAGGGGCGTGTAATTACAATTTTTGTTGCAATACTTTGCAACCGGGCTCATTGCTGTGCTCCAAGTACAGTATATGTGAGGGGTTGCAGTGTTGTGGCACCAGTGCCTAAGGCCCAATTTTTCTGCCCCTGTTCAACAGGGGCATGTAATTACAATTCTTGATCTAATAATTCACAGCAGGGCCCATTCCTGCGCCCACCAAGAGTAACTATGAGGGCTTGCAGTGTTGTGGCAACACCACCGCCACCACCATCAAAGGCCCAATTTTTCTGCCCCTCTTCAACAGGGGCATGCAATTACAATTCTTGATCTAATAATTAACAGTAGGGCCCATTCATGCGCCCACCAAGAGTAACTGTGAGGGCTGACAGTGTTGTAGCACCAGCACCACCACCAAAGGCCCAATTTTTCCTACCACTGTTTAACAATGGCATGTAATTACAATTCCTGATATAATAGTTCACAGCAGGGCGTTCCAGCGCCCACCAAGAGTAACTGTGAGGGCTCACAGTGTTGTGGCAACACCAACATCTAATGGGCAAATTTCAGCAGAGTATATACGGCAGGCCCCTACTTTCAAATATCCAACTTACAAACGACTCCTACTTGGAAGGGAAATTCTCTCCTGTAAGAGTTAATATGGGAAAAAGGTGTCTCCTCTCTACTGATGCTTTATCACCAATCCTTGTTTCAATAAAAACCCCACTTTTCCAAAAACATTTGTCATTGGGATGGAAAGTGAGGTGAAATCTTCTGAACAGGTGCACAGACAGCAAAACAAATGTTACAGGGGTGATAACCCTTCCCTATGTTTTCCAAAAAGCTTAAAAATATATTTTTTGGCTGGAGCTACACTTAAACAATGTACCTGTTCAAAATTACAAACAGATTCTACCTAAGAACAAACCTACAGTCCCTGTCTTGTTTGCACCGCCTGTATACTGCTGTTCAGAGTATATAGGGCCTTTTTTTATTTTGGGTGTGGGGTTCCCCTTAAAATCCATACAAGACCCAAAGGGGCTGGTAATGGGCTGGGGTAGGGGGGGGGGGTGATGGGGTAGCCATGCCATTTTTCTCAAAGATTTTCATCCATATTGCCAGGACAAGACATGACATTAAAGTCGCAAGCAGTTTTAAATGGCCTTTTTTCCTTTAGAAATTTAATTTTGTGCAGGGACAGTTCTAAACACGGGAAACACATTCCACTTCACAGGCATACTTTAGACACCCCCCAGGTACGATATGTAAAGGAATATTTGACTTTTTTTTCCCACTTTATGCATCATTAAAATGACTGCTCCCGAAAAAATGGCAGTTTTTAAAACTTCTTTTTGCATTGATACATGTCCCCTGGGGCAGAACCCGGGTCCCCAAACCCTTTTTAGGACAATAACATGCATATTAGCCGTTATAATTAGCACTTTAGATTTCGAACGTTTGCGTCCATTGTATTTAATAGGGTCCTAACGTTCGCGCAAACTTTCGGTCCGTTCGCAGGTTCTGGTGCGAACCGAACCGGGGGGTGTTCGGCTCATCCCTACTCAGGACCCAATAGCAGGCCAGGTTTGCACAATGTACTTAAAGCGGAAGAAAACCCATCGATTTAACAGTTTCAAAAAGCAGTTACATTTCCGGCATGCCGGGAATGCCAACTGTCACATTGGTTGTGCTCTCAACCAAACTGTCAAAGCATCCAATGGCTGGTGTCATAACTGATCACATGTGCAGCATCATGGCAGTTGAAGATTAAACAGAGGCCAAGATGGCAGCTTCCTTGCCTGAAAATGATAGGAGGGTTTACTTCCACTTTAAGAAGATTTGTTGCGCACAAACAAGTAAAAACAGAACTCTAGTGAAGGTTCATAAAAAATGTGAAATGTGAAAAAACATAAAAAGTGAATCAACCACATGAATAAGTAAATACCCACAACTTGATAGGTGTGCAGATACAGGGACTAAACCCCTGTGCTAAATGAATGTAATCCTGCAAATTTTTTTATAAATGACACTCATATGTATAATAGAAATTGTCCAAATATGATGAAATAAATGTGGCAACAAATTGCTGGAATACTACTATAGTGCTCTAAATCATTAAACGTAAAAATAAAATAACACCAATAAGAAAATCCGTTCCTTTAAGAGATTCCCAAAGAAAGTTCCAATGCAAAAAGGGGATTGCTTCATATGAGGAAAAGCAGGAGTTTTGTACAGAAATGTGAGAAGAATAGTGCCCAAGGTAGATCCACCGATATCATAGAGAGGCTACATCCACCACGGTGAGTATAAATTCAAGATGGGTACCTTACCGCAAAAGGTGGACCTCCACTGAGGCAAGGTCGGAAAAGCCTGCAGATATCACCCTCTGCGGGGTATAAATGCTGATCCTGGAGGTGTCACTACGAAATCCTGGTGATCCCTCTGCCTCTAGTTCCGCTGTCTCATCCTCTGGGGGCTGATGTGGTCAAGTTTTTTAAAATGACCCAACAGAACTCCAATGTGGGTACCAACAGGGAAAGAAGAGGGAAGGACTCGGATAGTGTATTACCTCAAAAATCGATTTATTCCCATCATCAAGGTACAAGGAGTACAAAAAATTCATAAGAACTGGTTTAAAATTGCCGACATAAAAATTTCTAGCGTTCGTCCGTGCTTCCGGGGTCACGTGGTAATAGTGACATCAGCGCGTAGCACCGCCCTGACTAGTTTCGTTACAAAAGAACGTTATCAAAGGGCACGGGCGATGCACTGAATCGTCACTCTATTTATACATGTGAGGCGCAACCACGCCTCACTTTCGTTTCGGCGGCCATGAGATTAAGGTCATATCCAACCCTTGATTTCAATATATTCTTGCGGAGGGAGGGAACAATGTTCTCTCTAAACCTCCATCATTACTAATGGCACATCCCCAACGAAAGGGAGGACATAGGAAGCGCAGACATACATGTCTTATGCAATAATGATGATACACAGATCCAAATAGAAAAAAAACATCCAAATGGCGTAGGTTTTCACAGAATCACATAAAAACAATTAAAAAAAAACCCAATAAAAAGCGATAAAAAAAGTATTGGCATGCAGGACTCTGCATAATCTAATAATCATGTAATGAACATCATATTCAATACATAGCAAGTGGAGCCATAAATCCCTAAGGCCTAGTCAGAAGGTTGCCTTCCGAATATGTCACATTTTTAACCCTACAGGCAATATGATCGTGTGAAAATAAATATTACCTGCGGCCAAAATAACCATCATTGGGGATATACCCCTTACTGGAGATATTAGCCTCACCACCAACATTAATAAAAATAAAATTAAAAATTATATATGTATAAACCCCTATATCAAGGAAGTTACTAAATGAATAAACCTAATATAAAATGATTCAAATACAGGAAAAGAAAAAAGAAAAATAAATAAACAATATATATAAAAATAAAATTTATATATACTTAAAAGACAGGGGTGGGGGGGAAAAAGGAAACGAGAGGAGGGTAAAAGGGAATGATCATGAGTTGTCAGGGCCCGGACTGGTGGCTAGTGAGGACACAGGAGGTGGATCCTCTGTGCCAGAGAGGCGAAGGCACGGGTCGCACTGGAGGACCGGTTCTAAGCAGCTACCGGTTTTCACCAGAGCCCGCCGCAAAGCGGGATGGACTTGCTGCGGCGGTAGCAACCAGGTCGTGTCCCCCAGTAGCGGCTCGACTTCTCTGGCAGCTGAGATAGGCACGGTACACAGGGACTAGGCAGAGGCAAGGTCAGACGTAGCGGAAGGCCAGGGCAGGCGGCAATGGTTCGAAGTCAGGGGCAACGGCAGAAGGTCAGATACACTGGCAAGGCAACTACAAAATGCTTTCTCAGGGCACTAAGGCAACAAGATCCGGCAAGGACAGGAAGGGGGAGTGGGTTTTTAAGTGTTTTGGGTGTGTACACAGTAATTGGACCAGGCACCAATCAATGGTGCACTGGCCCTTTAAATTTAAGAAGACCGGCGCGCGTGCGCCCTGGAGAGCAGCGGGACCACGCGCGCCGGGACGGAGCAGGAGGAGGAGGCCGGTGAGCAGGATGGGATGCGATCCGCGGGCGGACAGGTGCCGCCGCATGGATCGCATCCCTGCCAGCATCAGAGCAGCGCTCACGGTCAGAGGGGCCGACCGGAGCGCTGCAGGGGGACAGACGCCGCGGGCGCTCCGGGATGGATGGGACACCCGGAGCGCTCGGCGTTACAGTACCCCCCCTTAGGTCTCCCCCTCTTCTTGGAACCCAATAATCTACGGATGAGCTCTTTATCTAAAATGTTGGCCTCAGGTTCCCAGGATCTTTCCTCAGGACCACAGTTCTCCCAATCAACTAAAAAACATATTTTACCTCGGATGACCTTGGAGGCGAGGATCTCTTTCACCGAGAAGACATCAGAAGAACCAGAGACAGGAGCAGGAGCAGTGACCTTAGGGGAAAATCGGTTAAGAATGAGGGGTTTAAGAAGAGACACATGAAAAGAGTTGGGAATACGAAGAGAAGGAGGAAGGTGGAGCTTGTAAGAAACAGAATTGATTTGGTTTTTGATTTTAAATGGCCCGAGGTAACGAGGGCCCAGCTTGTAGCTAGGTACCCGAAACCGAACATATTTGGAGGAGAGCCACACTTTGTCACCAGGGGCATAGACAGGAGGGATTCTTCTTTTTTTATCTGCATGTCTCTTCAGGCCAGTGAGAGCGACTTTTGAGTCTCTCTCCAGATAGAGGCAAAGTCCTGAGTTAATTCATCCATGGCCGGAACTCCAGAAGACGTGGGAATGGGGAGGGGGGCAATGGGTGACGGCCGTAGACCACAAAGAAAGGCAACTTGGAGGAAGATTCAGAGTTCTTGAAATTGTATGAGAATTCTGCCCAGGGCAATAGGTCGACCCAATCGTCTTGACGGGCGGAGACAAAATGTCGTAGGTAGTCACCAAGGACCTGGTTAACTCTCTCCACCTGTCCATTGGACTGCGGGTGATAAGCGGAAGAAAAATTCAACTTAATCTTTAGTTGAGTACAGAGAGCTCTCCAAAATTTTGAGATGAATTGAACGCCTCTATCCGAGACGATATGTGAGGGCAGCCCATGGAGGCGGAAAATTTGAAGAAAAAAATGCTTCGCCAACTGAGGTGCAGTAGGCAGACCAGGGAGCGGGACAAAATGAGCCATTTTAGAAAAGCGGTCAACGACCACCCAGATGACAGTGTTACTACGAGACAAAGGGAGGTCCGTGATGAAATCCATGGCGATGTGGGACCATGGTTGTTCAGGCACAGGTAGGGGAAGGAGAAGACCTGCAGGCTTCTGGCGAGGAGTCTTGTCACGTGCACAGATAGTGCAGGCCCGTACAAAGCCAGTCACATCTTTCTCCTGGGTAGGCCACCAATAGTGTCTGGCAATCAATTGTATGGATTTTTTGATCCCAGCGTGACCGGCTAGATGGGAGGAATGGCCCCACTTGAGTATCTGAAGCCGAAGGCGTGGATGAACGAAAGTCTTTCCTGGAGGAATTGGCACGAGAGAAGCGGGAGCAGAGGAAATCAGACACTCAGGGGGTACGATGTGTTGAGGAGGAGTCTCGGTTTCAGAGATATCGGAGAAACAGGACAAGGCATCATCCCTGACATTTTTGTCTGCGGGCCGAAAATGGATCTGGAAGTTGAAGCGGGCAAAGAACAATGACCACCTGGCCTGGCGAGGATTTAGGCGCTGAGCAGACTGAAGGTAGGACAAATTTTTATGGTCAGTGTAGATGGAGATAGGGTGAAGGGATCCCTCCAGGAGATGTCTCCACTCTTCTAATGCCAACTTGATGGCCAACAGTTCACGGTCACCTATGGAATAGTTTTTTTCCGGAGGTGAGAAAGATTTAGAGAAAAAACCACAAGTGACGTTTTTCCCTTTAGCGTTTTTTTGAAGAAGCACAGCTCCGGCTCCTACCGAGGAGGCGTCGACTTCAAGGAAGAACGGCTTTAGAGGATCTGGCCGAGACAGGACAGGTGCAGAGGAGAAGGCGGTCTTAAGGCGAGTAAAGGCTTCCTCCGCTTGAGGCGGCCAGGACCTAGGATTCGTGTCTTTTTTGGTCAGTACCCCTATAGGAGCAACGATGGTGGAGAAGTGGGGTATGAACTGACGATAGTAGTTGGTGAATCCAAGGAAGCGTTGGATAGCACGAAGTCCAGAGGGGCGTGGCCAACCCAAGACTGCGGAGAGTTTGTCAGGGTCCATTTGAAGACCTTGTCCAGAGACCAGATAACCTAGGAAAGGAAGACTGCTGCGCTCAAAAAGGCATTTTTCAAATTTAGCGTAAAGATGATTTACGCGGAGGCGCTGGAGCACTTGACGGACATGGAGCCGATGTTCCTCAAGGTTGGCAGAGAAGATTAGGATGTCGTCAAGATAGACAACCACACAGGTATACAGTAGGTCCCGGAAGATTTTGTTGACAAAATCTTGAAAGACTGCAGGGGCGTTGCAAAGTCCGAACGGCATGACGAGATATTCAAAGTGACCATCTCTGGTGTTAAATGCGGTTTTCCATTCATCTCCTTTACGGATTCTGATGAGGTTATAAGCGCCCCTGAGGTCCAATTTAGAAAAAACTTTTGCTCCGCGCAGACGGTCAAAGAGCTCCGAGATGAGAGGCAGAGGGTAGCGGTTTTTAATAGTGATTTTATTGAGACCACGATAGTCTATGCAAGGGCATAGAGATCCGTCCTTCTTGGCCACGAAGAAGAACCCCGCTCCGGCTGGAGAAGATGATTTCCTAATAAAACCTCTCTTGAGGTTCTCCTGAATGTATTCAGTCATAGCCTTGGTTTCAGGAGAGGAGAGAGGGTAAATTCTGCCACGGGGTGGTGTAGTACCTGGGAGCAAGTCAATGGGGCAGTCGTAGGGTCTATGTGGTGGTAAGACCTCCGCCTGTTTTTTGCAAAAGACATCAGAAAAGTCCTGATAGGCCTTTGGAAGGCCAGGCAAAGGAGTAGTGATGGGGACTTGACAGGTCGGTACAGACTTAAGGCAATGCTTGTGACAGGAGTCACCCCAGGATTTGATGTCCCCAGTGGTCCAGTCGAGGGTAGGAGTGTGACGCTGGAGCCAGGGTAGGCCAAGAAGGATGTCAGAAGTACAGTTCGGCAAAACAAAGAATTCAATCTTTTCGTGGTGAAGAACACCAACGGACATGAGCAGGGGTTCGGTGCGGTAACGCACGGTACAATCCAAATTCTCTCCATTTACAGAGGAAATGAAGAAGGGTTTGATGAGACGGGTAACAGGAATGTTGAACCTGTTGATAAAAGAGGCTTCAATAAAGTTTCCTGCAGAACCAGAGTCCAGGAAGGCCACCGCAGGGAAGAGGGAGCCAGCAGAAGGAGAAATCCGCACAAGAATAGTCAGACGTGGAGAGGAAGAATTCACACCTAGTAACGCCTCTCCCACGTTCACTAGGTGCGAGCGTTTCCCTGACGCGGAGGACGAATAGGGCAGTCTTTTAGGAAGTGTTCAGAGCTTGCACAATAAAGGCATAAGTTCTCGTTCCTACGGCGAGACCTCTCTTGTAGGGTCAGGCGAGACCGGTCCACTTGCATGGCCTCCTCGGCGGGAGGCACGGTAACAGGATGCATTGGATTCAGAAAGAGAGGAGCCAGGCGCGGATAACGCCTGGTGCGAACGAGATCTTTCTCCTGGCGAAGCTCTTGGCGTCTTTCGACGTAGCGCATAGCGATGCGGGTAGCTAAATGGATGAGTTCCGTCAAGGAAGAGGGTATCTCTCGTGCGGCCAGACAATCCTTGATGTGGCCGGATAAACCCTTCTTGAAGGTCACGCAGAGAGCCTCATCATTCCAGGCTAACTCTGAGGCCAGTGTGCAGAACTGTATGGCATATTCGCCCACAGAGGAGTTTCCTTGGACAAGGTTAAGCAGGGCGGTTTCAGCGGATGAGGCTCGGGCTGGTTCCTCAAAAACGCGGCGAACCTCAGCAAAGAAGGACTGAACGGTGGCTGTAGCAGGGTCGTTGCGGTCCTAGAGTGGCGTGGCCCAGGCCAAGGCCTTTCCAGACAACAGAGAGACCACGAATGCCACTTTAGACTGTTCTGTGGAAAACTGGTCAGACATCATCTCAAGATGCAGGGAACATTGGGACAAGAATCCCCGGCACATCCTAGAATCCCTCTCAAATTTCTCCGGAAGAGACAGGCGAATTCTCGAGGTAGTAGCGGCAGCTCGGAGAGGGGAAGATGCTGGAGGCTGTGGCGGCAGAAGCTGCTGGACCATGGCGGTCAACTGCGACAGCTGCTGTCCTTGTTGGACGATCTGTTGCGACTGCTGGGCAACCACGGTAGTGAGGTCAGCGAGATTTGGCAGCGGTACCTCAGCGGGATCCATGGCCGGATCTACTGTCAGGGCCCGGACTGGTGGCTAGTGAGGACACAGGAGGTGGATCCTCTGTGCCAGAGAGGTGAAGGCACGGGTCGCACTGGAGGACCGGTTCTAAGCAGCTACCGGTTTTCACCAGAGCCCGCCGCAAAGCGGGATGGACTTGCTGCGGCGGTAGCAACCAGGTCGTGTCCCCCAGTAGCGGCTCGACTTCTCTGGCAGCTGAGATAGGCACGGTACACAGGGACTAGGCAGAGGCAAGGTCAGACGTAGCGGAAGGTCAGGGCAGGCGGCAATGGTTCGAAGTCAGGGGCAACGGCAGAAGGTCAGATACACTGGCAAGGCAACTACAAAACGCTTTCTCAGGGCACTAAGGCAACAAGATCCGGCAAGGACAGGAAGGGGGAGTGGGTTTTTAAGTGTTTTGGGTGTGTACACAGTAATTGGACCAGGCACCAATCAATGGTGCACTGGCCCTTTAAATTTAAGAAGACCGGCGCGCGCGCGCCCTGGAGAGCAGCGGGACCGCGCGCGCTGGGACGGAGCAGGAGGAGGAGGCCGGTGAGCAGGATGGGATGCGATCTGCGGGCGGACAGGTGCCGCCGCATGGATCGCATCCCCGCCAGCATCAGAGCAGCGCTCACGGTCAGAGGGGCCGACCGGAGCGCTGCAGGGGGACAGACGCCGCGGGCGCTCAGGGATGGATGGGACACCCGGAGCGCTCGGCGTTACATGAGTTGTCTATGAATGCATTTATTTCAATATCCACGTTCAATCCGAACGGTCTAAGACATTTTACCCTGTATATCCAACTAATTTCGAGTTTGGATATCGCCCTCCTTTTGGAACCCCCTCTCCAGTGGCTCTTCAGTTTGTCAATGGCCAAAAAAGAGGTCCCCCTAGGGTCTCTATTATGGACATCCCTATAGTGTCTAGATACTGAATGCCCCTTGAACCCTCTCCTTATATTCCCAATGTGTTCATTGAGCCTAATTTGAAAGGCCCGTACAGTCCTTCCTATATACTGTAATCCGCAAGGGCAAATAAGGAGGTACACTACATGAGTAGTAGAACATGTAATGAAGGATTTGATGTCAAACTGTTGTGAAGTACTATTGGACACAAAACTAAGAGTTTTACGTTCATTGATATGATTAATACTACAAACTGCACATTTTTTGCATTTATGATAACCCACCAAATTTTGAAAAAATCCTGCATTAATCTAAATGAACAATGGTCCAACTCCACCCACAACATAACAAGGCCCAATACACATTATTTTGACACCTCCTAGAAGACAACAGGTTAGCTTTTGTCTCCCAATACCCATCTGACCAGACCCAATTTACATGAGTCAATTAGCTACAGCTGCTGTCTCAGACCCATGACCTCTAGACTAGCCTTACTGTCTCCCATTTATCAAAAGACTTCACACAATATTTGCATAACGAACTTTCAATACACCTCTCACAATGAAAGGATCTGTAGCCTTTCTGTCTGCTAGTTCCACAACCTATAATTACAGACTTAATTACCACAAGCCACACTAGACAGTAGAATGTAAATCACTCCCCACCTCATCACAGCAATGATTACACAACCCCCACACACAGTATACATCCAATCTATATACAATATATATACTGCATTGAATCTGATTAGCACAGATCATAGTGGGGTTTTCCTTCACCCTGTGCCCCAAGTAGGGACACAGGGTGGTTTAAACATAAGAGGCATTGGGGAAGCTGAAGCAAGGGTATCTCATACTTTCTAAGAGCTTCTGGGTTCCCCGGGCCCTCCCGTTACAATTTCTATCCAGCTGTTCTACTTCCAGAGATCTTTGCTCAAGATCTCTGGCAGAGTACCCTTTCTCAAGGAATCTCTCGGTTAAGATTTCGGCCTGTTCCCTATAGTCTTTTAGTTTGGTACAATTGCGCCGTAGATGCACAAATTGGCTTTTTGGAACTGAATTAAGCCACGATTGGTGATGGCAGCTATCTTGAGGGATAAAAGCGTTCCTATCAGTGGTCTTAAAATATGTGGAAGTAACAAAGCGTCCCTCTTCTACTTTAATCTGGAGGTCCAAAAAGTGTATAGAGTTCTGATCTGCCTCATATTTGAATCTGATACCTCTATCACACTTTTTGGCCCTCCAGATTAAAGTAGAAGAGGGACGCTTTGTTACTTCCACATATTTTAAGACCATTGATAGGAACGCTTTTATCCCTCAAGATACCATTTGTGGCTTAATTCAGTTCCAAAAAGCCAATTTGTGCGTCTACGGCGCAATTGTACCAAACTAAAAGACTATAGGGAACAGGCCGAAATCTTATTTTTTTTCCACAATAGATTTTTATTGCCATATTTCAAATGTTACAGAGTCATAAACAAAAAATATAAGAATATAAGAATATAAGAAAGTGCCTACATATGTAACATGTCCGTCCCCATAAGATTTGGATTGTACAAAAAGAATACAATCAATAATATGCTGTCTGTCGTTACATAAGTATTACGAGTTCAACCGTAAACAGATAGTGCATTGATCAAAGTCTAGTACCAAGGTGGTGGTTGGTACAGAGGACAGGTAAAGCTATTCATGTAAGTTAGGATGGAGAGGGGAGACCCCACTTAAGCACCCCTTATAGGGAGCAAAACTGTGCCCGCGTGTTGACCCCCCCCTCGTCAAGTGTCCTCTGTACCCACATATTAACAGACAAGTTAACAAACAAAGTTAAAGAGTGAACGCTGTTGTGAGACCGGGAGATTTAATCCATTCTTTCCACAGTTCCCATAGTTGGGCAATCTTCATTTTACTATTCTGCTTTAGTGCTAGGGAAGTTTCGTGTGTAAAGTGTTCATGAGTGGTTTGAACTACATCTTTAATCGTAGGGGGAATTGGATCTTTCCAGTTACGGGTTATACTAAGGCGAGCTGCTAGTAGTATGTGTATTATAATGTGTTTTGATGGATTGGGGATTTTTTCTATTTCCAGGGATAGTAGGGCTAAGGATGGTGAGGCTATGATTGAAAGATGAGTGACCTCAAAGATTAATTGGAAAACGGAGTACCAATAATGTTTGAGTTTGGAACATTTCCAAAATGTATGCAATAGATCACCTTTTTGTCCGCAGTTCCTCCAACATGTGCTAGGGAGTGATGAGTTAAATTTGGATAATCTGTCAGGAGTCAAGTACCAACGGTACGTCAGTTTAAACGCTAGTTCCCACAATGTTGAGCAGCAAGTAGCTTTGTATGTGGATTTACACGCTGTTTCCCATTGTAGAATTGTGAATTGTTGTCCTAAATCATTTTCCCAGCGCAAAAGTGCTGTGGAAGTAGTGAAGGTGGTTTTTTGTTGTAGTAAAGAATAGAACCGAGAAATTCCCCTCCGATGATGTGCAGGGGATCTAAAAAAAATCCACGCTATTTGTGGTATTTTCCATGCCCATGTTTTAAGTGAAGTGAGGCAATGATGGGTGCATGCGTATAAGAACCAATCAGAGTGCGAGAGTTGGTATTCTTTCTGAAGTTTGGTAAAGGATTTGATGCGATTATTATCCAGTAGATCTGAGATATATATAATGCCCTTGTGTTTCCAATGTGTGTAGGAGGCTGTTTCTAGTATGTGGGTCAGGGAGTCTATGGTGACGGGGATGGTCGCTTGATTGGGGTAGAGTGCTGAGAGCTGTGTGAATCTGGACCAAACTTTGCTAGTCGCCTTCATGGTCAGTGAGACGTGGATGTGGGGCCTTGTCCTTAGTGGTGAGATGAATATCCAAGAAGCTAAATTGCCTCCTGGTATCATAGATGCCTCTATCCTCCCCCACAACGTGGTTGGGGGGGATTCTATAAACCATTCCTTAGCTTGTGTGAGTATAGATGCCATGTAGTAATCCTGAAAGTCAACAGAACCAGTCCCTCCTGCTAAGCGATGTTTGATTAGTTGAGCATGGCTGCATCTAGCTTTTTTGCCTTTCCAAAGAAATTTGGTCAGGATCGATTGCAATGATTTGAAGTAGTAAAGAGGTATAGGAATTGGTATAGTTCTAAATAGGTACAAGATTTGGGGAAGATGGAACATTTTAAATGCTGCCAATCGACCCATCCACGAGAATTCAAAGGACGCCAGCCTGGTGAGATCCGCTTGAAGAGTGGATCTGATTGGTAAATAGTTAGAAGCAAATAGTGCTTTTGTTGAAGTAGTCAGATGGATGCCCAAGTAGGTTATGCTATTTTTAGCCCAGGTGTATGGAAATTTCATTTTGAGTTGGTTTTCTGTGGGCGTGTCCAGACCTAAGTTGAGCACGTATGATTTAGTTTCATTGACTTTGTAGTATGATACTTCACTAAACCAGGCTAGCGTCCTCTGGACCTCAGGAAGGGATCTGTCAGGGTCTGTGATCATGAGGATCACGTCGTCTGCAAATAAACGTATCTTATGGTCTAAACCAGCAATGGGTATACCTGAGATTTCGCTATTATTTCTGATTTGTTCGGCAAGGGGTTCCATGACTAGGTTGAATATAATGGGTGAGAGTGGGCAGCCTTGTCTTGTGCCATTGGTAATTTGGAATGGAGAGGAAAGGGTGTCTGCAGAAAATACTTTGGCCGAAGGATTGGAGTATAGGGCCATAATGGCCTTGTGTATCGTACCCGTAATACCGAACTTGTATAGAACCTCCGATATATATCCCCAGTGGACCCTATCGAAGGCCTTTTCGGCATCTAGTGATAATAGAAGGGCCGGGATTTTTTGCGTTTCTACATGATGTATGATATTGATTATCCTTCTAGTGGCGTCCGACGCTTGGCGTCCTTTAGTGAATCCTGATTGGTCTATTGATATAAGGGAAGGGAGTATGTCTTCTAGTCTGTTGGCTATCAATTTGGCGTAAATTTTTAAATCAAGGTTGAGCAGTGAAATGGGTCGGAAGTTTTTTGGAGATGTGGGATCTTTGCCAGGTTTAGGGAGGGTTATAATCATGGCATTGAGCATTTCAGTAGGGAAAGAGGCTGAAGTTGCCATTAGGTTGAACAGTTGGGACAGAGTGGGAGCTAATACATGCTTGAACATCTTATAATATTCCCCAGTGAAGCCGTCAGGGCCAGGGGATTTGGAGTTAGGCAGATTATTTATTATTGCAAGTATTTCCTCAACTGTGAAGGGAGTATTTAAGTTCTCAAGTTGTTGGGGGGACACAGTCGGGAGATTCAAACCTCCCAGGAAGGATTTAATCCCCGCCTGGGAGGGTTGGGTAGTGGAGGCATCATCGTTGAGGTTGTATAGATCCTCATAGTAGGTACTAAAGGAGTTTGCTATGTCTTGGGGTTTAAGAAGTTTTTCGTTCGTGTGAGGGTGATGTATGTACGGGATTTTTGTTTTGGTTCTATGACCCTTAACTCGAAGGGACATTGCCTTTCCTGCCTTGTTCCCTGTAGTGTATGAGGTGGCTTTGAGAATTCTGTATGATTTAGCACATTTTCCAAGTAGAAGGGCCCTTAGCTCGTGGCGAAGGGTGAATATTTTAGATTGGAGAAGTGGTGATGGGTTGGATTTATTCAGTGATTCGGATTTGGCTATCTCAGCTGTGAGTTCATCTAACCGTTGGGTCCTTTTTTTTGGCTCTAGCTCCCATTTGGATGAACACTCCTCGCATGACTGCCTTGTGTGCGTTCTATATCACCAGCGGGTCAGATACCGATGCCTGATTGATTGAAAAGTACTCTCCCAATTGGCGCTCAATATGGGTAGAATAGTGTGGTGTAGATAGGAGATAGTTATTGACTCTCCAGATAAAGTTATTGGGTTGACAAGAGTCGTCAGATATGGTAATGCTAATGGGGGCATGATCTGACCAGGTGGTGGTATGAATGGTAGAGTTTGAAATTTTATGCAGTAACCGACTGTCAGTTAGGAATAAATCAATCCGTGAGTAGGTATTGTGACACGGCTAAAGGAACGTGAAATCCCTCTCGCTCGCATGACAACACCTCCACACGTCAAATAGATCATTGGAACTAATAAACGGATCTAAAGGAGAGGTATTTCTGTGAGACCCCACAGTGGAGCCTATTGAGTTGTTCGGGACCATATTAAAGTCCCCACAAATGAGCAAATGTCCTTGTTGGATCTTACGGGCAGCCCGTAGTGTCTTCCTGAGAAAAGTCATTTGGCCATGGTTTGGGGCATAAATGGAGACCAGGGTAAAGGAGATATTGTTGATTGTGCAAATTAGGATAATTTATCGCCCTTCCGGGTCAATGACACAGTTCTGCAGGGTGAAAACAACAGTGTTTCTGATCGCTATCATTACTCCTCGTTGTTTTTTACCAAAGGAGGAGCGAAACACATGAGGGAATTGTTTGTGTTGGCATGCAGGAGAGGAAGTTGCAGCAAAGTGCGTCTCCTGTACGCAAAGAATGTTACAGTTCTGGGTAATGGCTGATTTCCATAGGGAGGACCTTTTTGCTGGGTGATTTAGTCCGTTCACATTGAGTGATATGATAGTGATCCCCATGCTGAATGGAGGTGTGGTGAGTCCGTGAAGCAACTACTTACAGTTGTGGAAGAATGAAGGAGGAATATTCAATCCACCGGTCGATGTGGGCGCGAATACTTCTGTTGGAGATTTGAGAAGGAAGCAGTAAATTCAGACCTTGGATCTATAGAGGTATAAAACAAGTTAGATTTGAAGATCAACAAACTTTATGTGTGAACGAACTGTAGATGTCTGAAGCAGGTGAAGGCACTTGCAGAAGCGCAATCAAAAAGAAATAAAAACAACAAAAAAAAAAAAACAGGGTCAAGAAGAAAAAAATAAAAATAAATAGACCCCGCTTTTTAGTAAAGACTAAGTGAACAAACTAAGCTCACAGGTGTGTCAGCATGAACCAGCTCCTCAGAGCAACTGACAACTAATGGGGGTAAGTTCAGTAAGCTGGTGTTAAGCACGCGACCAGACCGGACTAAGGTAGT
Organism: Rana muscosa; assembly: GCA_029206835.1. Lineage (NCBI taxonomy): Eukaryota > Metazoa > Chordata > Amphibia > Anura > Ranidae > Rana > Rana muscosa. The sequence continues at coordinate 159,717,630 of CM055116.1, read as the reverse complement.
CGCATAATGACGCAATTTGAGCTAGTAGATCAACGTTGGTAGATCAACGTTGGTTATTTTGGCCGCAGGTAATATTTCTTTTCACACGATCATATTGCCTGATCTGTAGGGTTAAAAATGTGACATATTCGGAAGGCAACCTTCTGACTAGGCCTTAGGGATTTATGGCTCTACTTGCTATTGAATATGATGATCATTACATGATTATTAGATTATGCAGAGTCCTACATGCCAATACTTTTTTTATCGCTTTTTATTGTTTTTTTTTTATTGTTTTTATGTGATTCTGTGAAAACCTATGCCATTTGGATGTTTTTTTCTATTTGGATCTGTGTATCATCATTATTGCATAAGACATGTATGTCTGCGCTTCCTATGTCCTCCCTTTCATTGGAGATGTGCCATTAGTAATGATGGAGGTTTAGAGAGAACATTGTTCCCTCCCTCCGCAAGAATATATTGAAATCAAAGGTTGGATATGACCTCAATGTCATGGCCGCCGAAGCGAAAGTGAGGCGTGGTTGCGCCTCACATGTATAAATAGAGTGACGATTCAGTGCGTCGCCCGTGCCATTTGATAACGTTCTTTTGTAACGAAACTAGTCAGGGCAGTGCTACGCGCTGACGTCACTATTACCACGTGACCCCGGAAGCACGGGCGAACGTTAGAAATTTTTGTGCCGGCAATTTTAAACCAGTTCTTTTTTGTACTCCTTGTACCTTGATGATGGGAATAAATCGATTTTTGAGGTAATACACTATCCGAGTCCTTCCCTCTTCTTTCCCTGTTGGTACCCACATTGGAGTTCTGTTGGGTCATTTTAAAACACTTGAACACATCAGCCCCCAGAGGATGAGACAACGGAACTAGAGGCAGAGGGATCACCAGGATTTTGGAGTCGTGACACCTCCAGGATCAGCATTTATACCCCGCAGAGGGTGATATCTGCAGGCTTTTCCGACCTTGCCACAGTGGAGGTCCACCTTTTGCGGTAAGGTACCCATCTTGAATTTATACTCACCGTGGTGGATGTAGCCTCTCTACGATATCGGTGGATCTACCTTGGGTACTATTCTTCTCACATTTCTCTACAAAACTCCTGCTTTTCCTCATATGAAGCAATCCCCTTTTTGCATTGGAACTTTCTTTGGGAATCTCTTAAAGGAACAAATTTTCTTATTGGTGTTATTTTATTTTTACGTTTAATGATTTGGAGCACTATAGTAGTATTCCAGCAATTTGTTGCCACATTTATTTCATCATATTTGGACAATTTCTATTATACATATGAGTGTCATTTATAATTTTTTTTGCAGGATTACATTCATTTAGCACAGGGGTTTAGTCCCTGTATCTGCACACCTATCAAGTTGTGGGTATTTACTTATTCATGTGGTTGATTCACCTTTTATGTTTTTTCACATTTCACATTTCACATTTTTTATGAACCTTCACTAGAGTTCTGTTTTCACTTGTTTGTGCGCGACATATCTTCTTAAGTACATTTAATTTATATGGTTTCACAGGTTTGCAAGATAACTGAAATACAGGTGATATCATTTGCTGCTCAGTGATTACAGTATTTTAGTCTGCATCTCCCCAAGGCAATACTAATCTGGCCTGTTAGTCAGTGTTGCCAACCGTCATCATTTTTACCGGCAGTAAGTAAAAAATAAGCAATTTTCTCCTGCCAGTAAAAAGGAAAAGGATGCCAGTAAAAATGACTGCGATGCTCTGCTTGGTCCGGTGCCGGCAAAACCATCCGAATGCCTGCTACAGTGCGTTCAGGCGGCTCTGGCGGAGGTGGTGCCTGAGCATGTTGTGTGATGTCATGGTGCAAGGGAGCCAAGCAGAGTGACCAGAGCCTCGTATGCGGGTCGGGAGCAAGGCAGGCCAGGAGCGGGACTGTCAGTGCTGTTTGGACTGGAGTGGATTGGAGGGACCACCTGGCATGGAGAGAGAATTCAAAAAACATAATACATACAGTACACTGTAATCTTACAGATTACATTACAGTATCAAATCATTTCACCTCCCCTTTTGTCCCTAGTATTTGTACGGTGCCCTGCTTGTAGTTTTATATCATATATACTGTTCTTTCTGCCTGGAAACTGGAGATTGTCCATAGCAACCAAAAAGTGTCACTTTACGTCAAAAGCGGTCTTAGACCAGCTAGAAAACAGCAATAATAAATTAGAATCACTTGTAGAATTGAGCGATAGCGATTTGTGGGGAAATTCGTCCTCAAACACTGAAAGTAATGACAGCGACAATTCTGCAACTGAGCAAATTTCTGTTTTTTTTATTTGATTACATTATTGAATACATTTTATTATTTGTTATAATTACCTATATTATGATTTTGTGTTTCAAACTTTATCATACCCGGGATGTCTACTAGACTCTTGTTTAGACAGATTTAAGTGAGTTATTCCGAAGAATTACAGGCCTTATATATAAAACGCCAAATTTTTGGCAGAATTAGAACCTGAAAAACGGACCAAAAGACGCTCAGGCCAATTGGCACCGGTGCCGCAGTGGTGATATTTGAACTGGCTCCATAGAGAGCCGGTCAAAATCTCCTGCTATTGCGAATTGGATGCGGTGGGAGCCGCATCCAATTCGCATTCGTGTGAACCCAGCCTTAGGCACCATTAGCGTTGATGAGCTGTTAAGGGGGCATTTGTATTTGCAGGGGAATTGTTAAGAGTTGGGGCACACCAGGTGTGGGGGCACAGGTAAATTTCCAGGAACCACTGTAATGCATTATACTCTGTTTCAGCACTGTACTGTTTATCCTGTACAAATCCAAAGATCCCCTAGTTTGCAGTCTGCTTTGTCTTCTGTAAAATGAGTGGGGGCTTTTAGAGGACTTATACTGGACTACTGCAGCAAACAACCCCCATGAATGAAATGTCTTTGATGACACCACCATGCAGCTCTCAGATTCCCAGAATAAGTACATGTTTAAAGAAATTTAATTGATATGCACGATGATCCATCTTGTCTCACTTCACCTCTTTCTTGGTACAGAAAGGTTGATATTCTACTCCATACATAAGGATTAGGAATTGCATATTAATACTTGTGTTTAGTAAGCATGCTTCCTCATGGGAATCAAATAGAGTAGGCTGCAAATGTTTCATACTCAATCATAGGGATGATTGCACACTGTAGTGTTAATAAAATGCTGCATTCTGTTGTACTTTCATGCATGTTTTACTGCATTTTAGCTTGTTGAAAACACTATAAAATGCATAACGGCATGCTAAAACACAGCATTTTCCAAACAATACAGTATGAATCTAGCCTCAGTGATGTTAACAGCTTCAGCACTGATTGCTGACTTCATACATTTCAATGTACGCATTTTAATACATGCAGTGGTACTTGGTAATGCAGATTTTTATACATGAATGTGCATTTTTTTATGTGTTCATAGGTGTATTTGCATGTGTTTTAACACACATTACTACATCATTTCCCACATCAAGAGTGAGAACTCTGAACACACAGAGGGCTGGTTCACACCAGATGCTTTTTAGTGCATTTTCACTGCATGCACATTGTTTGCCATGGATTACAATGGCCCTAGGTCACACCAATGCGGCCAGTTCCAGTGCTTTTATCAAAAGTACAACCTGCTGCATTTTTTTTTTTTGGTCCGAAATCCATCAAAAGCTGTGTAACTGCACTAGAATGCACATTTTCCTAATGAAAATAAGGATTTTTCATATATCAAAATAAAAAAATGCAGTGGACTAAATTAACCACTTCAGCTCTGGAAGGAAACCCCTTCATGACCAGGCCATTTTTTGCGATACGGCACTGCGTTACTGACAACTGCATGGGCGTGCGACGCTGTACCCAAAAAAATGTAGGCCCTTTTTTCCCCACAAATAGAGCTTTCTTTTGGTTTTATTTGGTCACCTCTGCATTTTTTATTTGTTTTGCACTATATACAAAAAAAGAAAAAACTATATATTTTACTTTTTGGAAACATTCCCAATAATAAAAAAAAAAAAATGTCTTCATCAATTTAGGGCAATATGTATTCTGCTTCATATTTTTGGTAAAAAAAATCCCAATGCATGTATATTGATTGGTTTGGGCAAAAGTTAAAATAAATTGTGTATGTATATATATATATATATATATATCTATTGTGACAGCAGGAAGGTAAAGTCACCTGGTTGCATCCAAGGGGGTAGATATATTTCGCCCAGATTCAGGCTTTACGCCGACTTATACAACTAGGTGGAGTGTTGTATAAGCCCAGCTGAGGCTAGTGGGCTCATGGATGACTCATACCTCTAGGGAGAGTGTGGGGCGTCGTGCAGACAGGGAGTTGATGAGACCAGCTGAAGCTTGTCAGCTCATTTAGGCCTCTATAAGAACTCCCAGCTTCATTAGATGTTAGCTCATGCCTGGACCCAGACCTGTGTGGACTGTCTAGGGAGAGTGAACCCCTGTGCGGTGAGACAAAGCCTGTGTGGCTATTTGCTTGGACATTTAAAACCAGGGACTTAGGGACTAGGACAGCACTAGGCTGATCCCAGTTGTTAGTTAGGAAACCTGTATGTTTAGTCAGAGGTCAAGTTGACCAGGATTTATTTTGTTTATGTTTCTTTTGGCTTTGCTGTGTTTTGTCACTGTAAATAGAAAATAAACCGCACCTTTTTTTTGATTTTGAAAACCACAACCTCCGTTTGCTGGGCCTGTTTTTGTGTGGGGAGCCCATCCCGGGGGTCACACACACCCGCTGCCGAGCTAACCCCCTCACACTATATATATATATATATATATAGATATATATATATATATATATATATATATATATGTAGCGCCTGCCCCTCTCCTCTCTCCGTGCGGCTCGCACTGTCTCTCGTCTAGGGGTATCTGGTAGAGTGGAGAGAGAGAGAGCGGGTGGGCTACACCTAGCTTCCACCACGTGGGAATACCTGTGGTATCAGCAATGTCTCATTTACCTTCGGGTCTGTGTTGTGCACCCGGATCCTCCCTCCAAGAGTCACCGTGAACTTCGTCCGCCAGGAGGTGAGCCTCACACCACTAAAGTCCAACACTCCTTTATTAGAACACACCATACAGGGACTTCCTTGATAGTTAGGACAGAAAAGGAGGTGTGAGTGTGAATAGGCCCAGACACAAATTCGCTCATCCACTCTCCTCCTGAAGAGTGGACTATGGTCTCCGCACGAGGTGAAGGGGATCCTTCTGGACGGTCTCCGACAAGAGACTCACCCGTCACCGGCAGTCTGCTGCACCGGGTCTTCGAGTGAGGAGCTCTCCCCGGTCCATTGCGTCTTACTCAGATTCAGGCCTCCATCCCCGAAGTGCCTTAGGACCCTTCCCTCGCGGAACTCAGTGTTGGGCACTGAGCTCCGGACCTTCTTGCAAGTACCTCACCCCCGGGCCGAAGGTGCCTGGGGTGGAACACGATCTCCGGTGGTCCCCCAGGCCGAGGCCTCCTAGGGGACTAGCACGAACCCACGTCTGCAAGCTGAAGGTGCTTGGGACGAAGACCCCGTGACCAAGATGGCCGGCCCCTTTATCCCCTCTCCCAGCAAGCATGGCGGGTTCCCCGCCCCACCATACCGCTACCGAGAGAGGACAAAAAGGAGGCTCAACACACAGTGAGATTCGTCCCTCCGGCCACGGTGACAGCGCCACCTGGTGGACCGCAGGGAACATAGCACTGATGTCACAGCTAGATTCAAAAAAATGCACCCGGGAAAGTAAGTACCCGCTACACATTCCCCCCTGTCTTTTGACACTGGACTCCAGTGTCTGGAGTGAATCACGCCCTCAACGGCTGACATAACCCAATCCAGAAACTAACTAACAATTTAAAAAAACAAAAATTTTTAGGCAACTATCCTAACGGAGAAGTTGTGTGTGAGCCCCTGCAACAAAAGAGGAGTGAAAGACAACATTTAAAACATTACACTTTTCACTTTTCCCTCCCATCCTAACTAAGAACCACCCCAGGTTCCATAATCTTGACAGGACGCTCTCCTGCAGAGGGAAGAGAAAAGAAACAATAAAACCCTGACACATGTGTATGTGTGAGAGAAAAAGAAACTCCTCCGAAGAGAAATATCTTTCCCTCCAGTGTGAGCGTGTACAATGTGTAACGTTGCACAAGACTGCCACCTGGTGACAGCCTCGCGGTAACTGCACCCGTTGAACCATCTTTCTTTTCTTGCTGCTCGATTCCGGACCCTATCTACCCCAAAGTCTGCAACTTCTCACCGGAGAGAAAGGACAACAACTGGAACAGTTCTTCCTTGGAATGACACAAGCATCCCTCTTGCGGGGCAAACACTGATGATAGCACCAACAAGAAAGTCAAACAGCGAAGTTCAGGGGGTGCAAGGTCCTTTTGAAACAAAGCAAATAAATGGAGTCTCTTTCTCCTCAGAGGTAGAAGCGGGGATGCGGCAGGACAATAGGTTTTAGATGCCGATCCATGGTCTCCAAATGGTACTCCACATCCTCACCTTCTTTGCGTCGGATCAACACCTTATCCGCATGGATGTGTCTTCCCCTCATCCACTCTGCCTTGCAGTCTTTGAACCGCTGAGATGTCTTTGGAGAGCATGTCAAATACCTGCGGGCATGTGGAACCTTAAGGTGGGTCCACACAAAGTCATTATACCAGCGCTCTCGGTACACCTCCACTTCGTAGAGTAACACCTTGGGAAGATACGGGTATTCCCACCCGTAGTCAGCAGTAACTTTCTGGCCGAAGAGTCTCTGAAGCCTTGACAGCGGAGGCATTGTGGCTTTGTCCCCTTCGCCGGGTAGAACTATAGAGTCTGGATGGCGAGGGGCCTTAACCACTTCTGGTTGGGGCATAGGTGCCCGTAGTATCAACTTCTGCTCCCCAGTACCTGATGCAGGCGGCACCGGAGATATAGAGGTGGGCTGGGGACAGGACCCTTGTTCGGGCGCTGGAGCCTCCACCCGGGGTGTACTCTCCCCCATGGACATGGGTGAATCTCGAGGCCTTCGGAACGAAGCTAGCGTCACTTTGTCCCAGCCCTTTTCTGCAAACAGTTCGTCAATGGCTGTGTCATCTCCCACATCAGAGAGCGACTCCAGATCCGAAGTATCACACTCCTCCGCGGGTATGTAGCCCGTTGTAGAGACAGAGCTAACACCTCCCGCGGGTATGCTGGGCCATGCCTTCCCGGCATCTCCGCCCATACACCAAGTCTCTTTGCCCGGCTTACCTCGGCCTTTACTTGAAGCGGGACATCCGGAACACTCGTCAACGGATCCGTCTAGGCCTGGCGTAAGCTGGCGAGATGTTTCGCCACCACCACTGGTCGGGGCCACCATGCTGGTTCTCTTCTTCAGTGGCGAACGCTGTGAGACAGTGGTGACCGAGTCAGCATCCTCGGATTTCTCCCGTTGAGTTTTAACGACCTCCTCCTCGGTCGCTGCAGTGTGCGTTGGGATGGCTTTTACAGCAGTAATTCCTCTTCTGCGAGTAGTGTTACCTGAAGCCCGACCTGGGTAGATGGTTCTCGGCCTTTCAACTACCGGATCCACCTCGAACAGGAACTCCCCACAGGCCTCACATTGTCCGAAGAACTTCAGGTGGCACACCAGTCCCGAGCACCCGGGACAAATTACACCCAGGGCCTCTACGTCCATGCACGAATACAGGGCGAATCGACCCCTTGGCTTCAGCCGGATCCCGGTATCCGTTATTGGAGCAGCAGCGGTAGTCGTGGTAGTAGCAGGGTGAACTGGAATCCATGAAGTATGTCCAAACATGGTGACTTGTTGCTGGTCCATCGCACACTGCAGAGTTTTCGCGCCAATGTCCCACGTGTAGCCCTCTCACGTATTGGACTCCTCCCCTTTGCTCCAGTTCGCTGGCTTTTTCACTTTCTTTGGATGAGCCACGCCCACGAACTAAGCGGCGGGGGTTGTGTCTGTTGGCGCAGTGCAATTAGAAGCCCCCACGTGTAGTACCTCACACGGCTGGGCCTCCCCCGTTCACCGCTCTTCCTGCGTGGGCCTTTCCCTGGTCTAGGGTCAATTCCACGACTTCGAGCAGGGCTGCACTTTGGCCTATTCAGTTAACTCATCCAGCAGACTTGTTCAATACTGTGATGCACAACACAATCCCGGACGAGCCCCCACGTGTAGCGCCTGCCCCTCTCCTCTCTCCGTGCGGCTCGCACTGTCTCTCGTCTAGGGGTATCTGGTAGGGTGGAGAGAGAGAGATCGGTTGGGCTACGCCTAGCTTCCACCACGTGGGAATACCTGTGGTATCAGCAATGTCTCATTTACCTTCGGGTCTGTGTTGTGCACCCGGATCCTCCCTCCAAGAGTCACCGTGAACTTCGTCCGCCAGGAAGTGAGCCTCACACCACTAAAGTCCAACACTCCTTTATTAGAACACATCATACAGGGACTTCCTTGATAGTTAGGACAGAAAAGGAGGTGTGAGTGTGAATAGGCCCAGACACAAATTCGCTCCTCCACTCTCCTCCTGAAGAGTGGACTATGGTCTCCGCACGAGGTGAAGGGGATCCTTCTGGACGGTCTCTGACAAGAGACTCACCCGTCACCGGCAGTCTGCTGCACCGGGTCTTCGAGTGAGGAGCTCTCCCCGGTCCATTGCGTCTTACTCAGATTCAGGCCTCCATCCCCGAAGTGCCTTAGGACCCTTCCCTCGCGGAACTCAGTGTTGGGCACTGAGCTCCGGACCTTCTTGCAAGTACCTCACCCCCGGGCCGAAGGTGCCTGGGGTGGAACACGATCTCCGGTGGTCCCCCAGGCCGAGGCCTCCTAGGGGACTAGCACGAACCCACGTCCGCAAGCTGAAGGTGCTTGGGACGAAGACCCCGTGACCAAGATGGCCGGCCCCTTTATCCCCTCTCCCAGCAAGCATGGCGGGTTCCCCGACCCACCATACCGCTACCGAGAGAGGACAAAAAGGAGGCTCAACACACAGTGAGATTCGTCCCTCCGGCCACGGTGACAGCGCCACCTGGTGGACCGCAGGGAACATAGCACTGATGTCACAGCTAGATTTAAAAAAATGCACCCGGGAAAGTAAGTACCCGCTACATATATATATATATATATATATATATATATATATAATTTATTACTAGTAATGGTGGAGATCAGCAACTTATAGTGGGACTGGGGTAGTACGGCGGACAAATCAGACGCCTAACTGACACTTTTTGGGAACCAGTGACACTAATACAGTGATCAGTGCTAAAAAATGTGCACCCTAGGAGTGATTGCTAACTGTGGAGGATGCTCTGACTGCTTAGCAGGAACACAGGATCAGCACATTCCCCTCTCACAGAACGGAGATCTGTCTTGTTTACATAGGCAGTACGCCGGTCTGCCTTTCTCCTAAACGATCAGCGGGTCCCGGCAGACATTGTGTCTGTCTGACCCACTGATTGTCTCTCGCTGTGTCCAATTACAGCTGGAGTGGGTTGCCGGCGGCGTGCCTGTGAGTCCCAGACACAAAACTGTCAGATCACTTACCAGGTATGTGATCTGGCACAGAGCGACCACCGTGCCGCAGTAAATCTACGTTGGGCGGTCGCTAAGCGGTTAATACAATACATGAAGGGAAGAGAAGAATGTGACCTGTGCACCTGACTCATCAACTGTACATAGTTAGTCAGGTTGAAAGAGGACACCAGTCTATTTCAATCGATTAATATAATAATTAAAAAAAACAAAAAATAAAAACACACACACACACAAATATAAAACCTTCATATACACAATCCTATACCCACAGTTGATACAAAGAAGGGAAAAAAAAAACAATAAAGCATGATTCAATTTGCTGCAGCGAAGAAAACAAAATCCTTCCTGATTCCCCAAGAGGCAATCGGATATTCCCTGTGATATGGATATAAGGCTGTACACAGAGCGCACAGCCAAATCCTGTGTCTCTAATAATAACACATTTCGTCTTAATGCAATAATGCATCTTACCAATCATTCAGTTTCCCATTCATCCAAAAAGCAGACATCACCAGACTGCTTATGTTCTCAGTTCCTCAGCATCACTGATTCAGACTACCCAGCTTGGGTTTTTATTATCCTCCCCACAGGACGTGATGTCACAGCATGTGACCCCCTCCATGGGAAGTGAGCACACAGGGTGTGAGCTCCACACAGCAAATTACCATATAGGGCTATCCTTCTAACAGGATGTGTTAAATACAGCTAATACAATACATGAATACAACACAATACAATATAATGATGGCTAAAGTCTTATGGGCGTGTCCGGGCAGGGAAAGCGTGTATGCATGTTTTTAACAAACAAAGCCACATGGCTTTCATGGACGTTCTTCCCGACTATGAAACACTCATAAGCTCTCATATTACCACTGATAGGAATCCTTAATTTGCGCCATTCCAGAGAACAGAGCATACTCGGATTATACCATTATTGCTTGTGGATGGGAGGCTATCTGCCGGCGTGCACTATGAATCCCGACCATGCTGATCAGACATAGAGACAGGAGCGCACATCCGCCTATAACCAATAATGTCCTTGCAGAGCGAACATATCCCCTCCTCGACGATCGTCTGCGCTAATGCACAGAGGGCCCTTCGTCGGCAGACATATCCCCACTCTGCAAACATCATCTCCAACCTTAAGACGTTTTTCCACTACCAGACGGGTCTCAACCAACGTCAGTCTTCCCCAGTCAGCTCTTTAGAGCGGGTTGCGGGAGAACCAACACTGGGAGACACTATGACAATACATATTAAATACATCTTCATATAATTTCCACGACACCTGGCACAACAGTTCTTGGTGTTATTACCTATAAGTACTAGTTATTCAGGTATATTTTGTGCATTTAGGAAATAATCCAGGCCTTTTTAAAGCAATCTACTGAGCTGGCCAGAACTAGTACTAGAGGGCGTCTATTCCACATTTGCACAGCTCTTACTGTGAAGAAGCCTTTCCGTATTTTGAAGGTTAAATCTCTTCCCCTCTAGACGTAAAGAGCGCCCCTTTTTTTTTGTGATGGCCGCGATGACGTCACTTCTGTGCATGCGCTCGGGAGCAGCCAGTAACGGCACACACACTGAAGCAACGGCACATATGTGCCATTGCTTCAGTGTGCATGTGCTGATCACATCGGCAGATACAGAAGATATCTCCTAAACCATGCAGGTTTAGGAGATATACAGGGTAGCTCCAGGTAAGCCTTATTATTGGCTTATCTGTAGCAAAAAGTGGTTGTAAAGGGTGTACAACCACTTTAATAATATGCCACAAAAAATGATAGGTATGGCCACACTGCGCTGTCAGTAGGAAGGCCTGAAAGGGGTATTGTTAATAGGAACCTGAGCCAACTTGTCGTATATGCAGCACACATGTGCCACAGTTCTTGTACCCACAAAATATGCTTTAACTACCGTGCCATAACATACGTCTCACAAACACAATTGAAACCTCAGCACTATAGATGAGTTTAGGTGTCCTCAAAACTCATTTGTAATCTGAACTTTTGCATTTTTACTCTAATGAGCTCATGAAAGCTGAAGCCAGCTCACCACAGCTCCTTGGGGTACAAAGAAATGGGGGTTTAGAGTTTAGTTTAGAAGTCAGTTTGAGGGTGTTGAAGCTCATCTACATTCAGCATGAGACTATGGGTCTGACAAGTTGTTTGATCATACCTCAACCGCTTCAATACCATGAACTTTTACCCCTTTCCTGCCCAGGTCAATTTTCAGCTTTCAGCGCTGTTGCACTTTGAATGACAATTGCGCAGTCATGGAACACTGTACCCATATGAAATCATTGTTTTCACACAAATGGAGCTTTCTTTTGGTGCTACTTAATCACCACTGGGTATTTTATTTTTTGCTAAAACAACAAAATACCGAAAAACGTAAAAAACAAAAACAAACGTTTTTTCTGTCAGAAAATGTTGTTAAGTAATTTTTCCCATTCACTGATGTGCGCTGATGAGGCTGCACTGATGAGACAGCACTGAAGGGCACTGATGAGGTGGAACCAATGAGGAGGCACTGATGAGCACTGATAGGTGGAACTGATGGGCACTTATAGGCGGCACTTTTTGGCAATGATAGGGGCTACGGATAGGCGGCACTGAAAGGCTGCACTGACTGGCATCAGATTGACATCACTGATGGGCACAAATTGGCATCACTGATGTCTACAGATTAGCATCACTGATGGGCACTGTTGGGGTTGAACTGATAATTAGTGCCCCGATTATCTGTACAGGTTTTCCCTGTGGGGAATGCCGCTGATTGGCTCTCCTCTCCTAACACTCTGTCAGTGTGAGGTGAGGAGAACAGAAGACCGGCATTTCCTTCTTTACATGTGATCAGCTGTGATTGGACACAGCTGATCACATGGTTAAAAAGCTGCGTCATCTGGTGAGACTGGTGGCGACGTCATAAGACATTGTTTTAGAACAAGAGAGCACCCCGCCCGCCATCATTCGTCTATATGGTGGGCGGGAGATAGTTAAGAGTGGAACTTTAGAAAATTAAAGTCCTGCTAGATCACTTCAGGCTGGTCTCTTTTGCAGGTATAGCCATGTAAAATATTAAAAATAAATGTCTATACTGTTTAAAATCCAGTAATACACAGTCTCACCCTGCTCATTTGCTCTCTATTTTACGCACTCTGCCAAATTTGTAGAGGACGATCTGTTGACAGCCTAACAATTTACTGCTGTTCAGGGGCTCTGGACTTCAGCAAAATGGTAGTCTCCAGCAAGAAGAAACAGGAACAATGCTGGAGCCAATTTACAGCACACAATCATTTTGGTAGCGAAATTATTAATGTGGAATGTATGTACCTTGCTAAAGAACATTTTTTTTATCAAGTTTGTTATAAGTAAAGTTCCACTTTAAGGAAAAATTTCTAACAAACATTTAACAACTGTTGAGACAATGAACACCTTGGTAGGGGCTGTGAAATTGCATGTCTCCACTGCAATAAAAAGCCTGCCTAATGACAATTTTTTTTACTTTTTTATATTTAGTTCCACTTTAAATTGATGGGTTTAGTTTAGCTTTAAGCAAGTTCGCCTTTTTCCCCCCAAATAATCCTATTACCCAACATCGCTTTATTCATGAGGAGGGAGGACTTAGCACTGAAAAGGTTAAGCGCCTGGTAGGAGTCGAATTTAGTTGCCTGGTAGGAGTTGAATTTCTGTACTTCCTATGGTGACCGAATCTTAAAATATATGTATTCATATATGGTGTATTTACTGGAAGGATTTAGGTAATTTGGTCTTACAAAGCGTTGATCCACGTACCAAAGAGATTAAGATTTATAGTGGAGAAATTCATTTTCCTTGACAGCTGCCACCTGTCTCATTAAACCTGCACAGGTCACTAAGTGTCCTCTAACTTGGCATTGTTCGAGACAGTGGTAAATCGTGGCCCTTCCTTTATAGAGGACTTGGCAACAGAAAGCTCAGTATATGTTAATGCAGATGTTGGACAGTGAAGGTTAAAGTTCTTTATGCTGAGCAGATTCCTTGACAGTTTTTTTACACTGCGTTCTACATAGGAAATATTACCAGTAAAAAATATTATCAATAGGTATTTGAAGACATGTATGACTGAGCGTGGGCAGGGGTTAGGTGCCTGCCTGGGGGACAAGTTGAACTGCACTCACTAATGCTTCGAAGCGAGCTGCAATGACACTGTTAACTCCTTGCTCTCTGTGCTGACTCCTTTACACTAATGACACTTGTACACTTCAGACACTCATGCATAGAGGACACTGCTCCCAGGTGTGCAGCATTTTGAGGCTGGTACTGCTGAGCCTGTACCAGGGTCCACCAAATCAGGAATGAAAATGCAGCTCTCTCCTTCGCCAACCTTCGTGCTTGCTCTCTTCTCCCGGGGCCCCTCTACAACTTTCTTCTGTGATTCCAGGCTGGGCCCCCGGGGTACTGTGCTGCGGGTCTGGTCCCGATTGGTGGTGAACCGGCCGCTAGTGGAGGTGCCAAGCACTTAACCCCCTCTTCTGCCAGAGGAACCGTCACCCCTGCCAGTCACCCATCTCATGGCTGATGACTGTCAACCTTGCAATGCCAGTTCCACAACAGCTGGAGGGCCACAGGTTGAGCACCCATGCCTTAGATTGTGTCACTTTAACTACAATCTGTTTTCATCAGTGTCTAATACAGTATGGCACTCACTTTGTGTACACTTCTCCTTAGGCTTCCTGTATCATGGGACTTAAGAAGTGCTGGGCCTCCAAGAATTTCTTTGTGGGTTGAAACCAACAAAGGAGTCTAAAGCTGGCTATAGATGGGTAGAATTTTGAATGAATATTCTCAGAAAAAGAAAGTCCTAGGAAAGTTTGTTCATTTTTCTTATTAGTTGGTCAAACTGATGTTTGCTTTCAAATGCAGTGCCTAGGAAATTTGAAGCAGCAGGATGGAAAAGTTATTTTTTTAGTTTTTGCTGGGAAAAGTCCATTCTGAGAATTTTCAAATACATTTTCTAAGATTATTTTCTGAGAAAAAGGCCCAAAACATCAGAATATTAGTGGGGGAGCTTCATGGGCATCTAGTAGGACAGATGGAAATCTCTCCATAGCTGATTTGGATGTCTCTATAGGTAGTACAGTGAATGGGATAAGTTGATGTTGGTAGTTTGACAGAATGCAGTTTAGGTAGATTTGGTAAATGAACATAATTGTGAATGACCACAGAGCGCAAGAGTAAATTGGCTATTCTGGGTAAGCAGTGCTGGGACAAGGTCATTCGGTGCCCAGGGCAAAGATGGCAAACTGCGCCCCCCCCCCCCCCCAGTGTAAAGAACGAGTCGGTGTCAGTTTCTGATCCCGCCACCTGGCCGGCCTCTCGTGAGTCCCCCCCTCTCGGCCGGGGCTAGGAATCGCCTGTCGGGCGCAGTGGCGACTCTAGGAACAATATATAATATATACACACACACACACACGCAAAAGTTGAGAGTAATGTGGTATTTTTATTGTCTTATTGTGGAACCACACCAGCAATGTTAGAACTCATTAACACAAGTGGTGCGGGGGCTGTTAAACCCTGCAGTTGAGCCAAGTTTTTACCCCCTCCCTTCACTGCTACTCCTGTTAGCTGTATACAGGCAGTGGCTGGGGGTGTACACATATTGCAGCCATGTTTAGTGTCATGGCAGGAATTACACCCTGTGTTGCTTTTGGCAGGTGCTTCCACCCACTGCGTACAACCCCTTCAACTGAATGAGGATGCTCTGCAACAGCCCCACAAGTGTGTGCAATACACTAGTGTGGGGGATAAAGAGGTTGAAGCAGGTGGTGAGGCGGTGATACAACACCTCCTCACTGCTTGTCTAATGCTTTCTAAAGAGTGATCTACATGTGGATTGCTCTTCAGAAAGCAAAACTAGTGTGAATAAGTCCTAAGGCTTTAAGGTGAAGCAGAGAGACAGAACACACAGACCTTGCATTATTTTCTCCCAGGTAGAGATCTAATGTAAGAAACATGATTTCTGCTGGTTTAAATCAATGCAAGTCTGTGTCCTGTCCCTCTGATGATGAAGATCTTTCACAGCCTGGTGTCAGGATGAACATGAACATACTGGAAGAGCAGGTCTTCCTCGGATCCTGTTCCTCTCTCTCTCTCTCTCTCTCTGCTGCCTGCACTAAACAACCAACCTACCATGCTGCTGCTCCTCTCCCTATCACTGACTATCCATGCTGCTGCTTTCTATTCCTGAAGCAAAGGAAAAAAACTCACTGTGACTCAGAGCAGAGGGGTCATTTCAGCCACTTCCTCCTCCTCCTCTGGAACCGCTGCTTAAAGTTGTCCAAATCTGGCGGCAAGAGAAAGGGGAGGTGCTGGAGTAGCATGATTGGATAAGAACTGGCATGTGACTGCACAGATCCCTCCCTATGGTCACTGATATGACATCATCCTGCATCTCTGTGCTGTGCTGTGAGTTTTGCCAGCATAGCTTTCTGAGGCTGAGGCTGAGTATACAGACAGGGGCAGGCTGGGGGGCGGGAGCGCTGCTTGCTTCAGGAGTCGGGTCTGCTGCAGTCATTATGACAAGCAGGAGACCCAGTCTATGCTTCAATTGGGAGCAGATGGAAGCCTGGCTGTGCGAGCGCTACTCGCATTAACATTGGAGTCAGCGAGGAGAGGGAGTGGGGAAGAAATCACCACAGGAGCTGACAGGTATTCTCTCTTGTGAGATTCCCATAGAGAAGTGAGGGGCAGGGCGGGACTGGTCTCAGGCTTGTTCCGGCTGCAGGAGCGCACTCTGCACATGCTGTTATCTATGTAGCGCGGCCAGTACACCAGCCCTCCTACTGCGCCCCCCTTCCTCCAGTAAATGGTCCCGCCCAGGGCATCCGCCCCTTCCGCCCCCCCTTGTACCGGCCCTGTGGGTAAGTGTAGAAGCCCACGACTAAGACAAACCCTAGACAAGTGAAATCATGTCATGGTTCCAAGAGCAGTGGACCTTTGTAATCTGTCCGTGATTCTTCAGTTTAGAAAGTTTAATTATTGGGAGCCACGTGCTTAAATTTTCTCTTTCTTAGATACCTTTCACACTGGGGCCGCCCGTCGTTTAGCACTGTTTGAGTGGTGCTTTTCAGCTGCTAGCGGGGCTCTTTTAACCCCCGCTAGCGGCCAAAAAAGGGGTTTAAAACGCTGTGTTGCAGCGCTTCCGAAACGCTTTTCAGCCATTCAGCTTATTCATTGCAATTGGCAGGGGCGTTTTGGGAGCGCTGTATACAGCGCTCCCAAACCGCCCCATAGAATGCTGCTTGCAGGAATTTTTCTAACTTTCCGCAAGTGCACCGCCCGGGTGTGAAAGCTCTCGTGCTTTTACATTCGGGCGGCATGGGAGGCAGTTTTCAGGCGCTATTTCTAGTCCTAAAATGCCTGAAAACTGCCTCACTTTTTTTTAAAGAAAGTTTAATAAATCACATGGTTTTCCCTCACAGGGATCATTCAAAAATGTTAAGCCCCCTGTTTTACACATGCAGCACTGCTGCTTTGGGCCTGCTTGGACCTTTTATTTCTATCCTCCAGACAATCTTCTCACACAAGCTTTGTCCATACACTTAGTAGCCCCTTGCTGTACTGGCTCCCACCTATCTCCTAGGTGGAGCCCTACTGACTGGGCAGAGACCTCCTCTCTTAGTCGGGGTGGAGCTTGAAGTCAGTCATGATTCTACTAAAAGCTTTGCACAATCAGTGTGTTGGTTGTCTGCAAAATCTGGTCCCAGAATTGGAGACTTCATCCCTCCCAAGTCCCCGGACTCCAGGTCTCAAACCAAGTTTTACCATCTATTGAGGAAACTGAAAAAACTGTTTCCTCTGAATAAGAAATACTCCATATTCCCATCGCACACGTTTCTGGAGAGAGCTCTAGAGTTTTGGATGATGCGGCAACCACCAGCTGGAGATTGGATCAGAAAGCCACAATGAAGTTATTTGCCAGCACACCACGGATCATCAAGTTGAGTCCAAGCGGTTTTTAATGAAGCAAGAAAGGGAAAAGGATTATCCCAAGCAAGTCACGTAAGTGAACACTGCTGTCAATTAAATCAGCTTTATTAGAAAAAACACATTAGACAAAAATCTAGGCAAAAAAGTTGAGACTTCACTAACCATAAAACTGAATGAAAGAGACAAAGTTGTCTACCCCGGGTTCCCGCAGCTGCACACACACCCATACACACCATCATTCACTCCTATATCTAGTAATCAGGGTCCATGGACGTAGGTAGCAGCAAGTTCACCAAACTGGATAGTGTACTCAGAGTAGTAGCTAACAAGCCAATGTAGTTGTATCTGTGCTATCTATATCCATCAGACCCAGTAGGAGTCGGTCTGAAGCATGTCAGGTAGGGCAGGCAATGATTATGCAAATAGCTAGGAATGCCTTATAACCAGTTGATTGCTGACATGAAACTGGTACAAAACTGACACAGTCTCTGTCAAGTAAGGCATAAATGGACATTCATGTCAAATGAGATTGCGGCCGGTAACCGAACACCTGTGCTCTAAGAGCTGTATATAGAGACTGCTTCTCAGTCACTGGGGGGGGGGCCGGTGCAAAGGTGAAACTTAGTGCAGAATACAACATAATACAGGGGCAGTCTCACCACCTCCGCCGTACCGCCACCTCACACTCAATTGTGTAATTTAGCATAGTCAGCCAGGGTGCTCAGGCTCATCTGTCCCTCTCCATGTGTTGGGCATCTGTTTAGGTTTAGGTTGACTCCAGCTCACTTCCCATTGATTGCCACTACCCGTGGGTTGCAATCCTGGGAGGCGTCATGTTTGTGATGACGCAATACGGATGCGTTTCGTTAGCCAATCAGCGCTAACTTCCTCAGAGCGAGGAGGGGCTTGCTGACCGTGGTATAAATAGCACTGGAATAGTGTAATACTTTTTCCTCACCACTAGAGGTCATGTATTTGCACACTCCTCATTTTTTGTTCATCACGCTGGGAATAACTTATTTTAAAATACCACTGGAGTATATTTTAGGTACCGTATAGGTGTCGACTGCATTTCATCAAACTCTGGAAACATGACAGTAAACCATATTGTATTGAGAGATTATGCCTCTAGAAAGGGTTTAAATTAAACATGTTGTTCAATCCTTTGGGATTAAGAGTACCTAAACTGTATATCCACATTTTCTCCTTTTGAAGGATAATGGTATCAAACTCTCCTATTCTGATAGATTTAAGTATATAAATACCCTTCACTTTTAGATCTTTTTAATCTCCTTGGTGAAATGCACAGCCAGGGGACACTCGTCATCTATGTTCCGAATGCTTGCGATGTGTTAGTCTATTCTGACGTGGAGTTGTCTTTGTTTTCCCCACATAAATCTTATTGCAGGGGCAGCTTATCAGATATACTCTAGTTGTTGAGCAATTAACTGCTTGATTTTAAACTTCTTTGTCCCGTCAGAATTTGCGAACACATCCGTTTTGTGAATGTAACAACAAATGTGGCAGTGTCCACAAGCATGCATTCCATTTATGGGAGAAAGATCTGTGAACCAGTTCTTAGTCGGGTCCTCTGGCATTTTGATTGAACTAACATGTACTTAAGATTACGGGCTCTCCTGACTGTCATTAGAGGCTGTGGGCCTACTATTTCCAAAGTACGGGGGGGGGGGGGCAAGGTTCGAATATTCTAGAGTTTCTCCACAGTGTTTTTAATTTGATGCCACTGGGACCCATATCTAGTTATGATCCTTGGGTATTTGTTGTTTTAATTATTTTTATTGGGGTTAGTTTCTTTGGAGATGTTTACAAGTAATGTCTCTCGTTTACTTTCACCTGCCCTTTTCCTCACCTTACGTATAGATTTATGGGAGTATCACCTCTCCCTGAAACATTGATATAGATCCCTGGCCTCATCTTGGAAATCCTGGTCCCTAGAGCAGTTCATCCTAATGCATAGGAACTGTCCTATAGGTACTCCCTGAATCAGGGATTTTGGGTGATGGCTACGTGCCTGTAGTGGTGTATTGGCTGCTGTCTCTTTTCTAAAAGTCTTGGTAATTAGTTTGGTTCCCCTCAATGGAAAATTTGGAGATCAAGAAAAGGTAGTGTTTTTTCATGGTGGGAGTAGGTCAGTTTGATATTTCTATAATTTAGATAACTAATGCAGGCTGCCAAGCTCATACCTTCCGGCAAAGCAAAGTCCATTCAGCAAAAGTCCAGTAATGGTAGGTACCTAGTTCAGGGAGGATTGCAGCAGGGTGACCCAGGAGGGAGGCCACATGCTTCAGTAGGACTACATGGTGCAGCAGACCTACTTCTATTAATCCCATGTGGAAAAGAGAGAGTGCTCTGAGCCCTCCCCTGGTATTTATGAGGCTTGCATCAGGGGGCAGGACTCAGAAAGCCCAGGAAAGAGCATAGACACAGTTAACCCCTTCCCATCCTGAGCAGTCCGTAACTGTATGTACTGTATACAGTTAGGTTCATATATTTGGACACAGGCACAATTTTAGATTTTTTTAGGTATTTTCCAAAACATCTTCAATCTATAGTTATAATATGGATATGGGCTGAAAGTGCACACTCTCTGGTTTAATTTGAGGGTATATACATCCAAATCGGAGGAAGGGTTTAGGAATTACAACTCTTAAGAATAGCCATCCCCCCTTTTTCAAGGGACCAAAAGTAATTGGACAATTGAATCAAAAACTGTTTCATGGCCAGGTGTGGGCTACTCCTTCATTATTTTATCAATTAAGCAAGTAAAAGGTCTGGAGTTGATTCTAAGTATGGTATTTGCATTTGGAATCTATTGCTGTGAACCTACAGTACATCATGCATTCAAAGGAGCTGTCCATGCAAGTGAAACAGGTAATTGTAAGGCTACAAAAATGAAACAAATCCATCAGAGAGATAGCAGCAACATTAGAAGTGGCTAAATCAACAGTTTGGTACACTCTGAGGAAAGACGAACTCACTGGTGAGCTCAGCAACATAAAAAGACCTGGACGTCCACAGAAGACAACAGGGGTGGATGATCACAGGATCTTCTCTATGGTAAGGAAAAACCCATTGACAACATCCAGACAAGTGAAGAACACTCTCCAGGAGGTGGGCATATCATTGTCAAAGTCTATAATCAAGAGAAGACTTCACGAGAGCAAATCCAGAGGGTTCACCACAAGGTGCAAACCATTCATAAGCCGGAAAAATAGAAAAGCCAGATTAGACTTTGCCAAAGAACACCCAAAAAAGTCAGACCAGTTCTGGAAAAGCATTCTTTGGACGGATCAAACTAAGATTGATCTCTACAAGAATGACGGGAAGAAAAAAAAGTGTGGAGAAGGCTTGAAACCGCCCATGATCCAAAGCACACAGCATCATCTGTAAAACATGGTGGAGGCAGTGTAATGGCATGGGCATGCATGGCTTCCAGTGCCACTGGGTCATTGGTGTTTATTGATGATGTGACAGAAGCCAGAAGCAGCTGTATGAATCATGCAGTGTTTAAAGATATACTGCCAGCCCAGATTCAGCCAAGTGCAGCAAATTTGATTGGACTACATATTACAGATGGACAATGATCCAAAACACATTGCAAAAGCAACCCAGGAGCTTTTGAAGAAAAATAAGTGGAATATTCTTCAATGGTCAAGTCAATCGTCTGATCTCAACCTAATTGAGCATGCATTTCACTTGCCGAAAGCAAAACTAACATCTGTAAGACCCACAAACAAAGAACAACTGAAGACAGCTGCAGTTAGAACCTGGCAAAGCATCATAAAGCAGGAAACCCAGTCTTTGGTAATGTCCATGGGTCCCAGATTTCAGGCAGTCATTGCCAGTAAAGGATTCTCACTAAAATATAAAAAATTAACATTTTATTTATGATTATATTCATTTGTACAATTGCATATGAGCCCCTGAAAATGGGAGGACTGTATATAAAAATGTTTGTAGTTCCAAAATTTTTTACTTGATATTTATGTTCAACCCCTTGAATCAAAGCTTAAAGGCTGCACGTCAAATTCATTTGGATTATTTTGTTACATGTTATTCTGGTGGCATACAGAGCCAAAAGTATGAAAATTGTGCCTGTGTCCAAATATATATAGATCTAACTAACTACACAGTGCAATGAATACAACAGCAGAAATACATTCATTGACACCCCACAATCACCTGCTTACAGTACAAAGACATTTTGTACACAATGGCAGGGCATAGTACTGTCACACTATATAGAAAACATACATTCCCCAACTATTACATCCTTACATACTCAAAAGTACAGTTAATATAGGTGAAAACACACAGCACTGAGAAATAGGAGGATGTAAGATCATTACGGAGACTAATGGAGTCTGTGAAATGTTTACATAAAGGACATCCATCACAAAATATGTCATCTAATTAAGCTAGCCTATACTGAACACTGGCAGCCTTACAGGGAAATCCTCATATGTGCTATCTAATAATATTGTGAAAAAGGGCTTGCTTCAGCACTCTGCTTTTGCCTGCCTTGGCAGTAGTCATCAGGGTGTTGAGGATTTTTTCCATTCCATGAGGGAGTGATTGATTTCACCTTCTTGGTTTGCCTGCTATTTACGCCTTCCTTCCATTCTGTGTACACATCTCCATAGGTTTCCAGTATCGTGGGACTTAGGGGTCTTTCGGGTCTGCAAAATTGTCTTTGCGATGGAGCAGAAAACTCACCTTTCAGGCAGGCACTTTGGAGTTGATAGACCCCAAATTCCTAAAAGCAAAAGTATGTGTACTTTTGGGGAGTGCATAATATGATTTACTGTAGTGTTAACCGTAAAGTGATTCTAAAAGGTTCTTTTTTTTTTTAAATCAGCTCCGGCCTGCTCCCCACTCTCTCCTCACAGGCTGTTATTGACAGCAGCAGGAGCCAATGACTCCCACTGCTGCCTCTCTATCCAGTGAGGAGAGAGAGAGAGCTGAGAGAGCCACTGCTGTCAGGTACAGTGCTGGATCAAGATCAGGGTCAGGTAAGTTTAAAGGGGACTATGGGGGGGATCGGCACACAGAGAATGCATTAAAATTGTTCTAAAGGCTGAAGGTCTTTTACTTTCATGCATTTTATGCTTGAAGGTATAAAACCTTCATTGTGCAGCTTCCCCCTCAGCCCCCTTATACGCACCTGATCCCATGATGTGCAAGAGAGCAGAAGCTCTCCCGTGTCTCTGCCTCCTCATTGGCTGAAACACAGCAGGTGAGGAGGTAGCAGGATGTGTCTCATAGCAAGCAGCTTGCTTATGGGAGCACTCAGCAGGGGGAGGAGGGGGCAGGAGCGCCGGGGAGGTGGATCCGAGGAGGATTGGGGCTTCTCTATGCAAAACCATTGCACAGAGCAGGTAAGTCAGTGTGACATGTTTGTTAAAAAAAAAAAAAAAAAAAAAAGGCTGAACCTTTACAAACGCTTTAAGTTAAAAAAAAAAAAAAACATTTTGCCTTTAGAACCGCTTTAATGTAATATATAATGTAATGTAATATATTTGTTCCTGGGTGTGAGACAGGTCTTGTCTCACACCCAACACACAGCGCTGTATGCTGTATGTAGCTGAACATGTGTGGTGTCAGCACCAGGGGCATTAGGCAAGAGATGCAGAGCATGTACCCTGAGTATCTGACACCAGTAACGCTGGGTCACAATCTACCCATTAGTTTGTCACAATCAACGGGTATTATAAAAGTTGACCATTCTGAATAAAAGCTGACCATTGTAATCGCTCATGTCAGTATTATTTGGTTTACCCCAACCTTCCTAACTACCACGTTTGCTGAACAGCTTGGCCTGTAAAAGGAAGTGAAAAAATAATGGATCCACTGGCAGGATCACCGGGTAGAAACATTAGGTTATGTGGGAACTTAGAAAAACAAAAACTACTGTGTAATGCTACTGACAGACTTGCATCATATATGTTATTTTCTAAGTTGCCTATAGTCGCCCAATTTATATACTTATACTTTTATTTCTTGACTGAAGTTCAACTGTAAGAATGAACAACTTTGTCTAAGTAAACATACACTGCCTCAAACCAATTATACTAACTGCAGTCTAGCAAGTGATACACCCCATATTACTTACAGTGGGGATCGAAAGTTTGGGCACCCCAGGTAAAAATGTGTATTAATGTGCTTAACGAAGCCAAGGAAAGATGGGAAAATCTCCAAATGGCATCAAAATACAGATTAGACATTCTTATAATATGTCAAAAAAAGTTAGATTTTATTTCCATCATTTACACTTTCAAAATTACAGAAAACAAAAAAATGGTGTCTGCAAAAGTTTGGGCACCCTGCAGAATTTATGGCATGCACTGCCCCCTTTGCAAAGCTGAGACCTGCCAGTGTCATGGATTGTTCTCAATCATCATCTGGGAAGACCAGGTGATGTCAATCTCAAAGGTTTTAAATGGCCAGACTCATCTGACCTTGCCCCAACAATCAGCACCATGACAAAGAGGACCGACATCTGCAAGATTGTATTTGTTTAACAGTCACCACATCCCAAAAATAAGTAAATAAAACAAAAAACCCCCCTTGGAGGTGGGACTTTAAAAGTGACTGAAAAACACACATCAGAGTATGTTGAAAATATATAGATTTTTAATAAATAGTTACAAAAAGACAAATTTGATGTAAATCACATGGATTATGCAAATCCAAACTGGAAATTAACATGATACAAAAAGAAGAAATTTAAACATATATTGTTATTTGTCAAACCCGACAGCTGTTTCGGTTATACCCTTCTTCGGGGGATTTGTAGACAAAAGATTTTCAGATTTATAGACAAACAGATTCTGTTGAATATACAATATGATATAAATTACAAATTTCACAATGCATATATGCACATAAATAAAAATAATGATAGAAAATAAATAATAAAAATGTGCTTACAGTAATTTGTCCAAAAGAGGGTCAGCATTCAGTGCACCAAGGAACTACACGCACGGCAGAGAACACAAGGTGAGGCACAAAGTCGCACCCCACCTATGTGGGGAGCTCCGAGATGAAAGGGATCCAGTAGACCTCAAACGAGGGTCCCCAAGTGGAAACACGCAGGGAAATCAAGAGAAGCTCAAAAGAGTCCCCCAGGGCAGCTCTCTAAAGACAAACACAAGAAAATGTATATAGATAATGGGAGGTAAAAAAGGGGGGAAATCATGTTGATGAATCCCTATTGTATAGTAATACCCCCCATTTTATATACCCAAACTACAAATCCCGTATATACAAGTATAAGTTAACCCATCATATATATGTGTATGTATCCAAGGACAACCTACCAGTATGGAGAGATATTCCAAATCAAAAAAGTATCAGGTAGGCAAAAGGAACTGCTTCAAAAATAGAGGGTGTCCTCAACACACCATTTGCATTAAATATACATTAATTATGGCCGTGAAGCAAATCTATGTGTGGTTCCAATCTTCCAGTTTAAATTCTAAGAAGTAAAACATAGATGGAAAAAAGATGGTCATACATTAGTCCAGGGCAAATAGTTTGAATATAAGATTGCCAAAGATTGTGTCCTATAAGGAGATTACCTGTATGGACACTGAGAGCTGCTGAGATCCCTGCGTATGATGCCTCATGTGGACTGTAATAAGACCATAGAGGCTTTAAATGGGGTTCAAAGGACATCTGCGCATGCGTCAAAAGACGCTGTGAGCGGCGCCGACGCGGTGACGTCATTACGTCCTCCGCTACACATCCATACTGTCTCTAAACAGACACATAGCTAGAGGGCCTATATAGACCATCTGCGCATGCGTCAAAAAAGCGTCACGACGGGCGTCAAAGCAATGACATCATCACGTCGTCCGTCGCATCTCCATGACGCTCTAAACAAGCATCTGAAACAGAGGATGTGTATAAAAAATATAGGCGCACATTCCAAAGACAAAACAGTAAAACAAAAACAAACAAAAAAACACAAAAAACAATCCTCCCTCAAGTATAGTGAGTGTTATAAGTATAAAAAAGAAGAAAGGGGGAAGGGTTTTTTCTATTTATATTATTTATTGTGGCATATGGACAAGAAGGACTTGAATCCAAAACTTAATCATCACTCGGGGACCCCCCGTGCGACATCTGCCGGCCGCCGCCCCAAGTGACAACAGCCGGCACATGACGCACGCCGACGCACAAATGCAAATGAATGCATATAAAAGGGAGAAAAATAACCAGACCGCCTCGGCGCAGAGCCGGGCGATATGGCTCACTCCCTATGTGCGCCGTGTGAGGCAAAAAGGACCCAAAGGGGAGCTCCAAAATGCACGTGTATGCAGGTCATCGGTGCATCAAAATGGGGAGAAAAAAAAAGGGGGGGGGAGGGGGAGGGGAAAAGAAAAACATTCTATAAAATCCTAAATACAAATTTCTGATTACATACTATACATAAATAGACAATATCTATACATGATAGAGGGTATATCGTGTCCCTTGTGTGTTCACTCTTCCCAACCACCTGAAGAGAAGCCCTCCAGGAATGGACGATAACTTATAAGGTCGTTCAGTCCTGGAGGCATGGTGGCATTTAGGGAAAAAATCCATCGAGTCTCTCTCTGTAAGAGTGTTCTATTCCAATCTCCTCCCCTATTACTGGGGTGTATCCTATCCAAGATCAGAAATTTTATTATTTTAAGTTGTCCTTGATTGACTTGGCCTTCCGATAGGTGATTAACGGTTGTCTACAAATCCCCCGAAGAAGGGTATAACCGAAACAGCTGTCGGGTTTGACAAATAACAATATATGTTTAAATTTCTTCTTTTTGTATCATGTTAATTTCCAGTTTGGATTTGCATAATCCATGTGATTTACATCAAATTTGTCTTTTTGTAACTATTTATAAAAAATCTATATATTTTCAACATACTCTGATGTGTGTTTTTCAGGCACTTTTAAAGTCCCACCTCCAAGGGGGGTTTTTTGTTTTATTAACAATCAGCACCATGGGTTCTGCTAAGCAGTTGTCTAGAAAACTGAAACTGAAAATAGTTGAAGCTCACAAAGCTGGAGAAGGCTATAAGAAGATAGCAAAGCGTTTTCAGATGTCAATATCCTCTGTTCGGAATGTAATTAAGAAATGGCAGTCATCAGAAACAGTGGAAGTTAAAGCAAGATCTGGAAGACCAAGAAAAATATCAGACAGAACAGCTCGCAGGATTGTGAGAAAAGCAATTCAAAACCCACGTTTGACTGCACGATCCCTCCAGAAAGATCTGGCAGACACTGGAGTTGTGGTACACTATTCCACTATAAAGAGATACTTGTACAAATATGGTCTTCATGGAATAGTCATCAGAAGAAAACCTCTTCTACGTCCTCACCACAAAAATCAGCATTTGAACTTTACAAATGAACATATAGACAAGCCTGAGGCATTTTGGAAACAAGTTCTGTGGACCGATGAGGTTAAAATAGAACTTTTTGGCCGGAATGAGCAAAGGTACATTTGGAGAAGAAAGGACACAGAATTTAATGAAAAGAACCTCTGTCCAACTGTTAAGCATGGGGGTGGATCAATCATGCTTTGGGGTTGTATTGCAGCCAGTGGCACAGGGAACATTTCACGAGTAGAAGGAAAATGGATTCAATAAAATTTCTGGCAAAGTGAGTGAAGAGCTGAAAGAACATTTTGCAACCAATTATGTTAAATGGCAGCAGGTCTATAACATGATTGAGTACAAAAAGAGCTTCTTAGAAAGTCAGAGTGTCTCAGATTTTCACCAATCTGTGAAAAGCAGCATCTAAAAATTGTTGAACAATTTCAAAATAATGTTCAACATAAAATTGTAAAGGAAATAAGGGGGTAAGTGGATTTTGTACTGCTAGAGATAAATGCGGCTACTGATGATGTCTTTGTGACGAAACGCACAAGTGGAGCTACAGCGTCATTGCACCACATCCAGTTTCAGCTCGTGGAGCGCATCGCCTCCCGGATTTCCTGGCTTATCTACACAAATGCCTGATTTTATCTGAATTCATGTAAGTGAACCATTTATTTGCACAATAAAGTATTGTTATACAGAGTTACGCTATGGAAACTACTATTGTCCTTACATGAGATCACTGGGGCAGAGAAAACCAAGAAGGCATCTGTTTGGATAAGGATTTTACTTACAGTTAGTGTTATTGTGAATGCTGGTTACCCCCTAGTGAGGAGATTTATCTGGTGAGTGCAGCAAGAAAGGAGGTCACGAGTGAGACACGGATGCAATGCTCGTCTTCACCTTATATTGTTTTTCATTTTCTTTCATGCACTTGATTTTAACACCTGTCTTTTTTGAATCACGTATGAACTGTAAACAGGATCACTAATGGATTTATTTACCAAAGCACTTTTTTTCATATTGTAGCACTTTAATACCATTAAGTATTTGCATGTTAGCACTTGGTTCAATCATAGCTGCAACAGATGTTCATTAATTAGAATAATAATTTAATTTGAAGCACCTATTACATGCACCTAGCACTTTGCCACATTGTTGTTTTTCTTCATGATATATATTGTGACACATTTTAGCACATTTATCACTAGCAGCGCCAAATCCACCTTATTTCCCATATCTTGACATCTACTTTGGTAGTTGTTCTAAGTGGAGGCAGCAGCTACAAGTAATACATTCAAGTCTATAGCGCAGAACCATTTTTTCTTTATAAAAATGCAAAGACTTTAAATGATAAAATCATCTACAGTACATATCATCAAAAGTTTCCAAGAATTTTTTTTTTTTTTTTTTTAACTTTATATTCTTAATTATTTTTCCATGTTACAAAAAATACATACACATAATATACTTTAAAATAATGTTCTACAGTTAATCCCCACCCTAACCAATCTCTTTTCACATTCCAAAAAACTGAGAAAGGCAAAACCAAAAAATACATTCTACCACACTCTTATATTATTGCCGAGAATGAACTATATTGCTTTTACTTTATCTAGTTTTCTCTCTCCCCCTGCTTCCATTCCCCTTTTCCCTTCCTTCCTCTTGGTCTTCTGACATATTTAACTTCTCTGCCCAAGGTCCATAGCTTCTCTTTCTGCCCCTCCTCTATCCGCCCTTCCTATCTCAGCCATCTGGTTTCCACCTTTAGGTCCCTTCTTTTACTCTTTTTCCTTACCGCGCCCGTTAGGGTGGGCACCCCATTTTCCCCAACCAGGGATCCCACATTATTTTAAATTTTTTATAGTTACCCCGTTTGGTCAAAACTACTTTTTCCTTCCACATTATTGCATTTATTACATTGACCCACTCTACTGATGTCGGTGCTTTCTGTGCTTGCCAGTTTTGTGCTATTACCTTCCTGGCCTGGAACAGGCATCTCAGCACTACTTCCGGGAATATCTTTTTGTCCGTGTCTCTCCTCTATACCCAATAGGCACACCCTGGCCTCCGGTTCCAGAGCTGTCCCAAAGGTCGTATTTATGATGTGCAGT
The DNA here is from genome assembly GCA_029206835.1 of Rana muscosa. Lineage (NCBI taxonomy): Eukaryota > Metazoa > Chordata > Amphibia > Anura > Ranidae > Rana > Rana muscosa. The sequence continues at coordinate 159,688,615 of CM055116.1, read as the reverse complement.
ACCTTAGCCCAGTACCTTTGTAGCTTCAGGCACTTCCACATCATGTGTATGAGGTCCCCTGTATCTTGGCATCTGGGACACTTATCATCTGCTCTCCTTCCAAACATGTGTAGCCTCTTTGGGGTGTAATAAACTCTGTGCACTAAGAACAGGTGTGACACTCTCTGTGATGGGGAGAGTGATACCACTGTCCCCTGTTCCAGTATCCGTTCCCATTGTACAGTGGTTATAGGGCCTATATCCTCTTCCCACTTTGCTTTATTCTTACCCAACCTCTTCTCAGTTATAAAACCCCCCTTAATCTGTGAATATAATTCTGAAATAAGGCCTTTTGATGTTCCTGTCTTAATTAACCGTTGGAGGTGGGGAATTCTTTGCCAGCACACCGGGTGTGTTTTAAATTGAGCTTGAAGTGCGTGTCTTATCTGCAGATAGGTATAAAACAAAGAGTTTGGGATGGCATACTCTCTGCTTAGTTCTGAGAATGCTTTTAATGTGTTGCCTTCATATAACTGCGTCAATCTGGTTATACCTCTCTTTTGCCATTCCTTTAACTTTCCCATAGCTTGGATTTCTGGTAGGTATTTATTTTCCCAGAGAGGTGTATATTCTGTTAACCCTTTATACCCCATAGCTTGTTTACCTTCCCGCCATGTTCTTATGTCCGCCTTCAGTGTTGGATTCTTAACAGGAAAATAATCAGCCTCCAAGTTTTCTATTATGGTGTTGTGTGGGGCCCCCATTAACATCATTTTCCCACTGGCCCCTCCTCCTCCCTCTATTGTACATCCCCTCAGATGCTGTAGCTGGGCCGCTATAAAATAACTATAAGGGTGTGGGATAGCCAGCCCTCCCTCTTTTATTGACAGCTGTAATACTTGGAGACTAATTCTTGCCCTGCCCTTCTTCCAGATTAATTCCCTGAAGAGGGTCTCTATTTTTTTGAACCAGGCCTTCTCAATCCATACTGGGGCGTTATGAAGTACGTAAAGTAGCTGTGGCATCCAGATCATCTTAATGAGATTACTTCTTCCCGCTACTGACAGAGGAAGACGTTCCCAGATGTCGGCCTTTTGCTTAAACTTAGCTAATAATGGCTTTAAATTATTATCAATATATTGATCTGGGTCTCGTGTCTCCACTATCCCCAGGTAATCCATTTTTTCCGCCACCTTTAATAGAGGGATGCCTTCACAGACGGTGTTATCTACTGGATCCACTGGCAGAAGTACAGACTTCTCCCAGTTTATCACCAGGCCCGAGAATCGACCAAATACTTCCACCATCTGTATCGCCATTTTTAGTGACTTTGAGGAATCCCCCAAAAAAAGCAAGATATCATCCGCATAAAGTGCGATTTTCTCCTCCCCCATTTTCCTCTGAAATCCCTGTATTGTCTTTTGGGATCTAATCGCTATTGCTAAGGGCTCTATTGCTACCGCGAAGAGAAGTGGGGACAGGGGACATCCCTGCCTTGTCCCCCTCTCTAACCTAAAGCTCTTTGAGTATTCATTGTTAATTTTAATTTTTGCGCTTGGGGAGTTATAATAGGATTTTTATAACAGCTTACCTGTAAAATCCTTTTCTTGGAGTACATCACGGGACACAGAGCGACATAGTCATTACTAATGGGTTATATAGTTACCGTCAGGTGCTGGCACTGGCAACTTCCAAAACCGGAAGTACCCTCCCCTATATAAGCCCCTCCCATCCGGGAGCACCTCAGTTTTGTAGCAAAGCAATAAGTGTCCCCAAAGAGGGGCGGGAGCTCTGTGTCCCGTGATGTACTCCAAGAAAAGGATTTTACAGGTAAGCTGTTATAAAAATCCTATTTTCTTTCTCGTACATCACGGGACACAGAGCGACATAGTCATTACTAATGGGATGTCCTAAAGCAATGCCAAATGAGGGGGGGGATACACCATATATAAGCTGAGCGCTATCAGACATGAGGATCTTTTGCGGCCTGCAACACACTGCGCCCAAAGGCGACATCCTCCTGACTTCTAACGTCCACCTGGTAGAACCTAGTAAACGTGTGTACTGAAGACCACGTTGCGGCCTTACAGATTTGAGCCAGGGAGGCCTGGTGATGCACTGCCCATGAAGTTCCAACTGCTCTCGTGGAGTGCGCCCTAACTTTGAACGGAGGCGGTCTACTTCTCAAGCTATAGGCTTGTATTATGACCTGTCGAATCCACTTGGCTAAAGTAGATTTTGACGCTGCCTGACCCTTTCTGGGGCCTTCCGGCAGAATAAACAAAGTATCCATTCTGCGAATCTGAGCAGTGGCTTTTAGATAAGCTTTAACTGCTCTTACTACATCCAAAGAATGCAATAACTTTTCCTCTACCGAAGTAGGCTTGGGGAAAAAAGAAGGAAGAACCACATCTTGGTTCAAATGAAAACTCGATACCACCTTAGGAAGAAAGGCTGGATGAGAACGTAACACTACTCTGTCCTTATGAATAACCAGATATGGCTCCTTACAGGACATAGCTGCTAATTCCGATACTCTTCTAGCCGAACAAATGGCTACTAGAAAAATCAATTTCCTGGTGAGAAGCACTAAGGAAATATGCTGTAATGGTTCAAATGGTTGTTTCTGTAGAACCGACAGAACCAAGTTTAGATCCCATGGACATATGGGAATATTAACCGGAGGACTAATACGCATCACTCCTTGTATAAAGGCTTTGACTAGTGAATGCGAAGCCAAGGGCCTTTGAAAAAATATTGACAAGGCCGAAATCTGACCTTTGATAGTACTCAAGGCAAGCTTCCTATCTACAGCCCATTGTAGGAAGTCCAGAATTCTACCTATTACGTATTTACGTGGATGCCATTTCTTGGCTTCACACCAGGCGATGTACGCCTTCCAGATTCTATAGTAGATCTGCCTGGATACCGGTTTCCTGGCATTGATCATGGTAGACACCACAGCATTAGAGAGCCCTCTCTTTTTTAGAATGTGGGCTTCAATAGCCAGGCCGTCAAACCTAGGGCTGGTAAGGAAGGGTGGTATATCGGTCCCTGCGAAAGCAGGTCCGGACGATGTGGGAGGGTCCAAGGACTCCCCACAGACATTTTTACGATCTCCGCGTACCATGCTCTTCGGGGCCACGCTGGAGCCACCAGAATCACTGGTTTCTTTTCTACCCTGATTCTGCGGAGTAATCGAGGTAACAATTGTGGCGGTGGGAATGCATATATCAGCTTGAACTGATCCCAAGGGAACACTAGGGCATCCGAGCCGCACGCTAGGGGATCCCTTGTCCAAGAGACAAACCTGTCCACTTTCGTGTTGAACCTGGATGCTAGCAGATCTACATCCGGTGTTCCCCACCGCTGACATATTGTCCGGAAAACCTCGGGATGAAGGGACCATTCCCCTGGGCATAATTGTTGGCGACTTAGAAAGTCCGCCTTCCAATTCTCCACCCCTGGAATGAATACCGCAGATATGGCTGGGACATATCTTTCTGCCCATCTCAGGATGTAATTTACTTCCCTTTGGGCTGCACGACTCCTGGTGCCCCCCTGACGATTGATATATGCCACTGCTGTGGCATTGTCTGACTGAACTCTGACAGGGGACCCTTGGAGTTTGGATGTCCATGCTACTAGGGCATACCGGGCTGCTCGTATCTCTAAGAGATTGATGGGCAGGGCCTTTTCCGCATCCGACCATCTGCCCTGGAGAGACCATTGCTCCAGTACTGCTCCCCAGCCTAAAAGGCTGGCATCTGTAGTGACCACCTTCCAGGAAATCGGACTGAAGGATTTCCCTCTTTCCAGATTCCGGGGAACCAACCACCAACGGAGGCTTCTGCGAACGGAAGGGGACAAGGACATTGGTACGTCCAGAGCCTGAACTTTTTTGTTCCAGGCTGACAGTATGGCCCTTTGCAACTTCCTTGAATGGAATTGACCGTAGGGTACTGCTTCGAATGATGCCACCATTTTTCCCAGCAGCCTCATGCACAGGCGTATGGATGGCTGTCTTTTTGAACCCACTAAGTGGATCAAATCTCTCAAAGACGACCCCTTTTCTCGAGGCAAGAAAATTTTTCTCTGGTCTGAATCCAGCCTTAGCCCCAAGTATTCCAGACTTTTGACTGGTTCTAGGGCTGACTTGTCTCGGTTGATAATCCAACCGTGATATTCCAGATACTTGATTGTCTCGTGAACAACCACTTCTAGTTTTTCCACTGAGTGGTCTATCAGCAACAAGTCGTCTAGATATGCCATTATCGTTACACCTCGTGTTCTTAGATTGGCCAATAATGGGGCCAGAATTTTTGTGAACACTCTTGGTGCTGTGGCCAGACCGAAGGGTAAGGCTCTGAACTGAAAATGGCGCCCTTCTATCGCAAAGCGTAGAAATTTTTGGTGGGCTGGAAAGATGGGGATGTGCAAATACGCATCTTTGATGTCGATCGAGGCTAACCATTCCTCCCCTTGTAGGGCAGTGGCTACCGATCGGATCGACTCCATCCGGAAAGTCCTGATATGCAGGAATTTATTTAGCCCTTTTAGATTTAATATGGGCCTCATGTCCCCGTTTGGCTTCGGAACTGTAAAGAGGTTTGAGTAAAACCCGAACCCCCATTCTTCCAGGGGGACCTCTATAATTACTGCTTGAAGCAATAATTGTTCCAGTGCCAACAGGAGGGATCCTCTATTCTGGGGATCCCTTGGCACGTTCGACCTTATAAAGCGGGAAGGAGGGGAGTTTTTTAACTCCAATTTGTATCCCAGATTTACTGCGGAGAGCACCCATCTGTCTCGGATCGTGTCCCGCCAGGTTTCTGTGAACAACTGAAGTCTTCCCCCCACCCGATTGGGTGGGGGCAACCCTTCATGCATTTGACTTTGGGGGAGGTTTTGTACCTCTCCTGCTCCAGGGCTTCTTGTTACCCTGCAACTGTCCCTGATTTTTACCTCCGGGATTTGACCGGGGAGGCCGTCGGAACTGTTTCACAGCCGATGTCCTAGGGACTGGAGAAGCCGGCCTCTTAAAAGAGGGACCTCTAACTCTATTTTTGACCGGCAAGAGTGTACTTTTACCGCTGGAAATTCTCTGGATATACTTGTCCAGGTCTTCCCTGAATAAACGCTCCCCATGAAATGGGAAGCTGACCAGCAATTTTTTACAGGGAGCTTCAGCAGACCAGTTTTTGAGCCATAGAAGCCTGCGCATATGTACTACAGACAGCGTAAGGCGGGAGGCCTGATGGATTGAATCCTTTATAGCGTCCACCGCAAAGCATAAGGCTCTAGGTAGATCAGCTAGAGCAAGAGCCTGCTGATCTGGCACGTCCCTTAAGACCTGTTTCAACTGATCCTTCACTGCTTGGCAGACCCCTATAGCTGCCACTGCTGGTTGTGTCACCAATCCTGCTGTAGAAAAAGCAGATTTCAATAAGGACTCCAATTTTTTATCTATTGGGTCCTTGAACATTTGGACATTTTCCACCGGACATGTCAGTGATTTATTCACACAAGATATGGCTGCGTCCACTGTAGGGACCTTCCATTTTCTGACGAACTTATCCTCCATAGGATAGACCACCGGAAATCTCTTGGGGGGAGTAAATATTTTGTCAGGATGCTCCCAATCCTGGTAAATGAGCCCCTCCAATAAAGGATGGATCGGGAAAGAACAAACAGTCTGGGGAGCTTTTAGCGACCCCAACGAGGAGACAGAAGAGGAGGATGGCTCCGCAAGTGGCATTTTAAATGCTGATCGGACCATATTAGTCAGGGACTGAACCCATAACCTCTCAGCATGTGATGCTGAGAACGGCTCCTCCACTGTTGATTCCTCTACAACCGAATCAACCTCATCCTGATCCCCCTCAGGTAGGTCGACCTCTGTATGGGACTGTTGCTCTGTTAACAGGCACTCTGAGGGAGGAGACGGAGATCGAGCGCTTTTCTCCTGTGACAGGGAAGCAGCAATTAGTGCTGACAATCTCTCTTCCAGCCCTCCCAGAGCTGAGGAAAAAACCTCCTCTGTTACATACACAGGAGCAGGTGAACTGGGGACAGCCACAGTACCAGGTACTCCTGGGGGTGCCCTACGGTCACTAACCTCTGATTCTTCAGGGGAGACTGGTGCAGCCAAAGCATGCCCAAGATCCTCAGAGCCCGATGGAGACCCCCTATTCCTCCTGGAATTTCTAGTCCCGGAGTTTTTAGACGGCATATTCCTAAGCCACAAAGCTGAGGTATTCCAGCCGAAAATACACCAGTTACTGATAATAGTCTAGCATAAATGCTGCTATAATAAACAGTTGGTGTCTACTAATGTGCCTTTCTAGGGGATGCCTGTATCAACCGCTTGCTGTATGCCTTTAAATGTTGTCAGCTCTGTCTCTGTACTTTATAGCCAGCTTACTGCAATAATGTGGCTTTTTAAAACCTGCTGGGACGCCCGCACATGCGCAGAAGCGCTGCGGCGCGCACAGAGCGTCATCCCCCAGGCCCCGCCCCTTTTTCCGGCCACCTCTATATATAGAGGCGCGTGCACGCGCACGCGCGCGGCCACGTGCGCCTCGGCGCTAATTTTCAAACATGGAAACCAGGGACAGGAGCCAGGGCCCCCTTTGCCGCAGGCCGGGGGATAGACGAACACTGCAACATGGCAGAGGAAACAGTTTCCTGTAGGAGAACTCACCAGCTGCCTGGACTTTGCTCTCTGAGAAGAAACTAGTCCATATGACAAGAAAAACATTCCACAGCGGCCTCTAGTGGACAAACACAGGTACCGCAGTTTAATATACTAAACATATATAAAAAAACATTCTTTTTTTTTTTTTTTTTTCTTGACCACCATTAAAAATTATTACATTTTTTTAGTAGTTACAGGCATGCACAGATATTAGCGGGAATACCGTTAGGTAACAGACAGAAAGACAAATTAGGCTTGGGGGTCCCCCAATAGAACCAAGTTCCTGGGGGCCCCCACTTACCTGTTCCCCGCCGCAGGACTTTGTTTGGTCCACAAAAGCCCAAACTTCACCTATCACGGCAGGCATTGTAATCAAACCTTCAGGGACCGGGTTCCCAAGGATTCCACTCCCCTGGACCTGTATAGCACCCTGCACAGAAAACATCTTGGTCGTGGGTATGACCAGAGCTCTGGATCCCAGGGTCCAGCTCTCCTAAGAGAAGCATTACAGGCAGAACCTTGCTCTTCTCTGCAAGGCCCGGGTACCGACCGTTTAGCTATGAAGCTTTTTTGGTCGGATCCGGAATAGCTTACTGAGGCCCAAAAGAACCTGTACGCAAGCTCAGTGAAAAACACATGTTTCTTCTTGGCCAACACCTTAGACACTGGCAAAAAACTGAGGTGCTCCCGGATGGGAGGGGCTTATATAGGGGAGGGTACTTCCGGTTTTGGAAGTTGCCAGTGCCAGCACCTGACGGTAACTATATAACCCATTAGTAATGACTATGTCGCTCTGTGTCCCGTGATGTACGAGAAAGAAAAAGCGTTTTTACCCATTTAATAAAGACAGAACCAAATCCAAATTTCTCTAATACGTGCCAGAGGTAATCCCTTTCTAAGCTATCAAAAGCCTTGGGAGTATCCAGGGATAAGATAGCTCTGCCGCTTCTGTTCTCAGTTGGCGTCTGTACGTTCAGATACAATCTTCTGATATTGGTGCTGGTAGCCCTATTAGGGATGAATCCGGATTGATCCGGGTGTATTAATTTCTGAATATATTTATTCATCCTGGCTGCCAGCACTTTAGCCAATATCTTAACGTCTGAACACAGCAATGAAATTGGTCTATAAGATGAAGTGTCTAATCTTTCCCCTCTTTTTGGAGTACTATTATGGTAGCCTCTGACATTGAGGCCGGCAGCTTCCCCCCTTCTACCGCCCAATTCAACACCCTTAACAGTTCCAGGAGGAGCACCTCCCCGTACTGTTTATAAATTTCCACCGGTAAACCATCTGGCCCGGGGGACTTTTGATTAGACATTTCCGCTACTGCTAATTGGAGTTCCTCTAGGGTTATCGGGGACTCTATAGCTCTTCTATCTTCCTCAGTTAAGGCCGGTGTTTCAATCCCCCCCAGAAATTCATCCATTTGTAATGTCTCATCTACCCTCTTTGACTTATATAAGTCCTGATAATAAGCCTCGAATGTTTCCAAAATTTCAGATGACTGAGAGGATATCTCTCCCCCCACCTTCCTTATTGCAGGGATACTAGAGGGGACTGAGTTAGTTTTAGCCAATAGGGCCAGTGTATGGCCTACACTCTCCCCTTCTGCAAAGGTACTCTGTCTTTGAAATAGACGTTTATTCTCTACTTTCCTTACCACTGCCATTTTGTACTCCTGTTGTTTCTCAAGCCATTTCCTTTGTTTCATCGACGTTGGATCCTCCACATATTGTTCTTCTGCTTCTCTCACCTCTTTCCTAATCTTCTCTTCCCATTCCCTAGAGTTTTTTTTAATTTTGGCTATTTGTTGAATCAATATTCCCCTAAGGAAGGCCTTTAGGGTGTCCCATATCACTCCCACCGGCGCTGTCCCTTCGTTAAAGCCCACCATCTCACTCAATTTTATATTTATCTCCTCTGGTTTTCCCATTAGTTCTAACCAGAAGGGGCTTATTTTCCAATTGCTTGGAGGGCACTTTTTCCCTGTGTTTATAGTCAGCACCAGTGGTGAGTGATCCGACACCCCTCTTGGGCAATAAACAATTTTACTAACCCGTTGCAAACTCATCTCGTTTCCTAGGGCCATATCTATTCTAGATAATGTGGAGTATGAGCTTGAGAAACAGGAGTACTGCCTCTCATCTGGGTTTCCCATTCTCCAGATATCGCACCATCCGACCTCTTTCAAAAACTGGGTTAAACATCCCTCTCCCCTCCCGATCATCCATATCCCCGGTGGAAATCTGTCTACTGTCCTGTCCAATACTGCGTTAAAGTCCCCAACTGCTATTATGTAGCTTTCTTCCTTATTTAGCGCAAATTCCGCAAATTTATACAAGATCTCCATATTAAAAGGTGGCGGAACATAGATATTTGCCAATACATATGGTTCATTTTCAGTTTCCAAGAATTTAGAGCAATCTGTGTGAAAGGGACTAAATCGAAACCCAACATTAGAGGCCCATGATCTTTGGGCCCTCAGACGGCACTGCATTAAAAACAGGCATGATTCTGTGATGGATATCACTGCATGGGTTCAGGAATACATCCAAATATCACTGTCTGTGAACACAGTTCACCCTGACATCCAAATATGCAGGCTAAAGCTTTATCAGGCAAAGAAGAAGCCATATCTGAACAGAATCGCTGTCATCTTCTCTGGGCCAAAGCTCATTTAAAATGATCTGTTGCAAAGTGGAAAACTGTCCTGCGGTCAGACGAATTGAAGTTTGACATTCTTTTTGGCAACCATGGGCGCTGCATCCTCCGGACTAAAGTGGAGAGGGACCTTGCAGCTTGTCATCAGTGCTCAGTTCAAAAGCCTGCATCTGTGATGGCATGGGAGTGCGTTAGTGCACATAGAAGGGCAGCTTGCACATCGGGAAAGGCACCATAAAATGTTGAAAGATACAGTATATCCAGGTTTTGGAGCAGCAAATGCTCTGATCCAATTGTCGTCTTTTTCAATTAATATTTTAACAGGACAATGTTTGCAGTAGAAGAGTCCAGGTGCTCAAAGTGATTGTAAAGGTTTGGTTTAAAAAAATAATGTCATACTTACCTTCTCCGTGCAAGGGTTTTTGCATAGAGCGGCCCCAATCCTCCATTTCTGGGGTTCCCCAGCAGCGCTCCTGTCTCCTCCTCTTCATCGGGTGCTCCCACGAAGAGCCGCTTTCCACGGGGGCACCCATGTGGGCATGCTCCCGAGTCCTGCTGCATCCATTGACACAGGCAGCAGGACTCGGCCCCACCCTCCGGCTCCGGTGTCGCTGGATTCGATTGACAGCAGCAGGAGCCAATGTCTCCTGCTGCTATCAATCTATCCAATGAGGACCCTAGACAGCGGCTGGAGCTGCTGGGCTCGTTCTCATCGCTGGAAAGATCGGGTTCAGGTAAGAAAAAGGGGGGCAGCTGCAGCACCGAAGGTTTTTCACCTAAATGCAGGGCTGTCTTTAACTTTGATTGGGCTCTGGGCAAACATTTTCTTGGGGCCCCCCCCTCCATTCTGAGACATACAAAAAATAGCAGGTAGACTCAAAATCAGTTTACTGCAGCAGATCATGCAGCGATTGCAATTGTTTGCCAGAGGTTAAAGCCTATCCTTACCGCTCACTGGCTGGTTGCTAAAGGTTACAACACATCATTTCTGCTTGTCGATTGGTAGATAGAGGTTACTGTACATTATTAGCACTCACTGATTGGTTGCTAGGGGTTACAGCACATCATTACCACTTACTGATTGGTTGCTAGAGATTAAAGCAGATCACTACTGTTCGCTGATTGGTTGCTACAGGTTAATGCACATCATTACCACTCACTGAGCAGTGGAGCAATCCCAAATAATTAAGCAAGTAAAGCGACACATTAATACACATACTACAGGAGAGGTTCAGAGACTGCAGACATACTGCAGGAGAGGTTCAGAGACTGCGGACATACTGCAGGAGAAAACCAGAGACTGCGGACATACTGAAGGAGACTACCAGAGACTGCGGTCATACTGCAGGAGATTACCAGAGACTGCAGACATACTGCACAAGATTACCAGAGACCGCGGAAATACTGCCTGAGATTACCAGAGACTGCGGACATACTGCACGAGATTACCAGAGACTGCGGAAATACTGCATGAGATTTCCAGAGACTGTGGACATATTGCACAAGATTACCAGAGACTGCGGACATACTACACCAGATTACCAGAGAATGCGGACATACTGCACAAGATTACCAGAGACTGCAGACATACTGCACAAGATTACCAGAGACTGCGTAAATACTGCATGAGATTACCAGACTGCGGACATACTGCACGAGATTACCAGAGACTGCGGACATACTGCAGGAGACAGTTAAAGACTATGGACATGCTACAGGAGACAGTTAAAAACTACTGGGACAGCCAGAGAACTTTTAGCAACGCACAGCTTTACAGTTGAATAACACAGTTCAGGGTTTAAGCAGTCAGGCATTTTATGGGTGTAAGGACATACCTGGCCAGCCAGCTCACTACATACTTTTAGAGGTCCGTGGGCGGGGCTTCCACTCTCTGCTCCACCCTGAGCATACAGGCTGCATGGGTCAGGGTTAAACCTCTGTATTCCCCAGCCATTATAGAGGAAGCGGAGCCGGGAGCTCCCAGCTCCACTGACGCGCCCACTCCGATCACTGTTGCGTGGGGCAGGGTCAAAGCATTAGTTGAGCTCCCGGCCCGCCCCCTCTCTGCTGGCTAGCATGGGAATGCAGCCTCCTGTGTCCTCTGTGCACTCTGCAAAGCCGTCATCTGGGCCCCAAATTCACGGGTAGCGCGGGCCCCCTACAAAGATTGGGCCCAGGGCAGGTGCCCCCTTTGCCCTGCGCTAAAGACGGCCCTGCCTAAATGCAATTAATGCATTAAGGTGAAAAACCTTGAGGGTTTACAAATCCATTAACTGGCCTGCCTGTAGTCCAGATCTTTCACCAATTGAAAACATTTGGCGCATTTTGAAACCAAAACTACGACAAAGAAGACCTAGGACTATTGAATATTTTAGAACCCTATATCAGGCAAGAATAGGACAACATTTCTCTCCCAAAACTCAGGCAGCTGGTCTCCTCATTCCCCAGACATTTACAGAGTGGGATGCTACACTATGGTAAACATTGATCTGTCCCAATTTTTTGTTGCTGCAATCAATTTTGAAATTACCTTATTTTTTTTCTTAAAAAATTGTACATTTTCTCAGTTTAAACATTTGATATGCTTTCTATTTTCTATTGTGAATAAAATATGAGTTCATTAATTTTCAAATCATTGGATTCAGTTTTTTTAATAGGTTTTATAGTGTCCTAACTTTTTTTTTGGAATTGGGGTTGTACAATGCAAACTGGCACCTATATATTGGCTCATGCATTACACCTTGGGATCCAGAGATGGCTCCAAGTTAGAGCATAGTTGAGAATGACATGTAAGTTTGGGGCTCCCCGAGTGATGTCTTTGTACACATATAAAGCCCAAATGACTCACTTTTCTGTCATTGTACCTCCCACAAATTATGATTTGTGTTTTTTACGGTTGGAAATGCCTTGAAATAATTTGTTTTATCGGAAGTGGAATGCGTGTTTTCTATTCATACGCCAGTGTTCTATGCTGGCATAGCTGAGTGAGTAGCAGCCACAACCCTCATCATAAGTGTCCATACACAGACTTGTATTGCAGAGGAAGAGAGGAGTTGTTTCTAGCCACTTAAGCCCCGGACCATTTGGCTGGCCAAAGACATGAGGACTTTTTGTGATTCGGCACTGCATCACTTTAACTGACAATTGCACGGTCATGTGACGTGGCTCCCAAACAAAATTGACATCCTTTTTTTTCCCACAAGTAGAGCTTTCTTTTGGTGGTATTTGATCACCTCTGCGTTTTTTTTTTTTTTTGCGCTATAAACAAAAATATAGCGACAATTTTGAAAAAAATTCAATATTTTTTAACTTTTTGCTATAATAAATATCCCCAAAAAATGTATAAAAAAACAATTTCTTTCCTCAGTTTAGGCCGATACATATTCTTCTACATGTTTTTGGTAAAAAAATAAAAAGATCGCAATAAGCGTTTATTGATTGGTTTGCGCAAAAGTTATAGCGTCTACAAAATAGGGGATAGTTTTATGGCATTTTTATTATTAATTTCGTTTTTTTACTAGTAATGGCAGCGATCAGTGATTTTTATCGTGACTGCGACATTATGGTGGACACATCGGACACTTTTGACACCATTTTGGGACCATTGTCATTTTTACAGCGATCAGTGCTATAAAAATGCACTGATTACTGTAAAAATTACACTGGTAGTGAAGGGGTTAACCTGTAGAGGGCGCTGAAGGGGTTAAGTGTGTCCTAGGGAGTGATTCTGTTGGGGGCGTGGCTACGAGTGACATGTCACTGATCGCTGCTCCCGATGAGAGGGAGCAGACGATCAGTAACAGTGTCACTAGGCAGAACGGGGAGATGCATGTTTACACTTGCCTCTCCCCGTTCTGCAGCTCTGTGACCTGATCGCGGGACACTGACGGACATCGAGTCCGCGGGTCCCGCCAGCACGGTCACGGAGCTTGCGGCAGGGGCGTGTGAGCGCCGCCGGCCCGGCTGGATTTTAAAGTGATGTATATATACACACACACACACACACGTTACTCTGCCCAGCCATGCCATTCTGCCAACGTATATGTACAGGAGCCGGTCGGTAAACGGCTAGAGTGTATTACGTCTGACTTTCATGCCTGTAGGACCGCTTAGTCATATTTAGATCCATTACATAATTGCTGTAATAGGAAGATGGTGGTAAGACAAGGAAAATCAGGGTTGTTGGTACAATATCTGTCTGAATATTTATATGACTTAAAGCGAAGCTCAACCCAAAAGGTGTGTTCACCCTCCCCCCCCTCCATTGCCACATTTGGCACTTTTTTTGGGGGGGGGGGTGTACCTGGTTGTGACAGGTACCCGCTCCTACCTCTGGCTCAGATTGCTTCACCCCTTTCTATCCCCCGCAGTCTTCTCGAACACATCACAGGTCCCAGAAACCTACGGGACCATTCACAAGGTGCACCGTGACTCATGCATTGCACAGTAGGAAACCTGCTGTGAAGCCAGAAGGCTTCACTTCCTGTGTCCCTTACTCGAGATGCTGGCGCCTGATTCCGAAGCCAATTGAAGAAGGAGTTAGGAGGACATTGTGTTATCCCTGAACAGTTAAACGTCCCTATATTAAAAGTCAGCAGCTACGGTATTTGTAGCTGCAGACTTTATTTCTTTGGGGGACTCTGGAGTTCCTCTTTAAGTTTAAGATCCATGTAGGCAGCTTGTGGGGCTTTGCTGAGCTGCTGATTGTGGAACAGTTTTGATATGTTCAATTTAAAACCCTAAAACATTTTTATGGACCTTGTTACTGGACACCCTTTTTCATTATACATACCATTGTTTGAAGTTAAAAGCCACGTTTACTTTTTGAGCATTTCTGCGACATGGGTAAGGGAGAGCGCACTGTAAATATGCGGCGTTTGGACCAGGGAGAACGCTCACTCCTGTGATGCTGAGAGCAAGCATCCAATATATGGAGCACACTACCAATAATGCAGGACAAAAGAATGGCTTCATGGGAGATTTTCATCCAGGTTTCGGGGATGCCACAAAAGGCCTACAAATATGGCATGTACATTCATTTATTTTAATTTATTTTAATAAAGCTGCTTAGTTTAACCTACCAGGGCCTCTTGTCTGCAAAATGTGAACTTAGCCTGAAAACAAAGCTTACATTTGTGTCACTTTACCTTCCTAACATGAACCTCATAATTGCTGGTACTAGCTTCACAATAAACAGTATAATTCAAAGCCTACATGTTTTCTCTTTCATAACACAGTGTGGCAGAAGTGAAATTAAATGTTGATCTCAGCTGATGTCCCCATGGAGGGCTCTAACATTGAAAAGCCATCACGCAGGATGCTGGAGGTAGAGGAAAGGTCAGCATTGTCATTGGGACAAAATTACTGTAAACACACATTTTCCAGACTGTGTAGAATGATTTCATTTTGGGTCAAGTGCCCTGTGTTGCGTTTACGAGTGCCGCTTAAAAATCACTTTGAGCTTTTGTTTTGCTCTGTATGTCCGAAAATGTTCTAAATAATAGAATTTAATCAACAAAATGAATTTCCAAGTCAAATTCACTATTTTAATACTCACTCTTCACTGTCAATACATCTGTTTTTCATGGGAAAGGGCAGCATACCAATCAGCAACTGGTGTGAGCTAGCACAAATCCATGGTGATTTGCAGCTTCAGTATTTAAAAACACACTACTTGGTTTAGATCTCTGGTGGTAAACCTGCTAAAAACCATGCAGCCCTTTGCTACCCATTGCTGAGCCCTTGGGCCCTGGCAACCAGCGTTTGCTATGTCTAGGTGCTTACTTAGAGCCAGTGAAGAAAGATTTTTCATTAGACTGGTTTTAGCTGGTTAAATGGTTTGGTTTATTTCTTTCATGGTTTCTTATTTTTTTCCCTTTCCCATTCTTTCCCTTGATTTTACTGACAGCAATGTAAATTGCGGTGCCAGTAATTGTTAAGGGTGGCTGAAATGTAGCACAACAGTTAAAGATTTAGTATGTGTAGCGGGGTGTTCAATTTAAGGGGAGTGTCTGAGTGGTAATTAGGCTCAGACACATTGATTTTTAGGGTTTATGGACCATTTCTGTTCATGGGAGATAGTATTGGTGTACAGTTCTCTGTGGCCTACAGGTGGCGCTGTCGCCATGGGCCAGGCTTGAACCACCAATAGAGGGCTGCGCCTTTTGTGTCCCTTCTCGGCAGTAGTACGGCAGGGCGGGGAACCTGCTGTGCCTATCGGGAGAGGGTATAAAAGTGGCGGACATCTTCCTTCGAGGTCCACGCCCAGGCACCTTCAGCCTGGGTGTGTGTGGTTCGTCCACGCCCAGGCACCTTCAGCCTGGGTGTGTGTGGTTCGTCCACGCCCAAGCACCTTCGGCCTGGGGGTGAGGAGGGTCATCTCCGGGTGCCTTAGGCCCGGAGGTGGAGTCCCTGTTCCATCCCAGACACCTTCAGTCTGGGGTGAGGTACTATTTTGAAGGCCCGGGGCCCAGCAACCTTCGGCTGGGGTCCGCTATGGATCGCGGACTCCCAGGGTGCCGCCTTGCAAGGGGACCCATATCTGGGACGAGGAGGCCAGGGAGGTAACCCTTTCCGAAGACCCAGCGCGGAGTCGTGGTGACGGTGGTGGCCTCTGGTAACTCTCCGAAGGGATGTTTTCTCCTTGACATGGGCCAAATACTTCAAGAAGGAAGTTCACGCTCAGGTCAGTGGCAGTGACCCTACTCTTCAGGTCAGTGGCAGTGACCCTACTCTTCAGGTCAGTGGCAGTGACCCTACTCTTCAGGTCAGTGGCAGTGACCCTACTCTCCAAGTCAGTGGCAGTGACTTTATAGGGCAAGGCCCTATTCACCCGGTCAGTGGCAGTGACCCTACTCTCCAAGTCAGTGGCAGTGACTTTATTCACCCGGTCTGTGGCAGAGACCAACCTCACGGTCTGTGGCAGAGATCGTGCGCCAAAGCTGTTTGAGAAACCTAAACAGTCTAAAGAGTTAAGCTACATTTGTGCCTGGACCTCCTCCACATCTAAGCTGTCCTGTATCTTCGCTCCAACCTGTCTGCTCTCAAAGAGGCTGTTTATTATCCTGTGTGAAATAAATGTTGAGTTGGACTTTCAGCTAGTGTGGACATTCACATTCCTGGGGAAAACAAGGACTTGCATCTATCTAAGGTAGAGGTGAGTTCATTCTCAGGAGGATTTTGACTCTGGCCGCAGACAAGGCCCAAAACTAACACTGCTCAACCTCTTTACACAGGAGGGTACGGGCTTCTGGTGTGATGTGCCTCTCTCTTCCTGCGAGGAGCCTAATTTA
Organism: Rana muscosa; assembly: GCA_029206835.1. Taxonomy (NCBI): domain Eukaryota; kingdom Metazoa; phylum Chordata; class Amphibia; order Anura; family Ranidae; genus Rana; species Rana muscosa. The sequence continues at coordinate 159,671,983 of CM055116.1, read as the reverse complement.
ATGCAGGCTGGGGAGAGGTATGTGCGCTACATATGTAAAGGGGCTCCCGTAGAACATCTGGGTTCTCCTACCATCTGATGTAGCATGTTGGTAGTCTTTGACAACCTCTTGTAGCATGTCTGCAGTCTCACTATCTCAAGTAGGATGTCTGCATTTTCTGACCACCTCTTGTAGCATGCATGCATGCAATCTCTGACCATCTACTGTAACATGTCTACAGTCTCTGACCATCTCCTGGAGCATATCTGCAGTTTCTGACCATCTCCTGTAGTATGTTTTTCAGTCACTGTCCATCCAGTGTATAATATAGCATATAGCATTTTCATTGTCAATTGGCATTTGCACACACAACTGGTATTTGATCAAAACTGGGTTGTTTATTTTTTGTGCTATAAATGGAAAAATACTAAACATTTTGAAAAAAAAAAAAAAAAACAGTATTTAATTTCTGCAATAAAAACAAAAATGTAAAAAATCAACTATCTTTAGAATGTTAGGCCAATATATATTCTGCTACATATTTTTGGTAAAAAAATCTCAATAAAATGTATATTTATTGGTTTGCGCAAAAGGTAGTGTCTACAAACTATGATCAGTGCTAACAATGTAAACACTGTCACTGTACTAGTGAAACTGGCTGGGAAGGGGTTAAACAAAGGGTTAAATATGTGCCTAACCAGTGTTTATGTGTTTACTGTGAGGTGCTTTCACTAGGGATGTGCTGGTTTAAAAAACTGACACATTCTCGCTGACAGGACAGACCTCTGTATTGTTTACATACACAGAGCTCGGTCCTGTCATCCTTTTCGCCGAACAGCGGGTGCTGGCGGTCATCTATTGGCCAGCTTGTGCTGTGACTAATCACAGCACAGCTGGGGCGCCGGCAGCGTGAACATTTTATATATATGTAGCGGCCTCACCCCTCTCTCCCCTTCTCATGCTCGGCTTGTCTTTCTTCGTCTAGGGGTCTCAGTGCTGGGGGGAGGGATGAGATACACCACGGCCCATGTCCTCAATAGCTAAGAGGTGAAGGCCAGAAGATTGGGTTTTGTGTAGGTGTCCTAGAGTCAAGTCCAGTACTTTGTCCCTGACTCCTTTGCTCCTAGTAACCAGAGTTCCACACACTGAATAGGTCCAACTCAGTTTTATTCTTCTTGGCAAACAACAAACAGTTTCTTCTACTGAGTAATAATGGGGGATAGATCGAGGCACAATCCTTATCCTTCTGTTGCTAACCACTGTGGTATCACCAGTGGTAAATAGTCACTGCCACTGACTATGTGAGGTAGAACATGAATTACCTTCGCTAGCACAGCCCCTGTAAGAGCCGGTTAACACCAGGGCGACTCGTCAGGCGACTCAGTTGCCTGACAAGTCGCGTCCCACGCTTTTCAATGGAACCGTTCTAAGTAAGAGCGACTCAGGTCGCTCCAACTTAGAAAAAGGTTCCTGTACTACTTTTAGGGGCGACCCAAGGCGACCTGCATTTACTTATATACAGAAGTCTTATGCAAATCGCCTCGGCGGGCGTCTCAAGCCATCTTGAGATCGCGCCGCCGAGGTCGCCCCCACAAGTTGTGCCGCGTCGCGCCGCCCTGGTGTGAACCGGGTCTCAGGGGAAGGAAATCCGTCCAAGGGAGAAACCGGAGGCCTCTCTGTCACCAGCGATGCTGCGCCGGACTCTCCAGAGAAGTTCCGCACACCAGATCTCACGAACTCAGACACGGGCACCCAAGGAGTTAGGGCCCCCTCGGATTCCTCCACCTTCGCGTAACTCAGTCGAAGGTACTGAGCCCCAGGCATCCGCCATAGTACCTCACCCCAGGCTAAAGGTGCCTGAGATGGACTCCATCTCCGCTCCCGCTAGGTCAAGGGCACCTAGGCCTGGAACACTGGAACGCCAGCACCCAAGCTGAAGGTGCCTGGGTGCGGCCGAGTCCTCCGACTCCCACTCCGAACTCTCAACTCTGAACCCCGTAGTCAGGGCGTCCGCCCCTTTTATCCCCTCTCCCTTTGCGCCACAGCGGGTTCCCCGCCCCGCTGTACCAGCTCCAGGGGAGGACAAAAAGGTACAGTCTTGTGGTGTGAGTTCAGCTCCGGCCCAGGGCAACAGCGCCACCCGTGGACCGCAAGGAACCTCACACCACCAGAGTCCTCCAAGAACCAGAAAAAGGTCTCGGATCCCCTAGCAATTTGTGCATCTGGGTTACACTACCACCCAGATGCCTCCCTTAAATTCAAACACCCGCTACATATATATATATATATATTATATATATATATACACACACACATACATATATACACACACACACAGTATCCCACAAAAGTGAGTACACCCCTCACATTTTTGTAAATATTTTATTATATCTTTTCATGTGACAACACTGAAGAAATGACACTTTGCTACAATGTAAAGTAGTGAGTGTACAGCTTGTATAACAGTGCAAATTTGCTGTACCCTCAAAATAACTCAACACAGCCATTAATGTCTAAACCGCTGACAACAAAAGTGAGTACACCCCTAAGTGAAAATGTCCAAATTGAGCCCAATTAGCCATTTTCCCTCCCCAGTGTCATGTGATTCGTTACTGTTACAAGGTCTCAGGTGTGAATGGGGAGCAGGTGTGTTAGATTTGGTGTCATCACTCTCTCTCTCTCATACTGCTCACTGGAAGTTCAACATGGCATCTCATGGCAAAGTACTCTGATGCCCTATACACACGATCGTTTTTCATGCCGTTAAAAATGCCATTTTTAAAAATGGGCATTAAAACCTATCGTGTGTATGCTCCAGAGCATTTTTAATGACGTGAAAAACGGCCATTAAAAATTTCGAACATGCTCTATTTTTTCACGTCGTTTTTCATGTCGTTTTTTTTAACGACGTGAAAAACGATAGTGTGTATGCTTTAACGACGTGAAAAAAAACGCGCATGCTCAGAATCAAGTATGAGACGGGAGCGCTCGTTCTGGTAAAACTAGCATTCGTAATGGAGATAGCACATTCATCACACAGTAACGGACTGAAAAGCACGAGGCTGAAAAGCGCGAATCGTCGCTCAACAAACTTTACTAACATGAAGGGTGGCGCCATTCGAACAGAACTTCCCTTTTATAGTGCCGTCGTACGTGCTGTACGTCACTGCGCTTTGCTCGAGCGCTTTTTTTAATGATCGTGTGTACGCAAGACAGGCTTGAGAGGAAACATGAAAAAAAACGACAAGAAAAACGTCGGTTTAAAAAATGGCATGAAAAATGATCGTGTGTATGGGGCACTAGGATCTGAAAAAAAGAATTGTTGCTCTACTTAAAGATGGCCTAGGCTATGAGAAGTTTGCCAAGACCCTGAAACTGAGCTGCAGCAGGGTGGCCAAGACCATACAGTGGTTTAACAGGACAGATTTCACTCAGAACAGGCCTCGCCATGGCTAACCAAAAAGTTGAGTGCTCGTGCTCAGCGTCATATCCAGAGGTTGTCCTTGGGAAATCGACGCAAGAGTGCTACCAGCATTGCTGCAGAGGTTGAAGGGGTGGGGGGGGGGGGGTCAGCCTGCCAATGCTCAGACCATACACTGCATCAAATTGCATGCCTGTTGTCCCAGAAGGAAGCCTCTTCTAAAGATGATGCACAAGAAAGCCCGCAAACAGTTTGCTGAAGACAAGCAGACTAAGGACATGGGATACTGGAACCATGTCCTGTGGTCTGATTAGAGCAAGATAAAATCATTTGGTTCAGATGGTGTCAAGCGGCAACCAGGTGAGGAGTACAAAAGACAAGTGTGTCTTGCCTACAGTCAAGCATGATGGTGGGAGTGTATTGGTCTGGGGCTGCATGAGTGCTGCCGGTACAAGGGAGCTACAATTCATTGAGGGAACCATGAATGCCAACATATACTGTGACATACTGAAGCAGAGCATGATCCTCTCCCTCCGAAGACTGGGCCGCAGGGCAGTATTCCAACATGATTATGACCCAAAAACACACCTATAAGACGACCACTGCCTTGCTAAAGAAGCTGAAGGGAAAAGGTGATGGACTGGTTAAGCATGTCTCCAGACCTAAACCCTATTGAGCATCTGTGGGGCATCCTCAAACGGAAGGTGGAGGAGCGCAAGTTCTCTAATATCCACCAACTCTGTGATGTTGTCATGGAGGAGTGGAAGAGGACTCCAGTGGCAACCTGTGAAGCTTTGGTGAACTCCATGCCCAAAAGGGGTTAAGACAGTGCTGGAAAATAATGGTGGCCACACAAAATGTTGACACTTTGGGCCTAATTTGGACATTTTTGCAGGTTTTCCGTGACGAGCCAGAGGGGGGCAGGGTCACCCGTCCACGTCACGGGTGGCCCCGCCCTCGGTTATTTAAAAGCTGTCAGACGGGTCGCACGTCATTCGGCCGGGCGTCTCCTATTGAGGAGGCTGTATCGTTCGTGGCGGCGGGTCGTAGGATTACAGCGCTGGAATATTCTTTTTTTTTATTGAAGGACTTGTCCCAAGCTGTGTGTGTTTTTTTTTACCTTGTCACTTTTTTGGGTGAAATGGTAGGGGTACAATTTACATGGGGGGCGGAATCTGGGAGTCCCCTTTGCTTCCAGATTCCGATAAGCCCCCGGCCAGCAGACCCCCACAAACACCGGGCAAGGGTTTTGGGGATGAGACCCTTGTCCCCATCAACATGGGGACATCCTCCCCATGCTGAGGGCATGTGGCCTGGTACGGTTCAGAAGGGGGGCACTCTCTCACCCCCCCTCTTTTCCTGTGGCCTGCCAGGTTGCATGCTCAGATAAGGGTCTGGTATGGATTTTTGAGGGGAACCCCACGCCATTTTTTTTATTTTGGCGCAGGGTTCCCCTTAAAATTCATACCAGACCTGAAGGGTCTGGTATGGATTTTGAGGGGGACCCCTACGCCGTTTTTTTTTTATTTGCTGCAGGGTTCCCCTTAATATCCATACCAGACCTGAAGAGCCTGGTAATGGAATTTGGGGGGACCCCCACGCATTTTCTTTTGGTTCGGGATTCCCCTTAATATTCATACCAGACCCAAAGGGCCTGGTAATGGACTGGCGAGGGGACCCATGTAGTTTTTTCAATGACTTTTATCTGTATTGCCGGGACCCGACAATTCATTTAATGACTTTTTTTCCTTTAGAAATTTCATTTTGTGCATGGACTTTTCTAAGCACGGGAAACATGCACTACTTTACAGGCATACTATAGACGCCCCCCCCCCCCAGGTTTTATGGTTTCACTTTAAGCATTATTAATGTAGCGCCCTGCCCCCAATGATTCGCACATCCATGCCGCCCGGGTTGTTATCTGAAGGCCAGGAAAAGACGATGCGGTATACTTTATTACCACTCTGGCCTTGAACCAGCAAATTAACTCTGTTTATTCTTTACTTCTGATTCTTCTACAAGTGGAGAGTTTTGTGGATCAATGTGACTTTTCTCCACCGTAGAGGATTTGTCTGTCCTAATGAAAAAAAAAAAAAAAAGGAGAGACAGAGAACGTTTCTGTTCCTCCAAATCTGAAAGTTTTTCTACTAAACTTTGGGGTCAGCCAGACAGAATAGGGTTGCTGGGAACGCCGTGTTCAACACTGGTTCTTTTGTGTGTCGTGTTTCAGCCTCTGCTTAAAGGACACTTATGTAAGGCCTCTGTCACTAGGTGGCAGTGGTTGTCAGCTCAGGAAGATAAAAGAATCTCACGTGGATACATGATTATTGTTTTTTTTTTTTCACTAGGATATCTTAAGGAAGGAAATTCCATCTTCTCGGAGATGCAGTTTACTTCTATGTAAATATTCTTGATTCTAATGCTGCGTACACACGATCATTATTCACGGCGGTTAAAAAACCGCCGTGAATAATGTCATTAAAATCGAGGGAACGGCTTGTTCCCCACACACGGTCGTTTTTCACGTCGTTTTTTCTCTTGTCGAGAAAAACGACCGTCTGTGGGCTCCGCGGCAGTGTTTCCCTATGGGAAACACTGCCGCGGAAAACATGTCGAAAAAAACGACGAGAAAAATTAGAACATGTTCTAATTTTTCTCGTCGGTTTTAATGCCGTTTTTCTCGTCGAAAAAAACGACAGAAAGCCCACAGACTATCGTTTTTCTCGTCGAATGGGAAAAATTTTGTTTTTCTCGACGAGAAAAACGGCCGTGTGTACGCGGCATTAGACTGTATGTTGCTATGCATGTTTTGTGTTTTCTTTTAGGTACCGGATCTGCTGTCAAGACCATCAGAGAATGGGGTGGGATTAGACAGATGGGTGGTAGTGTACATATATAGTGTGTAATATACAAATGTCATATCTGGAGATTTATGCCATTCCTTTTATTGTAATTTGTTTATTTTCCTCCTTTCTCTTCCCCTCCCAGTTTTTTGGTTCAGGTACCAAAACCTCAGGCTTGAGGTTTTCCTTTTTTTTCCCCAGACACTGAGGACATTGTCTTTTTGCAGAAGGGGGTGTATGTAGCGCCCTGCCCCCAATGATTTGGGCGCTATTGTAAATTTAGGGGGTGTCTGAGCCAATAGTTGCATAAATTGCCTCTTTTCTGGTTGTGGTTTGCCTGATAGCAGTTTCCCTTATTGCCTGTAGGTGGCGTTACCACCTCAGGCACCTGTTGGAACACAGGCAGACCATGGTGTATTGGGTGTCCCTTCTCGGCAGCGGTACAGTGGGAGTGGTGCCCCGCTGTGCATGCTGGGGAGGGATACTTAAGGGACAGACGCCATTGTGGTGGGTCGGTTTTTCGCCTTGATACCCTCCTGGCGCGAGGTGTGTTTGTGGTTCCGGCCTCAGGGCCACGTTGGCCCGAGACTGCATCGCTATTGAGTAGGCCCAGTTATGATGACTGGGGCCTACAATCCTAAAGGGGATCCCAAGCTGTCCACCAAGAGGGAGGAAGCTGCTTAATGAAGGAAACCAGGGGAGGACCTGCCCTGGAGGAGACCAGAAAAGTGCTAATGTCTCGGGATAGGCCTGGTGACCTTGTTAAGAGGGGATCCACTACTTTAAAAGCCAAGCAGTTCGCCGGATCGGCTTAAAGGCTCTTCAACTGCACGGCTGGTAGTTCGAGACTGAAATCCTGTGGCAGAGGATCCCTGGCTATCCACATTTGTTCTCATATGGTCTGTGGCAGAGACTGTCCTGAAACTGGTTCGTGCATCATCCCGGGTGCTAGGCCAGGTGAGAGGGGTCTATCCGGGTAAGCAATATCCACTCAAAAGTGAGAGTGGTGAATGACTATAGAAGTTTCCGTGTGTTCTACAATGTGTACCTGAACCTTCCCCCTCTCTTCTCATGCCTTCTACTTTCTACACAAGTTACTGCAGCAAAAATAAAACCAACAGTTGAAGGTTTTACATTTTGTGTGGACATTGCATTTACTACAGACTTTCTCACCCTGACAACGAAGCTAAAAGAGGTAACGTGCAAACCCAAAAACAAACCAGCAGCTCCTACGGGGGGTAGTGCTACATTAAGATCACTGCTCCCGAAAAAACTGTCATTTTTAAAACTTTTTTTTTGCATTGATACATGTCCCCTGGGGCAGGACCGAGGTCCCCAAACACTTTTTATGACAATAACTTGCATATTAACCTTTAAGATTAGCACTTTTGATTTCTCCCATAGACTTAAGGGTGTTTCGCGGCTTTCGAATTTGCCACGAACACCCCAAATTGTTCGCTATTCGGCGAATGGGCAAACAGCCAATGTTCGAGTCGAACTCATGTTCGACCCGAACATAAAGCTCAAAGTTCTGCAGAGGCGCATTGCCGGCGGTATAGCCGCGATGTCCCATTGATTTCAATAGGCAGGAGTGGTGGAGGAGCGGTAAACACACCGCTCCTTCACCGCTCTAAAGATGCGGCTAGCAGGACTTTTGGAGCAGTCCTGCTAGCGCACCGCTCTAGCAGCCACTGTTTCAGGTCGGTTTGCAGGTGCTGTTTTTAGCGCAATAGCGCCTGCAAACCGCCCCAGTGTGAAAGGGGTCTTATTCAGCAAAATTGATATTCTTTGTCTTTATAGGCAGTTCAAACAACACACAAACTCTTCTTAGCAGTAAAAGAAAAAACAGTCCCTTTAAATAATCCTCAGCATCACAGCCACAGCATATAACATAGTGTAGCGACCTCACCCCTCTCACCCCTTCTCATTCACGGCTTGTTTGTCTCGTCTAGGGGTTAGTACTGGGGGAGGGATGAGATACACCACAGCCCATGTCCTCCAATGTGTAGAGGTGAAGGCCAGAACTATCGGGTTTTGTGTGTATGTCCCAGAGTCAAATCCTTTACTGAATGACCCCCCTTTGCTTCCAGTAACTGAAGTTCCACACACTGAAAACGGTCCAACTCGTATTTATTCTTCTCAATAAATAGTCATTCAGCACAAACAGGTTGGAACCCAACGAACAGTTCAGTATTTGTAGGGAGTAGGTCGAGGCACAATCCTTTTAGATAGAGCTAACCACTGTGGTGTCACCAATGGCGAATAGTCACTGCTAGTGATGAGCCGAACACCCCCGGGTTCGGTTCGCACCAGAACCCGCGAACGGACCGAAAGTTCGTACGAACATTAGAACCCTATTAAATACAATGGATGCGAACGTTCGAATTCTAAAGTGCTAATTATAACAACTATTATGCATGTTATTGTCCTAAAAAGGGTTTGGGAACCCGGGTTGTGCACCAGGGGACATGTATCAATGCAAAAAGAAGTTTTAAAAATGGTCGTTTTTCGGGAGCAGTCATTTTAATGATGCATAAAGTGAAAAAAAAAAGTCAAATATTCCTTTAAATATCGTACCTGGGGGGTGTCTAAAGTATGCCTGTGAAGTGCCACGTGTTTCCCGTGTTTAGAACTGTCCCTGCACAAAATGACACTTCTAAAGGAAAAAAAAAGCCATTTAAAACTGCTTGCGGCTTTAATGTAATGTCTGGTCCCGGTAATATGGATGAAAATCTTTAAGAAAAATGGCATAGCTACCCCATGACCCCCCCCCCTACCCCAGCCCATTACCAGCCCCTTTGGGTCTTGTATGGATATTAAGGGGAACCCCGCACATAAAATAAAAAAGGCCCTATGTACTCTGAACAGCCGTATACAGGCGGTGCATACAAGACAGGGACTGTAGGTTTGTTCTTATGTAGAATCTGTTTGTAATTTTGAACAGGTACATTGTTGAAGTGTAGCTCCAGCCCAAAAATCTATTTTTAAACTTTTTGGAAAACATAGGTAAGGGTTATCACCCCTGTAACATTTGTTTTGCTGTCTGTGCCCCTGTTCAGAACATTTCACCTCACTTTCCGTCCCAATGACAACTGTTTTTGAAATGTGGTGTTTTTCTTGAAACAAGGATTGCTGATAAAGCATCAGTACAGAGGAGACACCTTTCTCCCATATTTATTCTTACAGGAGAGAATTTTCCTTCCTAGTGGTAGATTTCCTCTCACTTCCTGTTGTCTTCTTGCGTTTGCAAGTAGGAGTCGTTTGTAAGTTGGATGATTGAAAGTAGGGACCTGCCGTATATACTCTGCAGAAATAGGCCCCTTAGTTGTTGGTGTTGGCACAACACTGTAAGCACTCACAGTTACTCTTGGTTGGTGCTGGAACGCCCTGCTGTCAACTATTATATCAGGAATTTTAATTACATATAATTGTTGAACAGTGGTAGTAAAAATTGGGCCTTTGATGGTGGTGCTGGTGCCACAACACTGTAAGCCCTGACAGTTACTCTTGGTGGGTGCAGCAATGGGCCCTGCTGTGAATTATTAGATCAAGAATTGTAATTGCATGCCCCTGTTGAACAGGGGCTGAAAAATTGGGCCTTTCGTGGTGGTGGTGGTGGTGGTGGTGTTGCCACAACACTGTAAGCCCTCAGAGTTACTCTTGGTGGGTGCAGGAATGGGCCCTGCTGTGAATTATTAGATCAAGAATTGTAATTGCATGCCCCTGTTGAACAGGGGCTGAAAAATTGGGCCTTTCGTGGTGGTGGTGGTGGTGGTGGTGTTGCCACAACACTGTAAGCCCTCAGAGTTACTCTTGGTGGGTGCAGGAATGGGCCCTGCTGTGAATTATTAGATCAAGAATTGTAATTACATGCCCCTTTTGAACAGGGGCTGAAAAATTGGGCCTTTCGTGGTGGTGGTGGTGGTGGCGTTGCCACAACACTGTAAGCCCTCAGAGTTACTCTTGGTGGGTGCAGCAATGGGCCCTGCTGTGAATTATTAGATCAAGAATTGTAATTACATGCCCCTTTTGAACAGGGGCTGAAAAATTGGGCCTTTCGTGGTGGTGGTGGTGGTGGCGTTGCCACAACACTGTAAGCCCTCAGAGTTACTCTTGGTGGGTGCAGCAATGGGCCCTGCTGTGAATTATTAGATCAAGAATTATAATTACATGCCCCTTTTGAACAGGGGCTGAAAAATTGGGCCTTTCGTGGTGGTGGTGGTGGTGGTGGCGTGGCCACAACACTGTAAGCCCTCAGAGTTACTCTTGGTGGGTGCAGCAATGGGCCCTGCTGTGAATTATTAGATCAAGAATTGTAATTACATGCCCCTTTTGAACAGGGGCTGAAAAATTGGGCCTTTCGTGGTGGTGGTGGTGGTGGCGTTGCCACAACACTGTAAGCCCTCAGAGTTACTCTTGGTGGGTGCAGCAATGGGCCCTGCTGTGAATTATTAGATCAAGAATTGTAATTACATGCCCCTTTTGAACAGGGGCTGAAAAATTGGGCCTTTCGTGGTGGTGGTGGTGGTGGTGGCGTTGCCACAACACTGTAATCCCTCAGAGTTACTCTTGGTGGGTGCAGTAATGGGCCCTGCTGTGAATTATTAGATCAAGAATTGTAATTGCATGCCCCTGTTGAACAGGGGCTGAAAAATTGGGCCTTTCGTGGTGGTGGTGGTGGTGGTGGTGTTGCCACAACACTGTAAGCCCTCAGAGTTACTCTTGGTGGGTGCAGCAATGGGCCCTGCTGTGAATTATTAGATCAAGAATTGTAATTACATGCCCCTTTTGAACAGGGGCTGAAAAATTGGGCCTTTCGTGGTGGTGGTGGCGTTGCCACAACACTGTAAGCCCTCAGAGTTACTCTTGGTGGGTGCAGCAATGGGCCCTGCTGTGAATTATTAGATCAAGAATTTTAATTGCATGCCCCTGTTGAACAGGGGCTGAAAAATTGGGCCTTAGGCACTGGTGGCACAACACTACAACCCCTCACAGATACTGTACTTGGAGCACAGCAATGAGCCCTGTTGCAAAGTATTGCTTCAAAAATTGTAATGACACGCCCCTGTTAAACAGGGGCTGAAAAATTGGGCCTTAGGCACTGGTGCCACAACACTCCAACCCCTCACAGATACTGTACTTGGAGCACAGCAATGAGCCCTATGGCAAATTATTGCTAAAAAAATTGTAATTACACGCCCCTGTAAAACAGGGGCTGAAAAATTGGGCCTTAGCCACTGGTGGCGGCACCCATAAACAAAAATGATCTTCCAAGCTATCATCATCAATCGTATCATTGAGGACTCGGAGGAGGAGGATAGCCAGTCAACATAACAGCACAGGCACTCAGCATCAGCATCAGTCTTGAAGGGATGTGACATGTTAAAATCAATTAGTCTGTTATATCAGCATCAGGTGTGTGGTAGCTGGTGGTGATCTAAGACTGGTTCATCTTGATGAAAGTCAGTCGATCAACCGAGTCGGTGGACAGGCGCACCCTGTGATCCGTGACAAATCCTCCAGCAGCACTGAATGTGCGTTCCGAAAGAACGCTGGATGCAGGACAGGCCAGTAGCTCAATTGCATACTGTGCAAGCTCTGGCCAGTGATCCATCCTCAAGACCCAGTAAGCCAGAGGATTTTCGGTGGGGAAGGTGTCCAAGTCTGACCTTGCCCCTAGATATTCCTGCACCATGTTTATCAGACGCTGGCGATGGTTGCTGGAACCGATCATACTTTGGGGCTGCGGACTAAAGAATTGTCTGAACGCATCGGTCAGACGGCCACCTTCCCCACCGCTCCTTCTTTGACTGGCCGAAGCCTCAGCAACTCGTTGTCCAGGACCAGGAGTTTGTAACCTCCCAGTCTCTGGGAACGCGTTGCACAGACCTTTCTGCAAGGCCTCCCGGAGTTGTCTCATCCTCTGCTCCCTCTGCGACGGTAACATAAGGTCCGCAACCTTACCCTTGTACTGTGGATCAAGGAGAGTGGCCAGCCAGTAATGGTCCCTCTCCTTGATCCGAAGAATACGAGGATCCTTCCGCAGACTTTGCAGGATCAAGGAGGCCATGCAGCGTAGGTTTGCTGAGGCATTCGCTCCGGAGTCCTCTGGGTCACTAAGGACGACATGATCCGCAGCCACCTCCTCCCAGCCACGTACAAGTCCACTGGTTTCTTGGGACTGTAAATCATCCCTAAAAGACTGCTGCTGATGATGCTGAGTGCCAGCCTCCACCTCCATGCTGACACAATCCTCCTCCTCCTCCTCCTCCTCCTCCTCTTCCTGTGCGATGGGTGGGACAGAAGGAACACTGTCTGGGTAAAGGGGGCCTTGAGAGGCAAGGAAGTCCTACTCTTCCTGCCTCTGTTCTGCCTCAAGTGCCCTGTCCATTATTCCACGCAGCGTGTGCTCCAACAGGTGGACAAGAGGTACAGTGTCACTGATGCATGCACTGTCACTGCTCACCATCCTCGTGGCCTCCTCAAATGGTGCCAGGACAGTGCATGCATCCCTGATCATGCCCCACTGGCGTGGAGAAAAAAAACCAAGCTCCCCTGACCCTGTCCTGGTGCCGTAGTCGCACAGGTACTCATTGATGGCCCTCTGCTGCGTGTGCAGCCGCTGCAGCATGGCCAACGTTGAGTTCCACCTGGTGGGCATGTCACATATAAGGCGGTTCTTGGGCAGGTTCAACTCCTTTTGCAGTTCAGCCAGGCGAGCACTGGCATTATAAGATCTGCGGAAATGCACACAGACTTTCCTGGCCTGCCTCAGGACATCCTGTAAGCCCGGGTACCTGCCCAAGAACCGCTGCACCACCAGGTTAAGGACGTGAGCCACACAGGGCACATGGGTCAGTTGTCCCTGTCGGAGGGCGGAGAGGAGGTTGGTGCCATTGTCGCAAACCACCATTCCTGGCTTAAGCTGGCGTGGCGTCAACCACCTCTCGGCCTGGCCCTGCAGAGCAGACAGGACCTCTGCCCCAGTGTGGCTTCTGTCCCCCAAACACACCAGCGCAAGCACGGCATGGCATCTTTTTGCCTGCGTACTTGCGTAGCCCCTTGAACGCCTACGGAGCACCGCTGGTTCCGAGGACAAACCACAGGAAGAGGCCATGGAGGAAGAAGAAGAGGAGGGGGTGGAGGAGAGAGGTGTGTCACAACCAGTAGTAGCATTTTGGAGGCGTGGCGGTGGAACAACCTCCAACACTACTGCACCTTGTCCTGCATCCTTCCCAGCTGCCAAAAGAGTGACCCGATGGGCCGTGAAAGAAAGGTAACGTCCCTGTCCATGCCTGCTGGACCATGAGTCAGCGGTAATATGCACCTTACTGCTGACCGCCCTGTCCAGCGAGGCCAAGACATTGCCTTCCACATGCCGGTAGAGAGCCGGAATAGCCTTCCGTGAGAAAAAGTGGCGTTTGGGAACCTGCCACTGAGGAACCGCACATTGCACAAACTCACGGAAGGGGGCCGATTCTACCAACTGAAAAGGCAGCAGTTGAAGCGCTAGCAATTTAGCCAAGCTAGCATTCAACCGCTGGGCATGTGGATGGCTGGGAGTGAACTTCTTTCGACGGTCCAGCAGCTGGGGCAGGGAAATTTGCCTGCTAGAATCGGACGTCGGTGTACTGCTAGCAGAGTGGCCGCAAGTACTTGGCTGTGACACACCTAATTCTACACCTTCATTCCTCTCAGTGCATGTTTCAGAGAGGACTGAAGTTATAGTGGGGTTGGAGATCCCAGCTGATGCGGTGCAAGGAGAGGTCCGCTTTGTTCTTTGGTGTGGGTCTTTGAGGTAGGCTTGCCAACGAGCTGCATGGCAGGTCAACATATGTCTGGTCAGGCATGTGGTACCCAAGCGGCTGATGTTTTGGCCACGCGATATACGCTTGAGACATATGTTGCAAACAGCAGCTGTGCGATCTGATGCACTAGCCTCAAAAAAGGCCCACACCAAAGAACTTTTTGAATGACGGGCAGAGGCAGCGCCCTGCACAGGCGGAGCTCTGCGGTGTGATTCCGTTGGTGTACTGCCCTTACGCTGGCCACCAAAGGGCATCCTGCCTCGTTGGAGATGTGCCTCCTCCTCATCCTCCTCCTCCTCCTCTCTCCTATTAGGCACCCACGTGGAGTCAGTGACCTCATCATCCCCTCCCTCCTCATCACTGGAGCCAATCTGGCAGTATGCTGCAGCTGCTGGAACATGACTGCCAGATTGGTGTCCTTCTTGAGCATCCCCTCTGTCTGCTCTCACGCTACTGCCTTCCTGTAGCTGGGTTTCATCATCAGACCCTTTGAAACGCTGGGCATCCTCCTGGAGCATGTACCCAACACTGTGCTCAAACAGTTCGGGGGACTCCTCAGGAGGAGGACATGGTGGGTCTAGGGAAGGAGTGACTGATGATGAGTCTGACATTGATACCAGGGAAGAGGACGCTTTGGCAGCTGCTTTTCCAGTACCCTGAGCCTGGGTGAGAGAGGATGAGGAGGAGGAGGAGGGCTTGGTCATCCACTCTACCAAGTCTTCGGCATGATGTGGCTCAACATGTCCAGCTGCCGAAAAGAAGGACAAGTGTGTCCCATGGCCATGTGCTGATGACAATGCACCGCGTCCACGACCAGCACTGTTGCCCCCAGACACAGAGCCTGCTTGCCCTCTTTTATTGCCTCCTGACTGTCTGCCTCTCCTTGTTTGCCTTCCAGACATTCTAATAGATGGCCTGCAGGGAGATGGGAAAAAAGCAATAAGGGCTACCTTCAGGTGTCCTTCTCTGTCCCTTTACTTAAGGATTTCTAAATATGGTTGAGGATGATTGCTTTTGCACAGAATAGCACAACGACAATTTCCCTGACTGTCCAAAAAAACAAGGATTTCAAAGATGGTTGATGAGGAATGCTTTAGCACACTATAGCACAAGGAGAATTTCCCTCACTGTCCTTCCCTGTCCCTAGAAACAAGGATTATCACAGTGAAAGAAACTGACACTCTTCCTACCTATAGTTTTCTGTCCCTAGAAAAAATGTTTTTTTAAAGCACACTATAGCACAAGGAGAATTTTCCTCACTGTCCTTCCCTGTCCCTAGAAACAAGGATTATCACAGTGAAAGAAACTGACACTCTCCCTACCTATAGTTTTCTGTCCCTAGAAAAAATGTTTTTTTAAAGCACACTATAGCACAAGGAGAATTTCCCTCACTTTCCTTCTTTGTCCCTAGAAACAAGGATTATCACAGTGAAAGAAACTGACACTCTTCCTACCTATAGTTTTCTGTCCCTAGAAAAAATGTTTTTTTAAAGCACACTATAGCACAAGGAGAATTCCCTCACTGTCCTTCCCTGTCCCTAGAAACAAGGATTCGCACAGTAAAAGACACTGACACTCTCCCTACCTATAGTTTTCTGTCCCTAGAAAAAATGTTTTTTTAAAGCACACTATAGCACAAGGAGAATTTCCTTCACTTTCCTTCTTTGTCCCTAGAAACAAGGATTATCACAGTGAAAGAAACTGACACTCTTCCTACCTATAGTTTTCTGTCCCTAGAAAAAATGTTTTTTTAAAGCACACTATAGCACAAGGAGAATTCCCTCACTGTCCTTCCCTGTCCCTAGAAACAAGGATTCGCACAGTAAAACACACTGACACTCTCCCTACCTATAGTTTTCTGTCCCTAGAAAAAATGTTTTTTTAAAGCACACTATAGCACAAGGAGAATTCCCTCACTGTCCTTCCCTGTCCCTAGAAACAAGGATTCGCACAGTAAAACACACTGACACTCTCCCTACCTATAGTTTTCTGTCCCTAGAAAAAATGTTTTTTTAAAGCACACTATAGCACAAGGAGAATTTCCCTCACTTTCCTTCTTTGTCCCTAGAAACAAGGATTATCACAGTGAAAGAAACTGACACTCTTCCTACCTATAGTTTTCTGTCCCTAGAAAAAATGTTTTTTTAAAGCACACTATAGCACAAGGAGAATTTTCCTCACAGTCCTTCTTTGTCCCTAGAAACAAGGATTATCACAGTGAAAGAAACTGACACTCTTCCTTCCTATAGTTTTCTGTCCCTAGAAAAAATGTTTTTTTAAAGCACACTATAGCACAAGGAGAATTCCCTCACTGTCCTTCCCTGTCCCTAGAAACAAGGATTCGCACAGTAAAACACACTGACACTCTCCCTACCTATAGTTTTCTGTCCCTAGAAAAAATGTTTTTTTAAAGCACACTATAGCACAAGGAGAATTCCCTCACTGTCCTTCCCTGTCCCTAGAAACAAGGATTTGCACAGTAAAAGACACTGACACTCTCCCTACCTATAGTTTTCTGTCCCTAGAAAAAATTGTTTTTTTAAAGCACACTATAGCACAAGGAGAATTTCCCTCACTTTCCTTCTTTGTCCCTAGAAACCAGGATTATCACAGTGAAAGAAACTGACACTCTTCCTACCTATAGTTTTCTGTCCCTAGAAAAAATGTTTTTTTAAAGCACACTATAGCACAAGGAGAATTCCCTCACTGTCCTTCCCTGTCCCTAGAAACAAGGATTCACACAGTAAAACACACTGACACTCTCCCTACCTATAGTTTTCTGTCCCTAGAAAAAATATTTTTTTAAAGCACACTATAGCACAAGGAGAATTCCCTCACTGTCCTTCCCTGTCCCTAGAAACAAGGATTCGCACAGTAAAACACACTGACACTCTCCCTACCTATAGTTTTCTGTCCCTAGAAAAAATGTTTTTTTAAAGCACACTATAGCACAAGGAGAATTTCCCTCACTTTCCTTCTTTGTCCCTAGAAACAAGGATTATCACAGTGAAAGAAACTGACACTCTTCCTACCTATAGTTTTCTGTCCCTAGAAAAAATGTTTTTTTAAAGCACACTATAGCACAAGGAGAATTTTCCTCACTTTCCTTCTTTGTCCCTAGAAACAAGGATTATCACAGTGAAAGAAACTGACACTCTTCCTTCCTATAGTTTTCTGTCCCTAGAAAAAATGTTTTTTTAAAGCACACTATAGCACAAGGAGAATTCCCTCACTGTCCTTCCCTGTCCCTAGAAACAAGGATTCGCACAGTAAAACACACTGACACTCTCCCTACCTATAGTTTTCTGTCCCTAGAAAAAATGTTTTTTTAAAGCACACTATAGCACAAGGAGAATTCCCTCACTGTCCTTCCCTGTCCCTAGAAACAAGGATTCGCACAGTAAAACACACTGACACTCTCCCTACCTATAGTTTTCTGTCCCTAGAAAAAATGTTTTTTTAAAGCACACTATAGCACAAGGAGAATTTCCCTCACTTTCCTTCTTTGTCCCTAGAAACAAGGATTATCACAGTGAAAGAAACTGACACTCTTCCTACCTATAGTTTTCTGTCCCTTGAAAAAATGTTTTTTTAAAGCACACTATAGCACAAGGAGAATTCCCTCACTGTCCTTCCCTGTCCCTAGAAACAAGGATTCGCACAGTAAAACACACTGACACTCTCCCTACCTATAGTTTTCTGTCCCTAGAAAAAATGTTTTTTTAAAGCACACTATAGCACAAGGAGAATTTTCCTCACTTTCCTACTTTGTCCCTAGAAACAAGGATTATCACAGTGAAAGAAACTGACACTCTTCCTTCCTATAGTTTTCTGTCCCTAGAAAAAATGTTTTTTTAAAGCACACTATAGCACAAGGAGAATTCCCTCACTGTCCTTCCCTGTCCCTAGAAACAAGGATTCGCACAGTAAAACACACTGACACTCTCCCTACCTATAGTTTTCTGTCCCTAGAAAAAATGTTTTTTTAAAGCACACTATAGCACAAGGAGAATTCCCTCACTGTCCTTCCCTGTCCCTAGAAACAAGGATTTGCACAGTAAAAGACACTGACACTCTCCCTACCTATAGTTTTCTGTCCCTAGAAAAAATTGTTTTTTTAAAGCACACTATAGCACAAGGAGAATTTCCCTCACTTTCCTTCTTTGTCCCTAGAAACCAGGATTATCACAGTGAAAGAAACTGACACTCTTCCTACCTATAGTTTTCTGTCCCTAGAAAAAATGTTTTTTTAAAGCACACTATAGCACAAGGAGAATTCCCTCACTGTCCTTCCCTGTCCCTAGAAACAAGGATTCGCACAGTAAAACACACTGACACTCTCCCTACCTATAGTTTTCTGTCCCTAGAAAAAATATTTTTTTAAAGCACACTATAGCACAAGGAGAATTCCCTCACTGTCCTTCCCTGTCCCTAGAAACAAGGATTCGCACAGTAAAACACACTGACACTCTCCCTACCTATAGTTTTCTGTCCCTAGAAAAAATGTTTTTTTAAAGCACACTATAGCACAAGGAGAATTTCCCTCACTTTCCTTCTTTGTCCCTAGAAACAAGGATTATCACAGTGAAAAAAACTGACACTCTTCCTACCTATAGTTTTCTGTCCCTAGAAAAAATGTTTTTTTAAAGCACACTATAGCACAAGGAGAATTTTCCTCACTTTCCTTCTTTGTCCCTAGAAACAAGGATTATCACAGTGAAAGAAACTGACACTCTTCCTTCCTATAGTTTTCTGTCCCTAGAAAAAATGTTTTTTTAAAGCACACTATAGCACAAGGAGAATTCCCTCACTGTCCTTCCCTGTCCCTAGAAACAAGGATTCGCACAGTAAAACACACTGACACTCTCCCTACCTATAGTTTTCTGTCCCTAGAAAAAATGTTTTTTTAAAGCACACTATAGCACAAGGAGAATTCCCTCACTGTCCTTCCCTGTCCCTAGAAACAAGGATTTGCACAGTAAAAGACACTGACACTCTCCCTACCTATAGTTTTCTGTCCCTAGAAAAAATTGTTTTTTTAAAGCACACTATAGCACAAGGAGAATTTCCCTCACTTTCCTTCTTTGTCCCTAGAAACCAGGATTATCACAGTGAAAGAAACTGACACTCTTCCTACCTATAGTTTTCTGTCCCTAGAAAAAATGTTTTTTTAAAGCACACTATAGCACAAGGAGAATTCCCTCACTGTCCTTCCCTGTCCCTAGAAACAAGGATTCGCACAGTAAAACACACTGACACTCTCCCTACCTATAGTTTTCTGTCCCTAGAAAAAATATTTTTTTAAAGCACACTATAGCACAAGGAGAATTCCCTCACTGTCCTTCCCTGTCCCTAGAAACAAGGATTCGCACAGTAAAACACACTGACACTCTCCCTACCTATAGTTTTCTGTCCCTAGAAAAAATGTTTTTTTAAAGCACACTATAGCACAAGGAGAATTTCCCTCACTTTCCTTCTTTGTCCCTAGAAACAAGGATTATCACAGTGAAAGAAACTGACACTCTTCCTACCTATAGTTTTCTGTCCCTAGAAAAAATGTTTTTTTAAAGCACACTATAGCACAAGGAGAATTTTCCTCACTTTCCTTCTTTGTCCCTAGAAACAAGGATTATCACAGTGAAAGAAACTGACACTCTTCCTTCCTATAGTTTTCTGTCCCTAGAAAAAATGTTTTTTTAAAGCACACTATAGCACAAGGAGAATTCCCTCACTGTCCTTCCCTGTCCCTAGAAACAAGGATTCGCACAGTAAAACACACTGACACTCTCCCTACCTATAGTTTTCTGTCCCTAGAAAAAATGTTTTTTTAAAGCACACTATAGCACAAGGAGAATTCCCTCACTGTCCTTCCCTGTCCCTAGAAACAAGGATTCGCACAGTAAAACACACTGACACTCTCCCTACCTATAGTTTTCTGTCCCTAGAAAAAATGTTTTTTTAAAGCACACTATAGCACAAGGAGAATTTCCCTCACTTTCCTTCTTTGTCCCTAGAAACAAGGATTATCACAGTGAAAGAAACTGACACTCTTCCTACCTATAGTTTTCTGTCCCTTGAAAAAATGTTTTTTTAAAGCACACTATAGCACAAGGAGAATTCCCTCACTGTCCTTCCCTGTCCCTAGAAACAAGGATTCGCACAGTAAAACACACTGACACTCTCCCTACCTATAGTTTTCTGTCCCTAGAAAAAATGTTTTTTTAAAGCACACTATAGCACAAGGAGAATTTCCCTCACTTTCCTTCCCTGTCCCTAGAAACAAGGATTATCACAGTGAAAGAAACTGACACTCTTCCTACCTATAGTTTTCTGTCCCTAGAAAAAATGTTTTTTTAAAGCACACTATAGCACAAGGAGAATTTCCCTCACTTTCCTTCTTTGTCCCTAGAAACAAGGATTATCACAGTGAAAGAAACTGACACTCTTCCTTCCTATAGTTTTCTGTCCCTAGAAAAAATGTTTTTTTAAAGCACACTATAGCACAAGGAGAATTCCCTCACTGTCCTTCCCTGTCCCTAGAAACAAGGATTCGCACAGTAAAAGACACTGACACTCTCCCTACCTATAGTTTTCTGTCCCTAGAAAAAATGTTTTTTTAAAGCACACTATAGCACAAGGAGAATTTCCCTCACTTTCCTTCTTTGTCCCTAGAAACAAGGATTATCACAGTGAAAGAAACTGACACTCTTCCTACCTATAGTTTTCTGTCCCTAGAAAAAATGTTTTTTTAAAGCACACTATAGCACAAGGAGAATTCCCTCACTGTCCTTCCCTGTCCCTAGAAACAAGGATTCGCACAGTAAAACACACTGACACTCTCCCTACCTATAGTTTTCTGTCCCTAGAAAAAATGTTTTTTTAAAGCACACTATAGCACAAGGAGAATTCCCTCACTGTCCTTCCCTGTCCCTAGAAACAAGGATTCGCACAGTAAAACACACTGACACTCTCCCTACCTATAGTTTTCTGTCCCTAGAAAAAATGTTTTTTTTAAAGCACACTATAGCACAAGGAGAATTTCCCTCACTTTCCTTCTTTGTCCCTAGAAACAAGGATTATCACAGTGAAAGAAACTGACACTCTTCCTACCTATAGTTTTCTGTCCCTAGAAAAAATGTTTTTTTAAAGCACACTATAGCACAAGGAGAATTCCCTCACTGTCCTTCCCTGTCCCTAGAAACAAGGATTCGCACAGTAAAACACACTGACACTCTCCCTACCTATAGTTTTCTGTCCCTAGAAAAAATGTTTTTTTAAAGCACACTATAGCACAAGGAGAATTCCCTCACTGTCCTTCCCTGTCCCTAGAAACAAGGATTCGCACAGTAAAAGACACTGACACTCTCCCTACCTATAGTTTTCTGTCCCTAGAAAAAATGTTTTTTTAAAGCACACTATAGCACAAGGAGAATTTCCCTCACTTTCCTTCTTTGTCCCTAGAAACAAGGATTATCACAGTGAAAGAAACTGACACTCTTCCTACCTATAGTTTTCTGTCCCTAGAAAAAATGTTTTTTTAAAGCACACTATAGCACAAGGAGAATTCCCTCACTGTCCTTCCCTGTCCCTAGAAACAAGGATTCGCACAGTAAAACACACTGACACTCTCCCTACCTATAGTTTTCTGTCCCTAGAAAAAATGTTTTTTTAAAGCACACTATAGCACAAGGAGAATTCCCTCACTGTCCTTCCCTGTCCCTAGAAACAAGGATTCGCACAGTAAAACACTCTGACACTCTCCCTACCTATAGTTTTCTGTCCCTAGAAAAAATGTTTTTTTAAAGCACACTATAGCACAAGGAGAATTTTCCTCACTTTCCTTCTTTGTCCCTAGAAACAAGGATTATCACAGTGAAAGAAACTGACACTCTTCCTACCTATAGTTTTCTGTCCCTAGAAAAAATGTTTTTTTAAAGCACACTATAGCACAAGGAGAATTCCCTCACTGTCCTTCCCTGTCCCTAGAAACAAGGATTCGCACAGTAAAGCACACTGACACTCTCCCTACCTATAGTTTTCTGTCCCTAGAAAAAATGTTTTTTTAAAGCACACTATAGCACAAGGAGAATTCCCTCACTGTCCTTCCCTGTCCCTAGAAACAAGGATTCGCACAGTAAAACACACTGACACTCTCCCTACCTATAGTTTTCTGTCCCTAGAAAAAATGTTTTTTTAAAGCACACTATAGCACAAGGAGAATTCCCTCACTGTCCTTCCCTGTCCCTAGAAACAAGGATTCGCACAGTAAAACACACTGACACTCTCCCTAACTATAGTTTTCTGTCCCTAGAAAAAATGTTTTTTTAAAGCACACTATAGCACAAGGAGAATTCCCTCACTGTCCTTCCCTGTCCCTAGAAACAAGGATTCGCACAGTAAAAGACACTGACACTCTCCCTACCTATAGTTTTCTGTCCCCAGAAAAAATGTTTTTTTAAAGCACACTATAGCACAAGGAGAATTTCCCTCACTTTCCTTCTTTGTTCCTAGAAACAAGGATTATCACAGTGAAAGAAACTGACACTCTTCCTACCTATAGTTTTCTGTCCCTAGAAAAAATGTTTTTTTAAAGCACACTATAGCACAAGGAGAATTCCCTCACTGTCCTTCCCTGTCCCTAGAAACAAGGATTCGCACAGTAAAACACACTGACACTCTCCCTACCTATAGTTTTCTGTCCCTAGAAAAAATGTTTTTTTAAAGCACACTATAGCACAAGGAGAATTCCCTCACTGTCCTTCCCTGTCCCTAGAAACAAGGATTCGCACAGTAAAACACACTGACACTCTCCCTACCTATAGTTTTCTGTCCCTAGAAAAAATGTTTTTTTAAAGCACACTATAGCACAAGGAGAATTTCCCTCACTTTCCTTCTTTGTCCCTAGAAACAAGGATTATCACAGTGAAAGAAACTGACACTCTTCCTACCTATAGTTTTCTGTCCCTAGAAAAAATGTTTTTTTAAAGCACACTATAGCACAAGGAGAATTCCCTCACTGTCCTTCCCTGTTCCTAGAAACAAGGATTCGCACAGTAAAACACACTGACACTCTCCCTACCTATAGTTTTCTGTCCCTAGAAAAAATGTTTTTTTAAAGCACACTATAGCACAAGGAGAATTCCCTCACTGTCCTTCCCTGTCCCTAGAAACAAGGATTCGCACAGTAAAACACACTGACACTCTCCCTACCTATAGTTTTCTGTCCCTAGAAAAAATGTTTTTTTAAAGCACACTATAGCACAAGGAGAATTCCCTCACTGTCCTTCCCTGTCCCTAGAAACAAGGATTCGCACAGTAAAACACACTGACACTCTCCCTACCTATAGTTTTCTGTCCCTAGAAAAATGTTTTTTTAAAGCACACTATAGCACAAGGAGAATTCCCTCACTGTCCTTCCCTGTCCCTAGAAACAAGGATTCGCACAGTAAAACACACTGACACTCTCCCTACCTATAGTTTTCTGTCCCTAGAAAAAATGTTTTTTTAAAGCACACTATAGCACAAGGAGAATTTCCCTCACTTTCCTTCCCTGTCCCTAGAAACAAGGATTATCACAGTGAAAGAAACTGACACTCTTCTTACCTATAGTTTTCTGTCCCTAGAAAAAATGTTTTTTTAAAGCACACTATAGCACAAGGAGAATTTCCCTCACTTTCCTTCTTTGTCCCTAGAAACAAGGATTATCACAGTGAAAGAAACTGACACTCTTCCTTCCTATAGTTTTCTGTCCCTAGAAAAAATGTTTTTTTAAAGCACACTATAGCACAAGGAGAATTCCCTCACTGTCCTTCCCTGTCCCTAGAAACAAGGATTCGCACAGTAAAACACACTGACACTCTCCCTACCTATAGTTTTCTGTCCCTAGAAAAAATGTTTTTTTTAAAGCACACTATAGCACAAGGAGAATTTCCCTCACTTTCCTTCTTTGTCCCTAGAAACAAGGATTATCACAGTGAAAGAAACTGACACTCTTCCTACCTATAGTTTTCTGTCCCTAGAAAAAATGTTTTTTTAAAGCACACTATAGCACAAGGAGAATTCCCTCACTGTCCTTCCCTGTCCCTAGAAACAAGGATTCGCACAGTAAAAGACACTGACACTCTCCCTACCTATAGTTTTCTGTCCCCAGAAAAAATGTTTTTTTAAAGCACACTATAGCACAAGGAGAATTTCCCTCACTTTCCTTCTTTGTCCCTAGAAACAAGGATTATCACAGTGAAAGAAACTGACACTCTTCCTACCTATAGTTTTCTGTCCCTAGAAAAAATGTTTTTTTAAAGCACACTATAGCACAAGGAGAATTCCCTCACTGTCCTTCCCTGTCCCTAGAAACAAGGATTCGCACAGTAAAACACACTGACACTCTCCCTACCTATAGTTTTCTGTCCCTAGAAAAAATGTTTTTTTAAAGCACACTATAGCACAAGGAGAATTCCCTCACTGTCCTTCCCTGTCCCTAGAAACAAGGATTCGCACAGTAAAACACACTGACACTCTCCCTACCTATAGTTTTCTGTCCCTAGAAAAAATGTTTTTTTAAAGCACACTATAGCACAAGGAAAATTCCCTCACTGTCCTTCCCTGTCCCTAGAAACAAGGATTCGCACAGTAAAACACACTGACACTCTCCCTACCTATAGTTTTCTGTCCCTAGAAAAAATGTTTTTTTAAAGCACACTATAGCACAAGGAGAATTTCCCTCACTTTCCTTCCCTGTCCCTAGAAACAAGGATTATCACAGTGAAAGAAACTGACACTCTTCCTACCTATAGTTTTCTGTCCCTAGAAAAAATGTTTTTTTAAAGCACACTATAGCACAAGGAGAATTTCCCTCACTTTCCTTCTTTGTCCCTAGAAACAAGGATTATCACAGTGAAAGAAACTGACACTCTTCCTTCCTATAGTTTTCTGTCCCTAGAAAAAATGTTTTTTTAAAGCACACTATAGCACAAGGAGAATTCCCTCACTGTCCTTCCCTGTCCCTAGAAACAAGGATTCGCACAGTAAAACACACTGACACTCCCCCTACCTATAGTTTTCTGTCCCTAGAAAAAATGTTTTTTTAAAGCACACTATAGCACAAGGAGAATTCCCTCACTGTCCTTCCCTGTCCCTAGAAACAAGGATTCGCACAGTAAAACACACTGACACTCTCCCTACCTATAGTTTTCTGTCCCTAGAAAAAATGTTTTTTTTAAAGCACACTATAGCACAAGGAGAATTTCCCTCACTTTCCTTCTTTGTCCCTAGAAACAAGGATTATCACAGTGAAAGAAACTGACACTCTTCCTACCTATAGTTTTCTGTCCCTAGAAAAAATGTTTTTTTAAAGCACACTATAGCACAAGGAGAATTCCCTCACTGTCCTTCCCTGTCCCTAGAAACAAGGATTCGCACAGTAAAACACACTGACACTCTCCCTACCTATAGTTTTCTGTCCCTAGAAAAAATGTTTTTTTAAAGCACACTATAGCACAAGGAGAATTCCCTCACTGTCCTTCCCTGTCCCTAGAAACAAGGATTCGCACAGTAAAACACACTGACACTCTCCCTACCTATAGTTTTCTGTCCCTAGAAAAAATGTTTTTTTAAAGCACACTATAGCACAAGGAGAATTTCCCTCACTTTCCTTCTTTGTCCCTAGAAACAAGGATTATCACAGTGAAAGAAACTGACACTCTTCCTACCTATAGTTTTCTGTCCCTAGAAAAAATGTTTTTTTAAAGCACACTATAGCACAAGGAGAATTCCCTCACTGTCCTTCCCTGTCCCTAGAAACAAGGATTCGCACAGTAAAACACACTGACACTCTCCCTACCTATAGTTTTCTGTCCCTAGAAAAAATGTTTTTTTAAAGCACACTATAGCACAAGGAGAATTCCCTCACTGTCCTTCCCTGTCCCTAGAAACAAGGATTCGCACAGTAAAACACTCTGACACTCTCCCTACCTATAGTTTTCTGTCCCTAGAAAAAATGTTTTTTTAAAGCACACTATAGCACAAGGAGAATTTCCCTCACTTTCCTTCTTTGTCCCTAGAAACAAGGATTATCACAGTGAAAGAAACTGACACTCTTCCTACCTATAGTTTTCTGTCCCTAGAAAAAATGTTTTTTTAAAGCACACTATAGCACAAGGAGAATTCCCTCACTGTCCTTCCCTGTCCCTAGAAACAAGGATTCGCACAGTAAAACACACTGACACTCTCCCTACCTATAGTTTTCTGTCCCTAGAAAAAATGTTTTTTTAAAGCACACTATAGCACAAGGAGAATTCCCTCACTGTCCTTCCCTGTCCCTAGAAACAAGGATTCGCACAGTAAAACACACTGACACTCTCCCTACCTATAGTTTTCTGTCCCTAGAAAAAATGTTTTTTTAAAGCACACTATAGCACAAGGAGAATTCCCTCACTGTCCTTCCCTGTCCCTAGAAACAAGGATTCGCACAGTAAAACACACTGACACTCTCCCTACCTATAGTTTTCTGTCCCTAGAAATTTTTTTTTTTAAAGCACACTATAGCACAAGGAGAATTCCCTCACTGTCCTTCCCTGTCCCTAGAAACAAGGATTCGCACAGTAAAACACACTGACACTCTCCCTACCTATAGTTTTCTGTCCCTAGAAAAAATGTTTTTTTTAAAGCACACTATAGCACAAGGAGAATTTCCCTCACTTTCCTTCTTTGTCCCTAGAAACAAGGATTATCACAGTGAAAGAAACTGACACTCTTCCTACCTATAGTTTTCTGTCCCTAGAAAAAATGTTTTTTTAAAGCACACTATAGCACAAGGAGAATTCCCTCACTGTCCTTCCCTGTCCCTAGAAACAAGGATTCGCACAGTAAAACACACTGACACTCTCCCTACCTATAGTTTTCTGTCCCTAGAAAAAATGTTTTTTTAAAGCACACTATAGCACAAGGAGAATTCCCTCACTGTCCTTCCCTGTCCCTAGAAACAAGGATTCGCACAGTAAAACAAACTGACACTCTCCCTACCTATAGTTTTCTGTCCCCAGAAAAAATGTTTTTTTAAAGCACACTATAGCACAAGGAGAATTTCCCTCACTTTCCTTCTTTGTCCCTAGAAACAAGGATTATCACAGTGAAAGAAACTGACACTCTTCCTACCTATAGTTTTCTGTCCCTAGAAAAAATGTTTTTTTAAAGCACACTATAGCACAAGGAGAATTCCCTCACTGTCCTTCCCTGTCCCTAGAAACAAGGATTCGCACAGTAAAACACACTGACACTCTCCCTACCTATAGTTTTCTGTCCCTAGAAAAAATGTTTTTTTAAAGCACACTATAGCACAAGGAGAATTCCCTCACTGTCCTTCCCTGTCCCTAGAAACAAGGATTCGCACAGTAAAACACACTGACACTCTCCCTACCTATAGTTTTCTGTCCCTAGAAAAAATGTTTTTTTAAAGCACACTATAGCACAAGGAGAATTTCCCTCACTTTCCTTCTTTGTCCCTAGAAACAAGGATTATCACAGTGAAAGAAACTGACACTCTTCCTACCTATAGTTTTCTGTCCCTAGAAAAAATGTTTTTTTAAAGCACACTATAGCACAAGGAGAATTCCCTCACTGTCCTTCCCTGTTCCTAGAAACAAGGATTCGCACAGTAAAACACACTGACACTCTCCCTACCTATAGTTTTCTGTCCCTAGAAAAAATGTTTTTTTAAAGCACACTATAGCACAAGGAGAATTCCCTCACTGTCCTTCCCTGTCCCTAGAAACAAGGATTCGCACAGTAAAACACACTGACACTCTCCCTACCTATAGTTTTCTGTCCCTAGAAAAAATGTTTGTTTAAAGCACACTATAGCACAAGGAGAATTCCCTCACTGTCCTTCCCTGTCCCTAGAAACAAGGATTCGCACAGTAAAACACACTGACACTCTCCCTACCTATAGTTTTCTGTCCCTAGAAAAAATGTTTTTTTAAAGCACACTATAGCACAAGGAGAATTCCCTCACTGTCCTTCCCTGTCCCTAGAAACAAGGATTCGCACAGTAAAACACACTGACACTCTCCCTACCTATAGTTTTCTGTCCCTAGAAAAAATGTTTTTTTAAAGCACACTATAGCACAAGGAGAATTTCCCTCACTTTCCTTCCCTGTCCCTAGAAACAAGGATTATCACAGTGAAAGAAACTGACACTCTTCCTACCTATAGTTTTCTGTCCCTAGAAAAAATGTTTTTTTAAAGCACACTATAGCACAAGGAGAATTTCCCTCACTTTCCTTCTTTGTCCCTAGAAACAAGGATTATCACAGTGAAAGAAACTGACACTCTTCCTTCCTATAGTTTTCTGTCCCTAGAAAAAATGTTTTTTTAAAGCACACTATAGCACAAGGAGAATTCCCTCACTGTCCTTCCCTGTCCCTAGAAACAAGGATTCACACAGTAAAAGACACTGACACTCTCCCTACCTATAGTTTTCTGTCCCTAGAAAAAATGTTTTTTTAAAGCACACTATAGCACAAGGAGAATTTCCCTCACTTTCCTTCTTTGTCCCTAGAAACAAGGATTATCACAGTGAAAGAAACTGACACTCTTCCTACCTATAGTTTTCTGTCCCTAGAAAAAATGTTTTTTAAAGCACACTATAGCACAAGGAGAATTCCCTCACTGTCCTTCCCTGTCCCTAGAAACAAGGATTCGCACAGTAAAACACACTGACACTCTCCCTACCTATAGTTTTCTGTCCCTAGAAAAAATGTTTTTTTAAAGCACACTATAGCACAAGGAGAATTCCCTCACTGTCCTTCCCTGTCCCTAGAAACAAGGATTCGCACAGTAAAACACACTGACACTCTCCCTACCTATAGTTTTCTGTCCCTAGAAAAAATGTTTTTTTAAAGCACACTATAGCACAAGGAGAATTCCCTCACTGTCCTTCCCTGTCCCTAGAAACAAGGATTTGCAAAGTAAAACACACTGACACTCTCCCTACCTATCCTTCTCTTTCCCTAAACTAAAGGAATCCAGGTTAAGCAAGAAAAAAATAAATGTCACTGTCCCTGCCTATGCTTCTCTTTTCCTGCTCCGGAACACACTACACTAGGCCGCCGTGCTGGCGGCCTTTTATAGTGTGGGGCATGTACTAAACACCCTCAGCAATAATTGGCCACAGTCATCCTGCCTGTGGCCAATCATTGCTCTCCTCGCTGCCGGCGCTGTGATTGGCCAAGCATGCGGGGTCACAGTGCATGCTTGGCCAATCACAGCGCCTGGATGACACTGCGATGGCGTAGTGCATTGTGGGCCGTTCGCGTCACTCGAATTTGGCGCGAACGGCCCAAATCGGTCGATCTTCGTCGAACGATCGAACAGCCAATGTTCGAGTCGAACGTATGTTCGACTCGAACACGAAGCTCATCCCTAGTCACTGCCACGGACTATATTGAACAGAACATGGATTACTTTCGCTAATGTAGCCCCTATCAGGGGGAAGACATCTGTCCAAGACAGTTACCGGAGGCCTCTCCGTCACCAGCAATGCTGCGCTGGAGAAGTTCCGCTCACCAGCCTCCTCGTCTCAGACACGGGCACCCAAGGAGTTAGGGCCCCCTCGGATTCCTCCACCCTTGCGGAACTCAGTCGAAGGTACTGAGCTCCAGGCTTCCGCCATAGTACCTCACCCCAGGCTAAAGGTGCCTGAGATGGACTCCATCTCCCGCTCCGGCCAGGTCAGGGGCACCTGGGCCCGGAACTCCGGAACACCAGCACCCAGGCTGAGGGTGCCTGGGTGCGGCCGCATCCTCAGACTCTGAACTCTGAACCCCAAGGTCAGGGCATCCGCCCCTTCTATCTCCTCTCCCTTTGCGTCACAGCAGGTTCCCCGCCCCGCTGTACCAGCGCCAGGAAAGGAAAAAAAAGGGATGCAGTCTTGCGGTGAGTGTTCAGCTCCGGCCCAGGGCAACAGCGCCACCTACAGGCCGCAGTGAACCTCACACCACCAGAGTCCTCCAAGAACCACAAAAGGGTCTCAGATTCCCTAACAATCAGTGCATCTGGGTTACACTACCACCCAGATGCCTCCCCTAAATTCAAATACCCGATACACTCTCCCCCTGGTGATTTGACACTGGTCCCCAGTGTCTGGTGCAAACCCATGTCTCCCAAGGAGTGGTAACATAAGTTTGACCCAGAGACAAACATTCGTATAGAACCAAACTCAACAATTTAACCAGGAATTGTGCCAGGACCTAAATGGGAAAGGGAAACAAAAATATAAAACAATGAACTTGGCATAAAAATACTTTAAATGATTTCACACATTTACATCTCTCCCCTAGCTATCTAAGGACCACCCCATTCTCAGCAGCCTTGATAGATGAAATCTCCTGCAGAGGGGAAAAAACAAAGAAACACACATCCTAGCATAATGTATGTGTTTTCTTGGAAGGAATGGGTCTATCCGTAAAGAAACCTATTCGCTCCAATAAGTATAGTGCAGAGTGTGAAGCAAACAATCGTTGCGCAACACCGCCACCTGGTGGCAATGCCGCGTTAAAGGCACTTGTCAGATCCAGATGAACTTCTGATTTTCTGCGCTGTGACCCTATACTGGCTCCGAGGCCTCCACCCGTGGTGTACCATCCCCAATGGACATAGGTGGGTCCCTTAAGACACGGGACGAGGGTAACGGCAACTTGTCCCATCCCTTCTTGTGGAAGATTTCATCTATCTCCCCATCATCACCGGCATCAGATAGCGACTCTAGGTCAGAGGTGTCATAACACTCTGCAGGCAAGTAATTCTCGGTAGATACAGAATCACTCCCCTTTACGATCCCCACCGACTGTGGGCTGCCGACACCTCCAACCACACACACAGTCCCAACCCCTGGCTCACCTGGACCTTCAGAAGAACAGGGATGTCCAGGGATCTTCCCTCTGGATCCATCCAGGCCAGGCAATTGATGGGGCGAAGCTCTTCCATGACCACAGGATGCCATCACCAGGCCAACTTTCCTCTTCGGCGGTGGGAGCAAGGAGCTTGTGGTGACCGAGGCAGCATCCTCGGATTTCTCTCTCTTTGTCTCTGCTTGGGCTGTCACTTCGCCCTGGTCAGTGCGCGCAGGAAACGCATAGACATCGATCTCTCCCTCCGGAGTGGCAGTACCTGTGAGGTAGTTGAGGTGGAAGGCGCGAGGCCTTTCTGTGGATGACTCCACCTCAAAGAGGAATTCTTTGCAGACCTCACATCGCCGGAACGGCTTCAAATGAACCACCAGTCCCGAACAGCCGGGACAGGTCACACTGAGGGCCTCTATGTCTCTGCAGGTATACAGAGCCAAACGTCCTCGGGGCCTTAGTCTTATTCCTGTGTCCATGATCGGGGCAGCAAATAAAGTCATCTCCGTGATGGAAGAAGCAGAAATCCACGGGGTATTTGAAGTCATCCTGACTGTTTGCTGCTCCAATGCACACTGACCCCTTCGCGCCGGAATCTCCACGTGTGTCCTTCCACATGGCCAGACTCCTCCCATACTCTGCATTTGTTCGCTGGCTTTTTCTTCTCTCCGCCCACGAACTGTGCAGCTATGGTGTGCCTCGTGGCACGTTGGCCAACATGGCCGACCTACTCGGAACTCCTCCGGACAGCAAAGTTCAAATTCAGACACAACAAACATCCCGGACGAGCCCCCACGTTTAGTGACCTCACCCCTCTCACCCCTTCTCATTCACGGCTTGTTTGTCTCGTCTAGGGGTTAGTACTGGGGGGAGGGATGAGATACACCACGGCCCATGTCCTCCAATGTGTAGAGGTGAAGGCCAGAACTATCGGGTTTTGTGTGTATGTCCCAGAGTCAAATCCTTTACTGAATGACCCCCCTTTGCTTCCAGTAACTGAAGTTCCACACACTGAAAACGGTCCAACTCGTATTTATTCTTCTCAATAAATAGTCATTCAGCACAGACAGGTTGGGACCCAACAAACAGTTCAGTATTTGTAGGGAGTAGGTCGAGGCACAATCCTTTTAGATAGAGCTAACCACTGTGGTGTCACCAATGGCGAATAGTCACTGCCACTGACTATATTGAACAGAACATGGATTACCTTCACTAACGTAGCCCCTATCAGGGGGAAGACATCCGTCCAAGACAAGAGCTACAAAAATCAATAGACAAAATGGTGAACACAGAAAAACATATAAATTGTAGCGCTAAACATATAAAATCACACCAAGTGATATGAACACCGTGCTGAACAATGTGATTGCAATAATCAGTGAACAAATGTTTGTATGAAAAAACATAAAAAAGTCTCTGAAGTGGTAAAAAAAATGAATGAAAAATAATTCAATATAAATCAAAGTGTTGGTGCTCCCACAATCTTGAAAGAAATAGGTGAAGTGAAGATGGCCACCACCAATCTAGGATATAAGATTAGGAAATATAGGAAACACGCAGTACCCAGCATCAGCATACCCTCCTGCAGTGGTTTGGTGTGTGAGACTTTTGTGGGAACTACAGCAGAGTATCCAGCTTCTACAGTGGTTTATGCCATGCCTAGCTGACCCTTTGAACGTATGTTCTCTAGCAGGGATGAGCCGAACACCCCCCCGTTCGGTTCGCACCAGAACCTGCGAACAGACAGAATGTTCGCGTGAACTTTAGAACCCTATTAAATACAATGGACTCGAACGTTCGAAATATAAAGTGCTAATTATAAAGGCTTATATGCAAGTTATTGTCCTAAAAAGTGTTTGGGGACCCGGGTTCTGCCCCAGGGGACATGTATCAATGCAAAAAAAAGTTTTAAAAATTTACGTTTTTACGGGAGCAGTGATTTTAATGTAGCGGTACCCTCACTCTCCCTCTTTCCTACGCTGTATGGCTTGCGTCTAGGGGTACCTGGGAGAGGAGAGTGCAGGGACTCTATGCCAAGCTCTTCCCTCGTGTGTATAAGACGGTTGAGCAAAGTTAGTTGAATTACCTCCCGGTCTGTCCACTGCAAACGAAGCCTCAGTTGTCCCATGGAGATGTGTCTGCCAATAATAGAGCCCCACACCAATCGAAAGTCCAACACTCCTTTATTTCTCATACAGTACGGTGAACACACTTAGTTGAACTTTCGATAACAGACGAACATGGGGTGTGGGAACGAGTAGGCCCAGGCACAACTAAGCTCTCCTATTCCTTTTTAGCGAATAGGCCTGGCGCACGGTCTCTGCCACCAACCGTGAGGGTGGTCTCTGCCACAGACCAGATGAACTTTTAAGGCCCCTGCCACGGGCCTAATAGCAGGCCCCTGCCACTGACCTGAGTGAAATAGTTGGACCACTGCCACTGGTCATTGAACGTGGACTGAACTTCCTCTTTGAACTTGGCCCCTGTTCGGGAAAGATATCCCTCCGGGCGGTCTCCAGAGGTACACCCGGCACTGGCAATCTGCTGCACCAGGTCTTCGGGTGAGTCCCTCCTCCGGTCCCTTACACCTCTGGATTTGGGTGCCCCACTCCTGGGGCCCCCTAGGATGAACTCTCCCTCACGGGACCCAGCGGAATGTACTGGGCCCCAGGCCTCCGGCCAAGTACCTCACCCCAGACTGAAGGTGTCTGGGATGGAACACGAACTACAAATGCCCAGGCCTAGCCCGCCTGGACACCGACCGCAACAACAGCCCTCAGGCTGAAGGTGCCCGGGACTTACACCTCGTGGCGAAGATGTCCAACCCTTTATACCCTCTCCCAGGGTGCACGGCGGGTTCCCCGCCCCGCCATACAACCGCCGCGAGAGGTCACAAAGGGTACGGCACTGCAGTGATGGTTCAACCCCGGCCCAAAGTGACAACACCACCTGCTGGGCCGCAGGGAACTATGCATCACTGGTGTCCTCACCAGTTTAAAAAGTACATACCCGCTACATTAATAATGCTTAAAATGAAAAAATAAAAGTGAAATTTTCCTTTAAATTTCGTACCTGGGGGGTGTGTATAGTATGCATGTAAAGTAGCGCATGTTTCCCGTGCTTAGAACTGTCCCTGCACAAAATGTCATTTCTGAAGGAAAGAAAGTCATTTAAAACTCACTCGCGGCTATTAATGAATTGCCGGCTTCCGGCAATACATAGAAAAGTCATTGAAAAAAAAAAAAGCGTGGGGGTCCCCCCAAATTCAATTACCAGGCCCTTCAGGTCTGGTATAGATATTAAGGGGAACCCCGCCGCAAATAAAAAAAAAATGCGTGCGGTTCCCCCCAAATATCCATACCCGGTCCTTCAGATCTGGCATGGATTTTAAGGGGAACTCCACCCCAAATTAAAAAAAAAATGGCGTGGAGTCCCCCCAAAAATCCATACCAGACCCTTATCTGAGCACGCAACCTGGCAGGCCGCAGGAAAAGAGGGGGGGACGAGAGAGCGCCCCCCCTCCTGAACCGTACCAGGCCACATGCCCTCAACATGGGGAGGATGTCCCCATGTTGATGGGAACAAGGGCCTCATCCCCACAACCCTTGGTGGTTGTGGGGGTCTTCGGGCAGGGGGCTTATCGGAATCTGGAAGACCCCCAAAGGGGACCCCCAGATCCCGCCCCCCCCCCCCATGTGAATTGGTAAGGGGTAGATTGTACCCCTACCATTTCACGAAGCAAGTGTAAAAAACTAAAAATAAAAACACACAAACACCTTGGAAAAGTCCTTTATTAAAAAAAAAAAACTAAAAAAAAAAAAAAAAACTATTTCAGCGATGAAATCCAGTGTCCCGCGGCGATCCGATGTCCAGCGCTGTCCGTCATTGGCTGAGCCTGAGCGGACCTAAAGGGGAACTTCCTCCGCAGTCTATCAAATGTATAAACCCGCCCCTTCTAAAGTTCCCCATCAGGTCCGCTCAGCCAATGACTAGGTGTAAGGCTAAGCGGACCAGATGCGGAACATGAGAAGGGGCGGGTCTATTCATGAATTACACAGTGAAGGAAGTTCCCCATCTGGTCCGCCCCCTCGGTATGTCAGACCCCGCCTACGTCATTGGCCTGAGCCTCATCCTCCCCATGTTGAGGGCATGTGGCCTGGTACGGTTCAGGAGGGGGGGGGCGCTCTCTCATCCCCCCCTCTTTTCCTGCGGCCTGCCAGGTTGTGTGCTCGGATAAGGGTCTGGTATGGATTTTTGGGGGGACTCCACGCCATTTGTTTTTTTTTAATTTGGGGTGGAGTTCCCCTTAAAATCCATACCATATCTGAAGGGCCTGGTATGGATATTTAGGGGGAACCGCACGCATTTTTTTTTAAATTTGCGGCGGGGTTCCCCTTAATATCTATACCAGACCTGAAGGGCCTGGTAATTGAATTTGGGGGGACCCCCACGCTTTTTTTTTTTATCAATGACTTTTCTATGTATTGCCTGGAGCCGACAATTCAATAATAGCCGCAAGTGAGTTTTAAATGTCTTTTTTTCCTTCAGAAATGACACTTTGTGCAGGGACAGTTCTAAGCACGGGAAACATGCGCCACTTTACATGCATATCATACACACCCCCCATGTACGAAATTTAAAGGAATATTTCACTTTTATTGTTTCACTTTAAGCATTATTAAAATCACTGCTCCCAAAAAAACTGCAGTTTTTAAACCTTTTTTTGCATTGATACATGTCCCCTGGGGCAGGACCCGGGTCCCCAAACACTTTTTATGACAATAACTTGCATATAAGCCTTTATAATTAGCACTTTAGATTTCTCCCATAGACTTTTCGAATTTGCCGCGAACACCCCAATTTGTTTGCTGTTCAGCGAACGGGTGAACAGGCAATGTTCGAGTCGAACATGAGTTTGACTCGAACTCGAAGCTCATCCCTATTCTCTAGGGTCCACTGTTTCCGATAAGCCTCTCCTATGTTGGTGGTGGCCATCTTTACTTCTCTTATTTCTTTCAAGATTGTGGGAGCACCAACACTTTGATTTATATTGAACTCTTTTTCATTCATTTTTTTTACCACTTCAGAGACTTTGTTATGTTTTTTTCATACAAACATTTGTTCACTGATTATTGCAATCCCATTGTTCAGTATAGTGTTCATATCACTTGGTGTGATTTTATATGTTTAGCGCTACAATTTATGTTTTTATGCCATCTGGTTTATTTCATACAGTCTATACAATAAAATAGACTTGGACTCCAGCATGGTGTGCAGCCATTCTTTCTACTGACCCCTCTTATCCAGATTCCTGTAAGCCCCACCTTACAAAACCACATATACACACATATAAGGTACCTTGCAAGGAGGTAGAAAGTTGGTTGTCCCCCTTGCAAGGTACTCCTAATGTTGTAATACATGTGACTTGCATAGTTGCCAACATTGTAAAAAAAATTATAGGGACACTTTTTTGTCTGTGGGCGGAGTCTTATAATTAGGGGGCGGGGCATTCATTTGGAGGTGTGACGTAGCAGGAAAGAAAATGCAGCGCGCGAAGCACAACCGCTGCAAAAGATGGGCGTGGTTTAAGCTAAATATTGGGCGTGGCTTAAAGGGGCGTGACTCAAAGGGGGTGTGGTTAGCGTCTGAGATAAACGAGGGATGGAGGGGAGAAACAAAGGGAGAAAGCGAGCAAAAGAAATAAATAACGAAAGAGGGATGGAGGGACAGCAGGCCCAGATCCTACACCACAATAAAAATATGGGTATTTCAGAAAGTTTAACAATCAGCAGATAAAGATACTCCAAACACCTGATGTTAGCGCGCTTCAATCATTCCGGCACCATGGTTGTTGTGGTGTCAGGATGATTGAAGCGCATTATTTCCATTATTACATTGTAATATAAAATTAAATCATTCAACTCACCAAAATGCTGAATCAGTGGAAGCCCCGAGCGAGTCACTTGCAACCATCGACCTGCTACCAGATGCCATCAGGTGTCCCCAGCGGAGTCCCTCTTTACACCAGGCAATCCCAGCGGAGTCCCTCCTTACACCAGGCATTCCCAGCAGAGTCTCTCCTTATATCAGGTGTCCCCAGCGGAGTCCCTCCTTACATCAGGTGTCCCCAGCGGAGTCCCTCCCTACATCAGGCATTCCCAGCAGAGTCCCTCCTTACATCAGGTGCCCCCAGCGGAGTCTCTCCTTACACCAGGCATTCCCAGCAGAGTCTTTCCTTACATCAGGTGTCCCCAGCGAAATCCCTCCTTACACCAGGTGTCCCCAGCGGTGTCCCTCCTTACATCAGGCATTCCCAGCAGACTCCCTCCTTACATCAGGTGTCCCCAGCGGAGTCCCTCCTTAGAGCAGGCATTCCCAGCAGAGTCCCTCCTTACATCAGGTGTCCCCAGCGGAGTCCCTCCTTAGAGCAGGCATTCCCAGCAGAGTCCCTCCTTACACCAGGCATTCCCAGCAGAGTCCCCCCATACATCAGGCATTCCCAGCAGAGTCCCTCCATACATCAGGCATTCCCAGCTGAGTCCCTCCATACATCAGGCATTCCCAGCTGAGTCCCTCCATACATCAGGCATTCCCAGTGGAGTCTCTCTTTACATCAGGCATTCCCAGTAGAGTCCCTCCTTACATCAGGCATTGCCAGCGGAGTCCCCCCTTACATCAGGCATTCCCAGCAGAGTCCCTTCTTACATCAGGTTTCCCCAGCGGAGTCCTTCTTTACACCAGGCATTCCCAGCAGCGTCCCTCCATACACCAAGCATTCCCAGCAGAGTCCCTCCATACATCAGGCATTACCAGCGGAGTCCATCTTTACATCAGACATTCCAAGCGGAGTCCCTCTTTACAACAGGCATTCCCAGCGGAGTCCCTCTTTACACCAGGCATTCCCAGCGGAGTCCCCCCTTACATTAGGCATTCCCAGCGGAGTCCCCCCATACATCAGGCATTCCCAGCGGAGTCCCTCCATACATCAGGCATTCCCAGCTGAGTCCCTCCATACATCAGGCATTGCCAGCGGAGTCCCTCCTTACATCATGCATTCCCAGCAGAGTCCCTCCTTACATCAGGTGTCCCCAGCGGAGTCCCTCCATACACCAGGCATTCCCAGCAGAGTCTCTCCTTACATCAGGTGTACCCAGCGGAGTCTTTCCTTACACCTGGCATTCCCAGCAGAGTCTCTCCTTACACCAGGTGTCCCCAGCAGAGTCCCTCCTTACATCAGGCATTCCCAGCAGAGTCTCTCCTTACACCAGGTGTCCCCAGCGGAGTCCCTCCTTACACCAGACATTCCCAGAAGAGTCCCTCCTTACACCAGGCATTCCCAGCAGAGTCCCCCCATACATCAGGCATTCCCAGTGGAGTCCCTTCATACATCAGGCATTCCTAGTGCAGTCCCTCTTTACATCAGGCATTCCCAGTGAAGTCTCTCTTTACATCAGGCATTCCAAGCGGAGTCCCTCCTTACATCAGGCATTGTCAGCAGAGTCCCCTCTTACATCAGGCATTCCCAGCAGAGTCCCTCCTTACATCAGGTGTCCACAGCGGAGTCCCTCTTTACACCAGACATTTCCAGCAGAGTCCCTCCATACACCGGGCATTCCCAGCAGAGTCCATCCATACATTAGGCATTCCCAGCGGAGTCCCTCCATACATTAGGCATTCCCAGCGGAGTCCCTCTTTACATCAGACATTCCCAGCGGAGTCCCTCTTTACATCAGACATTCCCAGCGGAGTCCCCCTTACATAAAGCATTGCCAGCGATGACCCCCTTACATCAGGCATTGCAAGCGGAGTCCTCCCTTACATCAAGCATTGCCAGCAGAGTCCCGCCTTACATCAGGTATTGCCAGTGGAGTCCTCCCTTACATCAGGCATTGCCAACAGAGACCCCCTTACATCAGGCATTGCCAGCGGAGTCCCCCCTTACAACAGGCATTCCCAGCGGAGTCCCCCTTACATAAAGCATTGCCAGCGGAGACCCCCTTACATCAGGCATTGCCAACGGAGTCTCCCCTTACATCAGGCATTGCCAGCGGAGTCCCCCTTACATCAGGCATTGCCAGCGGAGTCCTCCCTTACATCAAACATTGCCAGCGGAGACCCCCTTGCATCAGGCATTGCCAGCGGAGTCCTCCCTTACATCAAGCATTGCCAGCGGAGTCCCCCCTTACATCAGGCATTGCCAGCGGAGACCCCCTTACATCAGGCATTGCCAGCGGAGACCCCCCTTACATCAGGCATTGCCAGCGGAGTCCTCCCTTACATCAAAGATTGCCAGCATAGACCCCCTTACATCCGGCATTGCCAGCGGAGTCCTCCCTTACATCAAGCATTGCCAGCGGAGTCCCCCCTTACATCAGGCATTGCCAGCGGAGACCCCATTACATCAGGCATTGCCAGCGGAGACCCCCTTACATCAGGCATTGCCAGTGGAGTCCCACCTTACATCAGGCATTGCCAGCGGAGTCCTCCCTTACATCAGGCATCCCCCAATGGAGCCCCCCTTTCCTTACATCAGGTATCCCCCAGCAGCGGAGACTCTTTCCGCTGCCATTACTGAACAGAGTGGGACAAAATAGCCAGGTGCCTGCCAATAGCAATTGAGCTGCGGTGCCGTCCACCCCCCGCCCCTTCCCACATTAGGTCACAGACAGACGGCAGCGGGGCGGGAGGTGGGCGGTGCCGCAGCTCAATTTCTATTGGCAGCCACCCGGCCTCTTGTTTTTTTGTGGTCTTCGGGAAAATGGCGGCTGGCCATGGACCTCAGCGGCGGCGAAAAATCGTGAAAACAAGGATTTCCCGGGACATTTCCCGGTAATCTCGAAATCCAGGAAAAGGGTCTAAATCCCAGGAATGTCCCGGGAAATATGGGACAGTTGGTAAGTAGGGACTTGGTCTAGTTCTGGAGGGAAGGGGGCCTGCACACTAAGGCTGGATTCACACCTATGCATTTTTAGTGCTTTTTGCATTTTGCAGATTTGCACTACAGTCCATTTAACATGTGTTCCTATGGAACACCTTCTGTAGTGCAAATCTGCAAAATGCAAAAAGCACTAAAAATGCAAAGGTGTGAATCCAGCCTTACTGCCCTCCCTTTCCTGGCTACCAAGGCTGCATGTCTGAATTAGGATTTTAAGGGGAATCCCAAGTTAGATTTTTCCTTTTTTTTCCTTTTGTTTGTGAACATGTTTTTTTTATTTTTTATATATCATGCACTGACTCATTCATACAATATTCTACTTTAACAGTAATGCCGCGTACACACGACCGTTTTTAATGTCATTGAAAAAAACTGCATTTTTCTCGATGTGATTCTTCTCAAGCCTGCCTTGCCTACACACTATCGTGGAAAAAAATGCTCGAGCAAAGCGCGGTGACTAGGGATGAGCTTCGAGTTCGAGTCGAACTCATGTTCGACTCGAACATTGCCCGTTCGCCGAACAGCAAACAAATTGGGGTGTTCGATGAAAATTCGAAAAGTCTATGGGAGAAATCTAAAGTGCTAATTATAAAGGCTTATATGCAGTTATTGTCATAAAAAGTGTTTGGGGACCCGGGTCCTGCCCCAGGGGACATGTATCAATGCAAAAAAAAGTCTTAAAAACTGCAGTTTTTTTGGGAGCAGTGATTTTAATAATGCATAAAGTGAAACAATAAAAGTGAAATATTCCTTTAAATTTCGTACCTGGGGGGTGTGTATGATATGCATGTAAAGTGGCACATGTTTCCCGTGCTTAGAACTGTCCCTGCATAAAATGTAATTTTTGAAGGAAAAAAAGTCATTTAAAACTCACTCGCGGCTATTAATGAATTGTCGGCTCCCGGCAATACATAGAAAAGTCATTGATAAAAAAAAAAAAGCATGGGGGTCCCCCAGAATTCAATTACCAGGCCCTTCAGGTCTGGTATAGATATTAAGGGGAACCCCGCCGCAAATTAAAAAAAAAAAATGACTGCGGTTCCCCCAAATATCCATACCAGGCCCTTCAGATCTGGCATGGATTTTAAGGGGAACTCCACCCCAAATAAAAAAAATGGCGTGGAGTCCCCCCAAAAATCCATACCAGACCCTTATCCGAGCACGCAACCTGGCAGGCCGCAGGAAAAGAGGGGGGGACGAGAGAGCGGCCCCCCCTTCCTGAACCGTACCAGGCCACATGCCCTCAACATGGGGAGGATGTCCCCATGTTGATGGGGACAAGGGCCTCATCCCCACAACCCTTGCCCGGTGGTTGTGGGGGTCTGCGGGCCAGGGGCTTATCGGAATCTGGAAGACCCCTTTAACAAAGGGGACCCCCAGATCCCGGCACCCCCTATGTGAATTGGTAATGGGGTACATTGTACCCCTACCATTTTACAAAGAAAGTGTCAAAAAACAAAAAAAACAAAACAAAAAACACACCAACACCTTGGAAAAGTCCTTTATTAAAAAAAAAAAAAAAATTCCAGCGGTGAAATCCAGTGTCCCGCGGCGATCCGATGTCCAGCGCTGTCCTTCATTGGCTGAGCCTGAGCGGACCTGATGGGGAACTTCCTCCGCAGTCTATTACATGTATAGACCCATTTCACGAAGAAAGTGTCAAAAAATGTAAAAAAAAACACACCAACACCTTGGAAAAGTCCTTTATTAAAAAACAAACAAAAACATTCCAGCGGTGAAATCCAGTGTCCTGCGTCAATCCGATTTCCAGCGCTGTCCGTCATTGGCTGAGCCTGAGCGGACCTGATGGGGAACTTCCTCCGCAGTCTATTACATGTATAGACCCGCCCCTTCTAAAGTTCCCCATTAGGTCCGCTCAGCCAATGACTAGGTGTGAGGCTGAGGACCTGATGCGGAACATGAGAAGGGGCGGGTCTATTCATGAATTACACAGTGAAGGAAGTTCCCCATCAGGTCCGCCCCCTCGGTATGTCAGACGGCGCCTACGTCATTGGCCTGAGCGGACCTGATGGGGAACTTCATTCACTGTGTAAATTACACAGTGAAGGAAGTTCCCCGCTCAGGCCAATGACGTAGGCGGGGTCTGACATACCGAGGGGGCGGACCTGATGGGGAACTTCCTTCACTGTGTAATTCATGAATAGACCCGCCCCTTCTCATGTTCCGCATAAGGTCCTCAGCCTTACACCTACGTCATTAGCTGAGCGGACCTGATGGGGAACTTTAGAAGGGGCGGGTCTATACATGTAATAGACTGCAGAGGTAGTTCCCCATCAGGTCCGCTCAGGCTCAGCCAATGACGGACAGCGCTGGACATCGGATCGCCGCCGGACACTGGATTTCACCGCTGGAATGTTTTTTTTTTTTTTTTTTAATAAAGGACTTTTCCAAGTTGTTGGTGTGTTTTTTTTTTACATTTTTGACACTTTCTTCGTGAAATGGTAGGGGTACAATGTACCCCATTACCAATTCACATAGGGGGGCGGGATCTGGGGGTCCCCTTTGTTAAAGGGGTCTTCCAGATTCCGATAAGCCCCCCGCCCGCAGACCCCCACAACCACCGGGCAAGGGTTGTGGGGATGAGGCCCTTGTCCCCATCAACATGGGGACATCCTCCCCATGTTGAGGTGATGTGGCCTGGTACGGTTCAGGAGGCGGGGGGGGGCGCTCTCTCGTCCACCCCTCTTTTCCTGCGGCCTGCCAGGTTGCATGCTCGGATAAGGGTGACTCCACGCCATTTTTTTTTAAATTTGGGGTGGAGTTCCCCTTAATATCTATACCAGACCTGAAGGGCCTGGTAATTGAATTTGGGGGGACCCCCACGCTTTATTTTTTATTTTTATCAATGACTTTTCTATGTATTGCCGGGAGCCGACAATTCAATAATAGCCGCGAGTGAGTTTTAAATGACTTTTTTTCCTTCAAAAATGACATTTTATGCAGGGACAGTTCTAAGCATGGGAAACATGCGCCACTTTACATGCATACTATACACACACCCTAGGTACGAAATTTAAAGGAATATTTCACTTTTATTTTTTCATTTTAAGCATTATTAAAATCACTGCTCCCGAAAAAACGGCCGTTTTTAAAACATATTTTTGCATTGATACATGTCCCCTGGAGCAGGACCCGGGTCCCCAATCCCTTTTTAGGACAATAACTTGCATATAAGCCTTTATAATTAGCACTTTAGATTTCGAAAGTTCGAGTCCATTGTATTTATTAGGGTTCTAAAGTTCACGCGAACATTCTGTCTGTTCGCAGGTTCTGGTGCGAACCGAACAGGGGGGTGTTCGGCTCATCCCTGGCGGTGACTAGTGATGAGTCGAACACCCCCGGGTTCGGTTCGCACCAGAACCCGCGAACGGACCGAAAGTTCGCACGAACTTTAGAACCCTATTAAATACAATGGATGCGAACGTTCGAAATCTAAAGTGCTAATTATAACGACTATTATGCATGTTATTGTCCTAAAAAGGGTTTGGGAACCCGGGTTCTGCACCAGGGGACATGTATCAATCCAAAAAAAAGTTTTAAAAACGGCCGTTTTTCAGGAGCAGTCATTTTAATGATGCATAAAGTGAAAAAAAAAAAGTAAAATATTTCTTTAAATATCGTACCTGGGGGGTGTCTAAAGTATGCCTGTGAAGTGCCACGTGTTTCCCGTGTTTAGAACTGTCCCTGCACAAAATTACATTTCTAAAGGAAAAAAAGCCATTTAAAACTGCTTGCGGCTTTAATGTAATGTCTGGTCCCGGTAATATGGATGAAAATCTTTAAGAAAAATGGCATAGCTACCCCATCACAGCCCCCCTACCCCAGCCCATTACCAGCCCCTTTGGGTCTTGCATGGATATTAAGGGGAACCCCGCACACAAAATAAAAAAGGCCCTATATACTCTGAACAGCCGTATACAGGCGGTGCATACAAGACAGGGACTGTAAGTCTGTTCTTATGTAGAATCTGTTTGTAATTTTGAACAGGTACATTGTTTAAGTGTAGCTCCAGCCCAAAAATCTATTTTTAAGCTTTTTGGAAAACATAGGGAAGGGTTATCACCCCTGTAACATTTGTTTTGCTGTCTGTGCAGTGTGCACCTGTTCAGAACAGTTCACCTCACTTTCCGTCCTAATGACAAATGTTTTTTGAATAGTTGGGGTTTTTATTGAAACAAGAATTGGTGATAAAGCATCAGTGGAGAGGAGACACTTTTTTCCCATATTAACTCTTACAGGAGAGAATTTGCCTTCCTAGGGGTAGATTTCCTCTCACTTCCTGTTGTATCCTTCCGTTTGCAAGGAGGAGTCGTTTGTAAGTTGGA
The DNA here is from genome assembly GCA_029206835.1 of Rana muscosa. Taxonomy (NCBI): domain Eukaryota; kingdom Metazoa; phylum Chordata; class Amphibia; order Anura; family Ranidae; genus Rana; species Rana muscosa. Next base: position 159,627,756 of record CM055116.1, on the reverse strand, counting down.
TGTTTGAAAGTAGGGGCCTGCCGTATATACTCAGCTGAAATTTGCCCCTTACATGTTGGTGTTGCCACAACACAGTGAGCCCTCACAGTTACTCTTGGTGGGCGCATGAATGGGCCCTGCTGTGAATTATTAGATCAAGAATTGTAATTGCATGCCCCTGTTGAACAGGGGCTGAAAAATTGGGCCTTTGGTGGTGGTGGTGGTGGTGTTGACACAACACTGTAAGGCCTCACAGATACTCTTGATGGGCGCAGGAATGGGCCCTGCTGTGAATTATTAGATCAAGAATTGTAATTGCATGCCCCTGTTGAACAGGGGCTGAAAAATTGGGCCTTTGGTGGTGGTGGTGGTGGTGTTGACACAACACTGTAAGGCCTCACAGTTACTCTTGGTGGGCGCAGGAATGGGCCCTGCTGTGAATTATTAGATCAAGAATTGTAATTGCATGCCCCTGTTGAACAGGGGCTGAAAAATTGGGCCTTTGGTGGTGGTGGTGGTGGTGTTGACACAGCACTGTAAGGCCTCACAGTTACTCTTGGTGGGCGCAGGAATGGGCCCTGCTGTGAATTATTAGATCAAGAATTGTAATTGCATGCCCCTGTTGAACAGGGGCTGAAAAATTGGGCCTTTGGTGGTGGTGGTGGTGGTGTTGACACAACACTGTAAGGCCTCACAGTTACTCTTGGTGGGCGCAGGAATGGGCCCTGCTGTGAATTATTAGATCAAGAATTGTAATTACATGCCCCTGTTAAACAGGGGCAGAAAAATTGGGCCTTAGGCACTGGTGCCACAACACTGCAACCCCTCACAGATACTGTACTTGGAGCACAGCAATGAGCCCTGTTGCAAAGTATTGCATCAAAAATTGTAATTACACGCCCCTGTTAAACAGGGGCTGAAAAATTGGGCCTTAGCCACTGGTGCTGGTGCCACGACACTGCAACCTCTCCCAGATACTCTAGTTGGAAGGCAGAAATGAGCCCTGCTGCAAAGCATTGCATAAAAAATTGTAATTACATGCCCCTGTTAAACAGGGGCTGAAAAATTGGGCCGTAGCCACTGGTGGCGGCACCCAGAAACAAAAATGTTCTTCCAAGCTATCATCATCAATCGGATCATTGAGGAGGAGGAGGATAGTCAGTCAACATAGCAGGACAGTCTCTCAGCATCAGCATCAGTCTTGAAGGGATGTGACATTTGAAAATAAATTTGTCTGTTATATCAGCTTCAGGTGTTTGGTAGCTGGTGGTGATCCAAGACTGGTTCATCTTTATGAAGGTCAGTCGATCAACAGAGTCGGTGGACAGGCGCACCCTGTGATCCGTGACAAATCCTCCAGCAGCACTGAATGTGCGTTCTGAAAGAACGCTGGATGCAGGACAGGCCAGTAGCTCAATTGCATACTGTGCAAGCTCTGGCCAGTGATCCATCCTCAAGACCCAGTAAGCCAGAGGATTTTCGGTGGGGAAGGTGTCCAAGTCTGACCTTGCCCCTAGGTATTCCTGCACCATGTATATCAGACGCTGGCGATGGTTGCTGGAACCGATCATACCTTGGGTCTGCGGACTAAAGAATTGTCTGAACGCATCGGTCAGACGGCCACCTTCCCCACCGCTCCTTCTTTGACTGACCGAAGCCTCAGCAACTCGTTGTCCAGGATCAGGAGTTTGTAACCTCCCAGGCTCTGGGAACGCGTTGCACAGACCTTTCTGCAAGGCCTCCCGGAGTTGTCTCATCCTCTGCTCCCTCTGCGACGGTAAGATAAGGTCCGCAACCTTACCCTTGTACCGTGGATCAAGGAGAGTGGCCAGCCAGTAATGGTCCCTCTCCTTGATCCGAAGAATACGAGGATCCTTCCGCAGACTTTGCAGGATCAGGGAGGCCATGCAGCGTAGGTTAGCTGAGGCATTCGGTCCGGAGTCCTCTGGGTCACTAAGGACGACATGATCCGCAGTCACCTCCTCCCAGCCACGTACAAGTCCACTGGTTTCTTGGGACTGTAAATCATCCCTAAAAGACTGCTGCTGATGATGCTGAGTGCCAGGCTCCACCTCCATGCTGACACAATCCTCCTCCTCCTCCTCCTCTTCTTCCTGTGCGATGGGTGGGACAGAAGGAACACTGTCTGGGTAAAGGGGACCTTGAGAGGCAAGGAAGTCCTCCTCTTCCTGCCTCTGTTCTGCCTCAAGTGCCCTGTCCATTATTCCACGCAGCGTATGTTCCAACAGGTGGACAAGAGGTACAGTGTCACTGATGCATGCACTGTCACTGCTCACCATCCTCGTGGCCTCCTCAAATGGTGCCAGGACAGTGCATGCATCCCTGATCATGCCCCACTGGCGTGGTGAAAAAAACCCAAGCTCCCCTGACCCTGTCCTGGTGCCGTAGTCGCACAGGTACTCATTGATGGCCCTCTGCTGCGTGTGCAGCCGCTGCAGCATGGCCAATGTTGAGTTCCACCTGGTGGGCATGTCACATGTAAGGCGGTTCTTGGGCAGGTTCAACTCCTTTTGCAGCTCAGCCAGGCGAGCACTGGCATTATAAGATCTGCGGAAATGCACACAAACTTTCCTGGCCTGCCTCAGGACATCCTGTAAGCCCGGGTACCTGCCCAAGAACCGCTGCACCACCAGGTTAAGGACGTGAGCCACACAGGGCACATGGGTCAGTTGTCCCTGTCGGAGAGCGGAGAGGAGGTTGGTGCCATTGTCGCAAACTACCATTCCTGGCTTAAGCTGGCGTGGCGTCAACCACCTCTCAGCCTGCCCCTGCAGAGCAGACAGAACCTCTGCCCCAGTGTGGCTCCTGTCCCCCAAACACACCAGCGCAAGCATGGCATGGCATCTTTTTGCCTGCGTACTTGCGTAGCCCCTTGAACGCCTACGGAGCACCGCTGGTTCCGAGGACAAAGCACAGGAAGAGGCCATGGAGGAAGAAGAAGAGGAGGGGGTGGAGGACAGAGGTGTGTCACAACCAGTAGTAGCATTTTGGAGGCGTGGCGGTGGAACAACCTCCAACACTACTGCACATTGTCCTGCATCCTTCCCAGCTGCCAAAAGAGTGACCCAATGGGCCGTGAAAGAAAGGTAACGTCCCTGTCTATGCCTGCTGGACCATGAGTCAGCGGTAATATGCACCCTACCGCTGACCGCCCTGTCCAGCGAGGCCAAGACATTGCCTTCCACATGCCGGTAGAGAGCCAAAATCGCCTTCCGTGAGAAAAAGTGGCGTTTGGGAACCTGCCACTGAGGAACCGCACATTGCACAAACTCACGGAAGGGGGTCGAGTCTACCAACTGAAAAGACAGCAGTTGAAGCGCTAGCAATTTAGCCAAGCTAGCATTCAACCGCTGGGCATGTGGATGGCTGGGAGTGAACTTCTTTCGACGGTCGAGCAGCTGGGGCAGGGAAATTTGCCTGCTAGAATCGGACGTCGGTGTACTGCTAGCAGAGTGCCCGCAAGTACTTGGCTGTGACACACCTAATTCTACACCTTCATTCCTCTCAGTGCAGGTTTCAGAGAGGACTGAAGGTATAGTGGGGTTAGAGATCCCAGCTGATGCGGTGCAAGAACAGGTCCGCTTTGTTCTTTGGTGTGGGTCTTTAAGGTAGGCTTGCCAATGAGCTGCATGGCAGGTCAACATATGTCTGGTCAAGCATGTGATGCCCAAGCGGGTGATGTTTTGGCCACGCGATATACGCTTGAGACATATGTTGCAAACAGCAGCTGTGCGATCTGATGCACTCGACTCAAAAAAGGCCCACACCAAAGAACTTTTTGAATAACGGGCAGAGGCAGCGCCCTGCACAGGCGGAGCTCTGCGGTGTGATTCCGTCGGTGTGCTGCCCTTACGCTGGCCCCCCGAGGGCATCCTGCCTCTTTGGAGATGTGCCTCCTCCTCATCCTCCTCCTCCTCATCCTCCTCCTCTCTCCTATTAGGCACCCACGTGGAGTCAGTGACCTCATCATCCCCTCCCTCCTCATCACTGGAGCCAATCTGGCAGTATGCTGCAGCTGCTGGAACATGACTGCCAGATTGGTGTCCTTCTTGAGCATCCCCTCTCTCTGCTCTCACGCTACTGCCTTCCTCTAGCTGGGTATCATCATCAGACCCTTCGAAACGCTGGGCATCCTCCTGGAGCATGTACCCAACACTGTGCTCAAACAGTTCGGGGGACTCCTCAGGAGGACATGGTTGGTCTAGGGAAGGAGTGACTGATGATGACATTGATACCAGGGAAGAGGACGCTTTGGCAGCTGCTTTGCCAGTACCCTGAGCCTGGGTGAGAGAGGATGAGGAGGATGAGGAGGGCTTGGTCATCCACTCTACCAAGTCTTCGGCGTGATGCGGCTCAACACGTCCAGTTGCCGAAAAGAAGGACAAGCATGTCCCATGGCCACGTGCTGATGGCGATGCACCGCGTCCACGACCAGCACTGTTGTCTCTAGACACAGAGCCTGCTTGCCCTCTTTTATTGGCTCTGGACTGTCTGCCTCTCCTTGTTTGCCTTCCAGACATTCTAATGGCCTGCAGGGAAATGGGAAAACCAGCAATAAGGCCTAGCTTCAGGAGTATATTTTGCAGGAATCACACTACGCCTGCTGTAGGTGCTGCAAATGCCTGTTGGTGTAACACACCAGGAAAAAGCAGCAATGCAGGCTAACTTCAGGTGTAATATGATCAGGAGGCACACTCCGCCCGCTGTAAGTGCCGCAAATGCCTGTTGGTGTAACACACCAGGAAAAAGCAGCAATACAGGCTAACTTCAGGTGTAATATGATCAGGAGGCACACTCCGCCCGCTGTAAGTGCCGCAAATGCCTGTTGGTGTAACACACCAGGAAAAAGCAGCAATACAGGCTAACTTCAGGTGTAATATGATCAGGAGGCACACTCCGCCCGCTGTAAGTGCCACAAATGCCTTTTGGTGTAACACACCAGGAAAAAGCAGCAATACGGGCTAACTTCAGGTGTATAATGTGCAGGAGGCTTAGCAACAATGACACTGACACTGTCCCCTGCCTATCCTTCTCTCTCCCTGCACACAAGGTTTATCAAAGTATATGACACTGACACTCTCCCTGCCTATCCTTCTCTCTCCCTACACACAAGGTTTAGCAAAGAATATGACACTGACACTCTCCCTGCCTATCCTTCTCTGTCCCTACACACAAGGTTTAGCAAAGAATAGATTTGACACTGTCCCTGCCTATCCTTCACTTTCCCTGCTCCGGAACACACTACACGAGGCCGCCGCGCTGGCGGCCTTTTATAGTGTGGGGCGTGTACTAAACCCCCTCAGCTATAATTGGCCACAGGCATCCTGCCTGTGGCCAATCATTGCTCTCCTCGCTGCCGGCGCTGTGATTGGCCAAGCATGCAGGGTCACAGTGCATGCTTGGCCAATCACAGCGCCGGGATTACACTGCGATGGCGCAGTGTATTGTGGGCTGTTCGCGTCACTCGAATTTGGCGCGAACGGCCCAAATCGTTCGTTGTTCGCCGAACGCGCGAACAGCCGATGTTCGAGTCGAACTTATGTTCGACTCGAACACCGAGCTCATCCCTAGCGGTGATGTACAACACGTACGACCGCGCTATAAAGGGGAAGTTCCATTCGGATGGCACCACCCTTCATGTTAGTAAAATTTGTTGAGAGACCATTCGCGCTTTTCAGCCTCGTGCTTTTCAGTCCGTTACAGCGTGACGAATGTGCTATCTCCATTACGAACGCTAGTTTTGCCAGAACGAGCGCTCCCGTCTCATACTTGATTCTGAGCATGCGCATTTTTTTCACGTCGTTAAAGCCTACATACGCCCGTTTTTCATGATGAGAAAAACGACGATGTGAAAAACAACGAGAAAAATTAGAGCATGTTCCTCATCATTAAAAACGGTCGTGTGTACGCGGCATGAGCTCTCCATTTTGGTTGTAGTTGTTTGAGCCAGGACGTTAAATTTTACATTTTACCAAAGATTTGCCCACTCATAACTGACATAATCTCTGGAAATTCATTCACATTGAGGATCAAGAACTCCTACCACTTAGCTTCCTACAGTTTATTAAATAAATATTGCGATAATCTGATTATAGATATCATTATTTTTTTTTACATTTAACATTTGTCAGGCTGTGGTTATATGTCAACAACAGCACAGCAGGTACCTTGTTACCTATACTTCAACACTGTGGCCTTACCGCTAGTCAAACCTAATTTTTTGGACCACTCCCTCCTCATTTCTGGTCTTTTAGGTCATTCTTCATAAGGCCTAGATTAAATTTGATCCTCATACCCGCTTCTGTTGTTCAGAACCCGCCTTAATACTTTTATTTTACTGTACTTTCTCTTTTGATGTCTATTTTATAATGTTTACTTTCAGTTTGATAAAATTATGTGAGGCTTCTTTGGATCACTGTTTCTTCTCTCAAATAACCAACTCTCAACCGGAGAACCCTCACTCTCATTACCTAGCTGTGTCATTGCCTTGTGGGCCTGCTTGCCTCCTTTTGAGGGCTTACTATATATTTTGAGTGTGACCCTGATTGGGACCCCATGTTGACTCCCCATTGCACTCCCTGACATTTGGGTCATATTCCCTTCCCTCCAAATATACTACCCTACCTTAGCTCCTACTCCCTTCTTTTGCCCACACCAATCCCTTACTCCTTCCCTATCTGCCTTTTATGGAACCTCTTCACTGTTACCTTTGGATTCACTGTGGGAACCCTGTCATTCTGATTCCCTTATACCCCAGTAGTAATTACATCCTTAAATGCCAAGGGCTGGAACCAACCAAAAAAAGGCATTTATTTTTTTCTAAGCTATACATGCAGACTTGTCTGTCTACGAGAGACACAGTTTAGCGCTCCCAAGCACAGTGCTACCTATCCCCAGTTTTATTAATCTAACAGTATACTAAACAACGAGGTGTGCCTATAGCCTTTGGGGGGTATTTTCAACTTACCTGTGCCAAAGAAATGAAAGATCAAAAATGCAGATATTTATCACTAGTAGGATCAATCCAGGATAACCCAGTCTTAGTAAGGGCATATTACGCCCTTAACCAGAACCAGGCTGGTATCCTATTGTATCTCCTCCAGGCAATAACTGTGCACTGTACTAGAATGCTTATCCTTTATGGTGATTGAAACCTGACCCTGGATCCTGATATAGATGCAAAGCAAGATGCTCCTCAAACTCTATTTCCAGACTTGTTACCTTCTTGCAAGATTCCTATGGCTCCCTCTGCTCTGGCATAACAAACTCACCAGCCCTGTTACACTTTACACATTGCCACACTGGGACAAACTGAAATACTCCAACTATTTACTGTCGCCTTATCTACCTATCTTTCCTATGTTCACCCCAGGTTACACCAATTTGCAAACATTCAAACCATGGCAACAAATCAATCTAACCCGTGTCAAGGGTCTCACTGGCCCAACTTACATAATCCCTTTTGCTACCCTCAGAGAAATATTTATCATTCCTTTGAAATCTACTTTTCAATAACTCCAACTTAAAGGCTTAGAACAACTTTAAAACATAAATAAATAATATATGCACATACAGTGGTGGTTGGTGCTCAATTTTTTGTAAATTTTGCTATTTTCTGTAAATTTTTCTCAATTATTTGTAAAAAAACAACTATAATACCATTGGTTTACATCCAGCACATTCTGAAAATAATGTTAGGAAAACTGAAACAGATATACCGTAATTATGGATCCAACAAAAAAAGGGTGTAACCATAAAACTACACAACATGCTCCATTGTTGGTAAATAAAAAGACAGAGAAAAAGGAGAAAAGAGGAAAAGAAGAGAAGAAAAGTGAAGTAAAAAGGAAAAAAATCCCGTCCATCTGGAAACTCCCCATCGACTACATATCCAGCTGCCGTTAAACACCCACCAAATGTGATAGCGAGTACACTTCTTTGTGCTTTGCGAAGCAAAGCACGGTGGCTGCGGCAAGTATAAAACCTGGTCTGGCTGCCTTTGCAGCTCAAGGGAGGGGCACGTTTGGGGTGGGGGGTTGTGTGGTAAAAAATGGATTCAACTGCCTGCTTTTATTGCCCCCCAACAGCAAGTGTGAACTTAGCCGTATCGAGTATAGATAGTAGATATGTAGGATCTGGTGTTCTTTTTGTTCTTGATGTTTGTGCACTCTAAATCCCTCAGAAAGAAATTTGTGGATGCCTATGAAAAGAAGGAAAGTAATCTACAAGTGGCATAGGTTTTCAACTCCTGCTAATTTGTTCAGTACCGCCCAACCAAGCAAAGTCAACCTAATAGCTCACTGTTTGATGCCAAAATAAATATCAAAACTATATACAGTAAATTGATATTTTTGTTGAATACATAGTGCCTTGAAAAAGTATTCATACTCCTTGTAATTTTCCAAATTTTGTCATGTTACAACCAAAAACGTAAATGTATTTTATTGGGATTTTATGTGAGAGACAAAAACAAAACGGAAAATTGAATTCAAATACTTACTGTAATTTTCCTTTCTTGACGAGCTCCAAGGCAGCACAGCTGAGCTGGGTATAGGCTGTGCCCCCCCCCATGCCTCCAGGACTTAACTTAAGCCCACCTACAGCCTCGGCGTTCTGTAACTAGTCCTACCAAGCTGGGTGGGATCTGTGGTGCCATGAAGCTAGTCAGGAAAGGAAAATTACAGTAAGTATTTGAATTCAATTTTCCTTTTTCCTGACAGCTCCATGTCAGCACAGCTGGGAACTAACTAGCCAAAACAGGGTAGGGATAATGCTACACACTCCTCAATTCTGACAAAAAAATAACAGAAGCCAGGATGCCTCTGCCAAACTCAATTGTCATTAAGCCATGAATATGAATATTTTGGTGCCCACCTAGCTGCCTTGCAGATAGTTCCAGACACTCGGCCTGCTGCCACTCTCAAGGTCCAGACCCTTCTAGTGAAGAGTACCGTGATTCTCCTGGCACAGCCAACCCTTTCAACTCACAGGCCAAGGAGATGAGCTTTACCAACCAAGAGGCAATAATCTTGCTGGAAGCCGTAAAACCATTATGTGTTCCACCTGAAATGACAAACAGATGCTCGGACTTCTGGGTGGCAGAAGTCGCCTTGATTAAACATTTTAAAGCTTGGCCCACATCCGATGGACTAATTCCTTGAGTACTTCCCAAAAGGAACATAGGAGGACAACCTCTTGTGTGATATGGACTCTGAAGGTCAGTTCAGGCACAGATTCGAGCATTGACATGAGTACCACCCTGTCTGGGAAGTACCCGAGTATGGGTTCTTTAAACCCCAAGGCCACCAATGCTGACTCTCTTCTGGCTGATGTAATTGCCACCAGTAAAGCAGTTTTCACCAATTGGTGATTGGTGACAGGGTGATTGAAGGCATCTGATGTAATAAGGTCCAACAGCATTGGGGGATCTAATTTCGGAAACAATTTGAGGTTTCAACCAAATTGTATCTTGAAAAACTGTATAATTAAGCGTTGGATGCCCACTGTATGCCGGTGAAGGCAGAGATAGCCGAAATCCATGCCTATAGCATACTTACGTAAGCATAGACCTAAATCAAGCCACACCTGCAGTCATTTCAGAACAGGCTTCTGAAGAGTCCAGCGTAAAATCTTGATCAGCAATAATACTGGGAATTTATGCCATATTCTACTATAGGCATGCTTAGCACTGTCCTTTCTTGTTTTCGTAAGAGTATTCACAATCTTCACAGAGCATTCGAAATCCATTAGCCTCTGCCTCTCCAGACCCAGGCCATCAGCCTGAGCCTGTCGGATTCTGGATGAATGGGACTTTGGAGAAGATTTGATCTTACAGGCAGAGGGAGTCACTCCTTGACTTTCGGCCAATCTGGGATCATTACCAGAACTGTCACCTTCTCTCGCCACAGCCTCAGCTGGAAGCTGATAATCAGAGGGAACAGCAGAAAGGCATAAGCTGTCTTGGAATCCACTCTGCGGTCAGCACCTCCACCCCGATTGCTTGCAGATTCTGGGCCCTGGAATGGAACTTCAGCAACTTAGTATTGACTGGGAATGTAAGCGGTCCACATCTGGAAGAAAAATACCAAGCTCTGTTAGTTCTCGAAAGACTCGCAGTAGTCTGGACCATTCATTGTCGTCCAGACTTGTCCTGGACAAGTAGTTTGCCTGAAGATTATTCCGACCAGGCACATACAGTAGGCCGCAGATAGCTGCAGAAAATTGACTTGGGTGGATTCTAGAATTAGAGAAACCTCCTTCAGAAGTGAGAGACTGAGCCTTGTTTCCAGATGTAGGCCACAGTCGTTGCGCTGTCCAACTTTACCAGGATAGGCTTACCCCCGGATGAGGTGACTGACGGCTAAGAGCCTGAAAAGCTGCTCTCAACTCCAGGATGTTGGACACCATCTTGGACCCTTAAAAAAGACCATTGGTCCTGAGCCCATTGCTCTTGAAGTAGGGCTCCCCTACTACTTTGCTGGTGTCTGACTGAACCACCAGCCACTAGGTCGTCAGAAGGGAATGACATTGCAGACGATTTCGTTTCTTCAACCACAAGTTTAGGCCACTGGTCCAGAAACCGGACTTGAACGGTAGCGAGAGTTAAACTGAGCCTGCTTGAGCTGCTGGAGCGAGGCAATTTCTATGGCTCAATCTGAGATGTGAAGGATGAAAGATCTCCAAATATGGCCTAAAATGCTTGCCTTAAGAGACCATGTGTCAATCACCAAAGCTGTACCTATGTCCACAGAGGGGCCACATAGTGCCCCTGAGGCATGTATGGGTGGCACAATCCCAAAATAACAGAAAGCATCCTGACATGGAACTCTTTACTGACTTCTTGGTTTACGCATTGGCTTACCAGTTTTTCCTGGACTCCCAGCCAGAAATGCAGAAGCTAAGCTCTCTGGCGTGAGAGTGAGCGTGAAAACTGACTCTTAAATTTTTCGGTCTCCTTTAACTCAGCCGACATTCATCTTGAGGCAGGAAGCCAAACTGACCACTATTAAATTTAGGCTTGACCTTCGACGATTAAGAAAAATGCAGTGATAGCGTTTGTCCTTGAAGGCCACAACATCTTCTGATGGTAAGGTCATGTATATGGCCAATCCCACAAGGGACTAGGGATGAGCTTCGTGTTCGAGTCGAACATACGTTCGACTCGAACATCGGCTGTTCGATCGTTCGACGAAGATCGAACGATTTGGGCCGTTCGCGCCAAATTCGAGTGACGCGAACGGCCCACAATGCACTACGCCATCGCAGTGTCATCCAGGCGCTGTGATTGGCCAAGCATGCACTGTGATCCCGCATGCTTGGCCAATCACAGCGCCGGCAGCGAGGAGAGCAATGATTGGCCACAGGCAGGATGCCTGTGGCCAATTATTGCTGAGGGGGTTTAGTACACGCCCCACACTATAAAAGGCCGCCAGCGCGGCGGCCTTGTGTAGTGTGTTCCGGAGCAGGGAAAGAGAAGCATAGGCAGGGACAGTGTCATTATTTTTCCTTTACTAATCCTGGATTCCTTGTGTTTAGGGACAAAGAAGGATAGGTAGGGAGAGTGTCAGGGACAGAGAGGTACAGTGAGTGAAACTGACAGTGTGCTATTCTGTTCTAAACCAATTTTGCTGTTCCATATTTTCAATCCTTGAGTTTAGGGACAGAGAAGGACACTCGTAGAAATTATCAGTGTGCTATTCTGTGCTAAATCTTGTTTGTAGGGAGGGACAGAGTAGGACAGTGAGGGAAAGTGTCAGTGTGCTATTCTGTTCTAAAACTATTTTGCTGAACCATATTTTCAATCCTTGAGTTGAGGGACAGAGAGGTACAGTGAGTGAAACTGACAGTGTGCTATTCTGTTCTAAACCAATTTTGCTGTTCCATATTTTCAATCCTTGAGTTTAGGGACAGAGAAGGACACTCGTAGAAATTATCAGTGTGCTATTCTGTGCTAAATCTTGTTTGTAGGGAGGGACAGAGTAGGACAGCGAGGGAAAGTGTCAGTGTGCTATTCTGTTCTAAAACTATTTTGCTGAACCATATTTTCAATCCTTGAGTTGAGGGACAGAGAGGTACAGTGAGTGAAACTGACAGTGTGCTATTCTGTTCTAAACCAATTTTGCTGTTCCATATTTTCAATCCTTGAGTTTAGGGACAGAGAAGGGCACTCGTAGAAATTATCAGTGTGCTATTCTGTGCTAAATCTTGTTTGTAGGGAGGGACAGAGTAGGACAGTGAGGGAAAGTGTCAGTGTGCTATTCTGTTCTAAAACTATTTTGCTGAACCATATTTTCAATCCTTGAGTTGAGGGACAGAGAGGTACAGTGAGTGAAACTGACAGTGTGCTATTCTGTTCTAAACCAATTTTGCTGTTCCATATTTTCAATCCTTGAGTTTAGGGACAGAGAAGGACACTCGTAGAAATTATCAGTGTGCTATTCTGTGCTAAATCTTGTTTGTAGGGAGGGACAGAGTAGGACAGTGAGGGAAAGTGTCAGTGTGCTATTCTGTTCTAAAACTATTTTGCTTAACCATATTTTCAATCCTTGAGTTGAGGGACAGAGAGGTACAGTGAGTGAAACTGACAGTGTGCTATTCTGTTCTAAACCAATTTTGCTGTTCCATATTTTCAATCCTTGAGTTTAGGGACAGAGAAGGGCACTCGTAGAAATTATCAGTGTGCTATTCTGTGCTAAATCTTGTTTGTAGGGAGGGACAGAGTAGGACAGTGAGGGAAAGTGTCAGTGTGCTATTCTGTTCTAAAACTATTTTGCTGAACCATATTTTCAATCCTTGAGTTGAGGGACAGAGAGGTACAGTGAGTGAAACTGACAGTGTGCTATTCTGTTCTAAACCAATTTTGCTGTTCCATATTTTCAATCCTTGAGTTTAGGGACAGAGAAGGACACTCGTAGAAATTATCAGTGTGCTATTCTGTGCTAAATCTTGTTTGTAGGGAGGGACAGAGTAGGACAGTGAGGGAAAGTGTCAGTGTGCTATTCTGTTCTAAAACTATTTTGCTGAACCATATTTTCAATCCTTGAGTTGAGGGACAGAGAGGTACAGTGAGTGAAACTGACAGTGTGCTATTCTGTTCTAAACCAATTTTGCTGTTCCATATTTTCAATCCTTGAGTTTAGGGACAGAGAAGGACACTCGTAGAAATTATCAGTGTGCTATTCTGTGCTAAATCTTGTTTGTAGGGAGGGACAGAGTAGGACAGTGAGGGAAAGTGTCAGTGTGCTATTCTGTTCTAAAACTATTTTGCTGAACCATATTTTCAATCCTTGAGTTGAGGGACAGAGAGGTACAGTGAGTGAAACTGACAGTGTGCTATTCTGTTCTAAACCAATTTTGCTGTTCCATATTTTCAATCCTTGAGTTTAGGGACAGAGAAGGACACTCGTAGAAATTATCAGTGTGCTATTCTGTGCTAAATCTTGTTTGTAGGGAGGGACAGAGTAGGACAGTGAGGGAAAGTGTCAGTGTGCTATTCTGTTCTAAAACTATTTTGCTGAACCATATTTTTAATCCTTGAGTTGAGGGACAGAGAGGTACAGTGAGTGAAACTGACAGTGTGCTATTCTGTTCTAAACCAATTTTGCTGTTCCATATTTTCAATCCTTGAGTTTAGGGACAGAGAAGGACACTCGTGGCAATTATCAGTGTGCTATTCTGTGCTAAATCTTGTTTGTAGGGAGGGACAGAGTAGGACAGTGAGGGAAAGTGTCCTATTCTGTTCTAAACCAATTTTGCTGAACCATATTTTCAATCCTTGAGTTTAGGGACAGAGAGGTACAGTGAGTGAAACTGACAGTGTGCTATTCTGTTCTAAACCAATTTTGCTGTTCCATATTTCAAATCCTTGAGTTTAGGGACAGAGAAGGATAGGCAGGGGACAGTGTCAGTGTCATTGTTGCTAAGCCTCCTGCACAGTATACACCTGAAGGTAGCCCTTATTGCTCTTTTTCCCATCTCCCTGCAGGCCATCCATTAAAATGTCTGGAAGGCAAACAAGGAGAGGCAGACAGTCAGGAGGCAAAAAAAGAGGGCAAGCAGGCTCTGTGTCTGGGGGCAACAGTGCTGGTCGTGGACGCGGTGCATTGTCATCAGCACATGGCCATGGGACACGCTTGTCCTTCTTTTCGGCAGCTGGACATGTTGAGCCACATCATGCCGAAGACTTGGCAGAGTGGATGACCAAGCCCACCTCATCCTCCTCATCCTCTCTCACCCAGGCTCAGGGTACTGGCAAAGCAGCTGCCAAAGCGTCCTCTTCTCTGGTATCATTATCTTCATTAGTCAATCCTTCCCTAGACCCACCGTGTCCTCCTCCTGAGGAGTCCCCCGAACTGTTTGAGCACAGTGTTGGGTACATGCTCCAGGAGGATGCCCACCGTTTGGAAGGATCTGATGATGATACCCAGCTAGAGGAAGGCAGCAGCGTGAGAGCAGAGAGAGGGGATGCTCAAGAAGGACACCAATCTGGCAGTCATGCTCCAGCAGCTGCAGCTTACATCCAGATTGGCTCCAGTGATGAGGAGGGAGGGGATGATGAGGTCACTGACTCCACGTGGGTGCCTAATAGGAGAGAGGAGGAGGAGGATGAGGAGGAGGCACATCTCCAACGAGGCAGGATGCCCTTGAGTGGCCAGCGTATGGGCAGCACACCGACGGAATCACACCGCAGAGCTCCGCCTGTGTAGGGCGCTGCCTCTGCCCGTCATTCAAAAAGTTCTTTGGTGTGGGCCTTTTTTGAGGCGAGTGCATCAGATCGCACAGCTGCTGTTTGCAACATATGTCTCAAGCGTATATCGCGTGGCCAAAACATCAGCCGCTTGGGCACTACATGCTTGATCAGACATATGTTGACCTGCCATGCAGCTCGTTGGCAAGCCTACCTTAACGACCCACATCAAAGAACAAAGCTGACCTCTTCTTGCACCGCATCAGCTGGGATCTCCAACCCCAATATACCTTCACTCCTCTCTGAAACCTGCTCTGAGAGGAATGAAGGTGTAGAATTAGGTGTGTCACAGCCAAGTACTTGCGGGCACTCTGCTAGCAGTACACCAACGTCCGATTCTAGCAGGCAAATTTCCCTGCCCCAGCTGCTGGACCGTCGAAAGAAGTTCACTCCCAGCCATCCACATGCCCAGCGGTTGAATGCTAGCTTGGCTAAATTGCTAGCGCTTCAACTGCTGCCTTTTCAGTTGGTAGACTCGGCCCCCTTCCGTGAGTTTGTAAAATGTGCGGTTCCTCAGTGGCAGGTTCCCAAACGCCACTTTTTTGCACGGAAGGCGATTCCGGCTCTCTACAGGCATGTGGAAGGCAATGTCTTGGCCTTCCTGGACAGGGCGGTCAGCGGTAAGGTGCATATTACCGCTGACTCATGGTCCAGCAGGCATGGACAGGGACATTACCTTTCTTTCACGGCCCATTGGGTCACTCTTTTGGCAGCTGGGAAGGATGCAGGACAATGTGCAGTAGTGTTGGAGGTTGTTCCACCGCCACGCCTCCAAAATGCTACTACTGGTTGTGACACACCTCTCTCCTCCACCCCCTCCTCTTCTTCTTCCTCCATGGCCTCTTCCTGTGGTTTGTCCTCGGAACCAGCGGTGCTCCGTAGGCGTTCAAGGGGCTACGCAAGTACGCAGGCAAAAAGATGCCATGCCGTGCTTGCGCTGGTGTGTTTGGGTGACAGGAGCCACACTGGGGCAGAGGTCCTGTCTGCTCTGCAGGGGCAGGCCGAGAGGTGGTTGACGCCACGCCAGCTTAAGCCAGGAATGGTGGTTTGCGACAATGGCACCAACCTCCTCTCCGCCCTCCGACAGGGACAACTGACCCATGTGCCCTGTATGGCTCACGTCCTTAACCTGGTGGTGCAGCGGTTCTTGGGCAGGTACCCAGGCTTACAGGATGTCCTGAGGCAGGCCAGGAAAGTCTGTGTGCATTTCCGCAGATCTTATAATGCCAGTGCTCGCCTGGCTGAGCTGCAAAAGGAGTTGAACCTGCCCAAGAACCGCCTTATATGTGACATGCCCACCAGGTGGAACTCAATGTTGGCCATGCTGCAGCGGCTGCACACGCAGCAGAGGGCCATCAATGAGTACCTGTGCGACTACGGCACCAGGACAGGGTCAGGGGAGCTCGGGTTTTTTTCACCACGCCAGTGGGGCATGATCAGGGATGCATGCACTGTCCTGGCACCATTTGAGGAGGCCACGAGGATGGTGAGCAGTGACAGTGCATGCATCAGTGACACTGTACCTCTTGTCCATCTGTTGGAGCACACGCTGCGTGGAATAATGGACAGGGCACTTGAGGCAGAACAGAGGCAGGAAGAGGAGGACTTCCTTGCCTCTCAAGGCCCCCTTTACCCAGACAGTGTTCCTTCTGTCCCACCCATCGCACAGGAAGAGGAGGAGGAGGAGGAGGAGGATTGTGTCAGCATGGAGGTGGAGGCTGGCACTCAGCATCATCAGCAGCAGTCTTTTAGGGATGATTTACAGTCCCAAGAAACCAGTGGACTTGTACGTGGCTGGGAGGAGGTGGCTGCGGATCATGTCGTCCTTAGTGATCCAGAGGACTCCGGACTGAATGCCTCAGCTAACCTACGCTGCATGGCCTCCCTGATCCTGCAAAGTCTGCGGAAGGATCCTCGTATTCTTCGGATCAAGGAGAGGGACCATTACTGGCTGGCCACTCTACTTGATCCACGGTACAAGGGTAAGGTTGCGGACCTTATCGTACCGTCGCAGAGGGAGCAGAGGATGAGACAACTCCGGGAGGCCTTGCAGAAAGGTCTGTGCAACGCGTTCCCAGAGACTGGGAGGTTACAAACTCCTGGTCCTGGACAACGAGTTGCTGAGGCTTCGGACAGTCAAAGAAGGAGCGGTGGGGAAGGTGGCCGTCTGACCGATGCGTTCAGACAATTCTTTAGTCCGCAGCCCCAAAGTATGATCGGTTCCAGCAACCATCGCCAGCGTCTGATATACATGGTCCAGGAATACCTAGGGGCAAGGTCAGACTTGGACACCTTCCCCACCGAAAATCCTCTGGCTTACTGGGTCTTGAGGATGGATCACTGGCCAGAGCTTGCACAGTATGCAATTGAGCTACTGGCCTGTCCTGCATCCAGCGTTCTTTCAGAACGCACATTCAGTGCTGCTGGAGGATTTGTCACGGATCACAGGGTGCGCCTGTCCACCGACTCGGTTGATCGACTGACTTTCATCAAGATGAACCAGTCTTGGATCACCACCAGCTACCACACACCAGATGCTGATATAACAGACTAATTGATTTTAAAATGTCACATCCCTTCAAGACTGATGCTGATGCTGAGTGCCTGTGCTGTTATGTTGACTGGCTATCCTCCTCCTCCTCCTCAATGATACGATTAATGATGATAGCTTGGAAGATCATTTTGGTTTATGGGTGACGCCACCAGTGGCTAAGGCCCAATTTTTCAGCCCCTGTTTAACAGGGGCGTGTAATTAAAATTTTTGATGCAATACTTTGCAACAGGCCTCATTGCTGTGCTCCAAGTACAGTATCTGTGAGGGGTTGCAGTGTTGTGCCACCAGTGCCTAAGGCCCAATTTTTCAGCCCCTGTTCAACAGGGGCATGCAATTATAATTATTGATCTAATAATTCACAGCAGGGCCCATTGCTGCGCCCACCAAGAGTAACTGTCAGGCCTTACAGTGTTGTGGCACCAGCACCACCATCACCTCCACCACCACCACCAAAGGCCCAATTTTTCAGCCCCTCTTCAACAGGGGCATGCAATTATAATTATTGATCGAATAATTCACAGCAGGACCCATTGCTGCGCCCACCAAGAGTAACTGTCAGGCCTTACAGTGTTGTGGCACCAGCACCACCATCACCACCACCACCACCACCACCACCAAAGGCCCAATTTTTCAGCCCCTATTCAACAGGGGCATGCAATTATAATTATTGATCTAATAATTCACAGCAGGGCCCATTGCTGCGCCCACCAAGAGTAACTGTCAGGCCTTACAGTGTTGTGGCACCAGCACCACCATCACCACCACCACCACCACCAAAGGCCCAATTTTTCAGCCCCTGGTCAACAGGGGCATGCAATTATAATTATTGTTCGAATAATTCACAGCAGGGCCCATTGCTGCGCCCACCAAGAGTAACTGTCAGGCCTTACAGTGTTGTGGCACCAGCACCACCATCACCACCACCACCACCACCAAAGGCCCAATTTTTCAGCCCCTGTTCAACAGGGGCATGCAATTATAATTATTGTTCGAATAATTCACAGCAGGGCCCATTGCTGCGCCCACCAAGAGTAACTGTCAGGCCTTACAGTGTTGTGGCACCAGCACCACCATCACCACCACCACCACCACCAAAGGCCCAATTTTTCAGCCCCTATTCAACAGGGGCATGCAATTATAATTATTGATCTAATAATTCACAGCAAGGCCCATTGCTGCGCCCACCAAGAGTAACTGTCAGGCCTTACAGTGTTGTGGCACCAGCACCACCATCAAAGGCCCAATTTTTACTACCACTGATCAACAATTATATGTTATTACAATTCCTGATATAATAGTTGACAGCAGGGCGTTCCAGCACCCACCAAGAATAACTGTGAGTGCTTTCAGTGTTGTGCCAACACCAACACCTAAGGGGCCAATTTCTGCAGAGTATTTACGGCAGGTCCCTACTTTCAAACATACAACTTACAAACTACTACTACTTGCAAACGGAAGAAGACAACAGGAAGTGAGAGGAAATCTACCCCTTGGAAGGAAAATTCTCTCCTGTAAGAATTAATATGGGAGAAAGGTGTCTCCTCTCTACTGATGCTTTATCACCAATCCTTGTTTCAATAAAAACACCACATTTCAAAAACAGTTGTCATTGGGACGCAAAGTGAGGTGAAATGTTCTGAACAGGGGCACAGACAGCAAAAAAAATGTGACAGGGGTGATAACCGTTCCCCAGTGGCGGAATTTTCAGGGTCGCAGCAGTCGCAGTTGCGACTGGGCCCTGTAGTTCTGTGAAGTCCGAGGGGCCCGCCCGCCGCCCGTGTGAGGGGCCCGCCCACCACCCGCCAGTGGATGCAGGGGCGGCACCGCGGCAACCCCCCAAGACTCCCAAGACATCTCCCCTACCTGCACCTCTGGATGCCCGTTTAGAGTGCAGTGGGGAGATGTCATAGGAGGTGGAAGGCTGCGATCGGCAGCTGTATGGTGCCTGTGTGGGCAGGGATCTCCCTGGGGCTTGTAGTACTCTCTCTCTCTCTCTCTCTCTCTCGAGTGTCAGTGTGTATACAGAGGAGAGGGGAGGGAAGGGGAGGGGCCTCTGACCCGGGCAGGTATTAGTTTCACTTTCACACTGCTTGGACAATGTTGCTTATGCCCGGGTCAGAGGCCCCTCCCCCTCCCCCTCTGCTGTATACATGATTCGGAGATAGAACTACTAGCCCCAGCAAGACCCCCCTGCCTGTGGACACCATAGAGCTGCCGATCGCCGCCTTCCACCTCCACCAACCAGGTACAGGGGAACCCCTGCATGGAGGGAGTCAGCTGTTTTGGGACCCTGATGTAAGAGGGGGGGTGGTCTTTCTGGGGACACTAATGTAAGGAAGGGGGCCTCTGGGAACACTAATGTTAGGGGTGGGCTCTTTGGGGATCCTGGTGTAAGGGGGGAGCTCTATGTGGACCCTGGTGTAAGGGGGGCTCTCTGGGGACCCTGGTGTAAGGGGGGCTCTATGGGGACCCTGGTGTAACGAGAGGCTCTATGGGGACCCTGGTGTAACGAGAGGCTCTATGTGGACCCTGGTGTAAGGGGGGCTCTCTGGGGACCCTGATGTAAGGGGGAGGCTCTCTGGGGACCCTGGTGTAAGGGGGGCTCTCTGAGGACCCTGGTGTAAGGGGGGGCTCTCTGGGGACCCTGGTGTAAGGGGGGCTCTATGGGGACCTTGGTGTAACGAGAGGCTCTATGGGGACCCTGGTGTAAGGGGGGCTCTATGTGGACCCTGGTGTAAGGGGGGCTCTCTGGGGACCCTGGTGTAAGGGGGAGGCTCTCTGGGGACCCTGGTGTAAGGGGGGGCTCTCTGAGGACCCTGGTGTAAGGGGGGGCTCTCTGAGGACCCTGGTGTAAGGGGGGGCTCTCTGGGGACCCTGGTGTAAGGGGGGGGCCTCTCTGGGGACCCTGGTGTAAGGGGAGCTCTCTGGGGATCCTGGTGTAAGGGGGGGCTCTCTGGGGACCCTGATGTAAGTAGGGAGGCTCTCTGGGGACCCTGATGTAAGGAGGGGCTCTCTGGGGACCCTGATGTAAGGAGGGGCTCTCTGGGAACACTAATGTAGGAGGGGAGGCTCTCTAGGGACACTAATGTAAGGGGGGGCTCTCTGGGGACCCTGATGTAAGGGGAGGCTCTCTGGGGACCCTGATGTAAGGGGAGGCTCTCTGGGGACCCTGATGTAAGGGGAGGCTCTCTGGGGACCCTGATGTAAGGGGAGGCTCTCTGGGGACCCTGATGTAAGGGGAGGCTCTCTGGGGACCCTGATGTAAGGGGAGGCACTCTGGGGACACTAATGTAAGAGGGGAGGCACTCTGGGGACACTACTGTAAGAGGGGAGGCACTCTGGGGACACTACTGTAAGAGGGGAGGCACTCTGGAGACACTACTGCAAGAGGGGAGGCACTCTGGGGACACTACTGTAAGAGGGGAGGCACTCTGGGGACACTAATGTAAGAGGGGAGGCACTCTGGGGACACTAATGTAAGAGGGGAGGCTCTCTGGGGACACTAATGTAAGAGGGGAGGCTCTCTGGGGACACTAATGTAAGAGGGGAGGCTCTCTGGGGACACTAATGTAAGGGGGGGCTCTCTGGGGACCCTGATGTAAGGGGAGACTCTCTGGTGACCCTGATGTAAGTCTGGGGACCCTAATGTAGGGGGAGGCTCTCTGGGGACCCTGATGTAAGTAGGGAGGCTCTCTGGGGACCCTGATATAAGAGGGGCTCTCTGGGGAGTCCCCCTATATGATGGTGTGTGTGGGGGGGGGGGCGGTATTGAAGGACCTGGCCTTGGGGCGACAAAGGGAGTAAATCTGGGCCTGGGCAGAGGCAGCGCTGAGACTGGGGGCAGACACTGAAAAATAAGTCAGCAGACATGCTGACACCAATGAGAGAAGGCGAGGGAGGAGCTTTCCTCTCTGCGTGGAATACCTACCCGTCTACCCATGAGGCAAGAAGGCATCCTGGCGGGAGATTAGAAGGCACCGTGACCGATCAAACGGAATTCCCGGGGAATCGATTGATTGACGGTAAGTGACATTTTGCAGAGCTGAGCAATCGATGCCAACCTCCACCACCTGTGCCTCTTACTGATCCCATCCCCCCACCACTGATCTCATCCCTATCCCCCATTACTTCTATAACAGAGGTGATGGGGGGATAGGGATGAAATCAGTGGTGGGAGGATGGGATCAGTAAGAGGCACAGGTGGTGGTGGGAGAGGATGGCACCACCACTGCCACCGCAGCCGCCACCCCCTCAAGTACCACTGCAGCCACCCCCCTCAAGTACCACCACTGCCACCCCCCTCAAGTACCACAGCTGCCATCCCCCCTCAACTACCGCCGTTGCCACCCCCTCAAAAAAAAGTATAAAAGTCATGCTTTTTCGGGGGGGGGGGGGGCCCTTTGTGATTTCTTGCACCGGGGCCCAGAAGTTTATAGTTACGCCTCTGCCGTTCCCTATGTTTTCCAAAAAGCTAAAAAAAAGGAATTTGGCATGGAGCTACACTTAAACAATGCAGCTGTTCAAAATTACAAACAGATTCTACATAAGAACAAACCTACAGTCCCTGTCTTGTATGCACCGCCTGTATACGGCTGTTCAGAGTATATAGGGCCTTTTTTATTTTGTGTGCGGGGTTCCCCTTAATATCCATACAAGACCCAAAGGGGCTGGTAATGGGCTGGGGTGGGGGGGGGGGGGGGGTTGATGGGGTAGCTATGCCATTTTTCATAAAGATTTTCATCCATATTACCGGGACCAGACATTGCATTAAAGCCGCAAGCAGTTTTAAATGGCTTTTTTTCCTTTAGAAATGTTATTTTGTGCAGGGACAGTTCTAAACACGGGAAACACGTGGCACTTCACAGGCATACTTTAGACACCTCCCAGGTACAATATTTAAAGGAATATTTGCCTTTTTTTTTTTCACTTTATGCATCATTAAAATGACTGCTCCCGGAAAACGTCTGTTTTTAAAACTTCTTTTTGCATTGATACATGTCCCCTGGTGCAGAACCCGGGTTCCCAAACTCTGTTTCGGACAATAACATGGATAATAGTCGTTATAATTAGCACTTTAGAATCCGAACGTTCGCATCCATTGTATTTAATAGGGTTCTAATGTTCGTGCGAACTTTCGGTCCGTTCGCGGGTTCTGGTGCGAACAGAACCCGGGGGTGTTCGGCTCATCACTACAAGGGACACACACTGACCAGAGGGGTGATCCCAACCCCATGACATCTTTAAGTTCAAAAGGGCATAACTTTGACATCCTGCTGTGACAATATACTCCATTCTTGCAGAACGAGCACTTGATCCATCGAACATAAGGGCATTGTTAAGCTGTCTTCTGGAGGTACTTAAAATACTTCCAAAGCTTCACTTTTATTTAAAGGCATTTCACCAACCTTGAAATATATATAAGTGAAAAAACTGCGCTAGACCAAAAATAATAATAAAAGCTGCTGACACTCAAACAAACAAAGCAAAAGACAAAATGGATTCAAAATAGTGCAGCGCTACTATTCAAATACAAAAAAGTGGCTACAAGACGTAGCTCAAATATGTGATAAACTGAAAACCACAGTGAATATATAAATCAATGCATAGAGTTCATGAACAGTCCATTCCAATGGGTGATCTCTGATATGAGCTATCCTCCATGGGAACTGAGGAACATACCGCTATGGGTGAATATAGAGTGAATACAAGATTTCAACAAAAAAATAATCCAAAATAACATTTGTGTGTTGAAGAGGATGTCTATTCATGGACAACACCGCCACAGCATGGAAGGACCAAAGGACCCAAATGTTGATGGTGGAAACACAAAAGAAGAGCAGAGTAGATACAGTCGGGTACTCTTACCGGAAACGGTGGACCCACCTGTCGTATGACAGTGGGTCAATCAGGCTTAGTGGTCGCCGTGACCAGAAGATGGAACTGGATATCCTGGATGCCTGGGACCGATTCCAGCAGGGTGATGAATGATCAGCTCACACGATGGTGATCCCTCCAATCGTACAGGTTCCAAATCGTTCCAAAAATAGACAAGTGATCACGAAATAAAAAATGGTAAAAAGTAATAAAAGCAATGTGGGGTACAGCGATAGCAGGCCTATCACTGTACCCCACATTGCTTTTATTACTTTTTACCATTTTATATTTCGTGATCACTTTTATTTGTCTTTATGTCTGTTAAGACAAAATGTATTCAATAAACCTTGATTGGTTATATTGACCTGCACTATCCGGAGTTTTCCTTTTCTCCCACCCTTGTGTCTATTTTTGGAACGATTTGGAACCTGTACGATTGGAGGGATCACCATCGTGTGAGCTGATCATTCATCACCCTGCTGGAATCGGTCCCAGGCATCCAGGATATCCAGTTCCATCTTCTGGTCACGGCGACCACTAAGCCTGATTGACCCACTGTCATACGACAGGTGGGTCCACCGTTTCCGGTAAGAGTACCGACTGTATCTACTCTGCTCTTCTTTTGTGTTTCCACCATCAACATTTGGGTCCTTTGGTCCTTCCATGCTGTGGCGGTGTTGTCTATGAATAGACATCCTCTTCAACACACAAATGTTATTTTGGATTATTTTTTTGTTGAAATCTTGTATTCACTCTATATTCACCCATAGGGGTATGTTCCTCAGTTCCCATGGAAGATAGCTCATATCAGAGATCACCCATTGGAATGGACTGTTCATGAACTCTATGCATTGATTTATATATTCACTGTGGTTTTCAGTTTATCACATATTTGAGCTACGTCTTGTAGCCACTTTTTTGTATTTGAATAGTAGCGCTGCACTATTTTGAATCCATTTCACCAACCTTACCAATCTGGACAAAGGTTGTCCTCATCTTCCTGTTCAGAAGAGACTGAAGAGGATTGATTGGCTTGAGAAGGCCCTGAATAGAAGACTGGACATTGCCAGAATAGATGGCCCTTGCAGGAGATGAATTCAGCCAATCCTTGACCATGTCTTGACTATATGCTTAATTGTGACAACTTGGTCACTAGGGATGAGCCGAACACCCCCCGGTTCGGTTCGCACCAGAACCTGCCAATGGACCGAAAGTTCGTGCAAACTTTAGAACCCTATTAAACGTTCGAGATCAAAAGTGCTAATTATAACGGCTAATATGCAAAATAAAAGTGAAATATTCCTTTAAATATCGTACATGGGGGGTGTCTAAAGTATGCCTGTGAAGTGGCACGTGTTTCCTATGTTTAGAACTGTCCCTGCACAAAATGATATTTCTAAAGGAAAAAAAGTCATTTAAAACTGCTTGCGGCTTTAATGTAATGTTTGGTCCTGGCAATATGGATGAAAATCATTGAGAAAAATGACATAGGTACCCCCCCACCCCCCTCCCCCAGCCCACTACCAGCCCCTTTGGGTCTTGTATGGATATTAAGGGGAACCCCGCACCCAAATAAAAAAAAAAGCCCTATATACTCTGAACAGCAGTATACAGGCGGTGCAAACAAAACAGGGACTGTAGGTTTGTTCTTAAAGCGGAGATCCACCCTAAAGTAGAACTTCCGCTCATCGGAACCCTCCCCCCCTCCGGTGTCACAATTGACACCTTTCAGTGGGGAGGGGGGTGAAGATACCTGTCTAAGACAGGTATTTTCACCCACTTCCGGGAGTCCTCTCTGCGGGAAATCTGCGGAAAGTACGTCACTTCCCGCAGAATACCCGTTGTGTTCTGGGAGACACTCGGCTCCCAGAACATACAGGGACCAGTCAGAACGGCACAGCGCGACTCGCGCATGCGCCGGAGGGAACCGGGCAGTGAAGCCGCAAGGCTTCACTTCCTGGTTCCCTCACCGAGGATGGCGGTGGGGGTAGCAGAGTGACGAGCGATTGCTCGTCCTCTGCTGTGGACGTCGCTGGACTCCAGGACAGGTAAGTGTCCCAATATTAAAAGTCAGCAGCTGCAGTATTTGTAGCTTCTGGCTTTTAATATTTTTTTTTCAGCGGAGCTCCGCTTTAAGTAGAATCTGTTTGTAATTTGGAACAGGTACATATTTTAAGTGTAGCTCAAGCCAAAAAATCTATTTTTAAGCTTTTTGGAAAACATAGGGAAGGGTTATCACCCCTGTATAGGGTGACCACATTTCCAAACTGCCATTCAGGGACAATTTGCCAAGGACCGGGGTGGCGGGTGAATGGATGGTTTTAGCACTTATATCATCCCAATACCATGCTTGGAATGTATTTTTATTATTACATTGTAATAATAGACCCCCTTCCCTTAGTATAGACCCCCTCCCTCAGTAGGGCCCCCTCTACTAACTATAGACCCCCTCCCTCAGTATGGGCCCCCTCTACTAACTATAGACCCCCTTCCCTCAGTATAAACCCCCCTCCCTCAGTACGGGCCCCCTCTACTAACTATAGACCCCCTTCCCTCATTATAGACCCCCTCCCTCAGTACGGACCCCCCTCTACTAACTATAGACCCCCTTCCCTCAGTACGGACCCCCTCTACTAAGTATAGACCCCCTTCCCTCAGTACGGACCCCTCTCCACTAAGTATAGACCCCCTCCCTCAGTATGGACCCCCCTCTACTAACTATAGACCCCCTCCCTCAGTACGGACCCCCCTTCACTAAGTATAGACCCCCTTTCTCAGTACGGACCCCCCTCCACCAAGTATAGACCCCTCCCTCAGTACGGACCCCCCTCTACTAAGTATATACCCCCTCAGTAAAGACCCCCCCACCAAGTATAGACTCCCCTCCCTCAGTACAGACTTTGCCCTTCAGTATAGACCCCGCCACTAAATACAGACCCCTTCTCCATCAGTATAGACCCCCCTGACTAAGTATATACCCCCTCCCTCCGTATAGACCCCCTTCAGTACTGACTCCCCTCCCTCATTATAAACCCCCCACTAAGTACAGACCCCCCCTCAGTACAGACCCCCCCCCCTTCCACTTGTGCTAGTAGAGAGATGGGTGTCAGAAACATGCTGGGGGCACTTTTTACCCTTTTCCTGATCACTATCCCTGTCACCCTGTCCCCCTCCTCTGTCCATCTACATAGATATAATATAAGCTGAAGTTCTAAACAGACCTCAGATAAGCACCAGGAATGCACAGCGGTGTCCCTCTGCCATCTTCTGTATACTTGTAAATAGCCGAGAAGGGGAAGGCGGCTTCGGTCTGTTCTGCGGTATGAGGCAGGGATAGGGTTGCCACCTTTTCTCCAAGCCAAACCCGAACACTTTAGCGATGCTCAGGATTTTTTTTTGTAGTATACACTATAGAATTGTAAAAGATCTGGGACAGCTTTGGGTTTGTAATGGACTGAACAATCTAATACAAGAACAACCAGAGCCTAAAATGCCACAATCCTGTTAGCGCCACTGTTCATGCTTACAAGCATACACAATTAACAAAGTGCCAAAAATAGATAGATAGCTTGTTAAGGATAAGCTATAATGCCGCGTACACACGACCGTTTTTCCCGTCGAGAAAAATGAAATTTTTTCCTTTGGGCGAGAAAAACGATCGTCTGTGGGCTTTTTGTAGTTTTTCTGGACGGGAAAAACGGCATTAATCACAAAGAGAAAAATTAGAACATGCTCTAATTTTTCTCGTCGTGATTCCCGTCGTTTTTTTCCGCGGCAGTTTTCCCATAGGGAAACACTGCCGCGGAGCCCACACACGGTCGTTTTTTTCGACCAAAAAAAAAATGTCATTTAAAACGGCCGTGTGTGGGGGGAACAAGCTGTTCCTCGTTTTTCACGTCGATTTTCTCAACGGTGTTTTCACCGCCGAAAAAATCGATCGTGTGTACGCGGCATTACATCCACTGCTCACTGTCACTTTCCATTCTTGGAATATTCATTAATACATACCAGTGGCGGCTGGTGCTCATTTTTTTTTGGGGGGGCGCAAACAAACTGAAAAAAAAAATAATCAATTGCAGCTACTGTGCCCAAAAAAAGCAGCCACTGTGCCAATCAAACGCAACCACTGTGCCAATCAAACACAGCCACTGTGCCAATCAAACGCAGCCACTGCGCCAATAAATTGCCGCTACTGTGCCCATCAATTACTGCCACTGTGCTCATCAAATGCTGCCAGTGTGCATCCGCCGCCCGCCCGGCACTTACCGTGTCTCGATGGGGCAGCGGGTCACGGCGGCAGTGTCCTCCACGCTCCTTGATGTCTTCTCCCATCCTCTCTTCCCGTCCTCTGCTATGATTGGACGCCTAATAGGCGTCCAATCACAGTGCCTGTCGTTTCAGCCAATTAGGTGACAGGTAACAGACCCGAGCACCTGATTAGAGGAGAGGCGTTTCAGTGTTAGAAAAGCGAATATTCATTCGCTTTCCTAACACACAGCTAACTGAACTGCGAGTGCCCAGCATGGTCACCTTTTTGATGCCTATTAGAGCCTATGGCTATGGCTATGGCCTATGGCTCTAATCAGGTGCTTCAAAAAAATACCCCGCCATTGTAATTCTGGCTCCCGGCGCCCGAAAAGGGCCAGGCGCCTGAATAGGGGGTGGCAGCGGCGACCATAGCTAGATTCATGCAATGCATAAATCTATCTATTGGTTATAGAGGGATGGCAGGAGAGAGGGATGGCAGGAGAGAGGGGGGTGGCGCCCGTGCGCCCTTTATGGACGCACCGCCACTGATTACATACATTCAGGCTGGGTTCACACTAGTGCGACACGACATCTGTCCTACTTTGGATCCGACTTTGCCCTGCGACATGAAGCCGACATATGTCCGACTTTCAATGAACGGGGATCCGACTTGGATCCCCGCCAATATCAGGCACTGTGTTTGGTATGAATCTTGAAGGGGAACTCCAGGCCAAATTTTAAATTAAAAAACCGGCGCGGGTTCCCCTCCAGGGGCATACCAGGCCCTTGGATCTGGTCTGGATTTGAACAGGCGCCCCAACGCCGAAAAAACGGCGTGGGGGTCCCCCCAAAATCCAAACCAGACCCTTATCCGAGCACACAACCTGGCAGGCCGCAGGGGAAGAGGGGGGGACGAGAGAGCGGCCCCCCCTCCCTCCTGAACCGTACCAGGCCGCATGCTCTCAACATGGGGGTTTGGTGCTCTGGGGCAGGGGGGCGACCTGCGGCCCCCCCACCCCAGAGCACCCTGCCCCCATGTTGATGAGGACAGGGCCTCTTCCCGACAACCCTGGCCGTTGGTTGTCGGGGTCTGCGGGCGGGGGGCTTATCGGAATCCGGGAACCCCCTTCAATAAGGGGGCCCCCAGATCCCGGCCCCCCCCACCCTATGTGAATGAGTATGGGGTACATCGTACCCCTACCCATTCACCTGGTGGAAAAAAATTGCAATAAAAAAACACTACACAGGTTTTCAAAGTAATTTATTGCACAGCTCCGGGGGTCTTCTTCCGACTTCCGGGGGTCTTTTCCGACTTCGGGGGTCTCCGGTGTCGTCTCCGCGCTCTCCGGTTCTTTCTTCCGCTGGGCCTCCGCTAACTTCTTTTTACCTCTCTTGCTAACAGAGGCCCGGTCTTCCCGTTGTCTCGTCCGGCTCTCCGTTGTTCTTCTGCCGGCCCCTCCACTAACTTCTTCTTTAGCTCTTTCGCTAGTGGAGGGGCCGGGCTTCCCGTCGCTGTCGCCGTCGGCTTCTTCTTCCCTCTTCTCCTCCTCGATGTTGACGCGTCGCTTCCTCTCGCTGTAATACTGGCTCTCCGCTCCGCATTAATATAGGCTTCTCATGACGTCACAGTCACATGTTCCCATGACGTCACAGTCACATGCTCCGGGGCCATGTGCCCTGGAACATGTGACTGTGACGTCATGAGAAGCCTATATTAATGCGGAGCGGAGCGGAGAGCCAGTATTACAGCGGGAAGAAGCGACGCGTCAACATCGAGGAGGAGAAGAGGGAAGAAGAAGCCGACGGCGACAGCGACGGGAAGCCCGGCCCCTCCACTAGCGAAAGAGCTAAAAAGAAGTTAGTGGAGGGGCCGGCAGAAGGACAACGGAGAGCCGGACGAGACAACGGGAAGACCGGGCCTCTGTTAGCAAGAGAGCTAAAAAGTTAGCGGAGGCCCGGCGGAAGAAAGAACCGGAGAGCGGGAGACGACACCGGAGACCCCCGAAGTCGGAAAAGACCCCCGGAGCTGTGCAATAAATTACTTTGAAAACCTGTGTAGTGTTTTTTTATTGCAATTTTTTTCCACCAGGTGAATGGGTAGGGGTACGATGTACCCCATACTCATTCACATAGGGTGGGGGGGCGGGATCCGGGGGCCCCCTTATTGAAGGGGGCTCCCGGATTCCGATAAGCCCCCCGCCCGCAGACCCCGACAACCAACGGCCAGGGTTGTCGGGAAGAGGCCCTGTCCTCATCAACATGGGGGCAGGGTGCTCTGGGGTGGGGGGGCCGCAGGTCGCCCCCCTGCCCCAGAGCACCAAACCCCCCATGTTGAGGGCATGCGGCCTGGTACGGTTCAGGAGGGAGGGGGGCGCTCTCTCGTCCCCCCTCTTCCCCTGCGGCCTGCCAGGTTGCGTGCTCGGATAAGGGTCTGGTTTGGATTTTGGGGGGACCCCCACGCCGTTTTTTTCGGCGTAGGGGCGCCCGTTCAAATCCAGACCAGACCCAAGGGCCTGGTATGCCTCTGGAGGGGAACCCACGCCGACTTTTTATTTAAAATTTGGCCTGGAGTTCCCCCTCAAGAGCAGTACAGCACAAGTCGCATGCCAAAGTCGGACCATGCAAGACTGCGGTCCGACTTTGATCCGACTTCAATGATAGTCAATGGGCTGAAGTCGGATCAAAGTCGGACCAAAGTAGTACAGGGAGCATTTTCAAAGTCGGACCGACATGTGTCGGACCAGTTAGGACGGCTCCCATAGGGAAACATTGATTTTCACACGTCATGCGACATGAGCTCCCAATGTCGGAGCGTTTGTCGCCCCAGTGTGAACCAGGCCTTAAGGGAGTTTGCTAAGACAGGAGCAGCTGTGCATGGCAACCGATCAGCTTCTAGCTTTCATTTCCAAAGCTTAACCAAACAAGCTGAGGCTAGAAGCTGACTGGTTACTTTGCACAGCTGCTCCCCTCATTCTGCTTATCAGCAAGCATATTACAACAATTGTAGGCATTTAGCGTACCTCCCAACTCCCAACCGCGGGACATTCAGATCTCCCCTCTCCCCTGC
Source organism: Rana muscosa (assembly GCA_029206835.1). Classification (NCBI taxonomy): domain Eukaryota; kingdom Metazoa; phylum Chordata; class Amphibia; order Anura; family Ranidae; genus Rana; species Rana muscosa. The sequence goes on along the minus strand of CM055116.1, from coordinate 159,597,267 downwards.
TAAAAAAAAGAATTTCGTGCCTCTCCCCTGCTAAAAAAAAGAATTTCGTCCCTGCGCCGCGGGACATGTAAAAAAAAAAAAAAAAGAAGTTGTTCGGCGGAGGGGGGGGGGGGGGGGGAGGGGGGGCAAGGGGGATTACCTGATGGTTGCTGTTTCGTCCTCTTCATGCTTCCTGCTGTGCGGGAAAAATGACACTCTTGCGGGACTGCGGGAAAGAGGAGCCTATGCGGGTAAAACCCGCAGAATCTGATTATATGCACAAGTACAGAAGCCCATCAGATGTAGCTGATGACAATGTAAGGTACAGTTTGATTGGCTGCTATGGATAACAAGTAACAACACTTGGCACATGGCTACTTGACTAAGTAAAAAATCCTGACACTCACAAAGCAATCTAATACAAGTGTAATGTGCAATCCTCTGGACCTTGTTCAGATGTGTCCTGTCTATAGCAGGCACTCACCTGGGAAACTTCATACAGCAGTTTGTAATGCTCCTCTCACCAGGAGATCACCCTCTTGACTCGACTAGTACTGCTGTTCCATCAGTCACTCCCGACTCCTCTACACAGACACAGACACACCAGTGTGAGCTGCCAGCCAAGGAAGTGATTGCAGTGTCCTCCTGCGCCGCATCGCTGCACTCCCTGTCACTTCCCGTCCGGGGACAGCAGTCACAGTCACCGAGGAGGAAGGGAAAACCTATGAGGCCCCTCAGTCTGCTTTACCGCTGGCCAGTCCGGGCCCGATCCCCACTGCAAAGCCTAGGCATCCATCCTGTCAGAGACACAGCCCTGCCCCGCTCTCCACTGGGGTTGACTTGCCACATCCTCTCCTCCGCAGGCAGTAATCCAGTCTTAACAATGTGTCTGAGCCAGTGAATTACTGTCTTTGGGGCTTCCCCTGCTGAGTCCTGACAGCCTCGTCTGGCATGGCAGATTCTGGAGAACGTTAGGCGCGGAGAAGGAAAGTTAACAAACTTCTCCTCCGCTTTGCATGCTGGGCAGAGTCGCGGCTGTGAGGTCACTGGTTGTTAGATGCCAGGCGGCCCTAGCAACCAGTGACCAGAGTCTCAGGTGGAGCTGGAGACGCTACCACGGGGTTTGCTCACTCTGTCAATTCCATTCTGGGACCCTCTATTGTCCCGGATTGAAGGTGCCCGGGATCCGGGACAGACCTGCCAATTGCGGGAATGTCCCGGACACGTGGGCACCCTACTCCTGTAACATTTGTTTTGCTGTCTGTGCACCTGTTCAGAACATTTCTGTCCCAATGACAAATGTTTTTTGAAAATCTGGGGTTTTCATTGAAACAAGGATTGGTGATAAATCATCAGTGGAGAGGAGACACCTTTTTCCCATATTAACTCTTACAGGAGAGAATTTCCCTTCCTAGGGGTAGATTTCCTCTCACTTCCTGTTGTCTCCCTCCATTTGCAAGTAGGAGTCGTTTGAAAGTCGGAAGTTTGAAAGTAGGGGCCTGCCGTATATACTCTGCAGAAATTTGGCCCTTAGGTGTTGGTGTTGCCACAACACTGTAAGCCCTCACAGTTACTCTTGGTGGGCGCTGGAACGCCCTGCTGTGAACTATTATATCAAGAATTGTAATTACATGCCATTGTTGAACAGTGGTAGGAAAAATTGGGCCTTTGGTTGTGGTGCTGGTGCCACAACACTGTAAGTCCTCACAGTTACTCTTGGTGGGTGCAGGAATGGGCCCAGCTGTGAAATATTAGATCAAGAATTGTAATTACATGCCCCTGTTGAACAGGGGCAGAAAAATTGGGCCTTAGGGACTGGTGCCACAACACTGCAACCACTCACAGATACTGTACTTGGAGCGCAGCAATGAGCACTGCTGCAAAGTATTGCATCAAAAATTGTAATTACATGCCTCTGTTAAACAGGGGCAGAAAAATTGGGCCTTGGGCACTGGTGCTGGTGCCACAACACTGCAACCCCTCACAGATACTGTAGTTGGAGTGCAGCAATGAGCCCTGCAGCAAAGCATTGCATCAAAAATTGTAATTACATGCCTCTGTTAAACAGGGGCAGAAAAATTGGGCCTTAGGCACTGGTGCCACAACACTGCAACCCCTCACAGATACTGTAGTTGGAGCGCAGCAATGAGCCCTGCTGCAAAGTTTGCATCAAAAATTGCAATTACACACCCCTGTTAAACAGGGGCAGACATATTGGGCCTTAGGCACTGGTGCCACAACACTGCAACCCCTCACAGATACTGTAGTTTGAGCGCAGCAATGAGCCCTGCTGCAAAGCATTGCATTAAAAATTGTAAATACACGCCCCTGTTAAACAGGGGCTGAAAAACTGGGCCTTAGCCACTGGTGGCGGTGCCCAGAACCAAACATTTTCTTTCAAGCTATCAGCATGATCATTGAGGAGGAAGAGGATAGTCACTCACCATAACAAGATAGTCACTCAGCATCAGCATAGGCAGTCTTGAAGGGATCTGACATTTAAAAAAAAAATACTCGGTTACATCAGCATCAGGTGCTTGGTAGCTGGTGGTGATCCTAGACTGATTCATTTTTATGAAGGTCAGCCGATCAACCGAGTCGGTGGACAGGCGCACCCTGTGATCGGTTACAAAGCCTCCAGCAGCACAGAATGTGCGTTCCGAATAATGCTGGATGCAGGACAGGCCAGTAGCTCAATTGCATACTGTGCAAGCTCTGGCCAGTGATCCATCCTCAAGACTCAGTAAACCAGAGGATTTTCGGTGGGAAAGGTGTCCAAATCTGATCTTGCCCCTAGGTATTCCTGCACCATGTAAACCAGACGCTGGTGATGGTTGCTGGAACCGATCATACCTTGGGACTGCGTACTAAAAAATTGTCTGAACGCTTCGGTCAGACGGCCACCTTCTCCACCGCTCCGTCTTTGACTGACCGAAGCCTCAGCAACACGTTGTCCAGGACCAGGAATTTGTAACCTCCCAGTCTCTGGGAACGCGTTGCACAGACCTTTCTGCAAGGCCTCCCGAAGATGCTTCATCCTCTGCTTCCTCTGCGATGGCAAGATAAGGTCTACAACCTTACCCTTGTAACGTGGATCAAGGAGGGTTGCCAGCCAGTAATGATCCCTCTCCTTGATCGCACGAATACGAGGATCCTTCCGCAGGCTTTGCAGGATCAGGGAGACCATGCAGCGTAGGTTTGCTGAGGCATTCGATGCGGAGTCCTCTGGGTCACTGAGGATGACATGATCCGCAGCCACCTCCTCCCAGCCACGTACAAGTCCACGGGTGTCTTGGGACTGTAATTGATCCCTTGAAGACTTCTGCTGATGCTGAGTGCTAGTCTCCACCTCCATGTTGACACAATCCCCCTCCTCCTCTTCCTGTGTGATAGCCGGGCCAGCCGAGCACTGGCATTATATGACCGGCGGAAATGCCCACAGAGTTTCCTGGCCTGCTTCAGGACCTCCTGTAAGCCCGGGTACCTGCCCAAGAACCACTGCACCACCAAGTTAAGGATGTGAGCCAAACAGGGCACATGGGTCAGTTAACCCTGTCGGAGGGCGGAGAGGAGGTTGGTGCCATTGTCGGAAACCACCTTTCCTGGCTTAAGCTGGCATGGCGTCAACCACCTCTGAGCCTGCCCCTGCAGAGCTGACAGAATCTCTGCCCCAGTGTGGCTCCTGTCCCCCAAGCACACCAGCTCAAACACCGCATGGCATCTTTTTGCCTGCGTACTTGCGTAGCCACTTGAACGCCTACGGAGCACCGCTGGTTCCGAGGACAAAGCACAGGTAGAGGCCATAGAGGAAGAAGAAGAAAGGTGTGTCAGAATCACCAGTAGTAACATTTTGGAAGTGTGGTGGTGGAACAACCTCCAACACTACTGCACCTTGTCCTGCATCCTTCCCAGCTGCCAGCAGAGTCACCCAATGTGCCGTGAAAGATAAGTAACGTCCCTATCTATGCCTGCTGGAACACGAGTTAGCGGTAATATGCACCTTCCCGCTGACCGCCCTGTCCAGCGAGGCCAAGACATTGCCTTCCACATGCCGGTAGTGAGCCAGAATCGCGTTTGGGAACCTGCCACTAAGGAACCGCACATCCCACAAACTCACGGTAGGTGGCAGAGTCTACCAACTGAAAAGGCAGCAGTTGAAGTGCTATCAATTTAGCTAAGCTAGCATTCAACTGCTGGGCATGTGGATGGCTGGGAGCGAACTTCTTTCGGCGGTGCAGCAGCTGGGGCAGGAAAATTTGCCTGGCACAATCGGACGTTGGTGTACCGATAGCAGATTGCCCGCAAGTACTTGTCTGTGACACACCTAATTCTACACCTTCATTCCTCTCAGTGCAGGTTTCAGAGAGGACTGAAGGTATAGTGGGGTTGGAGATCCCAGCAGATGAGGAGCAAGGAGAGGTCCGCTTTGTTCTTTGGTGTGGGTCTTTTAGGTAAGCTTGCCAACGAACTGCATGGCAGGTCGACATATGTCTGGTTAAGCACGTGGTGCCCAAGCGGCTGATATTTTGGCCACGCGAGATACGCTTTAGACATATGTTGCAAATGGCAATGATGCGATCTGCTGCACACGTCTGAAAAAAGGCCTGCACCAAAGAACTTTTGGAATAACGCGCAAAGACAGAAGCGCCCTGCACATGCGGAGCTCTGCGGTGTGATGCAGTCGGTGTGCTGCTATTAAGCTGGCCCCTGGAGGGCATCCTGCCTTGTTGGAGATGTGCCTCCTCCTCCTCCTCCTCTCTCCTATCAGGCAACCATGTGGAGTCAGTGACCTCATCATCCCCTCCCTCCTCATCACTGGAGCAAATCTGTCACTATGCTGCAGCTGGGGGAACATGACTGCCAGATAGCTGTCCTTGTTGGGCACCCCCCTTTCTCTGGGCTCACGTTACTACCCCCTGGAGCATGTAACCAACACTGTGGTCAAACAGTTCTGGGGACTCCTCAGGAGGACATGGTGGGGCTAGGGAATGAGTAACTGATGCTATTGAGCCGAGGGAAGAGGCCGCTTTGGCAGCTGCTTTCCCAGACAAATTACCCTGAGCCTGGGTGAGAGAGGATGACGAGGAGGAGGACGGCTTGCTCATCCACTCTACCAAGTCTTGGGCATGTTGCGGCTCAACATGGCCAGCTGCTGAAAAGAAGGACAAGCGTGTCCCATGGCCACGTGCTGATGAGGATGCACCGTGTCCATGACCAGCACTGTTGCCTCTAGACACAGAGTCTGCTTGCCCTCTTTTATTGCCTCGTGACTGTCTGCCTCTCCTTGTTTGCCTTCCAGACATACTAATGGCCTGCAGTGATATATATATCTGTACTGATAATACAGCTATCAGAATCAACTGCCTGCTGTGGTATTAGTATGGGAAAAGCAGCAATTTTTTTCAGTTAGTTTTAGGTGAAAACTGTGCAGAAGACAAAGTACACTGAAAATACTTGCAGCTCTCTGCCTGTGGTTTTATTATGAGAACACCACTATAATAGTCACTAACTGTATTCAGGTAAGCTTTAGGTGAACGCTATGCAAAGCACACAGTACACTAAGTGAAACACTGACTGCAGCTAGCACAGTATAGAGACTAACAGGAACGGATCTATCTAAACTCAATACAGTGTATAAATATATATACAACACCTAGGATGCATATATATCCTCTACACACTGTAAATTCAGCTAACTGACTCGCCTGCCTGCTCTATCTAATTCAATATAAATGACACTGTCTCTCTCTGATATCTCTCTCTTTTAACAACTCCAACACACTACACAAGGCCGCCAAGCCAGCGGCCTTATATAGTGCGGGGCGTGTACTAAACCCCCTGAGCCATAATTGGCCAAAGCCACCCTGGCTTTGACCAATTACGGCTCTCCGTTTTTTCCGCGCTGTGATTGGCCAAGCATGCGGGTCATAGTGCATGCTTGGCCAATCATCAGCCAGCAATGCACTGCGATGCCGCAGTGAATTATGGGCCGTGACGCGCCATTCGAATTTGGCACGAACGGCCCATAATTTTCGCATTTCAGCGAACAGCCGATGTTCCAGTCGAACATGGGTTCGACTCGAACACGAAGCTCATCCCTATTGGTCACCATAATCTTAACCACAGCCTGCCTGAACAAAGTAGGAATCACATGTTCATTCACCTCTGCTTGGGAAGAAGCTGACAAGGGTTAATTTGCCTGAGGAGGTTCTGGGACTACTCATTTGCACCATATATGACCCCTTCACAGAGTGAGTGGAAACAACTCCTTTAGAGAGTGTATGGACCACATCCTTAATGAATGTGACAACCGTTTAGGCGTCGTCGTCTTTATCCTAATTTGCTTGAACTAGGCAACATTTTTGCAGTCATGTTCGTCTGTCTTTTCTTTGGAAGGATCTGAAGCAGATTGTTTGTTTGCCTGGGAAGGCTCAGAGACTTCACAGGGTGAGTGGAAACACTCCCTTAGACTGTATTGACCACAGGCTTAATGAATGTGACAACCTGTTAGGTGTCGTCATCTTTATCCTTGGTTGCTTGAACAAAGCAAAATTTATGCAGTCATGTCCATCCGGAAATTCGGAAAATGGACTGTTTCACCTGGTATGGTTAGGCAGCTTCTCATTGCCAGAGCAGATAACCCTTTCAAAGGGTGAGCAGAAACCACTCCTTTAGAGTGTATTGACAATGTGTTTATTGAATGTGACATCCTATTAGGTGTCATCCTTATCCCTGGCTGCTTGAGCCAGTGGGATACATACTGTCATGTCCATCTGGAAATTCAGAAAATGGGCTGTTTCACCTGGTATGGCTAGGCAGCTTCTCATTGCCGGAGCAGATAACCCGTTCAAAGGGTGAGCAGAAACCTCTCCTTTAGAGTGTATTGACAATGTGTTTATTGAATGTGACATCCTATTAGGTGTCATCTTTATCCCTGGCTGCTTGAGCCAGAGGGATACATACTGTAATGCCCATGTGTATTCCTCTTATAGAGCCTGAAGAGGGATGTTTGCTTGGGAAAGTTATGAGACTGCTCCTTGCCAGAGAATTTAACCCCTTCACATGGTAAGTGGGGATAACTCCTTTGAGTGTATTGGCCACTTGTTTAATAAATAAGACAACCTGTTAGGTATCATCATCCTCATCCCCTGGTTGCTTAATCCAGTGTTTCTCAAGTTCAGTCCTCAAGGCGCCCCAACAGGTCATGTTTTCAGGATGTCCATTATTTTGCACAGGTGATTTGATCAGTTGCACTGCATTAGGCTGGGTTCACACTAGTGCGACACGACATCTGTCCTACTTTGGATCCGACTTTGCCCTGCGACATGAAGCCGACATATGTCCGACTTTCAATGAACGGGGATCCGACTTGGATCCCCGCCAATAGCAGGCACTGTGTTTGGTATGAATCTTGAGGGGGAACTCCACGCCAAATTTTAAATAAAAAACCAGCATGGGTTCCCCCTCCAGGGGCATACCAGGCCCTTGGATCTGGTCTGGATTTGAAGGGGAACCCCTACGCCGAAAAAACGGCGTGGGGGTTCCCCCCAAAATCCAAACCGGACCCTTATCCGAGCATGCAACCTGGCAGGTCGCATGGGAAGAGGGGGGGACGAGAGAGCGTCCCCTCCAATAGCAAAAGAGCTACAAGAAGTTAGTGGAGGGGCCGGCAGAAGGACAACGGAGAGCCGGACGAGACGACCGGAAGACCGGGCCTCCGCTAGCAAAAGAGCTGGAAGAAGATAGCGGAGGCCCGACGGAAGAAAGAACCGGAGAGCGGGAGAAGAACCGGAGAGCGGGAGAAGAAGAAGGCGACGGAGAAGACCAGGCCCCGCTAGCAAAAGAGCTGGAAGAAGATAGCGGAGGCCCGGCAGAAGAAAGAACCGGAGAGCGCGGAGACCCCCGAAGTCGGAAGAAGACCCCCGGAGCTGTGCAATAAATTAATTAAAAAAGCTGTGTTGTGTTTTTTCTTGATTTTTTTTTTCCACCAGGTGAATGGGTAGGGGTACGATGTACCCCATACTCATTCACATAGGGTGGGGGGGCCAGGATCTGGGGGCCCCCTTATCAAAGGGGGGCTCCCGGATTCCGATAAGCCCCCTGCCCGCAGACCCCGACAACCAACGGCCAGGGTTGTCGGGAAGAGGCCCTGTCCTCATCAACATGGGGGCAGGGTGCTCTGGGGTGGGGGGGCCGCAGGTCGCCCCCCTGCCCCAGAGCACCTAACCCCCTATGTTGAGGGCATGCGGCCTGGTACGGTTCAGGAGGGAGGGGGGCCGCTCTCTCGACCCCCCCTCTTCCCCTGCGGCCTGCCAGGTTGCGTGCTCGGATAAGGGTCTGGTTTGGATTTTGGGGGGGACCCCCACGCTGTTTTTTCGGCGTAGGGGTTCCCCTTCAAATCCAGACCAGACCCAAGGGCCTGGTATGCTCCTGGAGGGGGAACCTATGCCGTTTTTTTTTTTTTATTTAGTGTGGAGTTCCCCCTCAAGAGCAGCAGAGCACAAGTCGCATGCCAAAGTCGGATCATGCAAGACTGCGGTCTGACTTTGATCCGACTTCAATGATAGTCAATGGGCTGAAGTCGGATCAAAGTCGGACCAAAGTAGTACAGGGAGCATTTTCAAAGTCGGACCGACATGTGTCGGACCAGTTAAGACGGCTCCCATAGGGAAACATTGATTTTCACACGTCATGCGACATGAGCTCCCAATGTCGGAGCGTTTGTCGGACAAGTGTGAACCCAGCCTCAGTATATATACCACAGCCGTTTCATCTGAGGGAAATCCTGAAAACATGACCTGTTGGGGTGCCTTGAGGACTGGAGTTGAGAAACACTGGCTTAATCATAGCAAGATTCACACACTCATCTTCATCCATGTCTTCTTTATTGAAGAGCATGAGGAGGGCTGTTTGCTCTGAGATTGGTAATTACCAATAGATAACCTTTCCACAGGGTTTTGCGTACCATTTAACAAACTAGCACAAAAAAAATGTTAAATGCAGTAAAATTGTTTGCTTATAGGGATGAGCTTCGAGTTCGAGTCAAACTCATGTTCGACTCGAACATTGCCTGTTCGCCCGTTCGTCGAACAGCGAACAAATTGGGGTGTTCGCGGCAAATTCGAAAAGTCTATGGGAGAAATCTAAAGTGCTAATTATAAAGGCTTATATGCAATTTATTGTCATAAAAAGTGTTTGGGGACCCGGGTCCTGCCCCAGGGGACATGTATCAATGCAAAAAAAAGTTTTAAAAATTGACGTTTTTTCGGGAGCAGTGATTTTAATAATGCTTTAAATGAAAAAATAAAAGTGAAATATTCCTTTAAATTTCGTACCTGGGGGGTGTGTATGATATGCATGTAAAGTGGCGCATGTTTCCCGTGCTTAGAACTGTCTCTGCATAAAATGTCATTTTTGAAGGAAAAAAAAGTCATTTAAAACTCACTCGCGGCTATTAATGAATTGTCAGCTCCCGGCAATACATACAAAAGTCATTGATAAAAAAAAAAAAAAAAAGCGTGGGGGTCCCCCAGAATTCAATTACCAGGCCCTTCAGGTCTGGTATAGATATTTAGGGGAACCCCGCCGCAAATTAAAAAAAAAATGCGTGCGGTTCCCCCAAATATCCATACCAGGCCCTTCAGATCTGGCATGGATTTTAAGGGGAACTCCACCCCAAATTTAAAAAAAATGGCGTGGAGTCCATCCAAAAATCCATACCAGACCCTTATCCGAGCATGCAACCTGGCAGGCCGCAGGAAAAGAGGGGGGACAAGAGAGCGCCCCCCCCCTCCTGAACCGTACCAGACCACATGCCCTCAACATGGGGAAGATGTCCCCATGTTGATGGGGACAAGGGCCTCATCCCCACAACCCTTGCCCGGTGGTTGTGGGGGTCTGCGGGCGGGGGGCTTATCGGAATCTGGAAGACCCCCAGATCCCGCCCCCCCTATGTGAATTGGTAAGGGGTACATTGTACCCCTACCATTTCAAGAAGAAAGTGTCAAAAAATGTAAAAAAAACCACACAAACACCTTGGAAAAGTCCTTTATTAAAAAAAAAATAATAATTAAAAAAAAAACATTCCAGCGGTGAAATCCAGTGTCCCACGGCGATCCGATGTCCAGCGCTGTCCGTCATTGGCTGAGCCTGAGGGGACCTGATGGGGAACTTCCTTCGCAGTCTATTACATGTATCGACCCGCCCCTTCTAAAGTTCCCCATCAGGAAGTGAGAAATTCAGACAAAGAAAAAAAACATTTAGAAGGGAAATCGAAGGAAAAGGTAAATGAACCAACAATGCACTAGCTTAAAGGAACCTATTTAGAAAATAAAAAACAAACCTTTACAATCCCTTTAATGCTCTGCTTGCCTGTCAGTTTAGGGGGACGGACATGTCTTGGTAGGTTTGCAGTTGCCATACTATTTCCATTTTTGGATGATGGATTGAACAGTGCTCCGTGAGCTTGGGATATTTTTTTATAACCTAACCCTGCTTTAAACTTCTCCACAACTTTATCCCTAATCTGTCTGGTGTGTTCCTTGGCCTTCATGATGCTGTTTGTTCACTAAGGTTCTCTAACAAACCTCTGAGGGCTTTACAAAAAAGCTGTATTTATACTGAGATTAAATTACACACAGGTGGACTCTGTTTACTAATTAGGTGACTTCTGAAAGCAAATAGTTCCACCATATTTTAGTTAGGGGTAGCAGAGTAAAGGGGGCTGAATACAAATGCACACCACACTTTTCAGATATTTGTTTGTAAAAAGTTTTGAAAACCATTTATCATTTTCCTTCTACTTCACAATTATGTGCCACTTTGTGTTGGTCTATCACATAAAATCCCAATAAAATACATTTATGGTTTTGGTTGTAACATGGCAAAATCTGGAAAATTACAAGGGGTATGAATACTTTTTAAAGGCAATGTAATTGCAATTGCAGTAAGGCTATGCTTTCCTGGCTGAACATTTATTTTTTGGGGATTTTGATAAGCACAAGATCTCTGTAGAGAAGAAGAGAGTTTGCACAGAACCATACCCCTTTCATTCACCTGTACAGAAGATGATGTATTTTTAGAAGCACATTAGCATTACTTCCTACTGTGCAGAAGTTGGGGGTTAATGAGAAGGACCTGACAGTCTTTTAATTAAGACTAATTTAACCCTTATTTTAAGAGGTCATTCACATTCTTTGCTGGGTTTATCTTGTCATGGGTGATTAGTATTGTGATCGGAATCTAGATTCCAAAGACAATAAAAAAGAAAAAAAGAAAATGTGTATAATGCTTTCTTATTAAGAGTGAACAGCGCAACTTTTGTTTTTATACATGAAAAAAAACAGGTATTGAAGGGGAAAAAAGTCCAGATTTGATTCTTATGAACGTTCTGTTGGTGTCTATATATTCCATTGCATTTATCAGATTTTAACCTTTTAATTGAATGTTAAAATAGATTGAGACTCATTCACTAAAATCTCATATATGCTTCAACAAGTTAACATAATTTTAACCACTTCCCTACTGTGCACGAAAACCCCCTTCCTGCCCAAGCCATTTTTCAGCTTTCAGCGCTGTCACACTTTGAATGACAATTGCGCGGTCGTGCGACGTGGCTCCCAAACGAAATTTGCGTCCTTTTTTTCCCACAAATAAAGCTTTCTTTTGGTGGTATTTTATCACCTCTGCGGTTTTTATTTTTTGCGCTATAAACAAAAGAAGAGCATCCAGTTTGGAAAAAAAACACTATTTTTTTACTTTTTGCTAGAATAAATACCCATTTTTTTTTTTAAATAAAATTTTCCTCAGTTTAGGCCGATACTTATTCTTCTACATATTTTTGGTAAAAAAAAAAATCGCAATAAGCGCGTATTGATTGGTTTGCGCAAAAGTTATAGCGTCTACAAAATAGGGGATAGATTTATAGCATTTTTTTTTAATTTTTTTTATTAGTAATGGTGGCTGGCGATCTGCAATTTTTATTGTGACTGCGATATTGCGGCGGACACATCGGACACTTTTGACACATTTTTGGGACCATTCACATTTATACAGCGATCCCTGCTATAAAAATGCATTGATTACTGTATAAATGTGATTGGCAGGGAAGGGGTTAACCACTAGGGGGCGGGAAGGGGTTAAATATGTTCCCTCAATGTGTTCTTACTGTGGGGGGAGGGGACTGACTGGGGGAGGTGACCGATGGTTGTCCCTACGTACAAGGGACACACCATCGGTCCCCTCTCCCTCACAGGACGTGGATCTCTGTGTTTACACACAGAGATCCACTTTCCTGCTCGTTTCCCGGGCAATCGCGGGTGCCCGGCGGCAATCGCGGCCGCCGGGCACGCGCATCGGGGCCTTGTGAACGCGGCGGGCGCGCGCGCCTCCTAGCTCGTTTTAAAGGGAGGACGTCATATGACGTCCTCCCAGAACGAGAGTGTCCTCCGCCCGCCGTCAATTGACAGTGGGCGGGGGACAAGTGGCTAAAGTCATTTTTAGTATTTTTATATCTGCACCTTTCATGATAAGAATACTAGTAGTCTTGTTATGGGGCAGTTTTGGCTCCAAATTTTACTTTTGCATTATCACCATGTCACACATTTCCTTTGTGAAGAATTCAAGTGGCCTTGCCAACACATACTGCACAAGCATGGTCCCGACCCTGTATTTACTTTATTGTTCATAACCTACAGGCAGCCATGCTTAACAGGTACCTAGATGTGCCTGCACATATAAACAGATATATACAAAAAAAGGGGGGGAAAAGAGCATAGGACATGTTATGTACAAACAGTACAATAAGGAAATCCTAACCTAAACTGTAAACCCCATGTGGGTGGGGTCTCACTAGTCAAAAAATCATATATGAAAACAAAAAAAGGGGGGGAGGGGGTCCCAACCAAATCAATGGGGGATCCAAAGACCAAAATGAGAGACTCCAAAATCAGAAGGCAGGTACAAAAGGTAAAAATGTATTCAATAGTTAGAAAATTGATCCATAAAACATTCCTCATGGAGAGAATGTGGTAGGCAAGGAACTGACACAAAACATGGAAAGAAGCAAAAATGCTATCTATATGTAACCACAAACGAAAAAATAACACAAAACAGGACAGTGAACACACAACATGAGACAATGACAAAAACGTCCGGACGCCTGATAACTCTGTGTGGGTAACCTGCTGCGGAAAATCGCAAAAAATAAGAAACAATAATGATGTGAACTAAGCAGGTAAACCACACAGAGGTCCCAGGAAGGCTATAGCCCGTGGGCAAGGGGAAGAAGGGAGAAGGGAAGGGAGGGAGGTATGGGAAAGGGAATATATATGTATAGGACCTCAAGGGGACAGGAAGTATAGGAAGGATCGATATGTTGTGGAAGTCCAAAGGGGCAAAAGAAAATGGAATCCAATCAAAAAAGTCCACTTGCACTAAAGTCAGTAATGTGATGGTATTCCGAATAGTATTGTACGCTGAGTAAGGGTACCAAGCAAAAGTTCAGATGTAATAAGTGGTGGGTGGCGGTAACCAGGCTGCAGCAGGAGGTAACACGCTGTATAGATACTGACACTGCAAGCAAACGTGGCAGTATAGTCAGCATATATTGTTCAAAGCCAGGCAAACATATCAATAGCCCATGATTAAGCATACGATACCCAAATATGAGGGAGCCTGGGCGTAGAAGCGGTGCCGATCAGCAAGTTCCGTTCCATATGATGTAACTGCATGAGGAAAAGGCTTGACTTCGGTGTTAAATGCAGATGGATGCCACCAGTTAAACAGATACCCTGCAAACTGCCCTAGCCCATTCCTAAAACCTGGTTGTTTGATCATGTCTCCCATGTCTCACTATAGGTCATTGAAGATGTGTACAACAAGGATAGAGCTCAGCGTTTCTCAAACTTTTTTTGTCTTGCCGCTTCTGCGGTGCACCTAAAAGATCTAAAAAAATTTGCACCACACCTGAAAAGATTTACAATGCAGCCTCACCAGTGTCCATAAATGTAGCCTCACCAGTGCCCATACATGCAGCCTCATCAGTGTCTATCCAATGCAGCCTGATCACTGGGGCAGGACAAATGGGGTGTATGGAGGGGGAGGAGATAGGATGTGGGGTACAGCTGAGGGTGTCAGGGCAAGTCACCTGTCCTGACTCCCTTGCGTGCCCTGCCTCCAAGACTCCGGTCTCCAGGAGTTGTAGTTTCCTCTGCTCTTTAGTGTGGACTAAGAGGAAAATTGCCATTGTTTATCCAGTAGTTAGGTGTTTTTCACAGAGTATAATGAACACTATGGTCAAACAATCTAACCCACTATTATCTCACATCCTGCAAAAATTGTAAGTGTACAGAAGTAAGGAATGGAATGAGACATGTGATTGTATATGAATACTGTCCTAAAATGGTCCATGAGATACTTATGTAGTGCCTGCCCCTCTTCTCTCTCCGTGCGGCTCGCACTGTCTCTTGTCTAGGGGTATCTGGTAGGGTGGAGAGAGAGAGAGAGCGGGTGGGCTACGCCTAGCCTCCACCACGTGTAGAATACCGGTGGTATCAGCAATGTCTCATTTACCTTCGGGTCCGTGTTGTGCACCCGGATCCTCCCTCCAAGAGTCACCATGAATTTCGTCCGCCAGGAATTGAGCCTCACACCATTAAAGTCCAACACTCCTTTATTAGAACACACCGTACAGGGACTCCCTTGATAGATAGAACAGAAAAGGAGGTGTGAGTGTGAATAGGCCCAGACACAAATTCGCTCCTCCACCCTCCTCCTGGAGAGTGGGATATGGTCTCCGCACAAGGTAAAGGGGATCCTTCTGGATGGTCTCCGACAAGAGACTCACCCGTCACCGGCAGTCTGCTGCACCGGGTCTTCGAGTGAGGAGCTCTCCCCGGTCCATTGCGTCTTACTCAGATTCAGGCCTCCATCCCGAAGTGCCTTAGGACCCTTCCCTCGCGGAACTCAGTGTTGGGCACTGAGCTCCGGACCTTTTTGCAAGTACCTCATCCCAGGGCTGAAGGTGCCTGGGGTGGAACACGATCTCCGGTGGTCCTCTAGGCCGAGGCCTCCTAGAGGACGGGCACGAACCCACGTCCGCAAGCTGAAGGTGCTTGGGACGAAGACCCCGTGACCAAGATGGCCGGCCCCTTTATCTCCTCTCTCAGCAAGCCCGGCGGGTTCCCCGCCCCACCATACCGCCGCCGAGAGAGGACAAAAAGGACCTCGGCACACAGTGATATTCATCCCCCCCGGCCATGGTGACAGCGTCACCTAGTGAACCGCAAGGAACATAGCACTGAGGTCACAGCTAAATTCAAAAATGCACCTGGGAAAGTAAGTACCCGCTACACTAAGTATAAATTATCTTTTAATTAAAGCTTCATGTAGGATGAGATTATTTATGGAATTTAGGATAGTGTGAGAGCATTAAAATGTCAGTCCACCAAAATCCAAAGTTCAATGTTTACTAGATAATTGAGAGACAAATTCCGCTAGCAGATGTTTATATCTGTGGCGGTAAGGTAATTGCATTTAAAGTGGTTGTAAACTCTCAAAAAACAAACAAAAAACAAACAAAACAACCTGCAAGCAATAAAAATCGCCAGCATTGGTGTCAGTAGCAACAATAATAACCCCCCACATCGGTGCAGATTTCTAGAATAAAAACTTCAGCATCAGTGTTCATTATTGCATATATTGACTGCTCATATTACTGCTAGACTATGCATAACCAGGTATAGAGAGCTATATTACTAGAACATCCCCTAGACCAGGGATATGCAATTAGCGGACCTCCAGCTGTTGCAAAACTACAAGTCCCATCATGCCTCTGCCTCTGGGTGTCATGCTTGCTGCTGTCAGTCTCGCTATGCCTCATGGGACTTGTAGTTTGGCAACAGCTGGAGGTCTGCTAATTCCATATCCCTGCCCTAGACTAACTGTGCCAAAGGAGGGTCGAGTAGATTGTCGGGGGTTGGCGGTGCTGTGTACAGGGCCCGAAACAAAACCAGCGGCTCTCTTAACTGGGGGTATCGCTACACCTGTAAAAGTCTCCCTTATGTAGTCCCACAAAAGCCCTGAAACTGTTGCTGGGTACGACTATCTTTGATGGGATGTCTGCAGTCCCAGCAGATTCAGAGCTGTCACTCAAGTGACACTCTATAGTATTTCCCTTCACTCCTTTTGCAGCAGCTACATGAAAATTAATGAAAATGAAAGGAGGGACTAAGGAGCTTAGCCAGCACAGACAGTAATTAGAAATTCCTAGAAGTGGGGAGGGCTATGCCATGCAAGGAGAGGGAGGGGACTACAGTATGCTAGGGAATTGAATCTGTCTAAAGTAGTTCGATTTTCTAACAAGTTCAAAGGTGCACTGCAAGTGATAAAAAAAAAAAAAAGAGGAAACATTATAAATACTTTTACTGTAATTCAACTGTGTTACCTGCAATTTAAAGATAAAGACATGGGAATGATTTACTAAACCTGGAGAGTGCAAAATCTGGTGCAGCTCTGCATAGAAACCAATCAGCTTCCAGTTTTTTTTGTCAAAGCTTAACTGAACAAGCTGAAGTTAGAAGCTGATTGGCTACCATGCAGAGGCGGCTCTAGACTTTGTGAGGCCTTAGGCATAACTTAGACATGAGGCCCCACCACTAATGGAAAAAATAATTCAAGCGATAATAAATAACAGCATTAATATCATATATTAAGAGTCTTAGGCCCCTTTCACACTGAGGCGCTTGAAAAACTGCCAGTAAAGCACTGAGCGCTTTTGAAGCGCTTTTCAGGCGCTTTCAATTCATTTCAATGGAGAGGGACGTTTTTTCAGCGCACTGCCCCAGTGTGAAAGCATTTATTGATTTTAATGGAAATACGTTTTCAGGCGCTTTTTTTTGCGTGAAAGTGCCTGAAAAGCGCCTCAGTGTGAAAGTGGTCTTAGTGCTGGTTTCAGTGTCCATTCTCTCAGTGCTGGAGTCAGGGCACTTTTTCTCAGTTCACTCTGTCTTGGTGCTGGAGTCAGTGTCCTCTGGGCTGAGTGGTGCTGCATGGAGAAGGAGAGAGCGACCCGGAGGAGCCGGGGATCACCGGCCGAGCACACAGGCAGGGAATGTAATACAGAGCAGCCAGTGCAGTAGAGGCGGGAGCTCTTCTACTCACTCCGTCCTCCAGCCACCCAGGCACTGCTATTCCTACCCATCTCAAGCTTTTTAATTAGGCAAATAAGGTGGTTGCGAGGCCCCTGAGAGTGCGAGGCCTTAGGCGACCACCTAATTTGCCTAATTAGAGAGCCGCCTCTGCTACCATGCACAGCTGCACCAGATTTTGCACTCTCCAGTTTTAGTAAATCAACCCCATGGTCTCCCTAAGCAGAACAAACATTCGTGTTTTTTCTGTGCCAGCTTTTGGGTCACAAAACTGTAAAGGGCCGTCCGTACACACGATCAGAAAATCAGACGAAAAATATCACTTTCCACGTGATCGTACGATAATCTGATGGTTAGTACACAGCTTTTGAGAGTCGATCACGACAGTTCACCTGATATTATCCGAAGGGACAAACATTTTCTCCTGCAATACCAGATCGTACGATTTTCATTTAATCAGTACAGTCTTCATCTGAAAATACAATACAAATGCAATACATGACATCACTTCTGAATTTTTATTCCGTCGTACGAGAATTTTCGTAACTTTATTAACCTCTTCATTTTCGATATTGAGACTGGCATGCAAATAAAACCCCCAAAAAAAACTGTTACCCTATTTTGTAGAAAAAAAAATGCTAGCATATTCAGTATCCTGTCTGTTTCAGACAGCTCCATCTTAACATGTGACTGCATTACATGTATGTGACCACAAGAGTGCACCATGGAGTGTTGCAAGGTGAAGTCATCATCTACTTTTTCCAACTGAAAATCTGGCGCAAGCAGGCAGGATTTCCTCCATCACAACAACTCACTGTACAGTAAATAGGAATTCCCTGGAATAAAGGATTTTTTTTTATTTTTAATTCTGAGCTCATTATTACTGCCCAGAGTGTAAGGTTTCCTTTTAACCCCTGCTGTATATCTAAAATAAGGGAGATGCAGACTGTATGCAGTGATTTTATTGTTCCCTTTTTTTGCCCTCCAGTAAAAAGTTTATTCACTGCTGTAAATTCAGAGTGGGCTTGAAGTGCACGGGCGAAATAGCTAATGTGTAATTAGTTCTATTCCAGCACAGCGGAATTCACCCAGCAGAGGCACAGGTTACATTAATACCTCTGGTGAGTCAAATGTACTTTAATTATTAACCTTTTGACTGCAACTGGTGTTCACAGTGAATGCTTACAAATGTCGGAAATTACTTTACACATAGGGAAGAGTTTGTGTTCAGAAAGCTATTGGAGGTAGGATTTAGCAAGACCGCTGTAGCTGGGCCACTTTAAAGTGATACAAAAGACTCATATTTTTTTTCCTAAAAAAAGTTTTACTGTATACTTACCTGCTCTGTGCAAGGATATTGCACAGAGCTTGCCCCTTACGTCCACTTCTGGGGTCCTCCGCTGGTACTGTCTGCCCCTTGCTATGTGCCCCCATAGCAAGCTGTGTGCTATGGAGGGACACATGTGGGCGCAATTCTTAGTCGTGCTGTGTACCTCCATAGACACACACAGCACAGCTCGACCCTGCCCCCTGCTTCTCCTCACTGGGTTTGATTGACAGCAGCAGGGGCCAATGGTTCCTGCTGCTATCAGCATGTCCTCTGAGAGCAGGGAGAAAGACCAGATTTTAGAACCAGAGAAAGACCAGATTTTTGCAACCACAAATCGTAATGGCTTAGGTTTCAGGATCTTGTTTAAAATGAGTAGGTGGGTAATTAAAGTAGAACTATGTGCAAAATGAAAGAATACATATACAGGCAGTCCCTGAGTTACAAACAAGATAGGGTCTGCAGGTTTGTTCTTAAAGGGGTTGTAAACCCTCATGTTTTTTCACCTTAATGCATCCTGGCAGTGACCGGTCCCCTAGCACCCCCATTGTACTTACCTGAGCCCCGTATTTCCCTCGGCGGGGATGGGCTGCCCTCTTTCCAGGGGGTCCCAGCTCCTCATTGGATAGATTGATAGCAGCTCCCGCTGCTGTCAATCAAATCCAATGACACGGGTGCGTGGGGGGAGGGGCCGAGTTCGACATTTGTATCTATGGACGCTTCTCCTAGGGGGGTTATCTGATGCGGGGAGGAGCCGCGAGAGCCGCCGAGGGAACCCAGAAGAGGATGTTCGGGGGCCACTCTGTGCAAAAACAAGCTGCACAGTGGAGGTAAGTATGATATGTTTGTTATTTAAAAAATAAAAATAAAAAACAAGCCTTTATAATCACTTTAAGTTGAATTTGTATGTAAGTCGGAACAGGTACATTTTTTTAAGTGTAACTACAGCCCAAAAAAAATATTTTTAAGCTTTTCAGATAGCATAGGGAAGGGTTATCACCCCTGTAACATTTGTTTTGCTGTCTGTGCACCTGTTCAGAACATTTCACTGCACTTTCTGTCCCAATGACAATTGAATTCTGAAAATTTTGAACATTTTGGGTTATTGTGGAAACAAGGATTGGTGATAAAGCTTCAGTGGAGACACCTTTTTCCCATAATAACTCTTACAGGAGAGAATTTCCCTTCCTAGGGGTAGATTTCTTCTCACTTCCTGTTGTCTACCTCCGTTTGTAAGCAGGAGTCATTCGTACATGTCGGATGTTTGTAACCCAGCGACCGCCTGTATGATGCAGTCTGTCACTAGCGTTAATAACAGTGGCGACCTGTACATTAGGGGCACAAGGCACACCGACCTCCCTATCCATGTGTCCGGCCCCTTGATCTACATTCCGGAGCGCTAGGACGCATGGATTCCAATCGGGTTTTAATTTTTTTTTGAAGCACACGATTAGAGCCAGAGGCTCCAATAGGCTTCAAAAAAGGGTGGGCTCGGGGCGCAGAGAACTGTGCCCAAAGCCCACCCAGTTGTGGGACAATAGCAAATGAATATTTTCTATTGTAACACTGATTCTCCTCCTGGCCGAGCAGGAAGCGGGTCATGAGACCCATCACCCGATTGGCCGAAAGGAGATCCGATTGCATTGGCCGTCAGGAGGAGGAGGGAGGAGACGCAGGGGAACTGATACAGCAGCCGCCCGCAGCCCGGAGAGAAGTCACTGCCTCCCACCGCCCAGAGTGCTGTCCGTGAGATGGGGTAAGTTTGGGGCCTCGACTAACTGACCGACTGGGGGGGAGGTGCCGTCCGTGACCCAGTCGATCAACCAGATTGTTTACCACCCCCTCCAAAAAAACAGCTGCCACTAGTTAATAATGCAGTTTTAAATTTCCTGTCTTTCCCATATAGCATACTTTTATTCGCTGTTGATCCTACAGTAGATCCCTTGCTTTTCCTGTAACATGTTGACTATTACAGGACTTCACAGACTGGCACAAAAGTAGCATCACATCAGGGCACATGTAGTCCATTGTTAGCTGCCTCCTGCCCCATAACAGAAAGTCTGTGCCTCCATACTACCTGGGGCTCAGGGTAAAATCAAGGCATGAGCCTGTGCATTTCACCCTTGACACACCGTTTGCAATGCTCTGAAGGCTTGAATGTGTAGCGGCCTCACCCCATCTCCTCTTTTCTAGGGGTATGTCACACGACAGGGTGAGATGCGCTACGGCCCATGTCCTCCCCATGGCTGTGGGTGAGGTGAAGGCCAGTATCAGTATCTTCCTCGGGCCAATGTGCTTTAGTTATGAAACTCAGTCCTGCTATGCTGACACCAGGGATGAGCCGAACACCCCCCTGTTCGGTTTGCACCAGAACCTGCGAACAGACAAAATGTTCGTGTGAACTTTAGAACCCTATTAAATACAATGGACTCGAACGTTCGAAATCTAAAGTGCTAATTATAAAGGCTTATATGCAAGTTATTGTCCTAAAAAGTGTTTGGGGACCCGGGACATGTATCAATGCAAAAAGAAGTTTTAAAAACGGCCGTTTTTTCGGGAGCAGTGATTTTAATAATGCTTAAAATTAAAAAATAAAAGTGAAATATTCCTTTAAATATCGTACCTGGGGGGTGTGTATGATATGCATGTAAAGTGGCGCTTGTTTCCCGTGCTTAGAACTGTCCCTGCACAAAGTGTCATTTTTGAAGGAAAAAAAGTCATTTAAAACTCACTCGCGGCTAATAATGAATTGTCGGCTTTTATCAATACATACAAAAGTCATTGATAAAAAAAAAAAAAAAGCGTGGGGGTCCCCCAGAGTTCAATTACCAGGCCCTTCAGGTCTGGAATGGATATTAAGGGGAACCCCGCTGCAAATAAAAAAAAAATGGCGTGGGGTTCCCCCTATATATCCATACCAGGCCCTTCAGATCTGGCATGGATTTTAAGGGGAACTCCACCCCAAATAAAAAAAAAAATGGCGTGGAGTCCCCCCAAAAATCCATACCAGACCCTTATCCGAGCACGCAACCTGGCCGGCCGCAGGGGAAAAGGGGGGGACGAAAGCGGCCCCCCCTCCCTCCTGAACCGTACCAGGCCACATGCTCTCAACATGGGGAGGATGTCCCCATGTTGATGGGGACAAGGGCCTCATCCCCACAACCCTTGCCCGGTGGTTGTGGGGGTCTGCAGGCGTGGGGCTTATCGGAATCTGGAAGACCCCTTTAACAAAGGGGACCCCCAGATCCCACCCCCCCCTATGTGAATTGGTAAGGGGTACATTGTACCCCTACCATTTCACGAAGCAAGCGTAAAAAAATGTAAAAAAAACCACACAAACACCTTGAAAAAGTCCTTTATTAAAAACAAAAACAAAAACATTCCAGCGGTGAAATCCAGTGTCCCGCGGCGATCCGATGTCCAGCGTTGTCCGTCATTGGTTTTGCCTGGGCGGACCTGATGGGGAACTTCCTCCTCAGTGTTTTAAATGTATAGACCCGCCCCTTCTAAAGTTCCCCATCAGGTCCGCTCAGCGGACCAGATGCGGAACATGACAAGGGGCGGGTCGATACATGTATTACCACAGTGAGAGAAGTTCCCCATCAGGTCCGCCCCCTCGGTATGTCGGACCCGCCTACGTCATTGGCCTGAGCATGGAACTTCCTTCACTGTGTAATTTAAATTTACACAGTGAAGGAAGTTTCCCCGTTCAGGCCAATGACGTAGGCGGGGTCTGACATACCGAGGGGGCACACCTGATGGGGAACTTCTCTCACTTTGGTAATACATGTATAGACCCGCCCCTTGTCATGTTCCGCATCTGGTCCGCTGAGCGGACCTGATGGGGAACTTTAGAAGGGGCGGGTCTATACATTTAAAACACTGAGGAGGAAGTTCCCCATCAGGTCCGCACAGGCACAACCAATGACGGACAGCGCTGGACATCGGATCGCCGCGGGACACTGGATTTCACCGCTGGAATGGTTTTTTTTTTTAATAAAGGACTTTTTCAAGGTGTTTGTGTGTTTTTTTTTACATTTTTTTACGCTTTCTTCGTGAAATGGTAGGGGTACAATGTACCCCTTACCAATTCACATAGGGGGGGCGGGGTCTGGGGGTCCCCTTTGTTAAAGGGGTCTTCCAGATTCCGATAAGCCCCCCGCCCGCAGACCCCCACAACCACCGGGCAAGGGTTGTGGAGATGAGGCCCTTGTCCCCATCAACATGGGGACATCCTCCCCATGTTGAGGGCATGTGGCCTGGTACGGTTCAGGAGGGGGGGGGCGCTCTCGTCCCCCCCTTTTCCCCTGCGGCCGGCCAGGTTGCTTGCTCGGATAAGGGTCTGGTATGGATTTTTGGGGGGACTCCACGCCATTTTTTTTAAAATTTGGGGTGGAGTTCCCCTTAAAATCCATGCCAGATCTGAAGGGCCTGGTATGGATATTTAGGGGGAACCCCACGCCATTTTTTTTTATTTGTGGCGGGGTTCCCCTTAATATCCATTCCAGACCTGAAGGGCCTAGTAATTGAATTCTTGGGGACCCCCACGCTTTTTTTTTTTTTTTTATCAATGACTTTTGTATGTATTGATAAAAGCCGACAATTCATTATTAGCCGCGAGTGAGTTTTAAATGACTTTTTTTCCTTCAAAAATGACATTTTTTGCAGGGACAGTTCTAAGCACGGGAAACATGCGCCACTTTACATGCATATCATACACACCCCCAGGTACGAAATTTAAAGGAATATTTCACTTTTATTGTTTCACTTTAAGCATTATTAAAATCACTGCTCACGAAAAAACGGACGTTTTAAAAAAAAAAATTGCATTGATACATGTCCCCTGGGGCAGGACCCGGGTCCCCAAACACTTTTTAGGACAATAACTTACATATAAGCCTTTATAATTAGCACTTTAGATTTCTCCCATAGACTTTTCGAATTTGTCGCGAACACCCCAATTTGTTCGCTGTTCGGCGAACGGGCAAACAGGCAATGTTCGAGTCGAACATGAGTTCGACTCGAACTCGAAGCTCATCCCTAGCTGACACCCTCCTTTGCTCCCATTAACCAGAGTCCACACACCGATCACAGTCCAACTCTTGCTTTATTGTAAGTTCCACAATAAACAGTGCTTCTGTAGCCAACTGGTTGGAACGTTTTTTACAGCCTGATACGGTGGGATGAGCAGATCGAGGCACTATCCTAATTTCAATCTAAACCACTGTGATTTCACCAGCGGTTATCATAGCCTTGATTAGCACAGAACATGGAACTTGTGAGTCTCTACCAGCAACTCAAGAGAACGTATTTAGGAGTACCTTCGCTGCGCTGTGGCCCCTATCAGGGGAAGATGTCCCTCTAAGGGAGTTACCAGAGGCCCATCCGTCACCGGGTTGATGCTGCTCCGGAAGGGTGACCTCCCCGGCCTCCTCACCTCAGATACGGGTCCCGTCCACCTCGGGGACCCTCGGATCACTTCGCCTTTGCGGGACCCAGTCGAAGTTACTGGGCCCCAGGCCTACGATCTAGTACCTCAACCCCAGGCTGAAGGTGCCTGGGATGGACTCCAACTCCATTCCGGCCAGGCCTAGGGCGCCTGGGCCAGAACTCCAAACCGCCAGCACCCAGGCCTAAGGTGCCTGGGTGCGTGAAGAGAAGATCCTCGAAGACCTCGTGGCGAGGGCGTCTCCCCCTTTTATCCCCTCCCATCGACACCACGGCAGGTTCCCCGCCCTCGCCGTACCGTCTCCGGAAAGGGACAAAAAAGGCAGCACTGTGGTAGTGATTCTACCTTGAGCCTGCGGGTATACCGCCACCCACACGCCAAGGAGAATAATACACCACCCAATCCTCCACGAATACAAAGGGGTCCAAAACCTCTCACAATTACACACCTGGGTCATACTACCACCCAGGTGTACCCCAACTAAATTTAAAGACCCCGCTACAAATGCAAAAAATTAATAAATGCACATTTTGTATTTTATTAATGTGGGAGCATTTACAATGTGTAGCATTTTTGTAAATGGTGGACTATGCCTTTAAACCATATGGATAAAAGACAAATGTAAGCAACCCTGTCATTGTTATGTTTGTCCCAAACCCTTTAACTGACGCTTTTGTTTGAAAGCTTGGTCTGCATGTAAATATCGAGAAAAATATAAATAAGAGTCACATTAAATAAAATTAATATACTGAATACTATAACTACAGTTATTATCCACATACATTTACCAGAGTACAATAGATTTTGCTTTTGTTGGACTTTAAAAGGAAGATACAGTACAGTATATTATATGCTTACAGAAGAGGAAAATGTGGCTTCTGCAAAATGGCTTGTTTGCTTCCAATGTGGCAGCTCCAGCATCAGAAATTTCAGCTCTCAATTTTTCAGGACAAATAACTTTTACCACACTTACTACACCTGAGTTATACCTAAATCGCGAATTTATCATTGTGACCCTTAGAATGCCTGCTCACACTGCACCACATTGTGCCATAATGTAGGTTGTGGTGCGTTGCAGTAAGCAGTCCGTTCATAATGATTGGTCTGCAACATGACTCCCCGAAAACAAAATAGGTCTTGCTGCATTTTTTTTTCATGTGTGCTGATGCATTGTGGAGGTTCTGTGCAGTGCCATTTAATATCAATAGCACTGCAGTACACCAACATACATATAGTGCAGGCATGTCCAAAGTCCGGCCCGTGGGCCAATCGCGGCCTGCGTTCCGGTTTCAGGCGGCCTGCCTGGTCATTTTGACATGTATGTCTTTTGTGGCCCCTAACGAATCCCCGAGCGCCGGGGGCCACAAAAGAAATACATGCTGGCTGCCGAGGAGGAGGCGGGACGAGCGCTGTGCATACAGGAGTACTTCCTGTTTACACAGCGACCTGTGTAAAAGGAAGTCCCATCTCCTGCGCTGCCATTGGATGACTGTTCTGTCCATCATAGGAGGCAGGACTTTCGATTAAAGAGGCCGCCGAGAAAACAGGAAATTCTCTTGTATGTCTGTCTGCGCTTGTCCCGCCCCCCCGTCTCCTCCAATGCTGCAGATGAATGAATCAGGCTGCAATGGTGAGTCTGCATTCATGGCAAGGGGGTGCTGCATTCAGGGCAAGGGGGGTGCTGCATTCAGGGCAAGGGGGGTGCTGCATTCAGGGCAAGGGGGGTGCTGCATTCAGGGCAAGGGGGTGCTGCATTCATGGTAAGGGGGTGCTGCATCTTTGGGGTGGTGTGGGAGCGGTGTATACACTGCTCTCAAAACGCCCTGCCCATTAAAATGAATGGGCAGCGCTCCTGAAGCGCCCGCAAAGCCCTTCAGCAGCGTCGCAACACGAGCACTTTTAACCCTTTCTTCGGCCGCTAGCGGGGGTTAAAAGCGCCCAGCTAGTGCCCGAAAAACACTGCTATAACAGCAGTAAAGCGGTTTACCGCTGACGCCGACACCGCCCTGTGTGAAAGTCCCCTAAGGCTGGTGGTGCGCTGTAAGTTGCACTTGTCAGGGAAGCTCATTCACATGGCGGTGTAATATGACCACATTCTAACGTACATCATATGTACTTCTGCGTATTCCCACATGCCCGCACTGAAAAGATTTAAATTGGTTGTTAATGTATAACACAAGGCAAACCTTTTTTTTTAGTTTGGCTAGAGTAGAGAGAGAGAGTTTTTATTGCTGTCTGTGTTCCTGTTGGGGAGATTCCTCCTCTCTATTTGTCCTATTTACTATTATCCTTGAAAGTGAAAGTAAAAGAAAACCCCAAATTTTGGGTTGTCCCCAGAAAAGTAATAGAGGGGAAATCTTCCAATGGGAACACTTGTTCTGGTGGTCCGGGGGTCCCCAAGGAAATCTCTTAATTTCAAGGGATTTTCACTAATTTCCTGTTTAGTTATAGGACAAGTAGTGGAGTAAAATCTCCACAATGGGACACAGATGGTTAAAAAATAACTAGAAAGGGGTTATAACCCTCCCTTGCTCTATCCAAAATGAAATAAAAAAAAAGGTTTTGCCTATAGTTCTAATTTAAATGTAGCGATACCTCCAACTAAGAAGGCCGCAGATTTAGTTGGGCCCTGAAGACAGCTCCGCCAACCCCCGGCAATCTGCTCAACCCCCTACTAGCACAGCTAGTAAGGGGAGATAGGACCGCGTGACCGCAACTCTAGGTGACGCAGTCCTATGGCAAACACACACAGTGATATACTTTAAAACTTCTATTAAAGTAAGTGAAACTGACACCAATGTACTTGACCCAGATATTTTACTGAGGCTAATGGGCAAGTAATAAACAACAGTATAACAAGTTGCAGATCCCTGCAATAAACAGTAATAAAGATAAACAGAGTAATCAGAATAATAAAATATTGCTATGCAACTCTAGCGCTGCCCTTTTACAGCTACTTCCCCTCATGGGTAGACTAACACCCAGCAATGTCTACCTATGCAGTCAGGCCTGACTGATCTAAATGGAAGTTCAGTGAAACAATATTCGCTAGAAATCTTTCGGTGGTGCACTTGAAGAACAACTTTGTAATCCGAACGAATAGTAAAGATAAAAGTATCTGTCTTTAAACAGCTCTCACCACCCGGAAAAGTCCAAGTCTGTTTCCTCCGCAGATTCGTCTGGGAACAGGAATCCACTGACATCCAAGTCTTCAATCCTTCTGGTGTACTGCAGCAAGGATGAGAAGATGTCTCTAAGGCTCTGCTAGGCTGGCAGAGGGGCTCTTTGGAAAGGAGCACAAGGCCCAGGCTTCAGGCCTTGTGCGCACAGCAGTTCAGCACAGAGATCCTCTTGCTAGGAGAGGGGTGTCCAAAGAGACCAAACAAACTCCACCTCCCCTTTATAAAGTCTGCCCCAGCAGTCTCTGTTCCGGAGCAATGTACCCTGGGTGCTGCAAGATGTACTGGGAGATGTAGTCTCTCTCTCTCCTCTGCTTTCACTTCCAGTAATGTCCTTTCTCTACTTCCTCCTGACTCACCTCTCCCCTAGAACTTCTTGTCTCTCTGCATTAAAGGGGAACACCCCGCTACACACTCCCCCCACTTTGAATCTTTGGTCCCCAAAGACATTTTTTTGGTCTGCAAAACATTCTAGATTCAATGCGGTTGCATAGGGTTGACAGAGGAGCCTCCCACCAATCATCATAAGATGGGGAGCTGTCCTGTCTACAGGTCGCTTCAGTGGGGGCGACCTGTCTAGCTGTGCCAGAGAGTGAGCTGGGGTTGCCCTCCACCAAATGGACCGTGGAGGGATCCGGATTCTCAGCATTCCTCCTAGCAGTAACTACAGAGTCTTCTGAGCTGTTCCCCATTTGTGGGTAGGTCAGCTTCTTAGGAGGCCGGATGACTCTTCGAGCCCTTTGCTCTCTTGGGATTTCTGGCTCTGGCGCCACAGGCTCCTCTTCCTCTGAACAACCATCATGGGCATCTTCCCAGTATTCTGCTGAAGGACTAGAAGGGATGAACTCTGTGGCTTCTGGGTTCAGTGTTTCATCTGTGGTGTCTTCAGTGGTTGGAAGATCTATGGTAGAAGTTCCAGGAGTTGGGGAAGGCCACAGCCAATCAAGTTCTCCCTCCTCACTTCCACTAAGTTGAGAGGCCTCTCCATCTTCAGCTCGGGAGGTCTGCGACCGAGTGTTCGGCCTAGGAGTATCCAGGATAGAGGCCGGTTCAAGGGAGTCTCCCACGGGAGGTATTCTAACTGCCTCAGCAAGTGGGAGAAGGTGGTTTCGATGCCACATCTTCAGTGGGCCTACCTTTCCTTCTGGCTTCAACGTATAGACAGGTAGGCCTGGCAACTTCCTGCAGATGACATAGGGTTCAGATCTCCATCTGTCTGCAAGTTTGTGCTTTCCAGGGACCCCCAGATTGCGTAACAGTACTCGATCCCCGGGCTGTAGGTCTTGTACCCGAACCTTCAAGTCAAAGTCTCTTTTATTTCGAGCTCCCCTTTGATCTGAGGCCGCTTGAGCATGTTCATAGGCTACTTTCAGGCTGTGTCTGAGCCTGTCCACATATCCTTTGTGGGATGTGGCTGAGGAATGGTCCAGAGAGGTGCCAAAGGCCAAATCCACCGGTAGTCTCGCTTCTCTCCCAAACATGAGTCGATATGGGGAGTAGCCTGTAGCATCACTGATGGTGCAGTTGTAAGCATGTACTATGGCTTCTATGTCTTGGCTCCAATGTTGCTTTTTCTCGCTTTCCAGAGTCCCCAACATGTTGAGCAAGGTTCGGTTAAACCTTTCCGGCTGAGCATCTCCCTGTGGATGGTAAGGTGTAGTTCGAGTCTTCTTAATTCCCAAAGAATCCAGGAGCTTCCGGATCAGTTTACTCTCAAAGTCCCTCCCTTGATCTGAATGGAGTCGCTGTGGCAGCCCATAATGGACAAAGTACTTCTCCATAAGTACCTTGGCTACGGTGGAGGCCTTCTGGTCTTTGGTGGGGAAAGCCTGGGCCTACCTGGTGAAATGGTCGGTTATCACCAGAACATTTCCTAGTCCACTCAGGTCGGGTTAGAGGCAGAGAAAATCAATGCATACCAGATCCATTGGGCCTTGACTCTGTAGATGGCCCATTGGGGCAGCTTGATGGGGTAAAGTCTTCCTCTGGACACACCGTGCACATGAGTGGCAGTACTCTTCTATCTCTGCCCTCATGCAGGGCCAATAGAACCGACTTCTGACAAGTTGAAAGGTCCTTTCAGCCCCTAGGTGGCCATGGTTGTCATGCAGGGCAATCAGAACAGTCTCTCGATATTTCTCTGGGAGGAACAGTTGCCACTTATCTTCTGAGTCATCAGAGGGGCCCCTTCGGTAGACCACTCCCTGATGTAACTGCAACCTGTCCCACTCTTTCCTCAGCAGGCGAGCTTCTTTTGAAGGTTGACGCATGAGTCTGTTTGGATCCTGATTCTCCAGGGCCTCCAGGACCAATCTCCCCATGGGGTCTTCCAATTGGTCACACCTCAACTCCTTCTTGGACAGTCTTGGCAGGTTGTCCTCTCCCAGTTGAGCTACTCCACAGTAGTGTTTGGGGACTCCCACCATGGTAACTCCTATTTCCTCTGCTCTGGAGCCTCCTCTGGCTTGGAATTCAGCTCCTTGACAAAGGGCCCGCACCCCGTCTGGTGCCACTTGGGTCCAATCTTCTACGTCACTGGTGAGAGAATGAGATCTCCTGGACAGAGCGTCTGCATCTCGATTCCCAGTCCCTGGCCTATACTTTAGGCTGAAGTTGAATCCAGAAAGTGCGGCCAGCCACCTGTGTCCAGTGGCGTCCAGCTTGGCCGTGGTGAAAAGGTAGGTAAGGGGGTTGTTATCGGTCTTCACAGTGAACTCCGCCCCATACAGGTAGTCTTTAAGCTTGTCTACTACCGCCCACTTAAGGGCCAGGAACTCCAGCTTGTGAGTGGGGTAGTTCTTCTCAGGGGGGGTCAGGCTCCGGCTCACATAGGCAACAGGCCATTGTTGCCCTTCGTGTTCTTGATAAAGTACTCCTCCCAGACCGTCATGACTAGCATCTACATGTAGTTCATAGGGCTTGGTTGGGTCTGCATAGGCCAAGACTGGGGCAGTGGTTAGACTCTCCTTTAATGCCTGGAAGGCCTCTTCACACTTCTGGTTCCACTGATCTCTGACTGACTCTCCCGGCTTCCTGGGCCCTGAGTCGTCCTCTTCCCCCTCGGTCTTGAGTAGTTCATTCAATGGCCTGGCAATTCGGGCGAATCCTTCCACAAACCTCCTGTAATAGGAGCAGAACCCCAAGAAGGATCTGAGTTCGGTTACTGTGGTGGGTCGTGGCCAGGAGGTAACTGCCTCCAATTTCTCAGGGTCTGTGGCCACCCCTTCTTCAGACACTATGTGCCCCAGATAGTTCACAGAAGACTGATAGAACCGACACTTCTCAGGCGAAAGCTTGAGTCCTTCCTCACTGAGTCTTCTCAACACTTTTTCCAGCCTCCTTTCGTGTTCTTCCAAGGTTCTCCCAAAGACAATGACATCGTCCAGGTATACAAGGACTTCAATAAGGTTCATGTCTCCTACAGTCTTCTCCATGAGACGTTGGAAAGTCGCTGGGGCTCCAGACAGACCTTGGGGCATCCGGTTGAATTCAAAGAACCCTACTGGGGTTATGAAGGCTGTCTTCTCCCTGTCTTCTGGGTGCATAGGAATCTGATAGTACCCGCTCTTGAGATCCATAACGCTGAACCATTTAGCTCCAGACAAGCTCTGTAGGGCATCCTCTATCCTCGGAGTGGTGTATTGGTCAGGTATGGTTCTCCTGTTGAGAGTCCTGTAGTCGATACAGAGCCTCAATGATCCATTCTTCTTTCTGACCACCACGATGGGAGAGGCATAGGGGCTTCTGGACTCCCGTATCACACCAGTCCTCTTGAGTTCTGCAAGTTGTTCCCTTAGATCCTCCAGATCTGCTAGGGGGACCCGCCTGACCCTCTCTCGGAAGGGCTTGTCTTCCTGGAGGCGGATCCGATGGGTGGCACTCCTTGCACACCCCACATCGAACTCATCCTTAGAGAAGATCTTCTCCCATCTATTCAACTGGGCCTTGGCTCTCTCCTTCCAAGCTCCTGGCAGATTCGGGTTTTCCATGGACAGCTTCTCCCAAGCATCTCCTCCTTCACCTGTCCTCTTCACTTCTGACAGGGTAACAGGGGCCGCAGGGCTCACCTGGCCTAGCAGCATTCTGGCTGGGATTTCCATGGGGTCTCTGGTAGTGTTCCTAACACTCACTGGAACTCTACAATAGGCCTTCTTTAGGACCTTCAGCGGAATCACTTCCGGTATCACTTCCAGACCTGAGGACTCACCCCTTGGGTCTGACTCCAGCACGACAAAGGGACCAGGCTGCTCCCAAGTAAGCTTCACAGTGGCTCTGAGACAGGTTACTTCGCCGGGCTGCAACACTACCCCTTCTCTTCCAAGTCTCCACACCTTCCCTATCCCTTCTCCAGGGGTCTCCTGCTCTTGGACCAGCTGTTGGTAGGCCGTTTTCAGCATGGGATGGATCTTGGTGGCTGTTCGCCCCTCTTCTTTTACTAGAGGGGTCAGGAGTCTTCGGACCAGGTCCGTGTTCGTCCCTATTATAAGGGAATTCTTGTTGGCTCCAGGCGGCCTAGAGCACACGACTGCCAGGGTGTCAAACACTTCGGCCTTCCCAGCCACGGATGGGTCAAAGGTCATCTTGATGGGAAGATAGCCGTCGTAAGGGAAACTCTGGGTTCCAATTCCCCATATTTCCAGATCTTCTATCTTCTGGATAGGCAGATGACTCAAGTGCCTATCGTAGAAGTCCCGGTATAGTAGGGTCACTTGTGCCCCGGTGTCCAAGAGGGCCCTGGTGTAGACTCCCTCCACTTGAATGGGCACTATAGGAGATGGGCCCACCAGCTTCTCCGGATATGGCCGGGCAGGGGTCGCCTTCTTCAGACCTTTTCCTTTTGGACTCTCTCTTGTCCTATTCCCTTTGGACTTGAACCTTTCTTGAGCCTGGTATGCATTGACTTCCCTCCTTTTTATGGGTGTAGGAACCCGCTGAGGGATACTGTTATTTTTCTTAGGTGTGCACCCCCTCTGGGGAGTGCTGTGTCTCTTCTGAGGGGTCTTGCCCCCTTTCTCTGCGGTGTATCTCTGTTGGAGAATGTTGTGTTTCCTCTGAGGTGTTCTATTTTCTCTCTTCTTCTGTTTTTCATTCAGTTTGGAGCTCACTGAAAATGATGGGCACCCGGTTGACTCCTTCACCGGGGCCCTCTGAAGTTTTCCGCCGGCTGGCGGTTATTTATCTTTTTCTTCCTGGGACTGGAACATATGTTTGCAAAATGACCAATCCCTCCGCAGTTGTAACAAATCACCTCTTCTTCACGATCCTGTAGAGAAGCGGGCGCTGAGGTATTCGGGAACAACTCCTTTCTTGGACTTTTCTTTTCTGGTTTCCTTTGATCTTTCTCCATTAAAGAGGTCAGCATCTCCAACACTTGGGACATCTGCGATTTCAGGGTGTCCACTTCTGCATCTCTTTCGGGGTCATGGCCGGGCTGACCATCACCACCAGAGGTTTGGTTGGCTCGACTGGCTGTTCCCTCTTTTTCTCCTCCCACATGGCCTCTTCCTCTCTGACCATTCGAATGAGGTCGGGGTATTCCAGGTTCTTCCCGTCCTGTCGGGTGCGCAGCGCCAATGCAATAGGATCCAGGGGCTGAGCTCCCCTCAATACCTACTGAGCCCGGGCCTCGTCTACCTTCCCTGGGTCGATCCCCTTCTTCAGAATAATTCTATGCAGGATCTTGTCTAGACGTCCCATATATTCTGACAGTTTCTCTCCTGTTTTCTGGTAGCAGTGCTCCAGCTGATAGGTGAGCTCGGTAACTTTTTCTGTCCCACCGAACACATTCTGCAAGATGTCCAAGTAGTCTTGTGCAGTACAGTCTTTCCTGCTCATCTTCAGGTTGCGTATGGCATCCAGAGCAGGCCCGTTCAAACTTTCAGCAAATCGCTGTTTCTTGCTGCGTTCTGGAACTTCCCATTCCTCTAAGGCCTGAGTGGTGCCATCTAGCCACTCCTCAAATCCTTCTTCCCCTGAGGGCACAGGTTTTCTCCCTGAGAATATCCGGAGCTTTCTGTACCCCGACATTGGGTAATCTGTGGGATTCTTCTTGCACTGGGCCACAATCTCTCCCAGTACAGCGCATAGTTCTGTGCTGAGGGTGGCCGGTGATGATCTGGGACTCTTTGTATCCTCCTGCTCTTGTGCCTTAGGGGATGGTGGGGGAGGTATCTGTGGAGATGATGACTTTCTTATTTGGAACCGATCTCCCTTATGTGGCAGCGCATGTGTCAGATGGTAGGTCTGCCCATCCATAGCTTGTATGCTCTGGCTTTTAAAATGCTCTGGAATTTCGTCTTTCCACTCTATTAATGCGTATGTACACGAAGCATGTGGTCTCACATCCATCACCCATGATTTCTGGCATGGTGATAGGGATGTCATTAACTGCTTTATCGCATCTCTTTGCCAGATCAGTTCAATAACTGCCGCCGCGGCCGGATCTGCGCCAGCCATTGTGTACCACTGTCCTACTTCTAGCGGGTCCATGCCGGTCTTTTGGCGTGTTCGCTTGCTGTATCAGGATCCCGGACGAGCCCCCACGTGTAGCGATACCTCCAACTAAGAAGGCCGCAGATTTAGTTGGGCCCTGAAGACAGCTCCGCCAACCCCCGGCAATCTGCTCAACCCCCTACTGGCACAGCTAGTAAGGGGAGATAGGACCGCGTGACCGCAACTCTAGGTGACGCAGTCCTATGGCAAACACACACACAGTGATATACTTTAAAACTTCTATTAAAGTAAGTGAAACTGACACCAATGTACTTGACCCAGATATTTTACTGAGGCTAATGGCCAAGTAATAAACAACAGTATAACAAGTTGCAGATCCCTGCAATAAACAGTAATAAAGATAAACAGAGTAATCAGAATAATAAAATATTGCTATGCAACTCTAGCGCTGCCCTTTTACAGCTACTTCCCCTCATGGGTAGACTAACACCCAGCAATGTCTACCTATGCAGTCAGGCCTGACTGATCTAAATGGAAGTTCAGTGAAACAATATTCGCTAGAAATTTTTCGGTGGTGCACTTGAAGAACAACTTTGTAATCCGAACGAATAGTAAAGATAAAAGTATCTGTCTTTAAACAGCTCTCACCACCCGGACAAGTCCAAGTCCGTTTCCTCCGCAGATTCGTCTGGGAACAGGAATCCACTGACATCCAAGTCTTCAATCCTTCTGGTGTACTGCAGCAAGGATGAGAAGATGTCTGTAAGGCTCTGCTAGGCTGGCAGAGGGGCTCTTTGGAAAGGAGCACAAGGCCCGGGCTTCAGGCCTTGTGCACACAGCAGTTCAGCACAGAGATCCTCTTGCTAGGAGAGGGGTGTCCAAAGAGACCGAACAAACTCCACCTCCCCTTTATAAAGTCTGCCCCAGCAGTCTCTGTTCCGGAGCAATGTACCCTGGGTGCTGCAAGATGTACTGGGAGATGTAGTCTCTCTCTCTCCTCTGCTTTCACTTCCAGTAATGTCCTTTCTCTACTTCCTCCTGACTCACCTCTCCCCTAGAACTTCTTGTCTCTCTGTATTAAAGGGGAACACCCCGCTACACACAAAGTACTGTATATGTAAATGCAGACAGAGCACAACAGGGGTCAGAGCAAGTAGGCAGGAGACTGAGTCCGGGTGTAGGCTGAGGGTGCAGTCAGTGCTGTATCTTGGCCTAGGCCAACAAGGCCTAGGCCTAGGTCGGCACTTTGCGGGGGGCGGAAACCCCCCCACAAAAAAAAGCTCCCCCGAGTCCCGACTCCTGCGGCCACCTCCCGCACAAATACAGCCCCTGGCAGCGGTGCTTGCAGTGTTAGCGGCCGAAGCAGACTTTTTTTTTTTGCTGATGATGATGATGACGACTACTCAGTCCCTCCTCCTAGGTGGGACTGTACGGGTCTGTGTAAATCCGTCTGGCCGGGGTGCGGCGCCGCCCACTCCACCTGACTCCTGCTGCGGAGTGATCTCTGAGGGAGGGCATGGGCTCCTGTACAGTGCCAGCAGCGCAGGTGGTTGCGGGCCTCGAGGTGGGGGAGGAAGGAACTGCAAGCCATCACAAGCTGTCCAAGGAGCCGACTGACTGACTCTGAGTGGAGTAGCCAGAGGGTAAGTCATGAAGGGGAGGATTGTTGTTCTTCTGACTGAGGACAGTCACACGACTCAGGGAGGGACTGGTCTGGGACTGGGGGTCAGTGTAGTGGCCGTCGCAGCACAGGAGAAAAAGCACAGAGCCAAAGAGGAGGAGGAAAGAAGGCGCTGCTGCAGATCTGGGTACCTACCTACCCAGGTGTTTTAGCATGTGCAATGATAATGATTGCATCTGCATTCTGCAATCATCAGCCTGGGTCCTGCTAACTGAAGTGGTGAATTTATTAAGGAAAACATGGGCAAGTCTGTTTTACGCAGTGCCAAGCAAAGCAAATGCTTCCCTGCAAAGTTTGGAAGTTTGCAGAGAAGCATTTGCTTTGCTTGGCACTGCATAAAACAGACTTGCAGCTTCTGCAAATCTGCACTAGTGATGCAGCAGCCCATGTTTTCCTGAATGAGTTCATCATCACCACTTCAATTAGCCGGACCCAGGCTGATGATTGCAGAATGCAGATGCAATCATTACCATTGCACATGCTAAAACACCTAGGTAGGTAGGTACCCAGATCTGCAGCAGCACCTTCTTTCCTCCTCCTCTTTGGCTCTGTGCTTTTTCTCCTGCGCTACGACGGCCACTGCACTGACCCCCGGTCCCAGACCAGTCCCTCCCTGAGTCCTTCACTCATTTTTGAAAATGTCTGCCCCAGCCTTGGTTCGTGCCTATCCCTGAGTATGGGCCCGGGGGTTGGGAGCGACTGACACCCCCAGGAAATGGCAGGTGACTGGCCAGACCGGGTGCACGTAATTGAACTGGTGGAGGCGGAGCCTAATGCTCCACCTACCCTCCTCCGCGTGGCACCCTTTCATTACATCTTCTGCCTGGTCCTGGTCTCTCTGTGATGATAGGAGGAGGAGAGATAGAGGAGGACGACGGTAACCCCCAGGCGGCGGCCAGGACAGCAGGTACAACAATTACTATTACTTTTGTGCGTGTGCCAAGCAGTACACAAAGTGCTCAACGTGGATAATATATAAAAATCATATTGCAATTAAACAGTCCACATTCAGTGAAAGTTCATGTACTGCAAAGTGCTCCATGCATGCTGAAATCAATGAAAACTTTGCAGCACATGAACTTTCACTGAATGTGGACTGTTTAATGAGTTTGCATTGATTTCAGCATGTGCAAAGTGCTCCATGCTATAATGAAAACCTAACTCATATACACTAATAAGCTGTTTTATTATAAAACTGATGAGGCGGCACTCTTAGGCTGCACTGGTGAACACTGATAGGCTGCACTGGTGGCCCCTGATTAGGCTGCACTCATAAGCTGCACTGATAGAGCGGGTCTTTATCAGGAAGGGGTGTGGCCTTGACAAGAAAGGGGTGGGTCGTATTTAAATTAGGGGGTGCATGAGTTTAGTCAGGCCTAGGGCAGCACCAAACCTAAATACACCACTGGGTGCAGTATTGAAGATGCACAGGAGACAAGTAACAAGTCCAGGAAGTACAAGCAGCAGGTCAAGGGCTGGAGACAAGTAGCAGATCTGAGATGCAAGCAGAAGGTCAAGGGCTGGAGACAAGAGGCAGGTCCGAGTCACAGGTCAGGGGTCAAACACAGGTAACAGGGAAGATCCGTAAGGCAAGCCAAAGGTCAGGTCCAGGAGAAGAGCAGAGCAGTCAAACCGATCCGGGTCACAACAGTAGTTCAGATGCAGGTAACAGGAAATCAGGTACAGACAGGAAGCTGACAACAAACCAGCAACTTGTCAGAGTACCTGGGCCACTTTATATAGGCCCGCCAGAGCTCCTATTGGCGCACTAGCGCCATTCCAGCGGCCCGCGCACGTGCCAAAGCGCCGTTCCGCCGTGCATGCATGCAGGAATGCGGCTGGCGCGGATGAATTGGTAATTCCTCTGACAGAGTCCATTGCAAGCAGAAAATATGTACTTCGCCTCTCCAGTAGGCTTGTGTACAAGACAGGTAGACGGGTTCTATATCAGGATGGCACAAGCCTGTGGAGGAGGCAAGTCATAGAGGCCATGTTCTGAAGGGAAATTTTATACCATGTTAGTGAATGAGTTCAGTATGGGTGCACTTTGACTGCATTAGGCTTGGTGTGGGCATATTATAGAGCAGCCTTTTTCAAACAGGGTGCCTTGAGGTTTCTTCAGGGGTGCCTTGGCAGAATGCCTAAAAATTGCCCACAAATTATATACAAACCGGCGTGTGGATAAAGACTGCCTTTTACCGTATATACTCGAGTGTAAGCCGACCCGAATATAAGCCGAGGCACCTAATTTTACCACAAAAAACTGGGAAAACGTATTGACTCGAGTATAAGTCTAGGGTGTCCATCTGCATGCCTCACTGTGCCTCACTGTGTCCATGTGCATGCCTCACTGTGCCCATGCCTCACTGTGCCCATGCCTCACTGTGCCCATGACTAGACTGACGTTTAACATGGGAGTCTATGGAAGGGGTGCCTGGCTTTGAAAAAATCAGTGCTCCCCAGCTGTAGGTCCCACAGACAACAGTATTTGCACACTTGTAGATGAGAAATAGGGGTACATGTGTGCCAAGTTTCGGGTCCAGGGGACCTACGACCGGCCGGTACCGGGTCCCCAAAATCACTTGAGAAATGACCGTTTAACATGGGAGTCTATGGAAGGGGTGCCCGGCTTTGAAATATCGGTGCTCCCTGGCCGTAGGTCCCCCGGACAACAAATTTTGTACACTTGTAGAAGAAGAGTGTGGCTACATGTGTGCCAAATTCCGGGAGATCAGGCGCAAAAAGGTGACTCGAGTATGTGCTGAAAACAAAAACAGAAACCGCTCAGGTGTAGACGTCCTCCAGGTGACTATCTCCTCCCAACAGCCAAGGGTGCAGGCAATGCAATTTCAGGCAAAACAAAAGATCAAGTATTCTGGACAGCAGCACTCCAATAAAAAGCTTTTAATATGTAAAATCTTCAAAAATCCAAATACAGCACAGCAAGTCACAAAATTCTGGTTAGAGCTGACTAGTTTCACACTTTCTTAGTGTTTAATCATGATTAAACACTAAGAAAGTGTGAAACTAGTCAGCTCTAACCAGAATTTTGTGACTTGCTGTGCTGTATTTGGATTTTTGAAGATTTTACATATTAAAGGCTTTTTATTGGAGTGCTGCTGTCCAGAAGACTTGATTTTATGTGCTGAAAAACTCGGCTTATACTCGAGTTTATACAGTAGTTACAATAAGCAACAGGTTTTTATTGTGCACCATTACAACCTTCTAGCTGCCGACGTCCTAACGACCAATGGCATCATCAGTTGATATGGAGGATGTCAGTCGCCTGCATAGCATCCTTGTTTGACCCTCCCCTGCCCCTCTCCATTAGTGTTGGGGTCACATTTGCTGAGTGATACAGAAAAACTGAGGGAGAAGAGAAACATTGGCATACTAGTCAGTACCAGTTTGCAAAAGTGTATTTGCTTTGGAAGAATAAATCACCTCTAACTTTGAGTGTCCTACTTGGACATGTGGATGTTGCTGCATTATGTAAAACCATTAGAATGGTTTTTACATTTTAAAATTGGGTTTCTAGAAACTGTCCATCATTTTTAAATGGTGCCTGGAGACTGTCCATAAATTTTAAAGGGTGCCTTGACTGAAATAAGGTAGATAAACACTGTTTTAGTGAGTGATATGTCCCATGTGTAGCGGGGTATCGTTTTACCCGCAGGAATACATTTCCCGGCATGCTTTGCAGCACCCAGGGTGCCATTCCCCGCGCAGGGACTGCTGGGGTGGACTTTAAAAGGGAGAGGCGGGGCTTGCGTCTTTCTCTTGGAACGCCGCCCTCCTTGCAGGAGGATCCCCTGCACTCACCTGCTGCGCACGCTAGGCCTGAAGCCTGGGTCTTGCGTTCTTGGTTCCAGAGAGCCTTCCGTTCCGCTGGGGAGCCCGCAAAGCATCCGATCCACCTGAGGTGCCATCATCTTCCGAAGGACCAAAGACTCAGTGCATCGCAGGCCACTGTGACGCCATTCACGGTAGCGGAGGAATCGGACAGGAGTCAATCTGGTTTGGGTGAGAGAGCGCCAGCTCGGAATCTTAAATCAATAACTTTGCCTAGGCCTTCCATAGAACATAGTTATACTTTGGAGAGACCGTTGTCCTGAACTGAGTTTGCCAGCCTCTCCAGTTGCCAAGTTAGCGCATATCTACAACCCCCCTTATTGGATTATAATTTGTTTCTCTATGTGCACCACCGACAGTTGCTAGCGAAGATTCCTCAACAAACTATACCCACAGTTATAGTCAGGCCTGACTGGGTAGTTAGGACATTGCTGGGCGCCATTTCTTTGCTCACGAGGGAGGATAGCTGCAGCAGGGTTAATACAGTTTATTGTCTAACTGAATGTCATAGGCATATAATGTGTACACCTTTATTGCAGGGATCTGCATAAGATATTGTATTCAAATTACCCTTTTATATTGTTGCTTGCAGTAAACCGTTATAGTTAAGTACTCGGTTGTGAGTGTCAATTATTGTGCTGGTATACAAAGGGGGTTGTACTGTATAATATGTGTATAGAGATAGTACAGTTATACCACTACTTTCCCTCTTTTATCTAACTGTGTCACGAGAGAAGTCAGAGCCGATTTCCAGGGGTTGGTAGCAGTGCATTACAGGGCCCAAAACAAACCAGCAGCTCTCTTAATCTGAGGGTATCGCTACACGTGGGGGCTCGGTCCGGGACCCGTGTATATTGCACGCTGCGAGCAAGTTGGCCTGAAATACCAGCATGGACTCGCAGGCAGTAATAGAATGGTGCGCAGAGGAGGGCGTGGATCCACTCCGGGCGGTAGCAATTGAACTCCCGGGAGAGATCCGGGAGAAAGAAGAGATAAAGCAATTAATAATGTTAATATCTCCAAAATGGAAAGCATGGCCGGTAGATGTGAAGACAAATGCCTCAGGGCATATGCGCTAATAGAGTGGACGAGAGGAGTCCCGGAGGAGTTCAAAGGGCAAAGTATAAAAGACATAAATGACAGAACGTATCGCGTAGTGCATACAGGGGCTGTGAAGAAAGAGTCCCAAGGGACCTCCCCACAGTTATCTCCGTCACTCTTCTCCAAAATTGGAGGCAGTAGCGAAACGAAAGCACCAAAGTCACCCCTGACCGCCATAGGTCCTGAACTGTTTACTGCTTTAGGGGACTTTGTCGTTAAATGCCAAAAGAATAACACAGTGCATGTGGAAGCTGGGTACCGGAAACTCCGGGTGTTTTCAGGAACACAACCTTTACCACCCGGGGAGGAAGATTTCAAAACTTGGATCGAGCAGGCAATGCAGGCAGAAGAAGGTTGGGAAGTTCCAGAAGCGCAGAAGAAGCAGCGCATCAGTGAGAGCTTGAAGGGCCCTGCTGCTGAGGCAGTGAAAAATCTTAGGTGCAGCAATACTGTGTGTACAGCAATGGACTATTTGTCTATGTTGCAGGAAGAGTTTGGCCAGCTGGAGAAGGTGTCAGACTTGGTGTATGAATTCAAACATACCTTCCAACAGCCAAAGGAGAAGTTGTCCGAGTATGTCCGGAGACTGAATAGAATGCTGTGCCAGATTGTACTGAGAAAAGGAATGCAGCCACAGGTCATAGATGCTACCAGGATGAAACAGATCCTAAGGGGAGCCTTGCGGTCGGACCCAGTCTGGCTCCACCTGAAGACCTCTGACGGAGTCATGGCCCTGAACTACACAGACCTTGTGCGGATCATAAGGGACGAAGAGGCTTTGATGAAGGATCAAGAGGGGTTTGAGAAAATCACACCACCTGTTTCGGTAGGAGTCAGAACGACAGTGGTCACCGAACTTGACTCAGAAGTAGAAACCTTGAAGTCTCAAATGGCCCAAGTACTGGACTTATTGACCTCTTTATTGGCCAATAACTCTGGAGTCAAGGAGAAAGACGAGATCCGGAAGGAGCCGGACCGGAATGTCCCTATTCCAGCATCCCCAAAGATCAGGAAGGAAATTATCTGCTCAAATTGTGGAGGAGTTGGCCACCCTGATAGAAGGTGCCCCAGTCCAAAGAAGAACATGGGCACTCAATACCAGCCGACGGAAAACTTCAGAGGGCCCCGGTGAAGGAGTCAGCCAGGCGCCCGCTACCTACAGAAAGCTCCAAGAAGGTTCAGAGACAAGCAGAGAAAAAAAAAAAAGGCAACAATGCCTCTCCTGAAAACTCCCATACTGTCTGTCGGGAGTTGCAATTTGACAACCAGAAAAAGATCAATGCATACCAGGTTCAAAAAGGGCAGAGGTCTAGAGAGAAATGGAAAAAGAAAAAGAAAACATTGGAAAAATCAAAGAGTTCAAAGGAGAAAATATCTCCTAAGAAGTTCCTGGATAAACTAGTTGGACCCTCCCCTCTAGTCTCCGTTCAAGTGGAGGGAGTCTACGCAAAGGCATTTTTAGATACTGGAGCCCAAGTGACTCTCTTATACAGAGACTTTTATCAGAAGCATTTAGGCCACGTACCTTTGCAGAAGCTGGAAGACCTGAAGATAGGGGGAATTGGCACCCGCAGTTTCCCCTACGATGGCTATGTTTCGATCAGGCTGGCCTTTGACCCCTCGGTGACCGGGGAGGCCGAAGCTTTTGACACTTTGGCGGTGGTTTGCCCTCGCCCAACAGAAGCCAATATGATGTCCATGTTGATAGGGACCAACACTGACTTGGTCCGGAGACTGCTGACCTCGTTAATGCAAGAACGGAGTTCTCCCAGACAGAAGATTCACCCAATGCTACAACAGGTCTACCAGAAGATGGTCCTGGAGCAAAAGGCCCCGGAAGAGGGGG
Source organism: Rana muscosa (assembly GCA_029206835.1). Taxonomy (NCBI): domain Eukaryota; kingdom Metazoa; phylum Chordata; class Amphibia; order Anura; family Ranidae; genus Rana; species Rana muscosa. The sequence goes on along the minus strand of CM055116.1, from coordinate 159,555,253 downwards.
TGGGAAGAGTCTGGAGACTGTCTAGAAGAGAGAAGATACAACAGCCTGGTGAGGTGATCTGTCTTCAGGCTACAGTAAAACTCTCCTGGGAGCAGCCGGGTCCCTTTGTGGTCGTGAAACCAGATCCTGTCAACACCCACCAAGGATTGGAAGTACTCCCTGAAGTGGTCCCGCTGAGGGCACTGAAGAAAGCAAAGGGACAGATTCCAGTGAGTGTTAGAAATGTCACAAATTCTCCTGTGAAGATTCCAGGCCGGGTGCTACTGGGCAAGGTGAACTCTGCTACCCCAGTGACCCTGTCTGAATTGAAGTCAAAAGATGGAGAAGCCACCTTGGAAGAGCTCTGCCTTGAAGATACAGCCTTGCCACAGAAATGGAAGGAGAGAGCCAAGGCTCAGCTGACTCGGTGGAGGAGAATATTCTCTGAAGATGAATTCGATGTGGGGTGTGTGAGAAGTGCCACCCATAAAATCCGTCTTCAAGAAGATAAGCCCTTTCGGGAGAGGGTCCAAAGAGTTCCACTGGCTGATCTGGAAGATTTGCGGGAGCAGTTGGCAGAGCTGAAGAGGACAGGGGTCATTAAGGAGTCCATATGCCTCCCCCATTGTGGTGGTAAGGAAGAAAAACGGGTCGCTGAGACTCTGCATAGACTATAGGACTCTCAACCGGGGGACCATTCCTGACCAGTATACTACCCCCGGGATAGAAGATGCTTTGAAAAGCCTATCTGGGGCCAAGTGGTTCAGTGTCATGGACCTGAAGAGTGGGTATTATCAAATCCCTATGCACCCTGAGAAGACGGCTTTCATCACCCCAGTGGGATTCTATGAATTTAATAGGATGCCCCAAGGCCTGTCAGGAGCCCCTGCTACCTTCCAGAGGTTGATGGAGAAGACCGTTGGGGACATGAATCTGATCGAAGTCCTGGTGTACCTAGACGACATCATTGTCTTTGGGAAGACTCTGGAAGAGCATGAAGAAAGATTGGAGAAGGTCCTGAAACGACTCAGTGAGGAGGGACTGAAACTTTCCAGAGAAAAATGCCAGTTCTATCAATCCTCGGTCCACTATCTGGGGCACATAGTATCTGCTGAAGGAGTGTCTACAGACCCGGATAAACTGGAGGCAGTCACCTCCTGGCCCTGACCAACTACAGTGACTGAGCTCAGGTCCTTCTTAGGCTTCTGTTCCTACTACCGTAGATTTGTGGAGGGGTTTGCAAAAATTGCCAGACCCCTAAATTAGTTACTAAAGACGGAAGGAGAGGAAGATGATACTGGTCCAAGGAAGCCTGGAGAGTCTGTGGAAGACCAGTGGACAGGGGAGTGTGAGGAAGCCTTCCAGATGTTAAAGAAGAGTCTTACCACTGCACCAGTCCTGGCCTATGCTGATCCAAAGAAGCCTTATGAACTGCATGTAGATGCCAGCCATGATGGCCTAGGAGGGGTGCTATACCAAGAGTATGAAGGGCAGTTGCGCCCAGTTGCCTATGTTAGCAGAAGTTTGGCACCCGCTGAGAAGAACTACCCCACCCACAAGTTGGAGTTCCTGGCCCTAAAGTGGACAGTCATGGATAAACTCAGAGATTACCTGTATGGAGCTGACTTCACAGTAAAGACTGACAATAATCCACTCACCAATCTCTTCACCATGGCCAAGCTGGATGCCACTGGCCACCGTTGGTTGGCCGCCTTAGCCGGTTCAACTTCAGCCTGAAGTATAGGCCGGGAGCAGAAAACGGTGATGCGGACGCACTGTCCAGAAGAGGCCATGCACCCACCCACCATCCAGAAGATTGGACCCAGGTAACCCCAGATGGGGTACGGGCCCTGTGTCAAGGAGTACAACTTCAAGCTAGTGGTGGGTCGAGGGCTGAAGAGATCCGTGTTTCTGCTGTGGGAGTGCCTAAGTGTTACTGCAATGTGACCCAAGTAGGAGAGGATGACCCACCCAAACTGTCCAAGAAGGATTTGAGGACGGACCAGCTGGAAGATCCTTGGGGAAGATTAGCACTGGAGACCTTGGAAGACCAGGATCCAGACAGACTTCTGAAGAACCCTTCAAAGGTGGCCTGGTTGGTTCACAAGGAATGGGATAAGTTGCAGGTTCATAAAGGGGTGGTCTACCGAAGGGGCCCCTCTGATGATCTGGAAGAGAAGTGGCAGCTATTTCTGCCGGAAAAGTACAGAAGAACCGTCTTGGCTGCCTTACATGATGATCATGGCCACTTGGGGGCTGAACGAACATTCTAACTTGTAAGGGATAGGTTCTATTGGCCTTGTATGCGGGCTGAAGTGGAGAAATACTGCCACTCCTGTGCACGTTGTATCCAGAGAAAGACATTGCCACGTCAAGCTGCCCCAATGGGCCATCTGCAGAGTCAAGGACCCTTGGACTTGGTATGCATTGACTTTCTCTGTCTTGAACCTGACTTAAGTGGACAAGAAAATGTTCTGGTGATAACCGACCATTTCACCCGTTATGCCCAAGCTTTTCCAGCCAAAGACCAAAAGGCCTCCACTGTAGCTAAAATCTTAGTAGAGAAATACTTTGTGCACTACGGACTGCCACAACGCTTGCACTCTGACCAAGGGAGAGACTTTGAGAGTCGATTGATCAAGAAACTGTTGGACTCTTTGGGTATCAAGAAAACCCGCACCACCCCTTATCACCCTCAGGGTGGCGCTCAGCTGGAGAGGTTCAACAGGACTCTATTAAATATGTTGGGGACTCTGAGTAGTGAGCAGAAGCAGCACTGGAGCAAGCATATAGCGGCCATCGTGCACGCCTATAACAGCACCACTAGCGATGCCACAGGGTACTCTCCATATCGCCTTATGTTTGGCAGGGAAGCAAGACTGCCTGTGGATCTGGCATTCGGCATATCCACAGATCGCACTTCGGCCACCTCACACAAGGGCTATGTAGACAGACTGAGGAAGAGTTTGAAGCTGGCTTTTAACAGGCCCAAGTGGCCTCAGAACAAAGAGCAGCTCGGAACAAGAGGAACTTTGACCTCAAGGTTCAAATCCAGGACCTCCAGCCAGGAGACCGAGTGCTGCTGCGCAACCTAGGAGTTCCAGGGAAACATAAGTTAGCAGACAGATGGAGAACTGAACCCTATGTGATCTGTAAGAAGTTACCAGATTTGCCGGTGTATCAGCTAAAGCCAGAAGGGAAGATAGGGCCACTGAAGACATGGCACAGGAACCATTTACTCCCACTTTCAGAAGCGGTCCGGATGCCATCTGTAGAAGGTTCCCCTGAACCATCCTCAAGTTTGGAGACACCTAGGCCAAACACTCGGTCTCAGGTTTCTCAGTCTAGAGAAGTGGATGCCTCGGATCAGAGTTTAGATGAAGAGCTTGGATGGTTGTGGCCTTCTCAGACCCCAGAACCCATGTCTATAGATCTTCCACCATCTGAAGGTACTGTGGATAGTACATTGAACGTGGAAGCCACTGAGTTTGTTCCGTCTAGTCCTCTGGCTGAAGAGTGGGAAGATGCCACATGGTCACCTTCTGCTGATCATCAAGATTACTCCTCACATCTGCCTACACCTGACTTGGATGTACCAGAAGTATTGGAGCCCAGTGTACCCACTTTAGAGGAAGACGCAGAGAGGGATGTAACAGTCACCCCAAGAGAACAAAGGGCCAAAAGAGTTGTTCGTCCTCCTCGGAAGTTAACCTACACCCAGATGGGGGAAAGTTCTGAGGATACAGTAACCACTGCTAGAAGGACTTTGCCAACGCCTGATCCTTCTGCTGTGCATTTGGTGGAAGGCAACCCCAGCTCTCTCTCTGGCACAGTTGGACAGATCAACCCCTTTGATGTAACCAGTGGGCAGGACAAACTCCCTTCCCCATTCTGGTGGGAGTTCCTCTGCCAACTTCTCTGGCTGCCCTTAATGAGTTTGTGTTTTACTACTGTTGATGCTGTCTTTGAGGGACCAAAGATTTCAAGTGGGGGGAGTGTGTAGCGGGGTATCATTTTACCCACAGGACTACATTTCCCGGCATGCTTTGCAGCACCCAGGGTGCCATTCCCCGCGCAGGGACTGCTGGGGTGGACTTTAAAATGGAGAGGCAAGACTTCTCTTGGAACGCCGCCCTCCTTGCAGGAGGATCCCCTGCACTCACCTGCTGCGCACGCTAGGCCTGAAGCCTGGGTCTTGCATTCTTGGTTCCAGAGAGCCTTCCATTCCGCTGGGGAGCCCACAAAGCATCCGATCAATCTGAGGTGCCATCATCTTCCGAAGGACCAAAGACTCGGTGCATCGCGGGCCACTGTGACGCCATTCACGGTAGCGGAGGAATCGGACAGGAGTCGGTCCGGTTTGGGTGAGAGAGCGCCAGCTCGGAATCTTAAATCAATAACTTTGCCTAGGCCTTCCATAGAACATAGTTATACTTTGGAGAGACCGTTTTGTCCTGAACTGAGTTTGCCAGCCTCTCCAGTTGCCAAGTTAGCGGATATCTACAACCCCCCTTATTGGATTATAATTTGTTTCTCTATGTGCACCACCGACAGTTGCTAGCGAAGATTCCTCAACAAACTATACCCACAGTTATAGTCAGGCCTGACTGGGTAGTTAGGACATTGCTGGGCGCCATTTCTTTGCTCACGAGGGAGGATAGCTGCAGCGGGGTTAATACAGTTTATTGTCTAACTGAATGTCATATGCATATAATGTGTACACCTTTATTGCAGGGATCTGCATAAGATATTTATTCAAATTACCCTTTTATATTGTTGCTTGCAGTAAACCGTTATAGTTAAGTACTCGGTTGTGAGTGTCAATTATTGTGCTGGTATACAAAGGGGGTTGTACTGTATAATATGTGTATAGAGATAGTACAGTTATACCACTACTTTCCCTCTTTTATCTAACTGTGTCACGAGAGAAGTCAGAGCCGATTTCCAGGGGTTGGTAGCAGTGCATTACAGGGCCCAAAACAAACCAGCAGCTCTCTTAATCTGAGGGTATCGCTACACATGATTGTAGCCAACACTGTTGGCACATACCTGTATGCTAGGGTTTTGTTTGGCTGACCATTCTACTTAACAATAATGAGAAATGTACCTGTGATGTGGAGGGGTCACCAGACTGTTATCTATATAACCAGAGAGGCACAAAGTTTAACGTGACTCAGAGAAATCAATGAAAAGCTTCTACCTTCTTTGAGAAAAAGGGTTCTGCAAAAAAAAAAAACATTAAGTAGAGGCAGTTTTATTTCTATCAGGAGAAAAGGGTTTCTGAAACATTCAGATAAAGTGTGCTTCTCTGGTCAATAACACTGATTATTGTTTGTCTCTATTTCATGCTTACTTAGGCTCCAGAGCACCGGCGGCCATTTTCTATAAAGGCAGATGCTATTGGAGTAATCTACTGTGACCTACTAAAGTAGGTTTTAGCCGAAGACTTTGTGAAGCTTTTTAAGAGATATTAGTGTCATCTTTAGTTCTTCAGGGCAACATCTTGGTTACTCTTTTTAGAGGCTTTGCAAGGTAAAGAAAAATGTTTGTTTTAATTTACCCCATCCCTAGCAACAAACATTAACTCCTGTAGGGGCAGCTGAGTGACTCCATGTGACACTGCTGGGCCAATCACCACACACCCTTGTGGTCACATGTGAGGAGTCTATAGGTCCCTCACTGGCTCAGTCATTCTCTCCCTAGCTTCTTTCAGGTGTCTTCTTTGGTCATCTTGATTGGCCAGTATGGGGTGACGTCACTTCCACGCATGCGCAATAATGCAGTCATCCTGGCACACAGGCACTGTGCCAGAATGTAATCTGAGCTGCACATGCGCAGCTCAATGTACATTCTACAGAAGACTGTTAACAGACAGGTGAGTTTATTTATTTGCGGTAGAGACAGTACATGTGTTTTCTGCAATAAAGAGCCTGCCTGTTCACAGCTATTTATTATTAGACTTTATTTTCACTTTAAGCAACCAGTATTTTACAAATGGAGGCTTCTGGTGATGATGTGCTGCTGGGGAGGGGTACATGTTCATAGCAGAGGATAACTCTAGGGCCAGGGGTGGACTGATAACTCATGGGGCCCTAGGGCAATAAGAGATTATGGGGCCCCCAGGCTTAGAGATGGCTGCCATGCTGCAGCCATTTTTTTTTTTGACGCAACATGAATGTGGGCATACCCATGCGGAAGGGAGGGGCACCAAGCTCGGCGACATGCTGAGTGGCAGGAGACTTAGAACTGGTGACCCAGTAAATTGACCAGGAGCCTCTCATGGGCAGTGCCACCTTAACAGCATCATGGGCCCCTGGGCAAAATACTGCACTGGGACCCCTACCAGGGAGATGATGACCTGCGGCATACATAGTGCACCATGGCGAACAATGGGCATGACCAGTGTTAGAGTCTTAAAAGAGGATTGAACAGAATCTGCATCTGCTGTAAACAATGCAAACATACCACAGACCTCGTACCCATAAAATTCTAATTACTGTGTTTCAACTGATAATCTCAGACACAAATGAATCTCAGTCAAAGGATCATTTGTTTTTAAAATAAATGTTTCCATTATATACGGTATGTTTTTCTTTTTCGTACATCACGGGACACAGAGCGACTTAGTCATTACTAATGGGTTATATAGATTACCTTCAGGTGTTGGCACTGGCCAATTCCAAACCGGAAGTACCCTCCCCTATATAAGCCCCTCCCACCCGGGAGCACCTCAGTTTTTTGCCAGTGTCTAAGGTGTTGGCCAAAGAGTAACATGTGTTTTCACTGGGCTTGCGTACAGGTTCTTTTGGGCCTTAGTAAGCTGTTCCGGATCCCACCAAAAAAGCTTCATAGCTAAACGGTCGGTACCCGGGCCTTGCAGCAGAAGAGCAAGGTTTTGCCTGTAATGCTTCTCTTAGGAGGGCTGGACCCTGGGATCCAGAGCTCTGGTCATACCCACGACCAAGTTGTTGTCTGTGCAGGGTGCTATACAGGTCCAGGGGAGTGGAATCCTTGGGAACCCGGTCCCTGAAGGTTTAATTACAATGCCTGCCGTGATAGGTGAAGTTTGGACTTCTGTGGACCAAACAAAGTCCTGCGGCGGGGATCAGGTAAGTGGGGGCCCCCAGGAACTTGGTTCTATTGGGGGACCCCCAAGCCTAATTTGTCTTTCTGTCTGTTACCTAACGGTATTCCCGCTAAATATCTGTGTTTGCCTGTAACTACTGAAAATGTAAAATTTTAATAGTAGTCAAGAAAAAAAAAAAAAAAAGGGGACCGCGGTACCTGTGTTAAACCACTAGAGGCCGCTGTAGTCCATTTTTCTTGTCATGTGGATCTTTGGTTTTCTCAAGTCAAAAGATCCAGGCAGCTGGTAAGTTTCTCTGTGGGAATCCACTTCCTCTGCCCTGTTGCTGCGCTCATCCACCGCACAGGCCCTCCGGCAAAAAGGGCCCTGGCTCCTAGTCCCCTGTTTGATTTCGAAAAGGGCGCCAATGGCGCACGGGCGCGCGCGGGCGCGTGCACGCGCCTCCTATGAAAAAAAAGGGGCGGGGCGGGTGGATGACGCTCAATGCGCGCCGCGGCGCTTCTGCGCATGTGCGGGCGTCCCAGCATAGTTAAAAGACACAGTACAAGTGTCAGCTTGATGCAAGCAGAGCTAGCAACAAACAGTGGCACACAGAGGCGGTTGATGCAGGCATCCCCATAGAAAGGCACTTTAGTGGACACCAGCTGGTATATAGCAGCACCTGTGTTAGATTATTACCAGCAAAATTGGTGTATGACGACGGGAATACCTCAGCTTTGTGCTTAAAGGATATGTCGTCCAGACGCTCCGGAAATAGATCTTCCAGGAAGCCAAAGGGGTCTCCATCGGGCTCTGAGGATATTGGGCATGCTTGTACTGCACCAATCTCCCCTGAGAATTCAGAGGTCAGTAGCCGTAGAAACCCCGCAGGAATGCCTGGTGCTGCGGCTGTCCCCAGTCCACCTGCTCCTGTATATATAACAGAGGAGGTTTTATCCTCAACTCTGGGAGGATTGGAAGAGAGATTAACAGCATTGATCGCTGCTTCCCTGTCTCAGGAAAAGCGCGTCCGATCTCCGTCTCCTCCTTCAGAGTGCCTGTTAGTGGAGGAACAGTCCCAGAGATCGACCTACCTGAAGGGGATCAGGATGAGGTTGATTCAGTTATGGAGGAATCAACAGTGGAAGAACCTTTCTCAGCATCTCAGGCTGAAAGATTATGGGTTCAGTCTCTGACTAATATGGTCCGATCAGCATTTAAAATGCCTCTGGCGGAACCACCATCCACTACGGTTTCCTCGCTGGGGTCGCTAAAAGCTCCCCAGGCTGTCTGTTCCTTCCCAATCCACCCTTTATTAGAAGGGCTTATTTACCAGGATTTACAAGAGATTTCCGGTGATCTATCCCATGGAGGATAAGTTCATAAAAAAATGGAGGGTCCCTACAGTGGACGCAGCCATCTCTTCTGTTAACAAATCACTGACATGTCCAGTAGATAATGTTCCAATGTCAAAGACCCAATAGATAAAAAATTGGAGTCTTTACTAAAATCTGCTTTCTCTACAGCAAGCATGGTGACACAACCTGCGGTAGCAGCGATTGGAGTCTGCCAAGCAGTGAAAGATCAGTTGAAACAAGTCTTAAGGGACTTACCAGATCAGCAGGCTCTTGCCCTAGCTCACCTGCCTAGAGCCTTGTGTTTTGCGGTGGACGCCATAAAGGATACAATCCAACAGGCCTCCCGCTTTACGCTGTCTATAGTACAGTCTATAGTACAGGCTTCTGTGGCTCAAAAACTGGTCTGCTGAAGCTCCCTGTAAAAAACTGCTGGTTAGCTTCCCATTTCATGGAGAACGCTTATTTGGAGAAGATCTGGACAAATATATCCAGAAAATTTCTGCCGGTAAAAGTTCACTCTCACCGGTTAAGAACAAGGGTAGAAGTCCTTCTTTTAAGAGGCCTACTTCTCCAGTCCCTGGCACATCGGCTGTGAAACAGTTCCGACGGCCTCCGCGGTCAAATCCAGGGGGCAGAAATCAGGGACAATCACAGGGTATCAAGAAACCCTGGATCAAGAGAGGTACAAAACCTCCCCCTAAGTCATGAAGGGTTGCCCCCACTCAGTCGGGTGAGGGGAAGACTTCAGTTGTTCACAGAGACCTGGCGGGACACCATCAGAGATGGGTGATCCCCGCAGTAAGTCTGGGATACAGGCTGGAGTTAAAAGACATTCCTCCTGCCCATTTTATAAGGTCAAACGTGCCAAGCGATCCCCAGAAGAGTGGATCCCTCCTTCTGGCACTAGAGCAACTATTGCCCCAAGGGTAATCATGAAGGTTCCCTTGAAAGAAAACGGGTTCGGGTTTTACTCGAACCTTGTCACAGTCCCCAAACCAAATGGGGACATGAGGCCCATATTGAATATAAAAGGGCTAAACAAGTTCCTACATATCAGGACTTTTTTCGGATGGAGTCGATCCGATCGGTGGCCACCGCCCTACAAGGGCAGGAATGGTTAGCCTCGATCGACATAAGGGATGCTTATTTGCATATTCCCATCTGTCCGGCCCACCAGAATTTTCTACGCCTTGCAGTAGAAGGGCGCCATTTTCAGTTCAGAGCCTTACCTTTCGGTCTGGCCACGGCACCACGAGTGTTCACAAAAATTCTGGCCCTACGATTGGCCAAACTAGGAACACAAGGTGTAACGATAATGGCATATCTAGACGACTTGTTGCTGATAGACCACTCAGTGAAAAAAACTAGAAGTGGTCGTTCACAAGATAATCAAGTATCTGGAATCTCACGGTTGCATTATCAACCGAGACAAGTCAGCCCTAAAACCAGTCAATAGCCTGGAATACTTGGGGGCTAAGACTGGATTCAAATCAGAGAAAGATTTTCTTACCTCCAGAGAAGGTGTCGTCTTTGAAAGATTTGACCCACTTAGTGGGTACAAAAAAGAAAAACCATCCATACGCCTGTGTATAAGGCTGCTGGGAAAAATGGTGGCTTCATTCGAAGCGGTACCCTACGGTCAATTCCATTCAAGGAACTTGCAGAGGGCCATACTGTCAGCCTGGAACAAAAAAGTTCAGGCTTTAGACTTACCAATGTCCCTGTCCCCTTCCGTTCGCAAGAGCCTCCATTGGTGGTTGGTGCCCCAGAATCTGGGAAGGGAAACCCTTCAGTCCGGTTTCTTGGAAGGTGGTCACTACAGTTGCCAGCCTCATAGGCTGGGGGGCAGTACTGGAGCAATGGTCTCTCCAGGGCAAGTGGTCAGAAGCAGAGAAGGCCCTGCCCACCAATCTCTTAGAGATACGAGCAGCCCGGTATGCCCTAGTAGCATGGACATCCAAACTCCAAGGGTCACCTGTCAGAATTCAATCAGACAATGCCACAGCAGTGGCATATATCAATCTCCAGGGTGGCACCAGGAGTCGTGCAGCCCAGAGGGAAGCGAAATGCATCCTGGAATGGGCAGAAAGGTATGTCACAGCCATATCCGCGGTTTTCATCCCAGGAGTGGAAAATTGGAGAGCGGACTTTTTTAAGTCGCCAGCAATTATGCCCGGGGGAATGGTCTCTTCACCCCGAGGTTTTCCAGGCAATATGCCAGCGGTGGGGAACACCGGATGTAGATTTGCTAGCATCCAGATTCAACGCAAAGGTGGACAGATTTGTGTCTCGCACAAAGGATCCCCTAGCTTGCGGTTCGGATGCCCTAGTGTTCCCTTGGGATCAGTTCAAGCTGATATATGCATTCCCACCGCGATTAATCCGCAGAATCAGGGTAGAAAAGAAACCAGTGATTCTGGTGGCTCCAGCGTGGCCCCGAAGGGCATGGTACGCGGAGATTGTAAAAATGTCAGTGGGAAGTCCTTGGACCCTCCCACATCGTCCGGACCTGCTTTCGCAAGGACCGATATACTACCCTTCCTTACCAGCCCTAGGTTGACGGCCTGGCTATAGAAGCCCACATTCTAAAAAAGAGAGGGCTCTCTAATCCTGTGGTATCTACCATGATCAATGCCAGGAAGCCGGTATCCAGGCAGATCTATTATAGGATCTAGAAGGCGTACATCACGTGGGGTGAGGCCAGGAAATGGCATCCACGTAAGTACGTAATAGGTAGGATTCTGGACTTCCTACAATGGGCTGTACATAGGAAGCTTGCCTTGAGTACTATCAAGGGTCAGACGGCCTTGTCAATATTTTTTTTTTCAAAGGCCCTTGGCTTTGCATTCATTAATCAAAGCTTTCATACAAGGAGTGATGCGTATTAGCCCTCCGGTTAGTATTCCCATATGTCCATGGGACTTAAACCTGGTTCTGTCGGTTCTACAGAAACAACCATTTGAACCATTGTGGCACATTTTCTTGGTTCTTTTCACCAGGAAATTGATTTTCTTAGTAGCCATTGGTTCGGCTAAAAGAGTATCGGAATTAGCCGCCTTGTCCTGTAAGGAGCCATATCTGGTTATCCATAAGGACAGAGTAGTATTACGTCCTCATCCAGCCTTCTTCCTAAGGTGGTATCGAGGTTCCATTTGAACCAAGATGTGGTTCTTCCTTCCTTTTTCCCCAAACCTAGTTCGGTAGAGGAAAAGTTATTGCATTCTTTGGATGTAGTAAGAGCAGTTAAAGCTTATCTTAAAGCCACTGCTCAGATTCGCAGAACGGATACTTTGTTTGTTCTGCCGGAAGGCCACAGAAAGGGTCAGGCAGCATCAAAAATCTACTTTAGCCAAGTGGATTCGACAGGTCATAATACAAGCCTATGGCTTGAAAAGGAGACCGTCTCCGTTCAAAGTTAGGGCGCACTCCACAAGAGCAGTTGGAACTTCATGGGCAGTGCATCACCAAGCCTCCCTGGCTCAAGTACTGTAAGGCCACAACATGGTCCTTAGTACACACGTTTACTAGATTCTACCAGGTAGACGTCAGAAGTCAGGAGGATGTCGCCTTTGGGCGCAGTGTGTTGCAGGCCGCAAAAGAGCCTCATGCCTGATGGCGCCCAGCTTATGTATCCCTCCCCTCATTTGGCATTGCTTTGGGACGTCCCATTAGTAATGACTAAGTCGCTCTGTGTCCCGTGATGTACGAAAAAGAAAAAGGGATTTTTATAACAGCTTACCTGTAAAATCCTTTTCTTGGAGTACATCACGGGACACAGAGCTCCCACCCCTCTTTTTGGGACACTTATTGCTTGGCTACAAAACTGAGGTGCTCCCGGGTGGGAGGGGCTTATATAGGGGAGGGTACTTCCGGTTTGGAATTGGCCAGTGCCAACACCTGAAGGTAATCTATATAACCCATTAGTAATGACTAAGTCGCTCTGTGTCCCGTGATGTACTCCAAGAAAAGGATTTTACAGGTAAGCTGTTATAAAAATCCCTTTTTTTTTATGCACAAAAAAAGGATATTTTTGGCTTACTGAGGCAACATTACAGAAGAACTTAATTAAAACCAGCAACTGTTGAGACAATGAACACCTTGGTCAGGTCTATGTACAGTATAATGTACAGAGTATGTGGGTCATGACTAAGTAACAAACAAAACAACATATAGAGTACAGCAGTCAGGATGAGCGCCACGCTCACATCAGAGTCCTCCCTTACACCAAAGTCCTAACATTCTCCCTATACATCACAGTCCGCAGAGTGCCACACTACAGGAGAGCCACCAGTGTGCCACCCTACGGCAGAGCCCCCAGAGTAACACCTTACGGCAGAGCCCCCCAGTGTGCCACCTTATGACAGAGCCCCCTAGTGTGCCAAGCTACGGCAGAATCCCCTAGTGTGCCAAGCTACGGCAGAATCCCCTAGTGTGCCAAGCTACGGCAGAACCCCCTAGTGTGCCAAGCTACGGCAGAACCCCTTAGTGTGCCACGCTACGACAGAGCCCCCCAGTGTGTCACCCTATGGCAGAGCCCCCCAGTGTGTCACCCTACGGCAGAGCCCCCCAGTGTGTCACCCTGCGGCAGAGCCCCCCAGTGTGTCATCCTGCAGCAGAGCCCCCCCAGTGTGTCATCCTACGGCAGAGCCCCCCCAGTGTGTCACCCTGCGGCAGAGCCCCTCAGTGTGTCACATAGTTAGTCAGGTTGAAAAAAGACAAGTCCATCCAGTTCAACCATAAAAAAATAAAATAATAATATACAATGCCATATACCTAATTCTATACCCCTTCGGCAGAGCCCCCCAGTGTGTCACCCTTCGGCAGAGCCCCCCAGTGTGTCACCCTTCGGCAGAGCCCCCCAGTGTGTCACCCTGTGGCAGAGCCCCGCAGTGTGTCAACCTGTGGCAGAGCCCCCCAGTGTGTCACCCTGTGGCAGAGTCCCACCCTGCTGCAGAGCCCCCAGAGTCCCACCCTATGGCAGAGCCCCCAGTGTCACCTTCCATCAGTGTCCCCTTTCACACACCTTTACACCTTAGTGCTTGGTGTGGTAGGCAGCTAGCGGGAAAGGGCTTTTAAAAAAATTCCACTTGTTGCAGGCTCTGAACTGCACAAGTGAGTCGTAGAGCCAGCAGGATAGTGAACTGCTGTGGTTGGCCTCAGATCGGGCATTGGGGCATATGAATAAAAGCCATGCTTGATGTGTGCCATGATGTCACTACACAGGTGTGCAACCAGACCTGCTCTGCTGCCTGATCCAAGGCCAAGCTCAGCAGAGCACTATTCAGATGGCCCCGATTGGCAACAAGTGGATTTTTCACATGGGATTGTTAGAGCCACGTCTGTTGAGCAGCAGTGGGCACACATTGATCATACAGTATACACACCAGTCTTTTTTTTTGGGGGGGGGGGGCGCAAACAAAATGGAAACAATTCTGAAAAATACATCAATTGCAGCCTCACTGTGCCATCAAATGCAGCCACTGTGCCCCATCAAATGCAGCCACTGTGCCCCATCAAATGCAGACACTGTGCCCCATCAAATGCAGCCACTGTGCCCCATCAAATGCAGCCACTGTGCCCCATCAAATGCAGCCACTGTACCCCATCAAATGCAGCCACTGTACCCCGTCAAATGCAGCCACTGTACCCCATAAAATGCAGCCACTGTACCCCATCAAATGCAGCCACTGTGCCCCATCAAATGCAGCCACTGTACCCATCAAATGCAGCCACTGTTCCCCATCAAATGCAGCCACTGTACCCATCAAATGCAGCCACTGTGCCCCCTTAAATGCAGCCACTGTGCCCCATCAAATGCAGCCACTGTGCCCCATCAAATGCAGCCACTGTGCCCCATCAAATGCAGCCACTGTACCCCATCAAATGCAGCCACTGTACCCCATCAAATTAAGCCACTGTACCCCATCAAATGCAGCCACTGTGCCCTACAAATGCAGCCACTGTGCCTATCAACTGCAACCTCAGTGTGCCCATTAATTGCAGCCACTGTGCCATCAAATACAGCCACTGTGACCCCCCCCCCCCCCGGCGGCATTTAACCAGCACCTACGCCCGTTGTCTGACCAGCATTTACCCCATCTTTGTGGCGGGTCAGGCAGCAGGTGACACGTGGGATGGGCAGCAGCAAGCTATGGGTCAGGGAGCGGTGAGCTATGTCCTCCATGCTTACTCCCTGCATCTCTTCTTTCCTCCAGCTAGGCGTCCAATAGGAGCGCCTGTCCTTTTAGCCAATCGCGTGATGGGTATCAGACCCGCACTTCCTGATTGGCAGAGAGGCGGTTCAGTGTTAGAAAAGCAAATATTAATTTGCTTATCTAACACACCTGGTTGGCCTCTGAGCCCTCTGAGGCCACCCTATTTTGAAGCCTATTAGAGCCTATGGCTCTAATCAGGTGCTTAAAAAAAACACCCCACCGCTGTAATTCAGGCTCCTGAAAGGAGCCGGATGCCCGAATAGGGGGTGGCCGTAGTGGCCATGGATAGATTTATGCTATGCATAAATCTATCCATTCTACATATAGGGGTGGCATGATAGAGGGGGCAGCGCCCTTAATGGATGGGCCGCCCCTGGTATACACACACATGCACAGTATGCATACATACATAGTATACATATATACACACACATGCACAGTATACATACATAGTATACATATATACACACACCAGCACTTTTCACCCAAAAATCATCCTGATAGAATACACTGCTGCTGCCCCCATCTCCTGGCATGCTGGGACTTGTAGTGCCCCAGAATCTCACAGACATTGGATGTTGTAATACAGAAGAGGAGGCTGTGCCTATGTACTGGTGGGCAGGTGATGAGTAGGGAGGTGAAGCAGAGATTATAGAAGTTCAGAACATCCTTCCCCCACAAGCATGGCACTTCTCAGACACAGAACATCGATCTAACAGCAGCCTAAAGCCTCGTACACACGGCCGGTTTTCTCGGCAAGAACCGACAAGAAAACTGCTTGCAGAGCTTTCTTGCCGAGAAAACCGTCCGTGTGTACGAGGCTTTCAGGTTTCTCGTCAGGAAAACTGACCAGAATCTCGACGAGAAAAAAAAGAAGACCTGCTTTCTTTTTTCTCGTCGGGATTCTCGTCGGCCTGTTTCCCGACGAGAAACCCGAGAGTGTGTACACTTACCTGTCGCCGTGGAAACCCGCGCATGCTCGAAATGACTTAGACGCATGCGCGGTAGCTTCCTAGGCATAGGTAGGGTGTAGCAAGTTGGCGGCGACGGCATCGAATGTGACAAGCGCACGCTCGTCGTAGTCGATGACGTCACCGCGTTCGTGCCATTCAAAAGAACGGCGGTTCTTTTGAAAGGTACGTGTGTACACTCGGCCGGGACAAGATTCTTGTCAAGAATCTCATCAGGAAAAACAACGGGTTTTTTCCTGACGAGATTCTCGGCCGTGTGTACAGGGCTTCAGAGACAGGAAGAGCCCTGCTAGAGGTAACACAGCCTTCCCCCTCCCCCTGCTCACTAGAGTAAGTATTGATAAGCATACATTTCGTTCAGCTCAGCCAGCTTACCTTTTTCTATCAGGCAGCAGTCTGTTCCCACACTGCAGGCTGTCCCCTTCTCCCTCTCTTCTCCTTCAGCTGTCGGCATCTCATGCTCCTGTGTCAAAAAAGCCGCACTGTGGAAGGGGGCGTGTACACTGTGCTCCCATTGGCTGAGGAGGCAGTTGAGAGGCGGAGCAGCTACAATCTCGAGACCTGTACAGCAAAATTATGTCGGTAGTGGCCATTTCAGGGACAGATGTAAAAATACACAGATTTTTACAAACTGTCCCTGCTTTTACCAAAGCTAGCAACCCTGATGGGGCCCCCTAGTGGCCATGGGGCCCTCGGTCAGTGCCCGAGTGCCCGAATGGTCAGTCCGCCCATGGCCAGGGCTTGTTCACTCCTGTGATGGTGGATGTGAGCGGTAATGACTAGGCCTAACTTAGCAACATCCTGGAAGTATTACAGTCAGGCTTCATGAGGTATATAAATGGCCTACATCTATAGCAAGGGCATTATTCATCTTCAGTCTGAGCTAAACAGTTTTTTTTTTTTATCTACAGACATCACTTATCTGCATAGGGTAGATAGTTTTTTGCTAAAGGTAAACTCACACTTTAACACAACACATTAATGTGCATACATCAACACAACACAATAGTGTAAATAGGCTTTTAAGCTAAAGCTTTTTATAATAAAATTTAAATAAACCACTTTTTTTTTTTTTTTTTGCGAATAAAAGTTTAGGGCTCATTTAGACATGCATCATTCTGTGTGTGATGAGAGATCTGCGTTGGATTGTTTTTTACAGAGTGGTACAGGCATGAGTTGCAGGCATTCAGGAGGTGATACTATGCCTTCCTGAATGTCTTTTTTTTCTGACAGCCCGCTGGCTGTTTAAATGGGAATACTGCAATGCAACCATGAGCCATGAATTTGGCTTCATATCCGACAGACTTCTAGCAACTGGTGATGCTGAAAGTGGGCAACTGGTGATGCTGAATGAGAATACCACAACACAACCATGAGCCTGGAATTTGGCTTCATGTCCAACAGACTCCTAGCAACTGGTGATGCAGACAGTGGGCAGAGCTTGAAGAAAAAGCTGAGAGATTAGTCCCTCATCAGGTTCACTCTCTCCTTGTAATTGATAGCAGTGGGCAGATTCTATAGCCAATAGCAGGCTGTCTATTGGCTAGGGAATCCACCCACTAATAACACTGGCTTAACTCAATATTGTGTGCATATCTCCTGTTTTTGGTTTATTAAAAATAATACTTAAACGATCCAGAGGATCTTTTTATCGGAAGGGAAAATAAGTAAATTGACTGACCAATGGAGCCTGATGGGGGAACCTAAGGGACTCATTTCCCACCAGGTCCTCTCTCTCCTTGTGAGTTCCCATTCGCACGTGGGTATATTGGAAATGCGTGTGGAAATCCGTGTTTCTGTGCATGTGTTTGAAACGCCCCAAAAAATATGCATATTGGTACTATTAATTCTTGATGGCACCCCAAATGCAATAAGAAAGCAAGTGTATCGAAAACATGGCAAAAAGTTACATGAGCTGCTTTGGCATTTCTTTGGAGCGCAGGGCAGCCCATTAAAGTGAATAGTGCAGCTCCAAAAATGGACAAAAAATTTTGAAAAGGTGACACGGGATCATCGCTAGATGTAACTGGAGCCTAATTAATAACAGGCTGTCTATTGGCTATGGGATCCACCCACTAACTGCTGGCAATCACAAGGGTAGGGGACTGGATGCGGAACTAGTGTCTTTGAATCCCTATCATGGTTCTGCCCATCCAGGTTCAAAACTCTGTGGTTGCTGTTCTGTCTGTGTGAAAACATCAGGCGGGGGCTCAGCTGTATGTATCCATATGGACGTATCCGTATCAATATGGACCCTGTGGTCTCATTGTTCCACTGCAAGTGATGCTTGCTCAACATTAATGAAAAAGAGAAATACACAGAAGAGGAATATTGACCTTGCCGGTGGGCAGTGTGTTGAGACATCCCTCCTTTTGATAGTCCTGAGCACTTCTACTATCTGACACTTCCCAGTGTGTCAGATAGCATGTACTGCTGGATGCTGTGATTCCTCCAACCAATCCCTACATCCTTACAAGACTCAGTAGGGGTCAGAAAAGCCACAAAGCTAAGAAGTGGAGAGTCTATCCAATATACCCTGAAATGTTGTATACCAATAGCTCTTGAAACTATGTGAAAGAGCATGTTTCAATACCCTGCCTACTGTAAAGGTAAGCATTCCTCTTTTGCAGGACATTTTCTGATTTATTGAGTTGAGGGTCACTTTAAAAGTGGAAGTATTGGGCCCCCAACCCAACATTGCCACCCTGAAATGCCCACATTGTAATCCATTATCACTACACACTGCTCCCACACATAGCGCTGCAGGAAGGATGTTCGAACTGGTAAAACATTGTAATATTTCAATAAAATGATGTTCATTTTCCTGTCTATTTCCCTTATTGAATTCCTCTGATATTTTCTGTGAGCTTTAATTAGGGCAGCTGAAGACGGAGATAACATTGGCCGCTTAACTCCATATCGTGGGCATAACTCCTGTTTTCAGTTTATTAAAAATAATACATTCAGAAGATCTTTTTATTGTATGGGAAAGAACTACCGGAAGGGAAAATAAGTGGATTTGACTGACAAACTTGTTTCAAGCTGTAATTGTAATTTTATTGCAAAGCTGTTATTAATGTGCTCTGATTAAATTGCGTAGCATGCCACAATACCTTATTTTCTGAATTTGTAGCACACAGCTGCCTACAGTATCTGCCAAATTAACCTTTTATATCTGTACACTGACTCTCTTGTGTCAAGGCAGTTCTGAGTTGTATGAACTCAGAAGAGTTGGAGTCTAGTCAAATGGCTGTGGTTTATATACATTGCTTGGAATTTTGAAAAAGTTTTTCATATCTTTCTGTTGTGAAGATACTTGATTTACCAAGTGCTGGAAACTCAGTGTTATTGAAGCGCAGGCCAAAGAAGTCTATGCAGATGGGTGGCACAGTCACAGTACTGCGTTCAACCAAAGAGAGATCTTATGTAGAGAAAGAGGATCTCTGCAGGTCTGCCAGAGGCTGGAATGCAAGCTCTCATCTGAACGTTCTTTTTATTTTATTTTAAAACTAGGTGTCGGGGAGAGAGTTGGGGCCTTAAAGTGACACTTAATAATTTCCTTATTCTCCAAAAATAATCTATGCACATCCTTTACCTAAAGAGGATCTTTGGCCACCACACCCCTTACCAAGTGGTCCGGGTGGCACATTTCTGATATTTACCCACCAGAAGATCCTCTTGTATTCCATCATCTCTCGGTTCCGCACCGCCATGTTGATCGTGGCATCATCAAGATGCCCCCCTGGCTCTTCCTGGTTTAGCCAGCGGGCCTTCTGATTGTGCGGCGCTAGGCCTGCCCCCTCCTCCTTTCTGTGTGATGTGCATATCCCAGTAGGCAAAGGGAGGACCTTGCATGGCATTCGCCTAGGCGAGTGATGTGCAATGAAAAAAACAAAACAAAAAAAGACATCCTTTTTCCAGCAGTGGAAGGGAGGATGGAGGGGAGGGAAGTCTCCCCTGAGGGTGGCCCTGTAATCTATGTGTCCTGAAAGAGTTTATTACTGTGTTTTTCTGCCTCTTTGTAATGTCCTTCATGATCTCCCAATTGTTTCACTTAACTTCCATGTGTTTGGAATATGCAGTGCACGTTAGTTACGTTCATGTCCACTGCTCTATATGCACGCTACAAATCCCTTAGTCCAAATGCCATAATCCATCTGGGGAGTGAGCAAGAGATAGTTTTGGTGTTCCTACATACAAAGGGACCATGGTTAACAAATGTAGACACCCTCTAATAGGAAACCAGATCACAGATTTGGAGGAGGCTGAGAGCAATAGAATAAAAGAATATACTGTACACTTGAATAGATTTTTTTTTTTAAACCAGAGCTTACTGACACTTTAAGTAAAATTCAGTTTTCACTTTTAGTAATGAATTAATTCAACCAGGAAATAAGCGATTACTAAGAAAATATTAAAAGAATGAACTTTAACCGCATGAGAATCTCCAATGAATCCAGACTCCCAGATCAAGATGCTCATTCACTATAATTAATTAGTTCTCTGCAGCTTTACCGCCACTTTGTGCCCAAGGAGCAGCTTAAAGCAAAACTTTTTAAAGAAAAAATACAATTACTAGGAGATGGAGGATTTTGGCAGAATAGACTTTGCATGTCTCATCTGTCAAAAAAAAAACTTTACCTCTTACTCCTCAGGGTTAAAGGGTATAGGGGCTGGTATCAGCTTGTTATCCAAACACTCAATTCCCCTTTGACAAAAAGTACACCAGCTCACTTTTCAGATGTGAGGAGCTTTTAGCCCTTGAGGGAGAAAAACGGATACACATTTTAATTTTAATCTCTTAAAAACAAACAAAAAAAAATCAAATAGAATTTAAACTTCAGGGTAAGGAGTTAAATTGTACTTTCTTCTATAATTGATCCTGAGTGAAAAAATAGGATCAGCACTGTGGACAGCTCCAGACCGTCTGTCTGGAAGTGGACCTCTCAGTAACTATATAAATAGATTCCTGAAATGTTATCATATAGAGCCGCAGTATATAGTCACGTGAAAACGTAAGTATGTCCTATGGACATTGTTTTAACCAGCAAACAGATATTTATTCAGTGTCTACAGATATAGGTTAAATCCTTGAAAAAAATAGAGAGATTGCCTTTCAATAATTTATTCAACAAAACATAAAAAAAAAGATGTTATGGTGTTCTGTAGAACAAGTAAATACACCCTTGTTCTCAGAGCCTGGTATTGCCCCCTTTCGTAGAAGTGACTTCTTGTAGTTATTTCAAGGGTTTCATTTATCCAGCTCATTGTATATCTAGCAGTATTAAGTTATATTCAGCTAGACTCTAATGGTAAAGTGAGACTAAAGTCTCGTTTTTTTATTGTTAAACATAACAAATATGTTATACTTACCTGCTCTGTATAATAGTTTTGCACAGAGCGGCCCAGATCCTCCTCTTCTTAGGTCCCACTTCTGTGCTCTGGTCCCTCCCTCCTGTTGAGTGCCCCCACAGCAAGCAGCTTGATATGGGGGAACCCGAGCCGAGTCACCGCTCCCTGTGTCCATTCAGACACAGAGCTCTCCTCATTGGCTGACTGACTTTGACAGCACAAAAGGACCCTATAGAACTGGTATAAAGGACTTTGATGGTACCACTTAATTAAACAAGTATAATTTTTTTTTAAATTATATACGGTTTAAAATCATTGAAACAAATAGTCAAGACATGACATAGCACATAATTCCATGTACAAGGTTGTATTTATACTACGAAGTGTGAGACTGAATCATCAACACTAACGAGATCAGGGGATGAATGGTTTGTTGCGTTGCCTTTTTACCAGTCACTGCCCGCTTCTTCAGGAAAGCAAATTACACTCAAGCTCTCAGTAAATGTAAAAATCAGCATAAACAGTATTAAACATTCAATTATCCTATGACCAGCTGTTGCCAACTCCCTTGGTTGATGGGGTAGTCCAAAAAAGGGCCCCATCCATAGGTCATCAGGGCTTAAATGCCAACATGGGTGTTGCGGTTGGTTATCTGTTATATAATATCAAAAAAAAGTAATCAATGCGGTCCTAGGGTGGTGGGTCTGCTCCTATAGGAGCTTTACTATCACACTAACAGAGAAGGGGGACACAGAGCGGCTCATTCCTCCCGTCATTACAATTTGTGTACTCACTTCTTTTATCTGTGCTTACAATGTGGTAACCATTAAAGTTTTGTCCTGTTTTTTCATATCTGCTGCAGGAAGAAGTAGCCATTTGCCCTGTCTCCTCTCCCACCATTGGTTAGACTAGAACACTAACTTTGTAGCAAGTCCAGTGCGTCCCTGTTCACCGATTCAGGTGCAAATCATTTCCGAATTTTTGCCTGAATTCGCACCTGAATCGGAGCAGAAGATCCACAGGACCCTTTTTAAATGCGGACTGCGCCCACCCCAGAGCTTTGTGAACTGGCCTTATTGAGAGCCGGTCACACTCTCCTGTCATCCACTGCCATACTTGCTGTAAAATCTATAAACATTGTTTGTTCATACAGGTGTTATTTGCGCCTACTACAGCCTTTTTCAACCAGGGTGCCTTCAGGTTTCTTCAGGGATGCCTTGGCAAAATGCCTAGAAATTGCCCAAAAATTGCATACAGTGGGTAGATCAAGCCAACCTTTTAATTACACAAAGCCACGGGTTTTTACTGTGCACCATTACAGCCTTCTAGTTGTTGACATCCTAACAACCACTGACGTCATTGGTTGATAAGGGCACCTGCACAGCATCCCTATTTGAGCTTCCCCTGCCCCTCTCCATCAGCTCTGGGGGTCACATTAGCTGAGAAACTGAGGGAGAAGAGAAACCTTGGAATACTAGTCAGTACCAGCGTGCAAAGGTATATTTACTTTGGAAGAATAAATCACCTCTATTGACTGTCCTACATGTCTGGATGTTGCTGCATTATGTAAAACTTAGTTTCATTTTTGACATTTTAGAATGGGGTGCCCAGGCATTGTGTAGAATTATAAGGGGGGGGGGGCCTTGACTGAAAAAAGGTTGAGAAACCCTGATCTACTACATATGTGTATGCATCCACACTATATTGTCAAAAGTATTGGGACACCTCCCTTTACACGCACATGAACTTTAATGGCATCCCAGTCTTAGTCTGCAGGGTTCAATATTGAGTTGGCCCACCCTTTGCAGCTATAACAGATTCAACTCTCCTGGGAAGGCTGTCCACAAAGTTTAGGAGTGTGTCTATGGGAATGTTTGACCATTCTTCCAGAAGTGCATTTGTCAGGTCAAGCACTGATGTGGATGAGAAGGCCTGGCTCGCAGTCATCCCAAAGGTGTTCTATTAGGTTGAGGTCAAGACTCTGTGCAGACCAGTCATGTTCCTCCATCCCAAACTCACTCATCCATGTCTTTATGGACCTTGCTTTGTGCACTGGTGCGTAGTCATGTTGGAACAGGAAGAGGCCACCCCCAAATTGTTTCCACAAAGTTGGAAGCATGAAATTGTCCAAAATGTCTTGGTATGCTGATGCCCTAAGAGTTCCCTTTACTGGAACTAAGGGGCCAAGCCCAACCCTTGAAAAACAACCCCACACCATAATCCCTCCTCCACCAATGGATTTGGACCAGTGCACAAAGCAAGGTACATAAAAACATGAATGAGCAAGTTTGTGGTGGAGGAAATTAACTGGCCTGCACAGAGACCTGATCTCAACCTGATAAAACACATTTGGGATGAATTAGAGCAGAGACTGTGAGCCAGGTCTTCTTGTCCACATCAGTGCCTAAACTTACAAATGTGCTTCTGGAAGAATGGTCAAACATTCCCGTAGACACACTTCCTAAACCTTGTGGACAGCCTTCCCAGAAGAGTTGAAGCTGTTATAGCTGCAAAGGGTGGGCCAACGCTTTCCCTGACTTATTCATTCCCGGCTTGTTCATTTCCTGACTTAGTTGGGGTAGGTGGAACACTTTTCTGGGGCTGGGTCAGCCATGCCTCTTGACTATTCACCTCTGGGGACCCGCCTGATGACTTTTGACCTTTGGGGAGGTCCCTATTCCAATCCCTGAGTCTAAGGCCTCGTACACACGGCCGAGATTCTCGTTGAAAAAAACATGTTGTTTTTTTCCACGAGATTCTTGGACAAGAAACTTGTCCCGGCCGAGTGTACACACGCTCGTTTCAAAGAACCCGCGGTTCTTTGAATGGAGCGTACGCGGTGACGTCATCGACTACGACGAGCATGCGCTCGTCACATTCGATGTCGTCGCCGCCATCTTGGTATACCCTACGTATGCCTAGGAAGCTACCGCGCATGCGTCAAATTCATTTCGAACATGCGCGGGCTTCCGGGAGGACAGGTAAGTGTACACACACTCACTTTTCTCGTCGAGAAACATGCCGAGGAGAATCTCGACGAGAAAATAGAGAGCAGGTTCTCTATTTTCTCGTCGAGGTTACTTGTCGGTTTTCTCGACGAGAAACCCAATAGCTGCGTACACACGACCGATTTACTCGGCAAGACCTCTCTGCCAGCAAGTTTCTTGCTGGTTCTTGCCGAGAAAATCGGTCGTGTGTACGAGGCCTTAGCCTTGTTCTTTCCTAACCCTAACCCTAACCCAAGACTGGGATGCCATTAAAGTTCATGTATGTGTAAAGACAGGCATAATTTTGACAATATAGTGTATATATGAATATACCTTCCCTGCTCTCTTATTTTGTAATATTTTCCTTGCCATGTGCCGTTCAAACAATTCTCCTAGTTTCAGGTCTCCACTTTGCTCCAGATAATTTTTTTTATTTTTTATTTTAGGCAAGTGAAATGATTGAAACAAAAACAATTTCATGGTAGATCCCCTTTAATGGAAGCTTCAACTTGTTTTAATTCCTTACTCGCGCTTTCAATTATTTTTGGCCTGTTCTACTGGAGCTGTGCCTCATTTTTTCAGCTGATAAGCTTTGATACATAACTGTACTAAGATTTTACAAACTTTAAAAAGCCAATACAGTCATTAAATTCTATTTGTGGCACATTTATCAACTGGGCACAGAAACCAACTTGAAAGTGAACAGAGTAGATTATAGTAATGGCAGCCATTAAGAATATCACTTTCTTGACGCTTTACATGGAAGAAAAAGAACGGGCTCATATCAACACTTTTACAAAAATGACTCTTTTTGTGAAACCTCTTAAAGTCGACCTCTCTCGTTTCAGAGTATTGCTTGTAGTGGAGCTTTTAGAGGCGATAAATTAGAGGCCTGGCTGGGCCTTGATTGGTTGAAGGAGCTGAAGTCTGCAATAATGTTAGAAGTTTGGTTGTCCTGAACAACTGTACCTTTACAATTACAGTTTTTATGACACAGACTGCTGGATTTTTGATTCCTTTTGGAGATCTGTTAAAAAATAATAATAAATAAAAAAATAAAAAAGCTAAGGCTTGGTTGCTGGATCAACACTCAGCAGCTGCCGGAGACATGCACAAACAATTGGAAAGATTTTTGTAACCTTCCTCATGCCTCAGGATTCCAAGCTTAATGATTTAAGCGTTCAATCTGGGACTGCCAGGAGAATGCAAAATTTACTTTGATGGCTTATATCTTTTATGTGATTTTAAGATAATGTATATCATTGCAGAGGAAGGGTATTCTATTCTTGGTGAGAAATATTTAAAGTGTAGCACTAAACACATTTAGGCTTCATGCACATGGCAGCAAGAGGGTGTACAGCATGCACGGAACGTAAACAGGTGGCAGAAGGGAGCCACAGTCTGCATCCAGCGTTGCATGCCCCTGCACATACGCAAGTTTATGCAAGTGCCAGGGTTAACCCTTGTATCAGTGTATAGCCATTCATTGCAGGTGGTGGCTGTACGCTCCACCTGTGGCTCTCTTACGCTGGCTATTTACACTTCATGCATGCCCTCTTGCGGCCTTATGCACAAAAGAAAGTTTTTCTTTACCAAAGAATTAAAGTTTTACTAAACCCAGGACCCTGCATTCACTATATCTGCTCTTCCCGCAGTACACAGAACACGGACGTGCAATTATTTTAGTAAATATAAACTAATAAACACCTTTTCTCATCAGCAGTATATAACAGTCTTGTGACTTCTATCAGCGTCTGGTTAAAGCTTGTAGGAGGAGTTTTCATTCTTCTTTGACTGTCCTGTGAGGCTGCATGCCCCTTGAACCTCTGTCTGGACAGTGCTGATTGGCCCTGTGTTGATCACAAGCACCCTCCCAAAAAAAAACTCTCTAGCAATATACACCAAACTGAGCATGTGCAGAGTGCCTTATAGGGCTCTGTTCTATCAGCAGATGGATTGGGGACATTAAAAGAAGGGGAGGGTCAGAGAAGACAGCCTCAAACAACCTTTTTACACAATGCGGAGGAGTAAGCCTTTAGGTTCCACAGTGAGTATAACAAGCATAATTTACTGCATATACAGACTATTTTTACTGTTGTGGGTTTAGTAACACTTTAAAGAGGAAATAAACCCTCTTTTTTTTTTTAGAAAGACACCCTGCAAGGAAAAGGTATAATGAGCTAGTATGCATAGCATACTAGCTCATTATGAAGTACTTACCTGAGATGGAAGCCCCCACAGCTCTGCTCGGACACCTCCTCCCTCTACGCCATCTCTGCAGGACTCACTTCCACATATCGCGACTCCGGCGTTGTGACTGGCCACATGCGCGCGGGTGCCGACTCTTGCGGCTTCCCATCGCGACTTCTTCACTCTCTCAGTGCGCCTGCGCGCCGTTGTCTACGGCACATGCGCCATAGACAACGGTGCCTTTCTTTTGCAAATATCTCCTAAACCGTGTAGGTTTAGGAGATATTTGTTGCACCTACAGGTAAGCCTTAATCTAGGCTTATCTGTAGGTGAAAGTGTGTTGTAAGCGTTTACAACCACTTTAAGGGCTCATGCACACAGAAAAAGTGTCACTTTACAGACTTTGAGCATTTTAATTTCAGCCTGCTAAAGCACCTCTATGTAAGCTTGTGTATTCATTCACACATAGGCGTTTACAGGTGCATTAGAAGAGGGGAGTTTATTGCCTTTAATATTTGTTTTGATATTTCATAATATAGTACAGAGTAATGGTTGTACTGCAAAAATTTTGCATTGATTGCTTGTTCTGAGAAGTTGCCTTTTTATTGTACCTGTGACACATCTTTAAATAAAGAATAAAAAAAGAAGAGGGGAGTTTACAGGCTGACCCCCCCCCCCCCCCACCACCCACTACCAAAGGCACAAACACTCAATTCCCCTTTGACAAAAAGTACACCAGCTCACTTTTCAGATGTGAGGAGCTTTTAGCCCTTGAGGGGGAAAAACGGATACACATTTTAATTTTAATCTCTTAAAAACAAACAAAAAAAATCAAATAGAATTTAAACTTCAGGGTAAGGAGTTAAATTGTACTTTCTTATATAATTGATCCTGAGTGAAAAAATAGGATCAGCACTGTGGACAGCTCCAGACCGTCTGTCTGGAAGTGGACCTCTCAGTAACTATATTATAATATATAATAGATTCCTGAAATGTTATCATATAGAGCCGCAGTATATAGTCACGTGAAAACGTAAGTATGTCCTATGGACATTGTTTTAACCAGCAAACAGATATTTATTCAGTGTCTACAGATATAGGTTAAATCCTTGAAAAAAATAGAGAGATTGCCTTTCAATAATTTATACAACAAAACATAAAAAAAAAGATGTTATGGTGTTCTGTAGAACAAGTAAATACACCCTTGTTCTCAGAGCCTGGTATTGCCCCCTTTCGTAGAAGTGACTTCTTGTAGTTATTTCAAGGGTTTCATTTATCCAGCTCATTGTATATCTAGCAGTATTAAGTTATATTCAGCTAGACTCTAATGGTAAAGTGAGACTAAAGTCTCATTTTTTTTATTGTTAAACATAACAAATATGTTTTACTTACCTGCTCTGTATAATAGTTTTGCACAGAGCGGCCCAGATCCTCCTCTTCTTAGGTCCCACTTCTGTACTCTGGTCCCTCCCTCCTGTTGAGTGCCCCCACAGCAAGCAGCTTGATATGGGGGCACCCGAGCCGAGTCACCGCTCTCTGTGTCCATTCAGACACGGAGCTCTCCTCATTGGCTGACTGACTTTGACAGCACAAAAGGACCCTATAGAACTGGTATAAAGGACTTTGATGGTACCACTTAATTAAACTAGTATAATTTTTTTTTAATTATATACGGTTTAAAATCATTGAAACAAATAGTCAAGACATGACATAGCACATAATTCCATGTACAAGGTTGTATTTATACTACGAAGTGTGAGACTGAATCATCAACACTAACGAGATCAGGGGATGAATGGTTTGTTGCGTTGCCTTTTTACCAGTCACTGCCCGCTTCTTCAGGAAAGCAAATTACAGTCAAGCTCTCAGTAAATGTAAACATCAGCATAAACAGTATTAAACATTCAATTATCCTATGACCAGCTGTTGCCAACTCCCTTGGTTGATGGGGTAGTCCAAAAAAGGGCCCCATCCATAGGTCATCAGGGCTTAAATGCCAACATGGGTGTTGCGGTTGGTTATCTGTTATATAATATCAAAAAAAAGTAATCAATGCGGTCCTAGGGTGGTGGGTCTGCTCCTATAGGAGCTTTACTATCACACTAACAGAGAAGGGGGACACAGAGCGGCTCATTCCTCCCGTCATTACAATTTGTGTACTCACTTCTTTTATCTGTGCTTACAATGTGGTAACCATTAAAGTTTTGTCCTGTTTTTTCATATCTGCTGCAGGAAGAAGTAGCCATTTGCCCTGTCTCCTCTCCCACCATTGGTTAGACTAGAACACTAACTTTGTAGCAAGTCCAGTGCGTCCCTGTTCACCGATTCAGGTGCAAATCAGGTCCGAATTTTTGCCTGAATTCGCACCTGAATCGGAGCAGAAGATCCACAGGACCCTTTTTAAATGCGGACTGCGCCCACCGCAGTGAACTGGCCTTATTGAGAGCCGGTCACACTCTCCTGTCATCCACTGCCATACTTGCTGTAAAATCTGTGAACATTGTTTGTTCATACAGGTGTTATTTGCGCCTACTACAGCCTTGTTTTGATATTTCATAATATAGTACGGAGTAATGGTTGTACTGCAAAAGTTTTGCATTGATTGCTTGTTCTGAGAAGTTGCCTTTTTATTGTACCTGTGACACATCTTTAAATAAAGAATTAAAAAAAAAAAAAAAGAAGAGGGGAGTTTACAGGCTGACCCCCCCCCCCCACCACCCACTACCAAAGGCACATTCAGAGCTGAAGAGCAGAAAAATATGCTAGATGCATATTTGGACAATAGAATGCATTAACGCTCAAATGCTAGGCACTCCAAAACACGTGTGCGATATGTGGCTTTTACCATGGTTTTTGAGCAGCTTTTTCCTACCAGGAGTTCTGGCGTTCAGGGGGCTTAAACAGACACCCCAAGTGCATGAGAACCAAGAATTATGCTTAGTAAATTTTGTGATCTACGTAAATCTACGTAATTCTGTTGCATTTCAACATCAGATGGACGACACCACATTTCAGCTTTGCTTCTTCCTGTGTCTCTTACCTGGGCAATGCTTTATCTGATTCCTTGTCAAATGAGCATGAAGGTCACACACCTGAAATGGGAAAGTAGTAGTGTTACCTCTTTTTTAATTCAGGGATTGTAGTTGTTTTAACCCATAGCTGTATTACATAACAATAAACATTATTTTAACAAGAATTGGCTTAGACACAGACAGTCACATATGATTTGCGAGGTACAGCTCAAAAATACAGCCAATCAGCAGCAGGGATTAGATTACTTCATCAGTTACTATTACAAACTTGTGATGTAAAGTGACATTTCCAAGGCATGAGTTCAACTGTGAGCAGCATGAATAGTTACAATTGCATGACTCATTCCAGTTTCTACTATTGTAGTTCAGGTAAGCTGGCCCAACATAGATTGTATTTTGGCCGGTTCAGCAGGATCAGACAAATTTCCTTCCAAGTATGAGCATTGTGGTTGCAAAGAAGTTGATCTCCTGTGTGTGCCTTCAGTCAGGCAGAGCCAGTAAGGACTTGATATTGAGGACTGTGACTACTGGGACGGCTGCCAAGCGTATGGGACTGGACCTGTTGCATGCCAGGAGTGCTGAGCAGAAGTGCAAAGCTTAATCCCTTGCTGCACACAGTTATTGCAACAGAGACTGCCCCTTACTTAGCAGCCTATCAGCCATCCATTGCACACTCTTAAAGGGACATCTTCACATGCACGACTCTACAGAAGGGCCCCAATGATACCTTGCTAATACTGACAATTAGGGGTCAAGTACTTAATAGCCATCCCCAGGGGTACCCTTCTCAGGAACGTGTACACCCACCCAATCTCAGGGGAGTATGCACAGAATGCACTCAGGGACACTTTTGAATCGATATTGCCCGCAGTTACAGTGAGACTTTTCTTTATGCCATTCATGCTTTTCATTGTTGATATTGTTTTTATCAGTGCTGTGTATACCAGCTTTATTGCAGTTTAAGTCAGTTGCCAAAGTTGAGGCTAGTATCCCTGTCAGTTAGTCTAATGCATCCTAATGTATTGTTTGACCTTGTTATTGGTTTGTGTATTGTGTTTTTTTTTACCTTGCTACAAAATACTTATTTATCTACCATCAAGTTGACTGTGGCCTATTTCCTGGATGCTAACATAGTGTGGTAGTATACTAGCACTTAAATCATACAGGTGTGTGTACTGTGCAGCCTCTAAATTATATATATCCAGATGTGTCAAAGGGAATGGAGCGGTTTACAAAGTTGTGGCAGAATAGAAAACCCATCATATCAAGTGGCTCCCACAGGGGTAAGTGTTACACCAGGATATTAGCAAGACCCCCTCCCAACACCCTCTAACTAACTGCTCATATGATAAAAATACTATCCAGATGCCTGTTTTACTTACCTGAAGCCATGGTCATGTGATGCTACATTTTTCTTCTTCTGTTAACTTCATTGGGTCCTTCTTCAGGTACTACATCACTACCTGAATGATATGGACATCCCTTATTGGTTTAGGTGACACTTGCAGTGGCCGGGTCCTCTCTCATAGGCTCCAGAGGCAGGAGAACTCACAGGGGCAGAGAAGGGACTAGTGCGCAAGAAGATAATGAGCAGGGAAAAAAGTGTGGTCCCCAGGGCAGGAAATTGGCTCATAGAGGAAACTGTGACTTTGATCCATTACAATACAGGATAGCTTAGGAAGAAGTGTTTTGAATCAAAACTAATGGATAAGCTAAGTGATGCACAATGCACTATTTAAACCTAAAGTGATTGCAAAGGTTTTTTAATTTTTTTAAATAACAAACATGTCATACTTACCTGCTGAGTGCAATGGTATTACACAGAGCAGCCCCGATCCTCCTTTTCTGGGGTCCCTTGCTAGTGCTCCTGGCTCCAACCCCTTCTGAGTGCCCCCAGAGCAAGCCACTTGCCATAGGGGCACTCATGCAGCCTCAATCCCGAGCCAGGCTCTGTGTGTCTGTTGACACAGTGTGGCTTGGCCCCTCCACCGCTCTCTCCTCACAGGCTGTGATTGACAGCAGCAAGAGCCAATGGCTCCCCCTGCCACCTCCATGTCCAGTAAGGTGAAAGAGGATGGAGAGAGATGCTGCTCTCGGGCACATCGCTGGATCACAGAAGGTTTTTTACCTTAATGCAGAGAATGCATTAACTTAAAATAACATTCTGCCTTTACAACCACTTTACTTTTTGGGCTTTTGGAGTTGGGATTGTGTCTCGGTGGGCTTTAAATGCATCAGGTGACCCTGGTGTGAATGTGTCAAGTGTCATACACAACAGAAAAGCCAGCCATGTTTTTCTGAAAGCTTTGGTGTTTCTGCTTTTCGTTGGAGGATTGGCGTTGTTTTCTATTTCTGAGAGACGTCGGAGCTCTTGCATGCAAGTGTGACTGCTGTTCCATGAAAACTGTATGTGGATAGGGTAGCAAGATCTAAAGTCTGAGTAATGGGGAATGTAACACAAACAAAAAACACCCAAAATATTGAACCACCTTTTCCTTGCCTTCACTCGCCAATGGCACCAAAGAGAAAGAAAAATGTGTGGAACTACCGGCATTCTGGGACTTGTAGTATCAAAAAGCCTGAAGCTCTTACTATATATATATATATATATATATTTAGTAGTGGCATGCTTTTTTTTGTGTAGGGGGAATAAAAAAGTTTGATGCAGGTGCACTCAGGAAATGTGTACCCTGTTTTGTCTTTAAATGGTCTTATCTCTTTTTCCCAAGTTCCACAGCTTCATCAACCAAAATTGAGAGCTTACTTCCTGCGCTTTAGATTTCAGAAGCCAGTATTATAGTGCATGTTAGGTTCGCAGAGACTTGCCTTAGGCACTAAGGGAAGGACAGTCAATTAAACTTAAAATAATTGGTGAACTAAGAAGACAATCCTTTAAATCAAATTTTGCCTCAAAATACATTTAATTAAATAATATTATACATGGAATTTATTTTACATAAAGTAAAATGAAAATAATAAGAACATTCATGACCTTTTCTTGATAATTTTTTTCTTTTCAGATGAAAATCATAGCTTAACTCTAACTGCTTATTACACAATATGGAATTTTATTACATACAAAACGTAAAAGTTGATTTTTTCCAAACATAATACAAAGAGGCGTGTATGCTGCTCAAGTTCTACCTTTGTCACGCCAGATATATTTTACAGCCACTGAAGAATGCTGGCAGGAAGAAATACAAATGGATGAATATCACAGAAGTTGGAGAGATTATAGAAATCATTATTCACAGTAGGACAAAGCCTCCAGAAAATGTTGTAACCTCCCCCACTGGTCAAAGCCTTTGATCAGTACAGTACAAACACAAAAATAATAAAAGCAAAATAAAATGCCAAGGTTGCCTCACAGAATAGATGGAGATTTAGTGTGGGTGTAGAAGTGTCTTGTATGGAACAAATATTGCCTTAGGAGTTCTGGTATATACCCCCCAGGGGCCAAAATTAGGTCTGTCATTGGGATGTTAAAAGGCCCCCTTAAAAAGAAAGTATAGTGGTTTCTAATATATTTTTACCTTATTTTGTTTTCATGGTCAGGGCTTAGAACTAAAAAAAATAACAGCTAAACCTTTAGCACAAAGTTCAGTAGCTCCAGTGTCAATCAGTAAAAATATTTTTTAAATGGTCCAAAGTTTGAGCTGTCCCTATCAGTCTAATACGTGTAAACTCCTTACTATACTCAAAATATAAACTTTAATCACATACAGTATATCTAAGCACAAACATTTTATGACAGACATTGAAAACAATTTAATATATTTCTTGCAGGGAACATATATATATGGCTTATATTAAAATATTACTGAAGGCAAAAAAAAAAATCAAAAGTGAAAGAAATTTTTTGGAGTGGTCATCAGAACAGGAGTAGAGGGGAAATGTCCTAGTGGTGACATTAGTTCTGGTGACCCTGGTTACTACCAGTGATTTCCCTTTCCTTGGTGGAATTTCCTCTCACTGAGTAAGATATGAATGTCCTGGAGGTAATTATTTAAATTGTTTTAAATGTTTGTCATAAAATGTCTGTGTTAAGATGTATGTGAAGCAAACCCTTTCCAATAAACCTTTGTCGGGGAAACTGGTCAGAAGTAACTCGTGTAGATAGTAGAGGAATAAGACGGCAGACAGAAATGACACTTAGTGCTTTGGATTGAAAAAGTACACTCTATAGAGGTATATGCTAAGTTCATATTTACAACCTATTTAAGGTCCTTGTGAGGGACAGCCTGCCTCTCATTCCTCTATTGCTAGGTTGCCTAGGCAGTTTTCTTTCAAACCTATAGATTTAGGATGAGGTTCCACCGTTTCCTGTAAGGCGCACTGCACTATATCAGTGAATCCCTTTTGAGCTTCAGCATTTGGCATCTGTTTTTTAGATGGCTAGGCTGCCACCTTGTTTTCTTTTTACACATTTACTAAGTTTTACCAGGAGGATGTTCAGGCCTTTTCTGATACCAGCTTCAGATGCAAAGTCCTTCAGGCAACCCATGAGCTGTAAAATACGCTAGTCGTTATGCCTACCTCAGCTGGACTGCTTATAGATGCCCCATGTGTATCAGAATACTGAGCCTTGTGCCCCTTAATAAGTGATAAAGAAAACAGGATTGTTGTATGTATCGTAAAATTCTTGGAGTTTATTAAGAGACAAGTCCCATCCCTCTTTTTCCTTTAAATTTCGTACCCGGGGGGTATATAGTATGCCTGTAAAGCAGCGCTTATTTCCCTTGCTTAGAACTGTCCCTGCACAAAATGTCATTTCTGAAGGAAAAAAAGTAATTTAAAACTGCTTGCGGCTTTAATGTAATGTGTGGTCCCGGCAATATGGATGAAAATCATTGAGAAAATAGGCATGGGTACCCCCCCATAGCCCATGTGGGCCTGTATGGATATTTAGGGGAACCCCGCACCCAAATAAAAAAAAGGAAAGGCGTGGGGCCCCCAGGCTCTATATACTCTGTACAGCAGTATACAGGCGGTGCAAACGAGACAGGGGCTGTAGGTTTGTTCTTAAGTAGAATCTGTTTGTAATTTAGAACTGGTACATTTTTAAAGTGTAGATCCAGCCAAAAAAACTATCTTTAAGCTTTTTGGAAAACATAGGGAAGGGTTATAACCCCTGTAACATTTGTTTTGCTGTCTGTGCGCCTCTTCAGAAGATTTCACCTCACTTTCTGTCCCAATGGCAATTGGTTTTTGAAAATTTGG
Organism: Rana muscosa; assembly: GCA_029206835.1. Lineage (NCBI taxonomy): Eukaryota > Metazoa > Chordata > Amphibia > Anura > Ranidae > Rana > Rana muscosa. Next base: position 159,520,883 of record CM055116.1, on the reverse strand, counting down.
GGTTTTTAGTGAAACAAGGATTGGTGATAAAGCATACGTGGAGAGGAGACACGTTTTTCCCATATAAACTCTTGCAGGAGAGAATTTCCCTTCCTAGGGCTAGATTTCCTCTCACTTCCTGTTGTCTCCCTCCGTTTGCAAGTAGGAGTCGTTTGTAAGTTGGATATTTGAAAGTAGGGGCCTGCCCTATATACTCTGCAGAAATTTGGGCCTTAGGTGTTGGTGTTGCCACAACACTGTAAGGCCTCACAGTTACTCTTGGTGGGCGCAGGAACGGGCCCTGCTGTGAAATATTAGATCAAGAATTGGAATTACATGCCCCTGTTGAGCAGGGGCAGAAAAATTGGGCCTTTGGTGGTGGACGGTGTGATGGTGTTGCCACAACACTGTAAGGCCTCACAATTACTCCTGGTGGGCGCAGGAATGGGCCCTGCTGTGAAATATTAGATCAAGAATTGTGATTACATGTCCCTGTTGAAAAGGGGCAGAAAAATTGGGCCTTAGGCACTGGTGCCACAACACTGCAACCCCTCACAGATACTATAGTTGGAGCGCAGGAATGAGCCCTGCTGCAAAGTATTGCATCAAAAATTGTAATTACATGCCCCTGTTAAACAGGGGCTGAAAAATTGGGCCTTAACCACTGGTGGTGGTGCCCAGAACCAAAAATGTTCTTACAAGCTATCAGCATGAACGATGAGGAGGAAGAGGATAGTCCCTCAGAATAACAGGATAGTCACTCAGCATCAGCTTGGCAGTCTTGAAGGGATCTCCCATTCAAAAAAAATGTATTCGGTTACATCAGCATCAGGTGTTTGGTAGCTGGTGATCTAAGACTGATTCATTTTTATGAAGGTCAGCCGATCGACCGATTCGGTGGACAGGCGCACCCTGTGATTGGTTACAAAGCCTCCAGCAGCACTGAATGTGCGTTCCGAAAGAACGCTGGATGCAGGAAAGGCCAGTAGCTCAATTGCATACTGTGCAAGCTCTGGCCAGTGATCCATCCTCAAGACCCAGTAACCCAGAGGATTTTCGGTGGGAAAGGTGTCCAAGTCTGATCTTGCCCCTAGGTACTCCTGCACCATGTAAAACAGATGCTGGCGATGGTTGCTGGAACCAATCATACCTTGGGGCTGCGGACTATAAAATTGTCTGAACGCATCGGTCAGACGGCCACCTTCTCCACCGCTCCTTCTTTGACTGACCGAAGCCTCAGCAACACGTTGTCCAGGACCAGGATTTTGTAACCTCCCAGTCTCTGGGAACGCGTTGCACAGACCTTTCTGCAAGGCCACCCGAAGATATTTCATCCTCTGCTCCCTCTGCGACGGCAAGATAAGGTGCTCAACCTTACCCTTGTAACGTGGATCAAGGAGGGTTGCCAGCCAGTAATGATCCCTCTCCTTGATACCACGAATACGAGGATCCTTCTGCAGGCTTTGCAGGATCAGGGAGGCCATGCAGCTTAGGTTTGCTGAGGCATTTGGTCCGGAGTCCTCTGGGTCACTCAGGACGACATGATCCGCAGCCACCTCCTCCCAGCCACGTACAAGTCCATGGGTTTCTTGGGACTGTAATTGATTCCTTGAAGACTGCTGCTGATGCTGAGTGCTAGGCTCCACCTCCATGCTGACACAATCCTCCTCCTCCTCCTCCTCTTCATGTGTGATAGGCGGGCCAGCAGGAACACTGTCTGGATAAAGGGGGCCTTGAGAGGTAAGGAAGTCCTCCTCTTCCTCCCTCTGTTCTGCCTGAAGTGCCCTGTCAATTATTCCACGCAGCGTGTGCTCCAACAGGTGGACAAGAGGGACAGTGTCACTGATGCATGCACTGTCACTGCTCACCATACTCGTGGCCTCCTCAAATGGTGACAGGACAGTGCATGCATCCCTGATCATGACCCACTGGCGTGGCAAAAAAAAAACAAGCTCCCCTGACCCTGTCCTGGTGCCATATTGGCACAGATACTCATTGATGGCCCTCTGCTGCAGTTTCAGCCACTGCAGCATGGCCAACGTTGAGTTCCACCGGGTGGGCATGTCACAGATAAGGGGGTTCTTGGGCAGGTTGTATTCCTTTTGGAGGTCAGCCAGCCGAGCACTGGCATTATATGACCGGCAAAAATGCACACAGAGTTTCCTGGCCTGCCTCAGGACCTCCTGTAAGCCTTGGTACCTGCCCAAGAACCGCTGCACCACCAAGTTAAGGACGTGAGCCAAATAGGGCACATGGGTCAGTTGTCCCTGTTGGAGGGCGGAGAGGAGGTTGGTGCCATTGTCACAAACCACCATTCCTGGCTTAAGCTGGCGTGGCGTCAACCACCTCTGAGCCTGCCCCTGCAGAGCTGACAGAATCTCTGCCCCAGTGTGGCTCCTGTCCCCCAAGCACACCAGCTAAAGCACTGCATGGCATCTTTTTGCCTGCGTACTTGCGTAGCCCCTTGAACGCCTACGGAGCACCGCTGGTTCCGAGGACAAAGCGCAGGAAGAGGCCATGGAGAAATAAGAAGAGGAGGGGGTGGAGGAGAGAGGTGTGTCAAAATCAGCAGTAGTAGCATTTTGGAGGCGTGGTGGCGGAACAACCTCCAACACTACTGCACCTTGTCCTGCATCCTTCCCAGCTGCCAGCATAGTCACCCAATGCGCCGTGAAAGATAGGTAACGTCCCTGTCCAGGCCTGCTGGACCATGAGTCAGCGGTAATATGCACCTTACCGCTGACCGCCCTGTCCAGCGAGGCCAAGACTTTGCCTTCCACATGCCGGTAGAGAGCCGGAATCGCCATCCGTGAGAAAAAGTGGCGTTTGGGAACCTGCCACTGAGGAACTGCACATTCCACAAACTCACGGCAGGGGGGCAGAGTCTACCAACTGAAAAGGCAGCAGTTGAAGTGCTAGCAATTTAGCCAAGTTAGCATTCAACCGCTGGGCATGTGGATGGCTGGGAGCAGCAGCTGGGACAGGGAAATTTGCCTGGTACAATCTGACGTTGGTGTACCGATAGCAGATTGCCCGCAAGTTAGGGCTGGGCGATTTTCCCCCCAAAAAAAATCTGCGATTTTTTTATAAAAAACTCGATTTACGATTCGATTCGATTTTTTTTTTTTTATTATATTAAAGTGCATCAACAAACAAAATTGCAAAGGCAAACCCTTTCTCTAACTGCAAAGTCAGTGTGCAACAAACACACAATATATTCCAGCGCTCATGGAACATACATTATTAACTATTGAAAACTCTTGAAACTCTGTGTGTGATTCCTTCTGTCCCAGCCTTGCTGCCATCCTGGCTCTGCATCCTTTTGGGTTGGAGGGCCCTCCACACGCTGGTCTGCCTGTTGTCCATCATTCAAGGCAGGGCTCGACAAACCCCGGGCGCCAGGTCGCCATTGCGACTAGAATTAGCGACCTGGCGCCCGGGGCAGCACAGCTGGGGAATCCTGTCTCTCCGTGCCCCCCCCTCCGCGCCGCGGGATCGCGTCGGGCCACGCCGGCCGGTAATTGAGGCCGCGGCTTTGCGGCCTTCTGCAGGCCTATGCTTCCTTCTGTGGTCTAGCGCCATCTTGTGGTGGCCGTTGGTATGACAACCAGCAATGCTAATGGAGTTTCCCTGTCTGTTTCCCCTGCCATCTCCTTCCCTCTAATTAGAACCCCCAAACATTATATATATTTTTTATTCTAACACCCTAGAGAATAAAATGGCGGTCATTGCAATACTTTCTGTCACACCGTATTTGCGCAGCGGTCTTACAAGCGCACTTTTTTGGGGAAAAATACACTTTTTTTTAATAAAAAAATAAGACAACAGTAAAGTTAGCCCAATTTTTTTTATATTGTGAAAGATAATGTTACGCTGAGTAAATTGATACCCAACATGTCACGCTTCAAAATTGCGTCTGTTCGTGGAATGGCGACTAACTTTTACCCTTTAAAATCTCCATAGGCGACGTTTAAAAAATTCTACAGGTTGCATGTTTTAAATTAGAGGAGGTCCAGGGCTAGAATTATTGCTCTCGCTCTACCGATCACGGCGATACCTCACGTGTGGTTTGAACACCGCTTTCATATGCGGGCGCTACTCACGTATGCGTTTGCTTCTGCGCGCAAGCTCGGCGGGACGGGGCGCGTTCCTGGCTCCTAACTTTTTTAGCTGGCTCCTAGATTCCAAGCAAATTTGTCAAGCCCTGATTCAAGGTACTGTGCTCACACGGAGATCATGCCACAGGCTTTGTTTTGACTTTAACCCCTCCTTGCTCCACGGATGTCACTGCAAGTTTAACAAGTTTGTCACCACTGGCAACTGGAGAGTTAAGATTCATTTGCCCTCTGCACATTTGGGATTGGATCCCTCTCTTTATTGTGATTAATAAATGGACTAAGCTTTTTTTATCAATTCTTCAAGAGTTTTCAATAGTTAATAATGTATGTTCCATGAGCGCTGGATTATATTGTGTGCATGTTGTGTATTTTGTACTTCTGGGTACAGATTTTTTCTTGCTGCGCTGGATCCTGTTTTTTCCCCCTTTTGGATACTTTGTACTTCCCAAAATATTTGGGATTTTTTTCTTATTATTATCATCCATTATATTTTTTTCTTTATCCACCAATTTAGCGTTTGTGACCTTTTGTTGTTTTTTTCAGTGTGCAACAAAGATTGTTAAACATCCAAATTATTAATACTGTATTTGGATTTAGCTAATAAAACAACAAAAAATCATGAGGTTACTCTTAGTTGAATTGAACTGTGTCCATGCCTCACTGTACCCTTGTCTCACTGTGCCCATGCTTCAATCACTGTGCCCGTACCTGATGCAGATTTTCATGGTATACGGATTTTACTGCTACACCGGTGGCCATTCCAGTATTCAAAAGCCGCGCCTCCTCCTCATCTGTGATAGGCGGAACACTCAATTTCCCAGCATTCAGTGTTCCGCCTATCATGGTCATCCTCATAACACAGACGAGGATGAGAGGATGTCCGTGATAGGCTGAATACTGCCTGCTGTGAAATTGAGTGTTCCGCCTATCACAGACGACGAGGACTCGGGAGGTGCGGCTTTTGAACACTGCAATGGCCGCCGTCTGTCTGCATGACACGCTGATCAGGTGGGCAGACGGCGGCTGCAGCGAGTAGATGTAATTGGGGTAACGCTGCCCAGTGCCATTCTGGATACGCCCCCTGCAGTCCTGCTACGGAAACTTTGAAGGAAAAAAAAAATTATTTTTTTTTTCAAAAAAAAAAAAAAATCTAAAAAAATCGATTTTCTTCAAAACTGAATCGATTTGAGCTCAAAACTCGATTCAAGATTAAAATCGATTTTTTTCCCAGCCCTACCGCAAGTACTTGACTGTGACACACCTAATTCTACACCTTCATTCCTCTCAGTGCAGGTTTCAGAGGACTGAAGGTATAGTGGGATTGGAGATCCCAGCTGATGAGGAGCAAGGAGAGGTGCGCTTTGTTCTTTGGTGTGGGTCTTTTAGGTATGCTTGCCAACGAACTGCATGGCGGGTCGACATATGTCTGGTCAAACATGTGGTGCCCAAGCGGGTGATGTTTTGGCCACGCGAGATACGCTTGAGACATATGTTGCAAATAGCAGCGCTGCGATCTGATGCACTCGTCTCAAAAAAGGCCCACACCAAAGAACTTTTGGAATAACGCGCAGAGACAGCAGCGCCCTGCACATGCGGAGCTCTGCGGTGTGATGCAGTCGGTGTGCTGCCCTTAAGCTGGCCCCTGGAGGGCATCCTGCCTCGTTGGAGATGTGCCTCCTCCTCCTCTCTCCTATCAGGCACCCAGGTAGAGTCCGTGACCTCATCATCCCCTCCCTCCTCATCACTGTAGCAAACCTGGCAGTATGCCGCAGCTGGGGGAACATGACTGCCAGATTGCTGTCCTTCTTGGGCACCCCCTCTCTCTGGGCTCACGTTACTGCCTTGCTCTAGCTGGGTACCATCACCGGAGCCTTAAAAACGCTGCGCATCCTCCTGCAGCATGTATCCAACACTGTGGTCAAACAGTTCGGGGGACTCCTCAGGAGGACATGGTGGGGCTAGGGAAGGAGTCACTGATGCCATTTAGCTGAGGGAAGAGGCCGCTTTGGCAGCTGCTTTGCCAGACAAAGTACCCTGAGCCTGAGTGAGAGAGGATGAGGAGGATGAGAATGGCTTGGTCATCCACACTACCAAGTCTTCGGCATGTTGCGGCTCAACGCGGCGAGCTGCCGAAAAAAAGGACAAGCGTGTCCCACGGCCACGTGCTGATGAGGATGCACCGTGTCCACGACCAGCACTGTTGCCTCTAGACACAGAGCCTGCTTGCCCTCTTTTATTGGCTCGTGACTGTCTGCCTCTCCTTGTTGTCCTTCCAGACATACTAATGGCCTGCAGTGAGATGTAGCTGCACAAAGCTGGGATGTGTATATATATATATATTGTGAGGGGGTTAGCTCGGCACCGGGTGTGTGTGACCCCCGAGATGGGCTCCCCACACAAAAACAGGCCCAGCAAACGGAGGTTGTGGTTTTCAAAATCAAAAAGGTGCGGTTTATTTTCTATTTACAGTGACAAAACACAGCAAAGCAAAAGAAACATAAACAAAATAAATCCTGGTCAACTTGACCTCTGACTAAACATACAGGTTTCCTAACTAACAACTGGGATCAGCCTAGTGCTGTCCTAGTCCCTAAGTCCCTGGTTTTAAATGTCCAAGCAAATAGCCACACAGGCTTTGTCTCACCGCACAGGGGTTCACTCTCCCTAGACAGTCCACACAGGTCTGGTTCCAGGCATGAGCTAACATCTAATGAAGCTGGGAGTTCTTATAGAGGCCTAAATGAGCTGACAAGCTTCAGCTGGTCTCATCAACTCCCTGTCTGCACGACGCCCCACACTCTCCCTAGAGGTATGAGTCATCCATGAGCCCACTAGCCTTATACAACTCTCCACCTAGTTGTATAAGTCGGCGTAAAGCCTGAATCTGGGCGAAATATATCTACCCCCCTGGATGCAACCAGGTGACTTTACCTTCCTGCTGTCACATACCCCCCCCTCTTGTTTTAACCTCGGGGTTGGAACACCAGCAATCAGGCATTCATGTACTCGAGACAAAGCATCCACATTCCCCATTTGAACGCCAGGGCGATGCTTTACTGTGAAGTTGAATTCCTGGAGGGCCAGGAACCACCTATTCACTCTTCTATTTGTTTCCTTGTTTTGAGCCATCCACTTTAACGGAGCGTGATCCGTAACCATGTCAAAGTGCCTACCTAGCAGGTAGTACCGAAGGGAATCTAGAGCCCACTTCACCGCTAAACACTCCTTTTCAACGGTGGCATAATTTACCTCATGGGACTTCAACTTCCTGCTGAGGTAAATGACTGGGTGCTCTTCCCTGTTCCAGACCTGGGACAATACTGCTCCTAACCCCACATCTGACGCATCACTTTGTACGACAAAGTCTTTAGAGAAGTCGGGTGAGTACAACACTGGCTGGCTACATAAGGCTTGTTTCAAGAATTGGAATGCTGCCTCAGCCTCGGGGGTCCATTTAATCATGACCGACCCTTTCCCCTTCGTCAGGTTGGTTAGGGGCACAGCCTTAGAAGCAAAGTGGGGAATGAATCGCCGATAATACCCAGCGATTCCCAGAAAGGCTCGTACCTGCTTCTTGCTGTTGGGACGTGGCCAACTCTGGATGGCCTCGACTTTGTTGAGTTGGGGTTTTATTACTCCCCTCCCAATGGTGTACCCAAGATATTTGGCCTCCTCCTGCCCAATGGTACACTTCTTGGGGTTAGCCGTAAACCCCGCTTCCCGAACAGAGTCCAGGACTGCTTGCACTTTTGGCAGATGTGAGGCCCAATCTGTGCTATGGACAATTATGTCATCCAGGTAAGCCGCAGCATACTTCCGATGGGGCCTCAGCATCTGGTCCATTTTCCGCTGGAATGTGGCCGGCGCATTCTGTAACCCGAACGGCATTCTTTTATATTGGAACGCCCCGTCTGGGGTTACAAATGCGGTTTTCTCTTTGGCCGACTTGGCCAGGGGGATTTGCCAATACCCTTTTGTGAGGTCAAGAGTCGTCATGTATCGGGCTGTTCCCAGCCGGTCGATCAACTCATCTATACGTGGCATGGGGTAGGTGTCAAATTTTGTAACTTTGTTCAACTGACGAAAATCGTTACAAAATCGCCAGCTCCCATCCGGTTTAGGCACCAACACAATGGGACTAGACCAATCACTTTGGGACTCCTCTATCACCCCTAAGTTCAGCATTTTCTGTACTTCCTCCCGTATTGCCTCCCGTCGGGCCTCTGGGATCCGATAGGGTTTTAACTTCACCCTTTCACCGGGCGGGGTAATGATGTCATGCTCTACCCCAGATGTTTGTCCCGGCAGCTCAGAGAATACCTCCTTGTTGCGAAGCACAAACTCCTTAACCTCCTGTTGTTGGGGTTGTGACAAGGTGGCTGCTATTCCAACCTCAGGAATCACGCAACCAGTTTGAGCTGGTGACCAAGTGTCTGCGACTAGGGACTCTCTATCCCTCCAGGCTTTCAACAGATTAACGTGATAGATCTGTTCGGGCTTTCGCCTTCCTGGTTGTCTGACCTTGTAATTCACTTCGCTCACTTTTTCCATTATCTCGTAGGGGCCTTGCCATTTGGCAAGGAATTTACTTTCAACCGTAGGGACAAGTACCAGTATCCTATCCCCCGGGGAAAAGGTACGGGTCTTGGCTCCACGGTTGTACACTCTCTGCTGTGCTAACTGCGCTTGGGCCAAATGTGCCTTCACGATGGGCATTACCTGTGCAATTCGGTCTTGCATCAGGGCGACATGCTCAATCACACTCCTGTGGGGAGAACTCTCACTTTCCCAAGTTTCCTTGGCAATATCCAACAGCCCTCTTGGGTGTCTCCCATACAGTAACTCAAAGGGGGAGAATCCCGTAGAGGATTGGGGCACCTCCCTAATAGCAAACATCAGATAAGGAAGTAGACAGTCCCAATCCTTTCCATCTCTATCCACCACTTTCTTCAACATTTGTTTTAGGGTTTTGTTGAACCTTTCAACCAGCCCATCGGTTTGGGGGTGATACACAGATGTACGTAATTGCGTCACTTTGAACAATTTACACAGCTCCTTCATAATCCGGGACATAAAGGGTGTACCTTGGTCCGTAAGCAGTTCTTTACAAATACCCACCCGGCTAAACACAAGAGATAGCTCTTTGGCTATGGTTTTGGCCGAGGTATTTCGGAGAGGGATCGCTTCTGGATAACGGGTGGCATAGTCCATTATAAATAATATGTACTGGTGCCCCCTAGCGGACTTGATTATAGGACCTACCAAATCCATGGCGATCCTCTCAAACGGGACCTCAATGATGGGTAGAGGGACCAGCGGGCTACGGAAATGTGGCATCGGGCCGACCTCTGACACACAGGGCAGGAGGAACAATAATTTTCTATGTCCTTCATCACCCCCGGCCAATAGAATCTCTGTAATACCCTCTCTCGGGTTTTCTCTGTCCCCAGATGACCTCCAAGAATGTGCCCATGGGCCAACTCCAACACCAACTTCCTGTAAGGTTTGGGCACCACAAGCTGCTCAACGGTTTCTTCTGCCCTTTTTGCCACCCGATACAGTAGGTCCTTCTCTACGCTGAAGTATGGGTAAGTGCAGGTATTATCTGGGTTCACTAACTCGCCATCTATTTTCACTACGTTTTCCCGTGCCTTTATTAGGGCGGGGTCTTTCAACTGTTCTGTGGCAAAGTTTTCCCTGTGAACCTCAAGATCAGAAAACTCCACAGACGGTAGGTTTTCGTCTGAGGAGGTGGGCTCCTCTCCAGTTTCTTGAGTCTCCCCTGCCAATACTGATAAGGGAAATTCCGGAGAGTCCTCACCACTCTCAGGGGAGTTCTGGCTATCACATTCCTGGTACATAGGGGCACCAGTGGGGGGCTCAGGATCATCCCACAGTTCCCAGAACTTCGGAAAATCCCTTCCCACAATGGCGTCATGCGGTAACTGAGATACTAAGCCCACTGGATGAGAGAGGGTACCTTTGGGGGTCTCGAAACACACTGTAGTCACTGGATACTCTCGGGTGTCCCCATGCACACAAATAACAGCTACCTTGCTATTCCCAGAGACCTCTGTTTTAACTAACTCAGCCTTTATCAGGGTCACAAGGCTACCTTAATCCAACAATACCACAACATTTCTACCATTAACACACATTTTGCATAAATGTTTCTCAGTTCCTCGAATGGCAGTGCATGCGACTGTCGCACACAGCGACTGACGTCTGCCCGTCAGAAAGTCACACTGCATGGGTTCCTCCACAACCGGGCAATTGGCTGCAATATGTCCCGCTTGCCGGCAGCGGTAGCAAACGATCCTTCTTGCGGCCTCTTGAGCCGCTGATTTCCCAGGCTGTTCTCGCCAAACTTGGGGTAGAGCTCCCACCCTCTCACTCTCTCCACCCTCACCCCTTGGAATCCTCTTATCCGCCCCTGGGGATGGTCTGGTCTTAGGGTGGAAAGTCCGAGTGTCTCTGGAAGAGGCCGTCAGGTTCTCTGTAGCCAAGTATTTCTCCACACGATCCACAAGACCATCGGCCGTCTCTGGGTCTCCATGGCTTACCCACTTTTGGATGGCAGTAGGAAGAGCTCTCAAAAACCGATCCATTACAACACGTTCCACAATCTTTGGTGCGGACAAAGTCTCTGGCTGTAGCCACTTTCTGCTCAGGTGAATGAGATCATACATTTGAGACCTGGGGGGTTTTCCAAGCTGGAAAGTCCAGTTATGCACACGCTGAGCCCGGACAGCCTGGGTGACACCCAGCCTTGCCAATATTTCAGCTTTTAGCATCACATAGTCTTTTGCTTGGTTAGGCTCTAGGTCATAGTAAGCTTTCTGCGATTCACCAGTTAACAGAGGAGCCACCAGTCCAGCCCACTGCTCCTCAGGCCACTTTTCTCTTTCAGCGGTCCTTTCAAATGTGGTCAAAAATACCTCTGGATCATCCTCTCCAGTCATTTTTGTCAATAAACGACTCACCCCAAAGGACGCGGTATTAGTGGGACGGCTTTCCTCACTGGTCTGCGGACGTTGCTGCATTACTGCTTCCATCTGTTGTTGTAGTCTCTGCTCTTGCTTCTGCAACAGGTCTATGAAGCGGGCCTCAGATTGCTGCTGGGCTTGTTGCTGAGCCTCCAGACTCTGTTGCAAAGTTGCGTTTGTCTGCTGCTGGGCTGCAAGGCTCTGTTGATGAGCTTGCTGCTGGGCTGCGAAGTTCTTTTGCAAACCTGCATTTGTCTGCTGTTGATTGGCATTTGCTAGAGCCAGCTGCTTCAGTATCTCCTCCATGCTGGCTTAAAAAAAAAACTGCCACTGGTTCTCCACCAACTGTGAGGGGGTTAGCTCGGCAGCGGGTGTGTGTGACCCCCGAGATGGGCTCCCCACACAAAAACAGGCCCAGCAAACGGAGGTTGTGGTTTTCAAAATCAAAAAGGTGCGGTTTATTTTCTATTTACAGTGACAAAACACAGCAAAGCAAAAGAAACATAAACAAAATAAATCCTGGTCAACTTGACCTCTGACTAAACATACAGGTTTCCTAACTAACAACTGGGATCAGCCTAGTGCTGTCCTAGTCCCTAAGTCCCTGGTTTTAAATGTCCAAGCAAATAGCCACACAGGATTTGTCTCACCGCACAGGGGTTCACTCTCCCTAGACAGTCCACACAGGTCTGGTTCCAGGCATGAGCTAACATCTAATGAAGCTGGGAGTTCTTATAGAGGCCTAAATGAGCTGACAAGCTTCAGCTGGTCTCATCAACTCCCTGTCTGCACGACGCCCCACACTCTCCCTAGAGGTATGAGTCATCCATGAGCCCACTAGCCTTATACAACTCTCCACCTAGTTGTATAAGTCGGCGTAAAGCCTGAATCTGGGCGAAATATATCTACCCCCCTGGATGCAACCAGGTGACTTTACCTTCCTGCTGTCACAATATATATATATATATATATAATGATTATACTGCAGCTAGCAGAATCAACTGCCTGCCTGTAGTATTATTAGTATGAGAACACCAGCAATTGTCTTCAGTTAGCTTTAGTTGAACACTGTGCAGAGGACACAGTACACTAACTGAAAATACTGCAGCTCCCTGCTTGTGGTATTATTAGTATGAGAACACCAGCAATTGTCTTCAGGTAGCTTTAGGTGCACACTGTGCAAAGGACACAGTACACTAACTGAAAATACTGCAGCTCCCTGCCTGTGGTATTACCTAGTATGAGAACACCAGCAATTGTCTTCAGGTAGCTTTAGGTGCACACTGTGCAAAGGACACAGTACACTAACTGAAAATACTGCAGCTCCCTGCCTGTGGTATTACCTAGTATGAGAACACCAGCAATTGTCTTCAGGTAGCTTTAGGTGCACACTGTGCAAAGGACACAGTACACTAACTGAAAATACTGCAGCTCCCTGCCTGTGGTATTATTAGCATGAGAACACCAGCAATTGTCTTCAGGTAGCTTTAGGTGCATACTGTGCAAATGACACAGTACACTAACTAAAAATACTGCAGCTCTTTGCCTGTGGTATTACCTAGTATGAGAACACCAGCAATTGTCTTCAGGTAGATTTAGGTGCACGCTGTGCAAAGGACACAGTACACTAACTGAAAATACTGCAGCTCCCTGCCTGTGGTATTATTAGTATGAGAACAGCAGCAATTGTCTTCAGGTAGCTTTAGGTGCACACTGTGCAAAGGACACAGTACACTAACTGAAAATACTGCAGCTCCCTGCCTGTGGTATTATTAGTATGAGAACAGCAGCAATTGTCTTCAGGTAGCTTTAGGTGCACACTGTGCAAAGGACACAGTACACTAACTAAAAATACTGCAGCTCTTTGCCTGTGGTATTATTATTATGATAACACCAGCAATTGTGTTCAGGTAGCTTTAGGTGCACACTGTGCAAAGGACACAGTACACTAACTGAAAATACTGCAGCTGCCTGCCTGTGGTATTATTAGTATGAGAACACCAGCAATTGTCTCCAGGTAGCTTTAGGTGCACACTGTGCAAAGCACACAGTACACTAAGTGAAAATACTGCAGCTCCCTACCTGTGGTATTATTAGTATGAGAACACCAGCAATTGTCTTCAGGTAGCTTTAGGTGAACACTGTGCAAAGGACACAGTACACTAACTAAAAATACTCTGCAGCTACCACGATCACCTGCCTGCCTGTCAGTATATTAGGAAGAGAATAACAGGAACAGATCTAGCTAAACTGAATACAGTGTATATATATATATATATATATATGTATATATATATATATATATATACACACACAAACAACACCTAGGATGCATATATATCCTCCACACACTGTAACTGCAGCTAACTGACTCGCCTGCCTGCTCTATCTAACTCAAAAGAAATGACACTGTCTCTCTCTGTCTATCTTTCTCTGCCGCCACAACACACTACACAAGGCCGCCACGCAGGCGGCCTTATATAGTGTGGGGCGTGTACTAAACCCCCTGAGACATAATTAGCCAAAGCCTCCCTGGCTTTGGCCAATTATGGCTCTCCGTTCTTACCGCACTGTGATTTGGCGCGAACGGCCCATAATGTTCGAAATTCGGCGAACGGCCGAACAGACAATGTTCGAGTCGAACATGAGTTTGAGTTGAACTCGAAGCTCATCCCTACTCCTGGGACATACAGTGGATATAAGTCTACACACCTGTTAAAATGTCAGGTTTCTGTGATGTAAAAAATTTAACTTTTTCCACCTTTAATGTGACCTATAAATTGTACAACTCAGTTAAACAACAAAGTCAAATCTTTTAGGTGGAGGGAAGTAAAAATAAAAAAATAAAACAATATGGTTGCATAAGTGTGCACACCCTTAAACTAATACTTTGTTGAAGCACCTTTTGATTTTATTACAGCACTCATTTTTTTTGGTTATGAGTCTATCAGCATGGCACATGCTGTTCAAAGGGGCATCTTCTTTGACCAATAGAATTGGCCCTAGTTTTCAGGATCCGCCACAGGAGAAAAGATGCTTCTTTCAGAATCTCACCGGCTATTACAGATGCAAAAACTGTCAGGTGTGTTCCCTCAATAAATGCAAGGACAAGAAAATTAGCAATTTTGTGTCCACCAGCACTTTGCGGTCCTATGAGGTAGAACCATTTATTACTTGTTCATCTGAGGGAGTGGTCTACCTCATTCAGTGCCCCTGTGAACTGCAATATGTGGGGAGGACCAAAAGGGCTCTTTGCATCCGATTGAATGAACACATTGGTAATATCAGGAGGGGCTTTGATAAACATTCAGTTTCTAGACACTATGACCAGGTGCACAACAGAGATCCCTCAAATACATTGTATATGGGGATAGACAAATATAGGCCCCATTGGAGAGATAGCTCACTGGTTAAGGAGATTTCTAAACAAGAAATAGCCGGGATATACCGTCTCAAAACGTACGTTCCATTCGGCCTCAATGTCGATACGGATGTAAACGCTTTCATTAATAATTCATGATATCTGCCCAGTTAGCATCATTAAAGTGGATTGGGGATTTTGTGTCCCATGCTTTAGGTTTTCTGGGGAATACTTAACATGCTAGTTGATGGTCAGCTGGCCACTGAATGCTGTGCTAATGGGGTTTTGTGTTTAGTTAATTTTGATCTCAATTATTAGACAAATTTCATGGGGGCATTTGTTTTGTCTATGAGTGTTGTAGAATACGTTTTTGGTATCGGTCTTGGCTTCAGAGTCTCTGTCCACCTTATACCGCATATTTTCTATTGCATTCGGTTAGCCCATTATTAATTTAATTTTAATCCTTTTTATAGGTGTTTTTGTGCTCACTTTTATATGCTGTCTAGTTTAAAAATGTACTTTACACAGCATTATTTTAATTTATTGGTTGTTGCCTTTGTTTTTCAATAGACCTCAAGGTGACATTATGGCCTTTTGTCCACTAGATGTCACCTTGTGAGGCAATAACACCGGTTTTGGGTTCTCTTCCCGTTATAATAACGAGAGGAGAAACATTTGATGTATTCAGTTTTATAAATTGACTTCTAATGATTCTGTTGGGTGCCATTTTTATTGAGCTCCTAACATTGAGCTCCTAACATTGAAAATTTGTCTGTAGGAATTTTTATTACATGTTAATACCTCTTTTTTTTTTTTAAATTGAGTGGTATTCAATCATTGTCCACTAGGGGTCGCGGCACCTGGACGCTGGAGGTGACACCCCTGTGGACAATAGACCCACTTCGATGTACGCAGGAGGTTGTGTTTTGCTAGGCATTTCCGTCTCCTTTTTGTGCCAAGGTCTTAATGATTTGGCCACTTAGGTGATGCCTGACATTTTGTTATTATTACAATTTTTCATATACTACATTTTTTAATATATATTTTTATATACATTTTGTCATGGTCCGTTGGGTCTACACTGCTGTGAGGCTGACCACCGACACGCTGTGTTCACCTGCATCATAACCCGATTCCATTATCTATCAATTCTCGCAGGAGTTTAGTATTGGCATTGTGTGGGTTAGTTTGCGGACAGCGGCTCAGAACGAGGCTTGGTTTGTTACAATGCGAGCACACCTGTGCACTGTGGCCCAGAACGAGGCTTGGTTACAGTCTTTTTGTATAAAGGGAGGTGACATGGCGCGCCACCCATGCCCCTGGACGACGTAACTCTATTACGAAATGCGTGGGGCGGAGCGACGCGCTGACGTCATCACCTTCACTACTCCTACATCCAGACAGACAAGTTTGCCTGTTTGTGTCCGGCCGGCACTACAGGCTTAAGGCTCTTTTATCGATACAAGATTGTAAGTGTGCTACTGTGTTTTACTTTTCTAATAAATCTCAAGGTTTTACACTATGGAAGCATTATATCTCTTACATGCCATTTCCACACGGGTTTGATTATCCACGGAGTGTGTTGACTGGTGGTACATCATATCTTGGGTGTCTCTGGAACAAGCCGTGATTTCAGTTAAGCTTCTCTGGATCCTCTGTTACGGGGGATCACGGAGCTCTGGTTAGCAGGAATTTTTCTTATTACAGTGGTGGATTTCACATTGGCTTCTTTCCAACATCTGAAGAGTCCCTACTTATGGATAAACTTTATTAACAACAATTTTTGCACGGGTGGACAGTTATCATAATTTTTTATTCAATATTTATGAACTTTGATTTTTTGTTTCACTGTATGATCAATTTTTCTTCAAAACTATTTTTAATAGCTGTTATAGAAGCTTTTTGGATTATTCACTTGTTTATGTTCACTTCTTAGTGTTTGGATACTCACAAGTAGGGATGAGCTTCGTGTTCGAGTCGAACATACGTTCGACTCGAACATCGGCTGTTCGATCGTTCGACGAAGATCGAACGATTTGGGCCGTTCGCGCCAAATTCGAGTGACGCGAACGGCCCACAATGCACTACGCCATCGCAGTGTCATCCAGGCGCTGTGATTGGCCAAGCATGCACTGTGACCCCGCATGTTTGGCCAATCACAGCGCCGGCAGCGAGGAGAGCAATGATTGGCCACAGGCAGGATGCCTGTGGCCAATTATTGCTGAGGGGGTTTAGTACACGCCCCACACTATAAAAGGCTGCCAGCGCGGCGGCCTTGTGTAGTGTGTTCCGGAGCAGGGAAAGAGAAGCATAGGCAGGGACAGTGTCATTTTTTTCCTTTACTAATCCTGGATTCCTTGTGTTTAGGGACAAATAAGGATAGGTAGGGAGAGTGTCAGTGACAGTGTGTTATTCTGTGCTAAACCTTGTTTGTAGGGACAGAGAGGTACAGTGAGGGAAAGTGTCAGTGTGCTATTCTGTGCTAATCCTTGTTTGTAGGGACAGAGAGGTACAGTGAGGGAAAGTGTCAGTGTGCTATTCTGTGCTAATCCTTGTTTGTACGGACAGAGAGGTACAGTGAGGGAAAGTGTCAGTGTGCTATTCTGTGCTAATCCTTGTTTGTAGGGACAGAGAGGTACAGTGAGGGAAAGTGTCAGTGTGCTATTCTGTGCTAATCCTTGTTTGTAGGGACAGAGAGGTACAGTGAGGGAAAGTGTCAGTGTGCTATTCTGTGCTAATCCTTGTTTGTAGGGACAGAGAGGTACAGTGAGGGAAAGTGTCAGTGTGCTATTCTGTGCTAATCCTTGTTTGTAGGGACAGAGAGGTACAGTGAGGGAAATTATCAGTGTGCTATTCTGTGCTAAATCTTGTTTGTAGGGAGGGACAGAGTAGGACAGTGAGGGAAAGTGTCAGTGTGCTATTCTGTTCTAAACCAATTTTGCTGAACCATATTTTCAATCCTTGAGTTTAGGGACAGAGAGGTACAGTGAGTGAAACTGACAGTGTGCTATTCTGTTCTAAACCAATTTTGCTGTTCCATATTTTCAATCCTTGAGTTTTAGGGACAGAGAAGGACACTCGTGGAAATTATCAGTGTGCTATTCTGTGCTAAATCTTGTTTGTAGGGAGGGACAGAGTAGGACAGTGAGGGAAAGTGTCAGTGTGCTATTCTGTTCTAAACCTATTTTGCTGAACCATATTTTCAATCCTTGAGTTTAGGGACAGAGAGGTACAGTGAGTGAAACTGACAGTGTGCTATTCTGTTCTAAACCAATTTTGCTGTTCCATATTTTCAATCCTTGAGTTTAGGGACAGAGAAGGACACTCATGGAAATTATCAGTGTGCTATTCTGTGCTAAATCTTGTTTGTAGGGAGGGACAGAGTAGGACAGTGAGGGAAAGTGTCAGTGTGCTATTCTGTTCTAAACCAATTTTGCTGAACCATATTTTCAATCCTTGAGTTTAGGGACAGAGAGGTACAGTGAGTGAAACTGACAGTGTGCTATTCTGTTCTAAACCAATTTTGCTGTTCCATATTTTCAATCCTTGAGTTTAGGGACAGAGAAGGACACTCATGGAAATTATCAGTGTGCTATTCTGTGCTAAATCTTGTTTGTAGGGAGGGACAGAGTAGGACAGTGAGGGAAAGTGTCAGTGTGCTATTCTGTTCTAAACCAATTTTGCTGAACCATATTTTCAATCCTTGAGTTTAGGGACAGAGAGGTACAGTGAGTGAAACTGACAGTGTGCTATTCTGTTCTAAACCAATTTTGCTGTTCCATATTTTCAATCCTTGAGTTTAGGGACAGAGAAGGACACTCGTGGAAATTATCAGTGTGCTATTCTGTGCTAAATCTTGTTTGTAGGGAGGGACAGAGTAGGACAGTGAGGGAAAGTGTCAGTGTGCTATTCTGTTCTAAACCAATTTTGCTGAACCATATTTTTAATCCTTGAGTTTAGGGACAGAGAGGTACAGTGAGTGAAACTGACAGTGTGCTATTCTGTTCTAAACCAATTTTGCTGTTCCATATTTTCAATCCTTGAGTTTTAGGGACAGAGAAGGACACTCGTGGAAATTATCAGTGTGCTATTCTGTGCTAAATCTTGTTTGTAGGGAGGGACAGAGTAGGACAGTGAGGGGAAGTGTCAGTGTGCTATTCTGTTCTAAACCAATTTTGCTGAACCATATTTTCAATCCTTGAGTTTAGGGACAGAGAGGTACAGTGAGTGAAACTGACAGTGTGCTATTCTGTTCTAAACCAATTTTGCTGAACCATATTTTCAATCCTTGAGTTTAGGGACAGACAAGGACACTCGTGGAAATTATCAGTGTGCTATTCTGTGCTAAATCTTGTTTGTAGGGAGGGACAGAGTAGGACAGTGAGGGAAAGTGTCAGTGTGCTATTCTGTTCTAAACCAATTTTGCTGAACCATATTTTCAATGCTTGAGTTTAGGGACAGAGAGGTACAGTGAGTGAAACTGACAGTGTGCTATTCTGTTCTAAACCAATTTTGCTGTTCCATATTTTCAATCCTTGAGTTTAGGGACAGAGAAGGACACTCGTGGAAATTATCAGTGTGCTATTCTGTGCTAAATCTTGTTTGTAGGGAGGGACAGAGTAGGACAGTGAGGGAAAGTGTCAGTGTGCTATTCTGTTCTAAACCAATTTTGCTGAACCATATTTTCAATGCTTGAGTTTAGGGACAGAGAGGTACAGTGAGGGAAAGTGTCAGTGTGCTATTCTGTTCTAAACCAATTTTGCTGAACCATATTTTCAATCCTTGAGTTTAGGGACAGAGAGGTACAGTGAGTGAAACTGACAGTGTGCTATTCTGTTCTAAACCAATTTTGCTGTTCCATATTTTCAATCCTTGAGTTTAGGGACAGAGAAGGACACTCGTGGAAATTATCAGTGTGCTATTCTGTGCTAAATCTTGTTTGTAGGGAGGGACAGAGTAGGACAGTGAGGGAAAGTGTCAGTGTACTATTCTGTTCTAAACCAATTTTGCTGTTCCATATTTTCAATCCTTGAGTTTAGGGACAGAGAAGGACACTCGTGGAAATTATCAGTGTGCTATTCTGTGCTAAATCTTGTTTGTAGGGAGGGACAGAGTAGGACAGTGAGGGAAAGTGTCAGTGTGCTATTCTGTTCTAAACCAATTTTGCTGAACCATATTTTCAATCCTTGAGTTTAGGGACAGAGGGGTACAGTGAGTGAAACTGACAGTGTGCTATTCTGTTCTAAACCAATTTTGCTGTTCCATATTTTCAATCCTTGAGTTTAGGGACAGAGAAGGACACTCGTGGAAATTATCAGTGTGCTATTCTGTGCTAAATCTTGTTTGTAGGGAGGGACAGAGTAGGACAGTGAGGGAAAGTGTCAGTGTGCTATTCTGTTCTAAACCAATTTTGCTGAACCATATTTTCAATCCTTGAGTTCAGGGACAGAGAGGTACAGTGAGTGAAACTGACAGTGTGCTATTCTGTTCTAAACCAATTTTGCTGTTCCATATTTTCAATCCTTGAGTTTAGGGGCAGAGAAGGACACTCGTGGAAATTATCAGTGTGCTATTCTGTGCTAAATCTTGTTTGTAGGGAGGGACAGAGTAGGACAGTGAGGGAAAGTGTCAGTGTGCTATTCTGTTCTAAACCAATTTTGCTGAACCATATTTTCAATCCTTGAGTTTAGGGACAGAGAGGTACAGTGAGTGAAACTGACAGTGTGCTATTCTGTTCTAAACCAATTTTGCTGTTCCATATTTTCAATCCTTGAGTTTTAGGGACAGAGAAGGACACTCGTGGAAATTATCAGTGTGCTATTCTGTGCTAAATCTTGTTTGTAGGGAGGGACAGAGTAGGACAGTGAGGGAAAGTGTCAGTGTGCTATTCTGTTCTAAACCAATTTTGCTGAACCATATTTTCAATCCTTGAGTTTAGGGACAGAGAGGTACAGTGAGTGAAACTGACAGTGTGCTATTCTGTTCTAAACCAATTTTGCTGAACCATATTTTCAATCCTTGAGTTTAGGGACAGACAAGGACACTCGTGGAAATTATCAGTGTGCTATTCTGTGCTAAATCTTGTTTGTAGGGAGGGACAGAGTAGGACAGTGAGGGAAAGTGTCAGTGTGCTATTCTGTTCTAAACCAATTTTGCTGAACCATATTTTCAATGCTTGAGTTTAGGGACAGAGAGGTACAGTGAGTGAAACTGACAGTGTGCTATTCTGTTCTAAACCAATTTTGCTGTTCCATATTTTCAATCCTTGAGTTTAGGGACAGAGAAGGACACTCGTGGAAATTATCAGTGTGCTATTCTGTGCTAAATCTTGTTTGTAGGGAGGGACAGAGTAGGACAGTGAGGGAAAGTGTCAGTGTGCTATTCTGTTTTAAACCAATTTTGCTGAACCATATTTTCAATGCTTGAGTTTAGGGACAGAGAGGTACAGTGAGGGAAAGTGTCAGTGTGCTATTCTGTTCTAAACCAATTTTGCTGAACCATATTTTCAATCCTTGAGTTTAGGGACAGAGAGGTACAGTGAGTGAAACTGACAGTGTGCTATTCTGTTCTAAACCAATTTTGCTGTTCCATATTTTCAATCCTTGAGTTTAGGGACAGAGAAGGACACTCGTGGAAATTATCAGTGTGCTATTCTGTGCTAAATCTTGTTTGTAGGGAGGGACAGAGTAGGACAGTGAGGGAAAGTGTCAGTGTGCTATTCTGTTCTAAACCAATTTTGCTGAACCATATTTTCAATCCTTGAGTTTAGGGACAGAGAGGTACAGTGAGTGAAACTGACAGTGTGCTATTCTGTTCTAAACCAATTTTGCTGTTCCATATTTTCAATCCTTGAGTTTAGGGACAGAGAAGGACACTCGTGGAAATTATCAGTGTGCTATTCTGTGCTAAATCTTGTTTGTAGGGAGGGACAGAGTAGGACAGTGAGGGAAAGTGTCAGTGTGCTATTCTGTTCTAAACCAATTTTGCTGAACCATATTTTCAATCCTTGAGTTCAGGGACAGAGAGGTACAGTGAGTGAAACTGACAGTGTGCTATTCTGTTCTAAACCAATTTTGCTGTTCCATATTTTCAATCCTTGAGTTTAGGGACAGAGAAGGACACTCGTGGAAATTATCAGTGTGCTATTCTGTGCTAAATCTTGTTTGTAGGGAGGGACAGAGTAGGACAGTGAGGGAAAGTGTCAGTGTGCTATTCTGTTCTAAACCAATTTTGCTGAACCATATTTTCAATCCTTGAGTTTAGGGACAGAGAGGTACAGTGAGTGAAACTGACAGTGTGCTATTCTGTTCTAAACCAATTTTGCTGAACCATATTTTCAATCCTTGAGTTTTAGGGACAGAGAAGGACACTCGTGGAAATTATCAGTGTGCTATTCTGTGCTAAATCTTGTTTGTAGGGAGGGACAGAGCAGGACAGTGAGGGAAAGTGTCAGTGTGCTATTCTTTTCTAAACCAATTTTGCTGAACCATATTTTCAATCCTTGAGTTTAGGGACAGAGAGGTACAGTGAGTGAAACTGACAGTGTGCTATTCTGTTCTAAACCAATTTTGCTGTTCCATATTTTCAATCCTTGAGTTTAGGGACAGAGAAGGACACTCGTGGAAATTATCAGTGTGCTATTCTGTGCTAAATCTTGTTTGTAGGGAGGGACAGAGTAGGACAGTGAGGGAAAGTGTCAGTGTGCTATTCTGTTCTAAACCTATTTTGCTGAACCATATTTTCAATCCTTGAGTTTAGGGACAGAGAGGTACAGTGAGTGAAACTGACAGTGTGCTATTCTGTTCTAAACCAATTTTGCTGTTCCATATTTTCAATCCTTGAGTTTAGGGACAGAGAAGGACACTCATGGAAATTATCAGTGTGCTATTCTGTGCTAAATCTTGTTTGTAGGGAGGGACAGAGTAGGACAGTGAGGGAAAGTGTCAGTGTGCTATTCTGTTCTAAACCAATTTTGCTGAACCATATTTTCAATCCTTGAGTTTAGGGACAGAGAGGTACAGTGAGTGAAACTGACAGTGTGCTATTCTGTTCTAAACCAATTTTGCTGAACCATATTTTCAATCCTTGAGTTTAGGGACAGACAAGGACACTCGTGGAAATTATCAGTGTGCTATTCTGTGCTAAATCTTGTTTGTAGGGAGGGACAGAGTAGGACAGTGAGGGAAAGTGTCAGTGTGCTATTCTGTTCTAAACCAGTTTTGCTGAACCATATTTTCAATGCTTGAGTTTAGGGACAGAGAGGTACAGTGAGTGAAACTGACAGTGTGCTATTCTGTTCTAAACCAATTTTGCTGTTCCATATTTTCAATCCTTGAGTTTAGGGACAGAGAAGGACACTCGTGGAAATTATCAGTGTGCTATTCTGTGCTAAATCTTGTTTGTAGGGAGGGACAGAGTAGGACAGTGAGGGAAAGTGTCAGTGTGCTATTCTGTTCTAAACCAATTTTGCTGAACCATATTTTCAATCCTTGAGTTTAGGGACAGAGAGGTACAGTGAGTGAAACTGACAGTGTGCTATTCTGTTCTAAACCAATTTTGCTGTTCCATATTTTCAATCCTTGAGTTTAGGGACAGAGAAGGACACTCGTGGAAATTATCAGTGTGCTATTCTGTGCTAAATCTTGTTTGTAGGGAGGGACAGAGTAGGACAGTGAGGGAAAGTGTCAGTGTGCTATTCTGTTCTAAACCAATTTTGCTGAACCATATTTTCAATCCTTGAGTTTAGGGACAGAGAGGTACAGTGAGTGAAACTGACAGTGTGCTATTCTGTTCTAAACCAATTTTGCTGTTCCATATTTTCAATCCTTGAGTTTAGGGACAGAGAAGGACACTCGTGGAAATTATCAGTGTGCTATTCTGTGCTAAATCTTGTTTGTAGGGAGGGACAGAGTAGGACAGTTGGGGAAAGTGTCAGTGTGCTATTCTGTTCTAAACCAATTTTGCTGAACCATATTTTCAATCCTTGAGTTTAGGGACAGAGAGGTACAGTGAGTGAAACTGACAGTGTGCTATTCTGTTCTAAACCAATTTTGCTGTTCCATATTTTCAATCCTTGAGTTTAGGGACAGAGAAGGACACTCGTGGAAATTATCAGTGTGCTATTCTGTGCTAAATCTTGTTTGTAGGGAGGGACAGAGTAGGACAGTGAGGGAAAGTGTCAGTGTGCTATTCTGTTCTAAACCAATTTTGCTGAACCATATTTTCAATCCTTGAGTTTAGGGACAGAGAGGTACAGTGAGTGAAACTGACAGTGTGCTATTCTGTTCTAAACCAATTTTGCTGTTCCATATTTTCAATCCTTGAGTTTAGGGACAGAGAAGGACACTCGTGGAAATTATCAGTGTGCTATTCTGTGCTAAATCTTGTTTGTAGGGAGGGACAGAGTAGGACAGTGAGGGAAAGTGTCAGTGTGCTATTCTGTTCTAAACCAATTTTGCTGTTCCATATTTTCAATCCTTGTGTTTAGGGACAGAGAAGGATAGGCAGGGGACAGTGTCAGTGTCATTGTTGCTAAGCCTCCTGCACAGTATACACCTGAAGGTAGCCCTTATTGCTCTTTTTCCCATCTCCCTGCAGGCCATCCATTAAAATGTCTGGAAGGCAAACAAGGAGAGGCAGACAGTCAGGAGGCAAAAAAAGAGGGCAAGCAGGCTCTGTGTCTGGGGGCAACAGTGCTGGTCGTGGACGCGGTGCATTGTCATCAGCACATGGCCATGGGACACGCTTGTCCTTCTTTTCGGCAGCTGGACATGTTGAGCCACATCATGCCGAAGACTTGGTAGAGTGGATGACCAAGCCCACCTCATCCTCCTCATCCTCTCTCACCCAGGCTCAGGGTACTGGCAAAGCAGCTGCCAAAGCGTCCTCTTCTCTGGTATCATTATCTTCATTAGTCAATCCTTCCCTAGACCCACCATGTCCTCCTCCTGTGGAGTCCCCCGAACTGTTTGAGCACAGTGTTGGGTACATGCTCCAGGAGGATGCCCAGCGTTTGGAAGGATCTGATGATGATACCCAGCTAGAGGAAGGCAGCAGCGTGAGAGCAGAGAGAGGGGATGCTCAAGAAGGACACCAATCTGGCAGTCATGCTCCAGCAGCTGCAGCATACTGCCAGATTGGCTCCAGTGATGAGGAGGGAGGGGATGATGAGGTCACTGACTCCACGTGGGTGCCTAATAGGAGAGAGGAGGAGGAGGATGAGGAGGAGGCACATCTCCAACGAGGCAGGATGCCCTTGAGTGGCCAGCGTATGGGCAGCACACCAACGGAATCACACCGCAGAGCTCCGCCTGTGCAGGGCGCTGCCTCTGCCCGTCATTCAAAAAGTTCTTTGGTGTGGGCCTTTTTTGAGGCGAGTGCATCAGATCGCACAGCTGCTGTTTGCAACATATGTCTCAAGCGTATATTGCGTGGTCAAAACATCAGCCGCTTGGGCACCACATGCTTGATCAGACATATGTTGACCTGCCATGCAGCTCGTTGGCAAGCCTACCTTAAAGACCCACACCAAAGAACAAAGCTGACCTCTTCTTGCACCGCATCAGCTGGGATCTCCAACCCCACTATACCTTCACTCCTCTCTGAAACCTGCTCTGAGAGGAATGAAGGTGTAGAATTAGGTGTGTCACAGGCAAGTACTTGCGGGCACTCTGCTAGCAGTACACCAACGTCCGATTCTAGCAGGCAAATTTCCCTGCCCCAGCTGCTGGACCGTCGAAAGAAGTTCACTCCCAGCCATCCACATGCCCAGCGGTTGAATGCTAGCTTGGCTAAATTGCTAGCGCTTCAACTGCTGCCTTTTCAGTTGGTAGACTCGGCCCCCTTCCGTGAGTTTGTGCAATGTGCGGTTCCTCAGTGGCAGGTTCCCAAACGCCACTTTTTCGCACGGAAGGCGATTCCGGCTCTCTACAGGCATGTGGAAGGCAATGTCTTGGCCTCGCTGGACAGGGCGGTCAGCAGTAAGGTGCATATTACCGCTGACTCATGGTCCAGCAGGCATGGACAGGGACGTTACCTTTCTTTCACGGCCCATTGGGTCACTCTTTTGGCAGCTGGGAAGGATGCAGGACAAGGTGCAGTAGTGTTGGAGGTTGTTCCACCGCCACGCCTCCAAAATGCTACTACTGGTTGTGACACACCTCTCTCCTCCACCCCCTCCTCTTCTTCTTCCTCCATGGCCTCTTCCTGTGGTTTGTCCTCGGAACCAGCGGTGCTCCGTAGGCGTTCAAGGGGCTACGCAAGTACGCAGGCAAAAAGATGCCATGCCGTGCTTGCGCTGGTGTGTTTGGGGGACAGGAGCCACACTGGGGCAGAGGTCCTGTCTGCTCTGCAGGGGCAGGCCGAGAGGTGGTTGACGCCACGCCAGCTTAAGCCAGGAATGGTGGTTTGCGACAATGGCACCAACCTCCTCTCCGCCCTCCGACAGGGACAACTGACCCATGTGCCCTGTATGGCTCACGTCCTTAACCTGGTGGTGCAGCGGTTCTTAGGCAGGTACCCGGGCTTACAGGATGTCCTGAGGCAGGCCAGGAAAGTCTGTGTGCATTTCCGCAGATCTTATAATGCCAGTGCTTGCCTGGCTGAGCTGCAAAAGGAGTTGAACCTGCCCAAGAACCGCCTTATATGTGACATGCCCACCAGGTGGAACTCAACGTTGGCCATGCTGCAGCGGCTGCACACGCAGCAGAGGGCCATCAATGAGTACCTGTACGACTACGGCACCAGGACAGGGTCAGGGGAGCTCGGGTTTTTTTCACCACGCCAGTGGGGCATGATCAGGGATGCATGCACTGTCCTGGCACCATTTGAGGAGGCCACGAGGATGGTGAGCAGTGACAGTGCATGCATCAGTGACACTGTACCTCTTGTCCACCTGTTGGAGCACACGCTGCGTGGAATAATGGACAGGGCACTTGAGGCAGAACAGAGGCAGGAAGAGGAGGACTTCCTTGCCTCTCAAGGCCCCCTTTACCCAGACAGTGTTCCTTCTGTCCCACCCATCGCACAGGAAGAGGAGGAGGAGGAGGAGGAGGAGGATTGTGTCAGCATGGAGGTGGAGGCTGGCACTCAGCATCATCAGCAGCAGTCTTTTAGGGATGATTTACAGTCCCAAGAAACCAGTGGACTTGTACGTGGCTGGGAGGAGGTGGCTGCGGATCATGTTGTCCTTAGTGACCCAGAGGACTCCGGACTGAATGCCTCAGCTAACCTACGCTGCATGGCCTCCCTGATCCCAATAAGTATGCTCCATTGAGTGACATTGGTGAAACCAGTCCGGGACCAGCACTGCTGGAGCTGAGGGACTCTCCTAGCTGCCAGGGGAAGAACTCCTCCAGTGAGAGTGGGGGGGAAGCGAAGGGAAAGGAAAGACAGATTCTGGTGGTAGGGGACTCAATTCTTAGAAGGACAGAGAGGGCAATCTGTAACAAAGACCTGAAGCGCCGAACTGTATGTTGTCTACCGGGCGCTCGGGTTCGGCACATCACGGATCTGGTGGACAGATTACTGGGAGGGGCTGGGGAAGACCCAGCTGTCATGGTGCACGTTGGCACCAATGACAAAGTCAGAGGTAGATGGAGTGTCCTAAAGAACGATTTTAGGGACTTGGGAGCTAAATTGAGGAAAAGGACCTCCAAGGTAGTATTCTCGGGAATACTACCGGTACATCGAGCCACACCAGAAAGGCAGAGGGAGATTAGGGAAGTGAACAAGTGGCTGAAGAGCTGGTGTAGTAAGGAGGGGTTTGGGTTCCTGGAGGACTGGGCCGACTTCTCAGTCGATAACCAGTACTATAGAAGGGACGGACTGCACCTAAATGAGGAGGGTGCAGATCAGCTGGGAATAAGGATGGCCAAAAAGTTAGAGGGGTTTTTAAACTAGGTGACAGGGGGGAGGGTCCAGAGATAGTGAGAGTCAGCGGGGAACATATTCTAAAGGGTAGTATTAGGGGCATTAGTGGTAGGGTAACCAAAGAACATAAACCCAAGGTAAGTATAGTAGCAAGTCCTAGTTGCAATCTGGGAACACCCAAGAGGATAGTATGTGACCGGTCAAATAATATTAATGCATTAAAGTGTCTGTTCACCAATGCCAGAAGTCTGCCAAGCAAAATAGGTGAGTTGGAAGCTCTGGTGCATGAGGAGAGCTATGATGTAATCGGTATTGCTGAAACTTGGCTTCATTCCTCACACGACTGGGCTATTAATATTCCGGGCTATGCACTCTTTCGGAAAGACAGGGTAAAAAGGAAGGGTGGAGGGGTCTGTCTCTATGTGAGAAGTGATCTCAAAGCGAGTGTGAAAGAGGACCTGGTGGATGGAGAGTGTGATGAGTCTGAAGCATTATGGGTAGGACTGCATACAGATGTGCGTAGTTCAAAGCTAATCATTGGAGTTTGTTATAGACCACCCAATGTTAATGAGGAGTTAGAGACTCAGCTCCTTGCACAGATGGAAAGGGCTGCAAGGGCTGGGACGGTGATAATAATGGGGGATTTTAACTACCCAGAAATTGACTGGAGTAATGGAACTGCTGGGACAGTTAAAGGGCAAAAATTTATAAACCTATTGCAGGACAATTTTATGGTCCAGTTTATTGAGGCCCCAACTAGGAATGATGCTCTGTTGGACCTGGTAATCTCAAACCATGCAGAGCGTATTACTAATGTTCAGATAAAGGAACACCTGGGTAGCAGTGACCATAACATGATTTCATTTGATGTTAGTTGTAAGCAAAAATCACATACAGGAAAGATAAAAACACTTAATTTCAAGAGAGCAAATTTTCCAAGGATGAGTGCTGCTCTCCAGGACTTAGACTGGGAAGGAATATTGGCATCAATGGGCACAGAACAGAAATGGGAATTCTTCAAAAAGACTGTTTGGGAACTCACTGCAAAGTATATTCCCATGGGCAATAAGTTTAAAAGGCTAAAAATAAAACCTATGTGGCTCACTGACAAAGTTAAAAAAGCTATAAACTATAAGAAAAGAGCTTTTAAAAAATATAAAAATGAGGGAACACTAGTGTCATTTAAATGTTACAAAGAATATAACAGGATATGTAAAAAGGAAATCAAGGATGCAAAAATTCAAAACGAACGACAGATTGCAAAAGATAGTAGGACAAACCCCAAAAAATTCTTCAAATATATTAATAGTAAAAAGGTCAAGTCTGAGCATGTAGGCCCTTTACAAAATAATCTAGAGTGGGTGACTGGGGACAAAGAGAAGGCTAATTTATTAAATACTTTCTTCAGTTCTGTGTATACAAAGGAGCATGGGGGAGCTCATGTCCAAAATGGGGGTGGTAGTGACACAGCCCCAAATCCACAATGGCTCAAAAGTGATATGGTCCAGAAATATTTAGATGGAATAAAGGTGGATAAAGCACCTGGACCAGATGGCATACACCCACGGATCCTAAAAGAATTGAGCTCTGTAATTTCAAAGCCATTGTATTTAATTTTTAGGGACTCATTAATGACAGGAATAGTACCACTGGATTGGCGCAGGGCCAATGTGGTGCCTATATTTAAAAAGGGAATTAAGTGTTTACCAAGTAACTATAGACCTGTTAGTTTAACTTCTATAGTTGGGAAAATACTGGAGAGATTAATAAAAGACCACATAGATGAGTTCTTGCTGGAAAAAAACTATTTAAGCAACAGACAGCATGGATTCATGAAAGACAGAAGTTGTCAAACAAACCTGATTTCTTTTTATGAAGAGGTAAGTAAGACCTTGGACAGAGGGGTGGCAGTGGACGTGGTATACTTGGATTTTGCAAAAGCGTTCGATACAGTTCCCCACACACGGCTCATGTGTAAGGTAAAGTCTACAGGATTGGAAATATCAGTTTGTAAATGGATAGAAAACTGGCTAAAAGACAGAATTCAGAGAGTAGTGGTTAATGATTCTTACTCTGAATGGTCCAAGGTTATCAGTGGTGTACCCCAAGGTTCAGTGCTGGGACCCTTACTTTTTAATATGTTTATAAATGATATTGGGTCTGAGATCAAAAGTAACATTTCTGTCTTTGCAGATGACACCAAGCTATGCAGTGGAATAACGTCCTTTCAGGATGTCGCCAATTTACAAGCCGACCTCAATGCTCTGTCTAATTGGGCGACTATGTGGCAGATGAGGTTTAATGTTGATAAATGTAAAGTTATGCACTTGGGGGCTAATAATATGAATGCATCATACATACTAGGGGGAGTACAACTGGGGGGATCCGTAGTGGAGAAGGATCTGGGGGTTTTGGTAGATCATAAGCTCAATAATGGCATGCAATGCCAAGCTGCGGTTTCCAAAGCGAGCAAAGTCCTTTCTTGTATTAAGAGAGGTATGGTCTCCAGAGAGAGAGATATCATTTTGCCCCTGTTCAAATCATTAGTAAGACCTCATCTGGAATATGCAGTTCAGTTTTGGGCCCCAGTTCTCAAAAAGGATATTGGGGAACTGGAGAAAGTGCAGAGAAGGGCAACCAAACTGATAAGAGGCATGGAGGAGCTCAGCTATGAGGAGAGATTAGAGGAACTGAATTTATTCTCTCTTGAGAAGAGGAGATTAAGGGGGGATATGATCAACATGTACAAATATATAAGGGGTCCATATAGTGAACTTGGTGTTCAGTTATTCACTTTACGGTCAACACAAAGGACAAGGGGGCACTCTTTGCGTCTAGAGGAAAAGAGATTTCACCTCCAAATACGGAAAGGTTTTTTCACAGTAAGAGCTGTGAAAATGTGGAATAGACTCCCTGCAGAGGTGGTTCTGGCCAGCTCAGTAGATTGCTTTAAGAAGGGCCTGGATTCTTTCTTAAATGTACATAATATAACTGGGTACTGACATTTATAGGTAAAGTTGATCCAGGGAATATCCGATTGCCTCTCGGGGGATCAGGAAGGAATTTTTTCCCCTGCTGTAGCAAATTGGATAATGCTCTTCTGGGTTTTTTTGCCTTCCTCTGGATCAACTGTGGGTATAGAATTGGGTATATGGGAGTGTACGATATATGTTTATTTTTATTTTTTTATTTTTATTTTTTACGGTTGAACTGGATGGACTTGTGTCTTTTTTCAACCTGACTAACTATGTAACTATGTAACTATCCTGCAAAGTCTGCGGAAGGATCCTCGTATTCTTCGGATCAAGGAGAGGGACCATTACTGGCTGGCCACTCTCCTTGATCCACGGTACAAGGGTAAGGTTGCGGACCTTATCGTACCGTCGCAGAGGGAGCAGAGGATGAGACAACTCCGGGAGGCCTTGCAGAAAGGTCTGTGCAACGCATTCCCAGAGACTGGGAGGTTACAAACTCCTGGTCCTGGACAACGAGTTGCTGAGGCTTCGGGCAGTCAAAGAAGGAGCGGTGGGGAAGGTGGCCATCTGACCGATGCGTTCAGACAATTCTTTAGTCCGCAGCCCCAAAGTATGATCGGTTCCAGCAACCATCGCCAGCGTCTGATATACATGGTCCAGGAATATCTAGGGGCAAGGTCAGACTTGGACACCTTCCCCACCGAAAATCCTCTGGCTTACTGGGTCTTGAGGATGGATCACTGGCCAGAGCTTGCACAGTATGCAATTGAGCTACTGGCCTGTCCTGCATCCAGCGTTCTTTCAGAACGCACATTCAGTGCTGCTGGAGGATTTGTCACGGATCACAGGGTGCGCCTGTCCACCGACTCGGTTGATCGACTGACTTTCATCAAGATGAACCAGTCTTGGATCACCACCAGCTACCACACACCAGATGCTGATATAACAGACTAATTGATTTTAAAATGTCACATCCCTTCAAGACTGATGCTGATGCTGAGTGCCTGTGCTGTTATGTTGACTGGCTATCCTCCTCCTCCTCCTCAATGATACGATTAACGATGATAGCTTGGAAGATCATTTTGGTTTATGGGTGACGCCACCAGTGGCTAAGGCCCAATTTTTCAGCCCCTGTTTAACAGGGGCGTGTAATTAAAATTTTTGATGCAATACTTTGCAACAGGCCTCATTGCTGTGCTCCAAGTACAGTATCTGTGAGGGGTTGCAGTGTTGTGCCACCAGTGCCTAAGGCCCAATTTTTCAGCCCCTGTTCAACAGGGGCATGCAATTATAATTATTGATCTAATAATTCACAGCAGGGCCCATTGCTGCGCCCACCAAGAGTAACTGTCAGGCCTTACAGTGTTGTGGCACCAGCACCACCATCACCACCACCACCACCACCAAAGGCCCAATTTTCAGCCCCTGTTCAACAGGGGCATGCAATTATAATTATTGATCTAATAATTCACAGCAGGGCCCATTGCTGCGCCCACCAAGAGTAACTGTCAGGCCTTACAGTGTTGTGGCACCAGCACCACCATCACCACCACCACCACCACCAAAGGCCCAATTTTTCAGCCCCTGTTCAACAGGGGCATGCAATTATAATTATTGATCTAATAATTCACAGCAGGGCCCATTGCTGCGCCCACCAAGAGTAACTGTCAGGCCTTACAGTGTTGTGGCACCAGCACCACCATCACCACCACCACCAAAGGCCCAATTTTTCAGCCCCTGTTCAACAGGGGCATGCAATTATAATTATTGATCTAATAATTCACAGCAGGGCCCATTGCTGCGCCCACCAAGAGTAACTGTCAGGCCTTACAGTGTTGTGGCACCAGCACCACCATCACCACCACCACCACCACCAAAGGCCCAATTTTTCAGCCCCTGTTCAACAGGGGCATGCAATTATAATTATTGATCTAATAATTCACAGCAGGGACCATTGCTGCGCCCACCAAGAGTAACTGTCAGGCCTTACAGTGTTGTGGCACCAGCACCACCATCAAAGGCCCAATTTTTACTACCACTGATCAACAATTATATGTTATTACAATTCCTGATATAATAGTTGACAGCAGGGCGTTCCAGCACCCACCAAGAATAACTGTGAGTGCTTTCAGTGTTGTGCCAACACCAACACCTAAGGGGACAATTTCTGCAGAGTATATACGGCAGGTCCCTACTTTCAAACATCCAACTTACAAACTACTACTACTTGCAAACGGAAGAAGACAACAGGAAGTGAGAAGAAATCTACCCCTTGGAAGGAAAATTCTCTCCTGTAAGAATTAATATGGGAGAAAGGTGTCTCCTCTCTACTGATGCTTTATCACCAATCCTTGTTTCAATAAAAACACCACATTTCAAAAACAGTTGTCATTGGGACGCAAAGTGAGGTGAAATGTTCTGAACAGGGGCACAGACAGCAAAAAAAATGTGACAGGGGTGATAACCGTTCCCTATGTTTTACAAAAAGCTAAAAAAAAGGAATTTGCCATGGAGCTCCACTTAAACAATGCAGCTGTTCAAAATTACAAACAGATTCTACATAAGAACAAACCTACAGTCCCTGTCTTGTATGCACCGCCTGTATACGGCTGTTCAGAGTATATAGGTCCTTTTTTATTTTGTGTGCGGGGTTCCCCTTAATATCCATACAAGACCCAAAAGGGGCTGGTAATGGGCTGGGGTGGGGGGGGGGTTGATGGGGTAGCTATGCCATTTTTCCTAAAGATTTTCATCCATATTACCAGGACCAGACATTGCATTAAAGCCGCAAGCAGTTTTAAATGGCTTTTTTTCCTTTAGAAATGTTATTTTGTGCAGGGACAGTTCTAAACACGGGACACACGTGGCACTTCACAGGCATACTTTAGACACCCCCCAGGTACAATATTTAAAGGAATATTTGACTTTTTTTTTTCACTTTATGCATCATTAAAATGACTGCTCCCGGAAAACGTCCGTTTTTAAAACTTCTTTTTGCATTGATACATGTCCCCTGGTGCAGAACCCGGGTTCCCAAACTCTGTTTCGGACAATAACATGGATAATAGTCGTTATAATTAGCACTTTAGAATCCGAACGTTCGCATCCATTGTATTTAATAGGGTTCTAATGTTCGTGCAAACTTTCGGTCCGTTCGCGGGTTCTGGTGCGAACCGAACCCGGGGGTGTTCGGCTCATCACTACTCACAAGTGGTTACACTCTTATCTGTAACATTTATATATTTTTTCACATCTTGACTTGACAATATTTGCCCACTCTTTGCAAAAACACTCCAAAACTGTCAGATTGTGAGGGCATCTCCTGTGCACAGCCCTCTATAGATCACTCCACAGATTTTTAATCGGATTCAGGTCTGGGCTCTGGCTGATCCATTCCTAAACTTTAATCTTGTTCTGGTGAAGCCATTCTTTTGTTGATTTGGATGTATGCTTTGGGTCGTTGTCATGCTGAAAGATGAAGTTCCTCTTCATGTTCAGCTTTCCAGCAGAAACCTGAAGGTTTTGTGTCAATATTGACTGGTATTTGGAACTGTCCATAATTTCCTCTACCTTGACTAAGGCCCCTGTTCCAGCTAAAGAAAAACAGCCCCAAAGTATGATGCTGCCACCACCATGCTTCACAGTAGGTATGGTGTTCTTTTGGTGATGTGCAGTGTTGTTTTTGCGCCAAACATATCTTATGGAATTTTTTGGCCCAAAATGTCACCCTTTGCTTCATCAGACAATAACACAATTTCCCACACGCTTTTTAGAGAATTAAGATGTGTTTTTGCAAAATTCAGTCGGGTTTGGATTAATGTTGAGCGAACCCAAACTGTAAAGTTCGGGTCCGTACCGAACTTTAGCTTTTTCCCGAACCCGAACCCGGACTTTGCGCAAAAGTCCGGGTTCGGGTTCGGCAATCTAATTACGCATTTAGAAATGCTTCAGGGGCCAGCCAATCACCTTTTGATTAGCTGGTGTGCCCTTAGAGGCCATCATAGCCATGCCTACTAATGGCATGGCTGTGATTGGTCAGTGCAACATGTGATCCAGCTTCTATATAAGCTAGTGGCACACAGCACACACGTCACTCTGCTTCAGAATAGATAGGGAGAGGATCTAGTCTGCTGTTGCTGCTTTTAGGGAGAGATAGAAAAATACATGAGTTAGTCCTGATTCTGGAATCTGAGGGAAAAGATAGAGACAGTGTAGTGTAGGGCCAGGTTCCTGTTTTTTGCTTTTAGGGAGAGAGATATATTATATAGGAATAGGAGTCCAGATTCAGAGATATGACTCAGCGATCTGCATAGGTTTACCTGTTTGTGTTGCAGTGCAGTCTTTTTACACTGCTATGAGCCCAGTGTCAGAGAAAATCTACCTTTTATCTGCAAGCTCAGTGCACCAGCACTGCATATATTACGTTGAGAGATACACCGTTTCCATACTGTGGGTGTATTCTGCTCTTGGAAAAAGATCCATTTAGGACAAAAAAAAAAGGTACTTTATTGTGCTCTTTTCCAAAAGACCCATTGGGCAAAAAAAAATAAAAAAATTCCATTTCTTTTTCGTACATCACGGGACACAGAGCGACTTAGTCATTACTAATGGGTTATATAGATTACCTTCAGGTGTTGGCACTGGCCAATTCCAAACCGGAAGTACCCTCCCCTATATAAGCCCCTCCCACCCGGGAGCACCTCAGTTTTTTGCCAGTGTCTAAGGTGTTGGCCAAAGAGTAACATGTGTTTTCACTGGGCTTGCGTACAGGTTCTTTTGGGCCTTAGTAAGCTGTTCCGGATCCCACCAAAAAAGCTTCATAGCTAAACGGTCGGTACCCGGGCCTTGCAGCAGAAGAGCAAGGTTTTGCCTGTAATGCTTCTCTTAGGAGGGCTGGACCCTGGGATCCAGAGCTCTGGTCATACCCACGACCAAGATGTTGTCTGTGCAGGGTGCTATACAGGTCCAGGGGAGTGGAATCCTTGGGAACCCGGTCCCTGAAGGTTTAATTACAATGCCTGCCGTGATAGGTGAAGTTTGGACTTCTGTGGACCAAACAAAGTCCTGCGGCGGGGATCAGGTAAGTGGGGGCCCCCAGGAACTTGGTTCTATTGGGGGACCCCCAAGCCTAATTTGTCTTTCTGTCTGTTACCTAACGGTATTCCCGCTAAATATCTGTGTTTGCCTGTAACTACTGAAAATGTAAAATTTTAATAGTAGTCAAGAAAAAAAAAAAAAAAAGGGGACCGCGGTACCTGTGTTAAACCACTAGAGGCCGCTGTAGTCCATTTTTCTTGTCATGTGGATCTTTGGTTTTCTCAAGTCAAAAGATCCAGGCAGCTGGTAAGTTTCTCTGTGGGAATCCACTTCCTCTGCCCTGTTGCTGCGCTCATCCACCGCACAGGCCCTCCGGCAAAAAGGGCCCTGGCTCCTAGTCCCCTGTTTGATTTCGAAAAGGGCGCCAATGGCGCACGGGCGCGCGCGCGGGCGCGTGCACGCGCCTCCTATGAAAAAAAAGGGGCGGGGCGGGTGGATGACGCTCGATGCGCGCCGCGGCGCTTCTGCGCATGTGCGGGCGTCCCAGCATAGTTAAAAGACACAGTACAAGTGTCAGCTGGATGCAAACAGAGCTAGCAACAAACAGTGGCACACAGAGGCGGTTGATGCAGGCATCCCCATAGAAAGGCACTTTAGTGGACACCAGCTGGTATATAGCAGCACCTGTGTTAGATTATTACCAGCAAAATTGGTGTATGACGACGGGAATACCTCAGCTTTGTGCTTAAAGGATATGTCGTCCAGACGCTCCGGAAATAGATCTTCCAGGAAGCCAAAGGGGTCTCCATCGGGCTCTGAGGATATTGGGCATGCTTGTACTGCACCAATCTCCCCTGAGAATTCAGAGGTCAGTAGCCGTAGAAACCCCGCAGGAATGCCTGGTGCTGCGGCTGTCCCCAGTCCACCTGCTCCTGTATATATAACAGAGGAGGTTTTATCCTCAACTCTGGGAGGATTGGAAGAGAGATTAACAGCATTGATCGCTGCTTCCCTGTCTCAGGAAAAGCGCGTCCGATCTCCGTCTCCTCCTTCAGAGTGCCTGTTAGTGGAGGAACAGTCCCAGAGATCGACCTACCTGAAGGGGATCAGGATGAGGTTGATTCAGTTATGGAGGAATCAACAGTGGAAGAACCTTTCTCAGCATCTCAGGCTGAAAGATTATGGGTTCAGTCTCTGACTAATATGGTCCGATCAGCATTTAAAATGCCTCTGGCGGAACCACCATCCACTACGGTTTCCTCGCTGGGGTCGCTAAAAGCTCCCCAGGCTGTCTGTTCCTTCCCAATCCACCCTTTATTAGAAGGGCTTATTTACCAGGATTGGGAGCATCCTGATAAAATATTTGCTCCCCCCAAGAGATTTCCGGTGATCTATCCCATGGAGGATAAGTTCATAAAAAAATGGAGGGTCCCTACAGTGGACGCAGCCATCTCTTCTGTTAACAAATCACTGACATGTCCAGTAGATAATGTTCCAATGTCAAAGACCCAATAGATAAAAAATTGGAGTCTTTACTAAAATCTGCTTTCTCTACAGCAAGCATGGTGACACAACCTGCGGTAGCAGCGATTGGAGTCTGCCAAGCAGTGAAAGATCAGTTGAAACAAGTCTTAAGGGACTTACCAGATGAGCAGGCTCTTGCCCTAGCTGACCTGCCTAGAGCCTTGTGTTTTGCGGTGGACGCCATAAAGGATACAATCCAACAGGCCTCCCGCTTTACGCTGTCTATAGTACAGGCTTCTGTGGCTCAAAAACTGGTCTGCTAAAGCTCCCTGTAAAAAACTGCTGGTTAGCTTCCCATTTCATGGAGAACGCTTATTTGGAGAAGATCTGGACAAATATATCCAGAAAATTTCTGCCGGTAAAAGTTCACTCTCACCGGTTAAGAACAAGGGTAGAAGTCCTTCTTTTAAGAGGCCTACTTCTCCAGTCCCTGGCACATCGGCTGTGAAACAGTTCCGACGGCCTCCGCGGTCAAATCCAGGGGGCAGAAATCAGAGACAATCACAGGGTATCAAGAAACCCTGGGTCAAGAGAGGTACAAAACCTCCCCCTAAGTCATGAAGGGTTGCCCCCACTCAGTCGGGTGAGGGGAAGACTTCAGTTGTTCACAGAGACCTGGCGGGACACCATCAGAGATGGGTGATCCCCGCAGTAAGTCTGGGATACAGGCTGGAGTTAAAAGACATTCCTCCTGCCCATTTTATAAGGTCAAACGTGCCAAGCGATCCCCAGAAGAGTGGATCCCTCCTTCTGGCACTAGAGCAACTATTGCCCCAAGGGTAATCATGAAGGTTCCCTTGAAAGAAAACGGGTTCGGGTTTTACTCGAACCTTGTCACAGTCCCCAAACCAAATGGGGACATGAGGCCCATATTGAATATAAAAGGGCTAAACAAGTTCCTACATATCAGGACTTTTTTCGGATGAAGTCGATCCGATCGGTGGCCACCGCCCTACAAGGGCAGGAATGGTTAGCCTCGATCGACATAAGGGATGCTTATTTGCATATTCCCATCTGTCCGGCCCACCAGAATTTTCTACGCCTTGCAGTAGAAGGGCGCCATTTTCAGTTCAGAGCCTTACCTTTCGGTCTGGCCACGGCACCACGAGTGTTCACAAAAATTCTGGCCCTACGATTGGCCAAACTAGGAACACAAGGTGTAACGATAATGGCATATCTAGACGACTTGTTGCTGATAGACCACTCAGTGAAAAAAACTAGAAGTGGTCGTTCACAAGATAATCAAGTATCTGGAATCTCACGGTTGCATTATCAACCGAGACAAGTCAGCCCTAAAACCAGTCAAAAGCCTGGAATACTTGGGGGCTAAGACTGGATTCAAATCAGAGAAAGATTTTCTTACCTCCAGAGAAGGTGTCGTCTTTGAAAGATTTGACCCACTTAGTGGGTACAAAAAAGAAAAACCATCCATACGCCTGTGTATAAGGCTGCTGGGAAAAATGGTGGCTTCATTCGAAGCGGTACCCTACGGTCAATTCCATTCAAGGAACTTGCAGAGGGCCATACTGTCAGCCTGGAACAAAAAAGTTCAGGCTTTAGACTTACCAATGTCCCTGTCCCCTTCCGTTCGCAAGAGCCTCCATTGGTGGTTGGTGCCCCAGAATCTGGGAAGGGAAACCCTTCAGTCCGGTTTCTTGGAAGGTGGTCACTACAGTTGCCAGCCTCATAGGCTGGGGGGCAGTACTGGAGCAATGGTCTCTCCTGGGCAAGTGGTCAGAAGCAGAGAAGGCCCTGCCCACCAATCTCTTAGAGATACGAGCAGCCCGGTATGCCCTAGTAGCATGGACATCCAAACTCCAAGGGTCACCTGTCAGAATTCAATCAGACAATGCCACAGCAGTGGCATATATCAATCTCCAGGGTGGCACCAGGAGTCGTGCAGCCCAGAGGGAAGCGAAATGCATCCTGGAATGGGCAGAAAGGTATGTCACAGCCATATCCGCGGTTTTCATCCCAGGAGTGGAAAATTGGAGAGCGGACTTTTTTAAGTCGCCAGCAATTATGCCCGGGGGAATGGTCTCTTCACCCCGAGGTTTTCCAGGCAATATGCCAGCGGTGGGGAACACCGGATGTAGATTTGCTAGCATCCAGATTCAACGCAAAGGTGGACAGATTTGTGTCTCGCACAAAGGATCCCCTAGCTTGCGGTTCGGATGCCCTAGTGTTCCCTTGGGATCAGTTCAAGCTGATATATGCATTCCCACCGCGATTAATCCGCAGAATCAGGGTAGAAAAGAAACCAGTGATTCTGGTGGCTCCAGCGTGGCCCCGAAGGGCATGGTACGCGGAGATTGTAAAAATGTCAGTGGGAAGTCCTTGGACCCTCCCACATCGTCCGGACCTGCTTTCGCAAGGACCGATATACTACCCTTCCTTACCAGCCCTAGGTTGACGGCCTGGCTATAGAAGCCCACATTCTAAAAAAGAGAGGGCTCTCTAATCCTGTGGTATCTACCATGATCAATGCCAGGAAGCCGGTATCCAGGCAGATCTATTATAGGATCTAGAAGGCGTACATCACGTGGGGTGAGGCCAGGAAATGGCATCCACGTAAGTACGTAATAGGTAGGATTCTGGACTTCCTACAGTGGGCTGTACATAGGAAGCTTGCCTTGAGTACTATCAAGGGTCAGACGGCCTTGTCAATATTTTTTTTTTCAAAGGCCCTTGGCTTTGCATTCATTAATCAAAGCTTTCATACAAGGAGTGATGCGTATTAGCCCTCCGGTTAGTATTCCCATATGTCCATGGGACTTAAACCTGGTTCTGTCGGTTCTACAGAAACAACCATTTGAACCATTGCGGCACATTTTCTTGGTTCTTTTCACCAGGAAATTGATTTTCTTAGTAGCCATTGGTTCGGCTAAAAGAGTATCGGAATTAGCCGCCTTGTCCTGTAAGGAGCCATATCTGGTTATCCATAAGGACAGAGTAGTATTATGTCCTCATCCAGCCTTCTTCCTAAGGTGGTATCGAGGTTCCATTTGAACCAAGATGTGGTTCTTCCTTCCTTTTTCCCCAAACCTAGTTCGGTAGAGGAAAAGTTATTGCATTCTTTGGATGTAGTAAGAGCAGTTAAAGCTTATCTTAAAGCCACTGCTCAGATTCGCAGAACGGATACTTTGTTTGTTCTGCCGGAAGGCCCCAGAAAGGGTCAGGCAGCATCAAAAATCTACTTTAGCCAAGTGGATTCGACAGGTCATAATACAAGCCTATGGCTTGAAAAGGAGACCGCCTCCGTTCAAAGTTAGGGCGCACTCCACAAGAGCAGTTGGAACTTCATGGGCAGTGCATCACCAAGCCTCCCTGGCTCAAGTACTGTAAGGCCACAACATGGTCCTTAGTACACACGTTTACTAGATTCTACCAGGTAGACGTCAGAAGTCAGGAGGATGTCGCCTTTGGGCGCAGTGTGTTGCAGGCCGCAAAAGAGCCTCATGCCTGATGGCGCCCAGCTTATGTATCCCTCCCCTCATTTGGCATTGCTTTGGGACGTCCCATTAGTAATGACTAAGTCGCTCTGTGTCCCGTGATGTACGAAAAAGAAAAAGGGATTTTTATAACAGCTTACCTGTAAAATCCTTTTCTTGGAGTACATCACGGGACACAGAGCTCCCACCCCTCTTTTTGGGACACTTATTGCTTGGCTACAAAACTGAGGTGCTCCCGGGTGGGAGGGGCTTATATAGGGGAGGGTACTTCCGGTTTGGAATTGGCCAGTGCCAACACCTGAAGGTAATCTATATAACCCATTAGTAATGACTAAGTCGCTCTGTGTCCCGTGATGTACTCCAAGAAAAGGATTTTACAGGTAAGCTGTTATAAAAATCCCTTTTTTATTTTGCTCGTGCAAAAAAAGACCCGTTTAGGGCAAAAAAAAAAAAAAAAAAAAAATTGCACTTTAATGTACGCTTGCAAAAAGAGCCATTTAGGGCCACAAAAAATATTTTGCAGTGTGTTATACATATGTGTAGGTGTGTGAAATAAACAATTTCTAAATAGTTTTCTTCTACTGTGCTATACTAAAAAAACAACATTTTTTTTGAATAGCATTTTCTGCAGTTCTGTAGCTGTGCGATTCAGCGGTTACGTACTGTGGGTGTATTGTGGTCTTCCAAAAAACGCCATTTAGGGCCACAAAAAATATTTTGCAGTGTGTTATACATATGTGGAGGTGTGTGAAATAAACAATTTCTAAATAGTTTTCTTCTACTGTGCTATACTAAAAAAACAACATTTTTTTTGAATAGCGTTTTCTGTAGTTCTGTAGCTGTGCGATTCAGCGGTTACGTACTGTGGGTGTATTGTGGTCTTCCAAAAAACGCCATTTAGGGCCACAAAAAATATTTTGCAGTGTGTTATACATATGTGGAGGTGTGTGAAATAAACAATTTATATATAGTTTTCTTCTACTGTGCTATACTAAAAAAAACTTTTTTTTTTAATAGCATTTTCTGCAGTTCTGTAGCTGTGCGATTCAGCGGTTACGTACTGTGGGTGTATTGTGGTCTTCCAAAAAACGCCATTTAGGGCCACAAAAAATATTTTGCAGTGTGTTATACATATGTGGAGGTGTGTGAAATAAACAATTTCTAAATAGTTTTCTTCTACTGTGCTATACTAAAAAAACAACATTTTTTTTGAATAGCATTTTCTGCAGTTCTGTAGCTGTGCGATTCAGCGGTTACGTACTGTGGGTGTAATGTGGTCTTCCAAAAAACGCCATTTAGGGCCACAAAAAATATTTTGCAGTGTGTTATACATATGTGGAGGTGTGTGAAATAAACAATTTCTAAATAGTTTTCTTCTACTGTGCTATACTAAAAAAACAAAAAATTTTTTGAATAGCATTTTCTGCAGTTCTGTAGCTATGCGATTCAGCGGTTACGTACTGTGGGTGTATTGTGGTCTTCCAAAAAACGCCATTTAGGGCCACAAAAAATATTTTGCAGTGTGTTATACATATGTGGAGGTGTGTGAAATAAAGGGATTTTTATAACAGCTTACCTGTAAAATCCTTTTCTTGGAGTACATCACGGGACACAGAGCGACTTAGTCATTACTAATGGGTTATATAGATTACCTTCAGGTGTTGGCACTGGCCAATTCCAAACCGGAAGTACCCTCCCCTATATAAGCCCCTCCCATCCGGGAGCACCTCAGTTTTGTAGCCAAGCAATAAGTGTCCCAAAAAGAGGGGTGGGAGCTCTGTGTCCCGTGATGTACTCCAAGAAAAGGATTTTACAGGTAAGCTGTTATAAAAATCCCTTTTTCTTTTTTGTACATCACGGGACACAGAGCGACTTAGTCATTACTAATGGGATGTCCCAAAGCAATGCCAAATGAGGGGAGGGATACATAAGCTGGGCGCCATCAGGCATGAGGATCTTTTGCGGCCTGCAACACACTGCGCCCAAAGGCGACATCCTCCTGACTTCTAACGTCTACCTGGTAGAATCTAGTAAACGTGTGTACCGAAGACCATGTTGCGGCCTTACATACTTGAGCCAGGGAGGCCTGGTGATGCACTGCCCATGAAGTTCCAACTGCTCTTGTGGAGTGCGCCCTAACTTTGAACGGAGGCGGTCTCTTTCTCAAGCCATAGGCTTGTATTATGACCTGTCGAATCCACTTGGCTAAAGTGGATTTTGATGCTGCCTGACCCTTTTTAGGGCCTTCCGGCAGAATAAACAAAGTATCCGTTCTGCAAATCTGAGCAGTGGCTTTTAGATAAGCTTTAACTGCTCTTACTACATCCAAGGAATGTAATAACTTTTCCTCTACCGAGCTAGGTTTGGGGAAAAAAAGAAGGAAGAACCACATCTTGGTTCAAATGAAACCTCGATACCACCTTAGGAAGAAAGGCTGGATGAGGACGTAATACTACTCTGTCCTTATGGACAACCAGATATGGCTCCTTACAGGACAAGGCGGCTAATTCCGATACTCTTTTAGCCGAACAAACGGCTACTAAGAAAATCAATTTCCTGGTGAGAAGAACCAAGGAAATGTGTTGCAATGGTTCAAACGGTTGTTTCTGTAGAACTGACAGAACCAGGTTTAAGTCCCAAGGACATATGGGAATACTAACCGGAGGGCTAATACGCATCACTCCTTGTATGAAAGCTTTGACTAGTGAATGCGAAGCCAAGGGCCTTTGAAAAAATATTGACAAGGCCGAAATCTGACCCTTGATAGTACTCAAGGCCAGCTTCCTATCTACAGCCCACTGTAGGAAGTCCAAAATCCTCCCTATCACGTACTTACGTGGATGCCATTTCTTGGCCTCACACCACGTAATGTACGCTTTCCAGATCCTATAATAGATCTGCCTGGATACCGGCTTCCTGGCATTGATCATGGTAGATACCACAGAATTAGAGAGCCCTCTCTTTTTCAGAATGTGGGCTTCAATAGCCAGGCCATCAAACCTAGGGCTGGTAAGGAAGGGTGGTATATCGGTCCCTGCGACAGCAGGTCCGGACGATGTGGGAGGGTCCAAGGACTCCTCACTGACATTTTTACAATCTCCGCGTACCATGCCACGCTGGAGCCACCAGAATCACTGGTTTCTTTCTACCCTGATTCTGCGGAGTAATCGCGGTAACAATTGTGGCGGTGGGAATGCATATATCAGCTTGAACTGATCCCAAGGGAACACTAGGGCATCCGAGCCGCAAGCTAGAGGATCCCTTGTGCGAGACACAAATCTGTCCACCTTTGCGTTGAATCTGGATGCTAGCAGATCTACATCCGGTGTTCCCCACCGCTGGCATATTGCCTGGAAAACCTCGGGGTGAAGAGACCATTCCCCCGGGCATAATTGTTGGCGACTTAAAAAGTCCGCTTTCCAATTTTCCACTCCTGGGTTGAAAACCGCGGATATGGCTGGGACATATTTTTCTGCCCACTCCAGGATGCAATTTGCTTCCCTCTGGGCTGCACGACTCCTGGTGCCACCCTGGTGATTGATATATGCCACTGCTGTGGCATTGTCTGATTGAATTCTGACAGGGGACCCTTGGAGTTTGGATGTCCATGCTACTAGGGCATACCGGGCTGCTCGTATCTCTAAGAGATTGATGGGCAGGGCCTTTTCTGCTTCTGACCACTTGCCCTGGAGAGACCATTGCTCCAGTACTGCCCCCCAGCCTATGAGGCTGGCATCTGTAGTGACTACCTTCCAAGAAACCGGACTGAAGGGTTTCCCTTTTTCCAGATTCTGGGGCACCAACCACCAATGGAGGCTCTTGCGAACGGAAGGGGACAGGGACATTGGTAAGTCTAAAGCCTGAACTTTTTTGTTCCAGGCTGATAGTATGGCCCTTTGCAAATTCCTTGAATGGAATTGACCGTAGGGTACCGCTTCGAATGAAGCCACCATTTTTCCCAGCAGCCTCATGCAGAGGCGTATGGATGGTTTTCTTTTTGTACCCACTAAGTGGGTCAAATCTTTTAAAGACGACACCTTCTCTGGAGGTAA
This sequence comes from Rana muscosa, assembly GCA_029206835.1. Lineage (NCBI taxonomy): Eukaryota > Metazoa > Chordata > Amphibia > Anura > Ranidae > Rana > Rana muscosa. The sequence continues at coordinate 159,476,529 of CM055116.1, read as the reverse complement.
GAAAATCTTTCTCTGATTTGAATCCAGCCTTAGCCCTAAGTATTCCAGACTTTTGACTGGTCTTAGAGCTGACTTGTCCCGGTTGATAATCCAACCGTGATATTCCAGATACTTGATTGTCTTGTGAATAGCTACTTCCAGCTTTTCCACTGAGTGGTCTATTAGTAGCAGGTCGTCTAGATATGCCATTATCGTTACACCCTGTGTTCTTAGATTGGCCAATAATGGGGCCAGAATTTTTGTGAACACTCGTGGTGCTGTGGCCAGACCGAAAGGTAAGGCTCTGAACTGAAAATGGCGCCCTTCTACTGCAAAGCGTAGAAATTTCTGGTGGGCCGGAAAGATGGGAATATGCAGATAAGCATCCTTTATGTCGATCGAGGCTAACCATTCCTGCCCTTGTAGGGCGGTGGCCACCGATCGGATCGACTCCATCCGAAAAGTCCTGATATTTAGGAACTTGTTTAGCCCTTTTAGATTTAATATGGGCCTCACGTCCCCATTTGGTTTGGGGACTGTGAAAAGGTTTGAGTAAAACCCGAATCCGCTTTCTTCCAGGGGAACCTTCATGATTACACCTTGGAGCAATAGTTGTTCTAGTGCCAGAAGGAGGGATCCTCTCTTCTGGGGATCTCTTGGCACGTTTGACCTCATAAATTGGGCAGGAGGAGTGCCTTTTAACTCCAGCTTGTATCCCAGACTTACTGCGGAGAGCACCCATCTGTCTCTGATGGTGTCCCGCCAGGTCTCTGTGAACAACTGAAGTCTTCCCCCCACCCGATTGAGTGGGGGCAACGCTTCATGCCTTGGGGGGAGGTTTTGTACCTCTCTTGATCCAGGGCTTCTTGTTACCCTGTGATTGTCCCTGATTTCTGCCCCCTGAATTTGACCGCGGAGGCCGTCGGAACTGCTTCACAGCCGATGTGCCCGGGACTGGAGAAGTAGGCCTCTTAAAAGAAGGACTTCTACCCTTGTTCTTAACCGGTAAGAGTGAACTTTTACCGGCAGAAATTTTCTGGATATATTTGTCCAGATCTTCTCCAAATAAGCGTTCTCCATGAAATGGGAAGCTAACCAGCAGTTTTTTACAGGGAGCTTCAGCAGACCAGTTTTTGAGCCACAGAAGCCTACGCATATGTACTATAGACAGCGTAAAGCGGGAGGCCTGTTGGATTGTATCCTTTATGGCGTCCACCGCAAAACACAAGGCTCTAGGCAGGTCAGCTAGGGCAAGAGCCTGCTGATCTGGTAAGTCCCTTAAGACTTGTTTCAACTGATCTTTCACTGCTTGGCAGACTCCAATCGCTGCTACCGCAGGTTGTGTCACCATGCTTGCTGTAGAGAAAGCAGATTTTAGTAAAGACTCCAATTTTTTATCTATTGGGTCTTTGAACATTGGAACATTATCTACTGGACATGTCAGTGTTTTGCTAACAGAAGAGATGGCTGCGTCCACTGTAGGGACCCTCCATTTTTTTATGAACTTATCCTCCATGGGATAGATCACCGGAAATCTCTTGGGGGGAGCAAATATTTTATCAGGATGCTCCCAATCCTGGTAAATAAGCCCTTCTAATAAAGGGTGGATTGGGAAGGAACAGACAGCCTGGGGAGCTTTTAGCGACCCCAGCGAGGAAACCGTAGTGGATGGTGGTTCCGCCAGAGGCATTTTAAATGCTGATCGGACCATGTTAGTCAGAGACTGAACCCATAATCTTTCAGCCTGAGATGCTGAGAACGGTTCTTCCACTGTTGATTCCTCCATAACTGAATCAACCTCATCCTGATCCCCTTCAGGTAGGTCGATCTCTGTGTGGGGCTGTTCCTCCACTAACAGGCACTCTGAAGGAGGAGACGGAGATCGGACGCGCTTTTCCTGTGACAGGGAAGCAGCGATCAATGCTGTTAATCTCTCTTCCAATCCTCCCAGAGTTGAGGATAAAACCTCCTCTGTTATATATACAGGAGCAGGTGGACTGGGGACAGCCGCAGCACCAGGCACTCCTGCGGGGTTTCTACAGCTACTGACCTCTGAATTCTCAGGGGAGATTGGTGCAGTACAAGCATGCCCAATATCCTCAGAGCCCGATGGAGACCCCTTTGGCTTCCTGGAAGACCTATTTCCAGAGCGTCTGGACGACATATCCTTTAAGCACAAAGCTGAGGTATTCCCGTCGTCATACACCAATTTTTGCTGGTAATAGTCTAACACAGTTGCTGCTATATACCAGCTGGTGTCCACTAAAGTGCCTTTCTATGGGGATGCCTGCATCAACCGCCTCTGTGTGCCACTGTTTGTTGCTAGCTCTGTTTGCATCCAGCTGACACTTGTACTGTGTCTTTTAACCATGCTGGGACGCCTGCACATGCGCAGAAGCGCCGTGGCGCGCATCGAGCGTCATCCACCCGCCCCTCCCCTTTTTTTTCATAGGAGGCGCGTGCACGCACCCGCGCGCGCGCCCGTGCGCCATTGGCGCCCTTTTCGAAATCAAACAGGGACTAGGAGCCAGGGCCCTTTTTGCCGGAGGGCCTGTGCGGTGGATGAGCGCAGCAACAGGGCAGAGGAAGTGGATTCCCACAGAGAAACTTACCAACTGCCTGGATCTTTTGACTTGAGAAAACCAAAGATCCACATGACAAGAAAAATGGACTACAGCGGCCTCTAGTGGTTTAACACAGGTACCGCGGTCCCTTTTTTTTTTTTTTTCTTGACTACTATTAAAATTTTACATTTTCAGTAGTTACAGGCAAACACAGATATTAGCGGGAATACCGTTAGGTAACAGACAGAAAGACAAATTAGGCTTGGGGGTCCCCCAATAGAACCAAGTTCCTGGGGGCCCCCACTTACCTGATCCCCGCCGCAGGACTTTGTTTGGTCCACAGAAGTCCAAACTTCACCTATCACGGCAGGCATTGTAATTAAACCTTCAGGGACCGGGTTCCCAAGGATTCCACTCCCCTGGACCTGTATAGCACCCTGCACAGACAACATCTTGGTCATGGGTATGACCAGAGCTCTGGATCCCAGGGTCCAGCCCTCCTAAGAGAGGCATTACAGGCAAAACCTTGCTCTTCTGCTGCAAGGCCCGGGTACCGACCGTTTAGCTATGAAGCTTTTTTGGTGGGATCCAGAACAGCTTACTAAGGCCCAAAAGAACCTGTACGCAAGCCCAGTGAAAACACATGTTAATTTTGGCCAACACCTTAGACACTGGCAAAAAACTGAGGTGCTCCCGGATGGGAGGGGCTTATATAGGGGAGGGTACTTCCGGTTTGGAATTGGCCAGTGCCAACACCTGAAGGTAATCTATATAACCCATTAGTAATGACTAAGTCGCTCTGTGTCCCGTGATGTACGAAAAAGAAAAACAATTTATATATAGTTTTCTTCTACTGTGCTATACTAAAAAAACCATTTTTTTTTAATAGCATTTTCTGCAGTTCTGTAGCTGTGCGATTCAGCGGTTACGTGCTGTGGGTGTATTGTGGTCTTCCAAAAAACACCATTTAGGGCCACAAAAAATATTTTGCAGTGTGTTATACATATGTGGAGGTGTGTGAAATAAACAATTTCTAAATAGTTTTCTTCTACTGTGCTATACTAAAAAAACAACATTTTTTTTGAATAGCATTTTCTGCAGTTCTGTAGCTGTGCGATTCAGCAGTTACGTACTGTGGGTGTATTGTGGTCTTCCAAAAAACGCCACAAAAAATATTTTGCAGTGTGTTATACATATGTGGAGGTGTGTGAAATAAACAATTTATATATAGTTTTCTTCTACTGTGCTATACTAAAAAAAAAAACATTTTTTTTGAATAGCATTTTCTGCAGTTCTGTAGCTGTGCGATTCAGCGGTTACGTACTGTGGGTGTATTGTGGTCTTCCAAAAAACGCCATTTAGGGCCACAAAAAATATTTTGCAGTGTGTTATACATATGCGGAGGTGTGTGAAATAAACAATTTCTAAATAGTTTTCTTCTACTGTGCTATACTAAAAAAAACAACATTTTTTTTGAATAGCATTTTCTGCAGTTCTGTAGCTGTGCGATTCAGCGGTTACGTACTGTGGGTGTGTTCTGCTCTTCCAAAAACACCCATTTAGGGCAACATCCTAAATTTGGAAAATATGAGGAGAAGGTCAAAGGGACGTGGTGGCCCCGGTCGTGATGCTGCTGGTGGAGCTCCTGTTGCAGGGAGAGGACGTGGTGGATCAGAATGATCCTCCCTTCCCTGGAACATGGTCCCCTACACGAGGCGGCACCCTAAGACTCCTCGACCCTTAGCGGACTCCAGACTAAGGCTCTGGACTCCAGGCTTTACTCCCGCACCTAGGCCTCCATACCCAGGGCAGCAGGAACTCCAGGATAGTACCTCACCCCGGGCTAAAGGTACCCGAGATGGAACAGGAACACATGCACCCAGGCCGAAGGCACCTGGGCGTAGACCCCACTGGACATCAGCCCCCAGGCCAAAGGTCTGCCCCTTTTATATGCTCTCCCGGCATGCACAGCAGGTTCCCCGCCCTGCTGTACTACTGCCAAGAGGGGACACAAAAGGCACAGCACTGTATCGGCGGTTCAACCATAGCCTACCATGGCAGCGCCACCTGTAGGCCGCAGGGAACAGCCCACCAATACTGTCCCCCGAGGACAAAATGGTCCATGAATCCTACAGAATTAGGGTGTTTGAGCCTATTTACCACTCAAACACTTCCCTTAAATTTAGCACCCCGCTACATTTTTATTTCAAAGTATTTTATTTTCCCACTAGCTTATCCATTAAATTGAATAATTTATTCCAGAAAGGGCGTATTCTGGGGCATTCCTACCATATGTGTGGCATCGTGCCGTTGAGTTTCTGAGGTTCTTAATGACTTCCCGTACCTCTTCTGCTGAAAAGGGGGCCTCCAGCATATTTTTTTATTTTTTTATTTTTTTTATGTTATTTTAAGTTATTTCCCTATCCACATTTGTTTGCAGAGCACTTGCCATGCTCTTAACAACATTTTGCTGCCATTTGCAGCCCTCTAGCCCTTTCCATTACTTTTTTAGAGCCTTTTTAGTCCTTAGAAGTCCGGGTCCCCATTGACTTCAATGGGGTTCGGGTCCGGGTTCGGGTTAAAGTTCGGTCCCGAACCCGAAGTTTTTTCCGAAGTTTGGCCGAACCCGTCGAACCCGAACATCCAGGTGTCCGCTCAACTCTAGTTTGGATGTTTTTCTTCGTAAGAAAAGGCTTCCGTCTTGCCACTCTAATCCATAGCCCAGACATATGAAGAATACAGGAGACTGTTGCCACATGTACCACACAGCCAGTTACTTGCCAGATATTTCTGCAGCTCCTTTAACCACTTCAGCTCCGGAAGGTATTATCCACTACCTGACCAGACCATTTTTTGCGATACGGCACTGCGTTGATTTAACTGACAATTGCGCAGTCGTGCGACTTTGTATGTTATGCGCTATAAACAGACAAAGACTGACAATTTTCTGCTATAAGACATTTCCAATAAAAAAAATTAGGCCAATATGTATTCTGCTATATATTTTTGGTAAAAAAATCCCAATAAGCGGATATTGATTGATTTGCGCAAAAGTTATAGCGTCCAAAAACTATGGGATAGATTTAGGGGCTTTTTATTTATTTTTATTGTTTTTACTAGTAATGGTGGTAAACAGCGATTTTTAGTGGGACTGTGACATTGTGGCAGACAAATTGGACACTAAGTGACACTTTTTGGGGACCAGTGACACCAATACAGTGATCAGTGCTAAAAAATGCACTGATCACTGTATAAATTACACTGACAGGGTAGGGGTTGACACCAGGGGCAATCAAGGGGTTAAGTGTGTGCCTGGGAGGTATTTTATAACTGTGTGGGGAGGGACAGACTGGAGCAAAAGAGAGATCATGTTTCAGCCTAGCTGAAACACAAAGATCTCTCCTTTGCTCCCTGACAGATCAGCAGTTTGTCATGTTTACATAGGCACACCGCTGATCCGTCTCTCCACTGAACGATCGGCGGAGATGGTTGCAGGACCCGCTGATCAGCTCCTGCTGTGTCAAATCACAGAGGGAGCGGCGCTCCGGCGACACGCCTTACACCGCATGCACAAAATCAAGTACAGGTACTGCCGCAGTATATGTACTGTGGTCGGTCCGGAAGCTGTAAATTTTGCTGTAGGCCTCTTGGTAGCCTCCCTGACTAGTATTTTTCTCGTCTTTTCATCAATTTTGGAGGGACGTCCAGTTCTTGGTCGCTGTTGTGCCAAATTTTCTCCACTTGATGATGACTGTTTTCACTGTGTTCCATGGTATATCTAATGCCTTTTAAATTCTTTTGTACACTTCTCCTGACTGATACCTTTCAACAATGAGATCCCTCTGATGCTTTGGAAGCTCTCTGCAGACCGTGGCTTTTGCTGTAGGATTAGACTAACAAAATGTCAGGCAAGACCTACTAGAACAGCTTAACTTTATTTGAGGTAAATCAAAGGCACTTTAAATGATGGCAGGTGTGTACTGACTCCTATTTTACATGAGTTGTAATGTAATTGCTCAACACAGCTACATCTCCAGTTATAAGAGGGTGTACACACTTATGCAACCATGTTATTTATTTATTTTATCTTTACACCCCCCCCCCCCTAAAAGATTTCAGTTTATTTTTCAATTGAGTTGTACAGTTTAAAGGTCACATTAAAGGTGGAAAAAGTTCTGAAATTATTTATCTTTTTCTCACTGTGTTAAATCACAGAAACCTGACATTTTAACAGGGGAGTGTAGACTTTTTATATCCGCTGTATCTCCAATGGGATCAGAGAGAGTAAGGAAAAGTACAGTTGTTAAAGCCTCGATAGAACCTCTGTTAGTTTTTATATAGTCCTCTTTGCTTTCATTTCCCAAGTAATCCTTCATTTTTTGTCCTAGTGTCACAAGGGTGTAAATGGGACATGCAGTGATTGGAAATGTCTATAATCGAGTCACAATTATTATTAAAAAAAAGTTTAAACCTTTTCCCACTCTGTCCAAAATTTAAAAAAAGGTTTTGCGTAGACTTGATCTTTAAGATCTGTGGCTTCCAGTGGAAACAGTGGCAGCAGGGCAGCTATAACACAAGTAGCAGTTTACCTCCATACTATGGCATAGTGATAAATGGGCTGATGTCAAACAGTAATCTTGAGTCTGTATTGGCATTTCTCATTCCTTCAATTGAAGGGATAAAGAGCGTTATAACATTTAATAACAGGTTCAACCATTAACCCAGCACGCTGAACCTGTATCATTATAAAGGAAAAAACTAATCAGTCAAAAGTAAATGGAGCACAGAGCAAGGGTGACAGGTCATCATAAGCAGCCTTTATGCAGCATAGCCCATGGCACTCAAACCTCCATCTCACCAAGCATATCTGCTGTAAATTTTAACTTTTTTACTTGTTCTTATTTTGTTCTGGGGGCCATTTTATTTAATTCAAGACCTACAAGGTACCGTTTTTCTGCAAAAAAGCAAACAATACACATAAATACACATACCCATGCAGGTCAGACAGCTCATAAAAAGTGATTTGTGACTCTTCTTTTAGTGATCAGGAACAGTGCCAGTTTGAAATGCGTCAGAAAGCAGATCTAAACCTGACCACACATATTGCAATTTGTACAATATACAGTGCCTTGCAAAAGTATTCACCCCCTTGGCTTTTTACCTATTTTGTTACATTACAGCCTTTAGTTCAATGTTTTTTTTTTTTATCTGAATTATATGTGAGGGATCAGAACACAATATTCTAAGTTGGTGAAGTAAAATTAGAAAAATATATACATAACTATTTTTCAGAAATAAAAAAATGATAATTGACATGTGCGTATGTATTCACCCCCTTTGTTATGAAGCCCATAAAAAGCTCTGGTGCAACCAATTACCTTCAGAAGTCACATAATTAATGAAATGATATCCACCTGTGTGCAATCTAAGTGTCACATGATCTGTCATTACATATACACACCTTTTTTGAAAGGCCCCAGAGGCTGCAACACCTAAGCAAGAGGCACCACTAACCAAACACTGCCATGAAGACCAAGGAACTCTCCAAACAAGTAAGGGGCAATGTTGTTGAGAAGTACAAGTCAGGGTTAGGTTATAAAAAAATATCCAAATCTTTGATGATCCCTAGGAGCACCATCAAACCTATCATGACCAAATGGAAAGAACATGGCACAACAGCAATCCTGCCAAGAGACGGCCACACACCAAAACTCACGGACCGGGCAAGGAGGGCATTAATCAGAGAGGCAGCACGGAGACCTAAGGTAACCCTGAAGGCGATGCAGAGTTCCACAGCAGAGACTGGAGTATCTGTACATAGGATGTCAATAAGCCGTACGCTCCATAGAGTTGGGCTTTATGGCAGAGTGGCCAGAAGAAAGCAATTACTTTTAGTAAAAAACAAAATGGCACGTTTTGAGTTTGCGAAAAGGCATGTGGGAGACTCCCAAAATGTATAGAGGAAGGTGCTCTGGTCTGATGTGACTGAAATTTCACTTTTTGCCCATCAAAGAAAACTCTATGTCTGGCACAATCCCAATACACCACATCACCCAAAGAACACCATCCCCACAGTGAAACATGGTGGTGGCAGCATCATGCTGTGGGGATGTTTTTCCGCAGTCAGGACTGGGAAACTGGTCAGAGTTGAGGGAAAGATGTATGGTGCTAAATACAGGGATATTCTTGAGCAAAACTTGTACCACTCTGTGTGTGATTTGAGGCTAGAATGGAGGTTCACATTCCAGCAGGACAATGACCCCAAACACACTGCTAAAGCAACACTTGAGTGGTTGGAATGGCCTAGTCAAAGCCCAGACCACCATCCAATAGAAAATCTGTGGTCAGACTTAAAGATTGCTGTTCACAAGCGCAAACCATCCAACTTGAAGAAGCTGGAGCAGTTTTGCAAGGAGGAATGGGCAAAAATCCCAGTGGTAAGATGTGGCAAGCTCATAGAGACTTATCCAAAGCGACTTGGAGCTGTGATAGCTGCAAAAGATGGCTGTACAAAGTATTGACTTTAGTGGGGTGAATAGTTATGCACATTGACTTTTTCTGTTATTTTGTCCTATTTGTTGTTTGCTTCACAATAAGAAAAAAAAAACATCTTCAAAGTTGTGGGCATGTTCTGTAAATTAAATGATGCAAATCCTCAAACAATCCATGTTAATTCCAGGTTGTGAGGCAACTAAACACGAAAAATGCCAAGGGGGGTGAATACTTTTGCAAGGCACTGTATTTAGTTTTTGCAGAAATGTGAATGTATTTATTTATTTATTTTTTAATGTGAATGTATTTATTTATTTGAGATCCACATGCACATTGACTTTTTCTGTTATTTTGTCCTATTTGTTGTTTGCTTCACAATAAGAAAAAAAAAACATCTTCAAAGTTGTGGGCATGTTCTGTAAATGTTCTGTAAATTAAATGATGCAAATCCTCAAACAATCCATGTTAATTCCAGGTTGTGAGGCAACTAAACACGAAAAATGCCAAGGGGGTGAATACTTTTGCAAGGCACTGTATTTAGTTTTCGCAGAAATGTGAATGTATTTATTTATTTGAGATCCAATTATTTCATTAAAAACTTGGATGAGATTTTTATAAAACAGAAAGGTGAAGGCTCATCTAAAAAAATAAAAATAAATGCTGAACTCTGGTCAGCTTATAAAAATGCGTATTGGTGCATATGTGTATCCCTGTCTTTTAAATGCTCTAATATTCACTATGCGCAGGAGGCTGTAACGGAGAAACATGTGGGCGGGGTCTACTGCGCCTGTGCATGTAGGGTAACACCTCCACTGAAGGCGTGCTCTTCAATGCCTGGGACAAGGCGGAGGCTGTGGTCATGTGAGAAATCAAACATTAAAGCAGTCCCCGACTCAGAGATGAGCCACTTGTGTGCAGCAGAAATGTTTTGTCTCATGACACTACGCACTTGTAATTTGATGTACCGTATTTATCGGCGTATAACACGCACCTTTTTCCCCTGAAAATCAGGGGAAAATCGTGGGTGCGTGTTATACGCCAATACCCACATCCCCGGGCGGTCTCCGCTGACTGTGAGCGGAACGGAGCGAGATACACATAGCCGAGTGTACTCGGCTATACTCGGCTTTTCTCGGCTCCGCTCACAGTCACGCCCATCATAGGGCGGGACTCGGCGTGACTGTGAGCGGAGCCGAGAAAAGGCGAGTATAGCCGAGTACACTCGGCTATGTGTATCTCAGCTCCGCCCAGTCCCTGCATTCTCGGCGGCGTTCGCCCCGCTGCGCTCAGTCTCGGCGCCAATTTTAAAATCCGGCAAGGTGACACTGGGGCAAGGCTGCACGGCTACACTGTGACAAGGCTGAAATGGACTCTGGGGCAAGGCTGCAATGGACACTGACAAGGCTGCACTGTGACAAGGCTGCAATGGACATTGGGGCAAGGCTGCAATGGACACTGACAAGGCTGCACTGTGACAAGGCTGCAATGGACACTGATAAGGCTGCATTTAAATGTAAGTTATTTTTCCTTAAACTTCCCTCCTAAAAGTTTTTTCCCTAAAATTCCCTCCTAAACTTAGGGTGCGTGTTATACGCCGACACGTGTTATACGCCGATAAATACAGTATGTTGCATTCGGATGGACATGCAGATCCTTCACCCATTCCGCCAGTCCAGCTTATCTCTGTTACCTCGCTCCCAGTAAGAGAACGGAGTCCTGCCGAGCACATAGCAGGTCCTATGCATGCTCATTAACTCATTCCTTCCTGTACCTCCATAATTGGAGAATCTCGAATATAGGTAAGCATTGTTACAGATGGTCCTGATGAGTTGGTGCTCCTGAGTTGGATTACAGGTCCCAGCAAGCTTCTACAAAGTTCCCGTCCTTTTTACCAGCTACGCTCCCTCAGGACCCAAACCTCTTCCCTTTTATGTATCACAGGGAGGGGTTAATACTGTGCTTTTTGTAAAAAGACTGTTTGATCCTGTCTGCTCTAATCCTCCCCCTTTTCCACAGTCCCCAATCTATCTCCCAATAGTACAGAACTTTGGGGGCACTCTGCACATGCATGTTATCAGCACAGGGCCAATCAGCACTGTTTAGACAGAGGGTCAGGAGTCATGCAGCCTCATAGGACACAGAGGAAAATGAAATATCCTCCTACAAGCTTTTACCAGTGCTTAGCCGGACACTGATAGAAGTCACAAGACTGCTATATACTGATGATGAGAAATGATATTTAGCAGGCTATATTTACTAAAGAAATTGCATTTCCATGTTGCAGGGTCCTGGGTTTAGTAACACTTTAACCACTTAACGACCGCTCACTGTATATGTACGTCGGCAGAATGGCACCGACAGGCACAATCACATACAGTGTACGTGATTGCCTTTGTACAGTTGGGGGGTCCGATCGGACCCCCCTCCTATACAGTGAGCGGTCGGTATTCGTTGGGGAGCGTTCCGGCCACCCCCCTGCAAATGGAAATGCTCCCTCTGCTGTGTAATGTTTACACAAGCAGAGGAAGCAGGAGGAAGTGATGTCATCTCTCATGTGGCGCTCACATATACCGAGCGCCGTACAAGAGAAGACACACAGGTCAGTACACTAACACTACACTGACACCAGGGCACATAGGCACACAAATGGCCCCCCAGGCCCCCCCAGATCACCCCCCAGCCCCCAGTCACAGTGTCACTGATTGCAGTGACCATTTATTTACTGATCACTGCAATCAGTGACATTTGTGACTGTAAAAGTGTCACTAAAAATAGTTTTAGGTCCAGTGTAGCCCCCTAACCCCCCTAATAAAGGTTTAACCCCCTGATCACCCCCCAGATAACCCTTTCACCCCCTAGCACCGCCGTCGCTAAGCGATAATTTTTCTGATCGCTGTCTTAGCGTCGGTGATGCAGATCGGTAGCCAGTTATTTTTTTTAGGTTCGCCGCAGGTTTTTATAGCGTCGGGTACCCCCATAAATTATCTAATAAAGGTTTAACCCCCTTGATCGCCCCCCAGGTAACCCTTTCACCCCCTATCACGACTGTCGCTAAGCGATCATTTTTCTGATCGCTGTCTTAGCGTCGGTGATGCAGATCGGTAGCCAGTATTTTTTTTTAGGTTCGCCGCAGGTTTTTATAGCGTCAGGTACCCCCATAAATTATCTAATAAAGGTTTAACCCCCTTGATCGCCCCCCAGGTAACCCTTTCACCCCCTATCACCACTGTCGCTAAGCGATCGTTTTTCTGATCGCTGTCTTAGTGTCGGTGATGCAGATCGGTAGCCAGTAATTTTTTTTTAGGTTCGCCGCAGGTTTTTATAGCGTTAGGTACCCCCATAAATTATCTAATAAAGGTTTAACCCCCTTGATCGCCCTCCAGGTAACCCTTTCACCCCCTATCACCACTGTCGCTAAGCGATCGTTTTTCTGATCGCTGTCTTAGTGTCGGTGATGCAGATCGGTAGCCAGTAATTTTTTTTAGGTTCGCCGCAGGTTTTTATAGCGTCAGGTACCCCCATAAATTATCTAATAAAGGTTTAACCCCCTTGATCGCGCCCCAGGTAACCCTTTCACCCCCTATCACCACTGTCGCTAAGCGATCATTTTTCTGATCGCTGTCTTAGCGTCGGTGATGCAGATCGGTAGCCAGTAATTTTTTTTAGGTTCGCCGCAGGTTTTTATAGCGTCAGGTACCCCCATATATTATCTAATAAAGGTTTTAACCCCCTAATTGGCCCTAGTTAACCCTTTCACCAGTGATCACCATATAAGTGTTACGGGTGACGCTGGTTAGTTAGTTTGCTTTTTATAGTGTCAGGGCACCCGCCGTATATATAACCCAATAAAGGTTTAACCCCCTGATCGCCCGGCGGGTGATATCAATTAGGTTTTAGCGTCAGAGAGGGTCTGCGTCACACCCCAGGCAGCGTCAGGTTAGTGCCAGTAATGCTAACACCCACGCGTGAAGCATACACCCCCCTTAGTGGTATAGTATCTGATCAGATCAATATCTGATCTGATCAGATCTATACTAGCGTCCCCAGCAGTTTAGGGTTCCCAAAAACGCAGTGTTAGCGGGATCAGCCCAGATACCTGCTAGCACCTGCGTTTTGTCCCTCCGTCCAACCCAGGCCACCCAAGTGCAGTATCGATCGATCACTGTCACTTACAAAACACAACACACATAACTGCAGCGTTCGCAGAGACAGGCCTGATCCCTGCGACTCCAGTGCTGTAGGAGGTGATTTCACCACCACAGTTAAAAAAAAAGAAGCATATATGCCGAAGCATTGGGGCAGCAGGGGCGGAGGAGCGATTTTGCTCCTAATGCTGCGTACATACGGTCGAAATTCCGACGGAGGCTTGCCCGTGGAAAAGTCCGACCATGTGTGTGCGGCATAACTTTTTTGCGGGAGGATGCCCCCATGCTTCGGCATATATAAATGGTGCATGTATGCCCATCATTAGAAGTGGGTGGATGAAGGGCGGTATTCTAATGGTGGGCATACCCACCGATCAATCTCTTTTTTTCGATCAGCCAACAGGCTGCATGAAAAAAAAGATTACAATACATGTCCAACAAGGACCAGCAACGTACTGGTATGTTGCTGGACTTTGAATGTTTATACCAGAATGACGCCTGCGGGTTTAGGTATCATCTTGGTATCATTCTTTTCAGCCAGCGGCCGGCTTTCATGTAAAAGCAATCCTAGTGGCTAATAAGCCTCTGGACTGCTTTTACAAGCAGTGGGAGGGAATGTCCCCCCCCCCCGGATATAAAAAGCGCCATTGGGAAATTGGGAAAGCATTTTATCACACCGATCTTGGTGTGGTCAGATGCTTTGAGGGCAGAGGAAAGATCTAGGGTCTGTAAGACCCCAGTTTTTTCAAAAAAAGAGTACCTGTCACTACCTATTGCTATCATAGGGGATATTTACATTCCCTGAGATAACAATAAAAATGATAAAAAAGAAATAAATATGGAAGGAACAATTTAAAAATAAAATAAAAAAGCAAAATTAATAATAAAAAAAAAAACACCCCTGTCCTGCCCTGCTCATGCCCAATGGCGAACACAAGCGTCGGTCTGGCGTCATATGTAAACAGCAATTGCACCATGCATGTGAGGTATCACCGCGAAGGTCAGATCGAGGGCAGTAATTTTAGCAGTAGACCTCCTCTGTAAATCTAACGGGGTAACCTGTAAAGGCTTTTAAAGGCTTTTAAAAATGTATGTAGTTTGTCGCCAATGCGCGTTTGTGCGAAATTTTAAAGCATGTCATGTTTGGTATCGATGTACTCGGCCTAAGATCATATTTTTTATTTCATCAAACATTTGGGCAATATAGTGTGTTTTAGTGCATTAAAATTAAAAAAAAGTGTATTTTTTCCCCAAAAAATGCGTTTGAAAAATCGCTGCGCAAATACTGTGTAGAAAAAAAAAATGCAACACCCACCATTTTAATATGTAGGGCCTTTGCTTTAAAAATATATATAATGTTTGGGGGTTCAACATAATCTTCTTGCAAAAAAAAAAAATGTTTTCATGTAAACAAAAAGTGTCAAAAAGGGCTTTGTCTTCAAGTGGTTAGAAGAGTGGATGTAAGCTTCCTAATGTTGTGTATAAAATGCCAGAACAGTTCAAAACCCCCCCAAATGACCCCATTTTGGAAAGTAGACACCCCAAGCTATATACTGAGAGGCATGTCAAGTCCATGGAATATTTTATATGTTGACACAAGTTGCGGAAAAAAGACAATTTTTTATTTTTTTTTGCACAAAGTTGTCACTAAATGATATATTGCTCAAACATGCCATGGGCATATGTGGAATTACACCCCAAAATACATTCTGTTGCTTCTCCTGAGTACGGGGATACCACATGTGTGAAACTTTTTGGGAGCCTAGCCGCGTACGGGACCCCAAAAACCAAGCACCGCCTTCAGGCTTTCTAAGGGTGTAAATTTTTGATTTCACTTCTCACTGCCTATCACAGTTTCGGAGGCCATGGAATGCCCAGATGGCACAAAACCCCCCCAAATGACCCCATTTTTGAAAGTAGACACCCCAAGCTATTTGCTGAGAGGTATTGTGAGTATTTTGCAGATCTCGCTTTTTGTCACAAAGTTTTGAAAATTAAAAAAAAAAAAAAAAATTTATTTCTTCATTTTAAAAAACAAAATGAGAGCTGTAAAATACTCACCATGCCTCTAAGCAAATAGCTTGGGGTGTCTACTTTCCAAAATGGGGTCATTTGGGGGGGTTTTGTGCTATTTTGGCATTTTATGGCCTTCGAAACTGTGATAGGTAGTGAGGAGTGAAATCAAAAATTTGTGCCTAGAAATCCTGAAGGCGGTGCTTGGTTTTCGGGGTCCCGTATGCGGCTAGGCTCCTAAAAAGTCCCACACATGTGGTATTCCCGTACTCAGGAGAAGCAGCAAAAAAATTTTTGGGGTGTACTTCCACATATAACCATGGCATGTGTTAGCAATATATCATTTAGTGACAACTTTTTGTCATTTTTTTTTTTGTCATTATTCAATCACTTGGGACAAAAAAAAATATTCAATGGGCTCAACAGGCCTCTCAGCAATTTCCTTGGGGTGTCTACTTTCTAAAATGGGGTAATTTGGGGGGGTTTTGTGCTATTTTGGCATTTTATGGCCTTCAAAACTGTGATAGGTAGTGAGGAGTGAAATCAAAAATTTGCGCCCTTAGAAATCCTGAAGGCGGTGCTTGGTTTTGGGGTCCCGTACGTGGCTAGGCTCCCAAAAAGTCTCACACATGTGGTATCCCCGTACTCAGGAGAAGCAGCAAAATGTATTTTGGGGTGCAATTCCACATATAACCATGGCATGTGTGAGCAATATATCATTTAGTGACAACTTTTTGTAATTTTTAGGTTTTTTTTGTCATTATTCAATCACTTGAGACAAAAAAAAAAAAATATTCAATGGGCTCAACATGCCTCTCAGCAATTTCCTTGGGATGTCTACTTTCCAAAATGGGGTCATTTGGGGGGGTTTGTACTGCCCTGCCATTTTAGCACCTCAAGAAATGAGATAGGCAGTCATAAACTAAAAGCTGTGTAAATTCCAGAAAATGTACCCTAGTTTGTAGACGCTATAACTTTTGCGCAAACCAATAAATATCCGCTTATTGACATTTTTTTTACTAAAGACATGTGGCTGAATACATTTTGGCCTAAATGTATGACTAAAATTGAGTTTATTCGATTTTTCTTATAACAAAAAGTAGAAAATATCATTTTTTTTCAAAATTTTCGGTCTATTTCCGTTTATATCGCAAAAAATAAAAATCGCAGAGGCAATCAAATACCATTAAAAGAAAGCTCTATTTGTGGGAAGAAAAGGACGCAAATTTTGTTTGGGTACAACATTGCATGTCCGCACAATTTACAGTTAAAGCAGCGCAGTGCAAAATTCTGAAATCACCTCTGGTCCTTTAGCTACAAAATGGTCCGGGGCTTAAGTGGTTAACACCTTCCCCCTGACCTGGGCAGCCGAGTAAGATTATTCAACTCAGTGGGCAACCTGCCTACAAACATACTTAACTTATTCCTTGATTCCCTGATAATTGGTACTCTGCTGCATTTTCCTCCACTCCCTGAACATGGACAGGCCTTGGACACCCTAATGTAACATTTAGGACCAATGTTTTTGTATTATAAGAGATAACATCAGAGAGAGGGTGGCTTCAAGGCTGGCGAAGAAGAGCATCTTTTTGGAACCAGTTGTACAGTGTGGAGGAAGCCCGCAGGGGTTTAATTAGCATCCAAATTTTGCAAGCCTCTTAGAGCCCTTAAAGAGAAAGGGGGAGCTACCAATGGCTTTTTTTTTAGACAAACTAACCTGACAGGTTTTCATGTAGCTATGTATGGTCACTTTTAGAGGACCATAGACAAGGAAATGTGTCTTCAAAAGATATTGGTTTGAAGATATCTGCCTGTCTTCAAGCTAGTCACATGAAGAGAAGTCAGTGATTTTTGGTAGTAGCTATAGAAGCCTCTAGCGAAATTTGCAAGTAAAGCCCAGCAGGCTGGTTGTACCCAAGTTGATCGATCGATCAACTTGTAGCCTGCCTGTACACAGTTAAAATGTCGGCCGGTTAATGCTTCGAACCGTATATGGCCTGCTGTAAACTCAGCAAGGACCGGCAGAATTTTGATCCATGTGTGGCCATGCCTATTTGACAGAAGTTGATCAGTAGACTGACTTTTTTCAAATGGACCTGTGGAAAAATTTTTCTTGATCTGCCTGATCAGTGTATTCTAAAAGTGAAGAGTCCTCACTATCAGAATACAGTGTCCCAGTGGAGAGGATTCCTTATCCACTTCAATTGTGTGCCCGCTGGTTGAATGAAAAAAAAAACGGATCATCTATGGCCAGCTTTAGGGTCTGTAACAACAGGCCTTGCCCTTTTGTTGATAGGTAAATACAGCTGGCTTTCACGTGTGTTCTGCTTACATTTTATATAAATATAAAGGATAAAGGTTCTCTGTCCTATATGCCCACATCCTTAAAGCGGAGTTCCAGCCTTTTTTATGTTTATTAAAAGTCAGCAGCTACAAAAAGTGTAGCTGCTGGCTTTTAATAAACAGACACTTACCTGCTCCACTGTCCAGCGACACGGCCACCCGGAGCTTCGCTCCTCTCCCCCCCTCTCCGCCGGCGCCTCCATTCATAGTGTGGGCACCTGGCCGTGACAGCTTTCGGCTTCATGGCCGGGCACTCACTGCGCATGTGCGAGTCGCGCTGCACTCTAGGAGTGAACAGGCGATCGCCTGGGACCTGTCATGTGTCCCAGGTGATCGCCTACAAGGAGGGGCCGCCTAAGGCGATATGACGTGTCACCTAAGCGGTCCCTGGGCGGAAGTAGGAAGTGGGACAGGAAGTCCCACTCCTACCGAAGCCCCCACTTCCCCCCCAAAAAAAATTCATGCCAAATGTGGCATGTAAGGGGGCGAGGAGTGGTTTAAGCAGAAGTTCCACTTTTATCTAAAAAAATGATTGTGCCAATTAACTTTTTTTAGATAATGGTACTACAAAGTAAATGTATAAAATCATACAGTTTATTATACAAATATTAACCACTTGCTTACTGGGCACCTAAATCCCCCTCCTGCCCAGACCAATTTTCAGCTTTCAGCGCTGATGCACATTGAATGACAATTGCACGGGCATACAACGCTGTACCCAAATGAAATATTTATAATTTTTTTCCCCACAAATAGAGCTTTCTTTTGGTGGTATTTGATCACCTCTGGGGTTTTTATTTTTTGCTAAACAAACAAAAAAGATGGAACATTTTGAAAAAAAAATATCATGTTTTATATTTTGTTATATCTTTTTGCAAACAGGTAATTTTTCTCCTTCATTGATATGCGCTGATGAGGCGGCACTGATGGGCACTGATAGGCTGCACTGGTGGACACTGATAGGCTGCACTGGTGGGCACTGATAGGCATAGATAAGGTGGCACTGATAGGCACCAAAAAGGCGGCACTGATGGGGACAGACAAGGCGGTACTGATAAGCACAGTTAAGGCGGCACTGATGGGTGGCACTGATGGGGGGCACTGATAGATGTTACTGATGGGCACAGATGGATGGCACTGATGGGCACTGATAGGTGGCACTGATGGGCACTTGTAGGTGACAATGATGGGCACTGGTAGGTGACAATGACGGGCAGGACTGTTTGAGTCCTTGATTAGTGACTTTTATATTTTGCACTGTGGGCACTGATAGGTGGCACTGTGGGCACTGATAGGTGGCACAGTGGGCACTGATAGGTGGCACTGTGGGCATTGATAGGCGGTGCTGGTGGGCACAGGGAATGTGGCACTGACAAGTGGCACACATTGGCACAAATGAGCTGTCTGCAAATCTCCCTGATTGGGACCGATGTCCCGCTGTCTTCTGCCAGTGATCAGCCTTTTTTTCCTCCTCACGCTATCAGCGTGAGGAGAAAAAATAGCCGATTACCGGCTCTGTTTACATCACATGATCAGCTGTCATTGGCTGACAGCTGATCATGTGGTAAGGAGTTGGGATTGACCCCTTACTCCGATCTGTGATCCAGCGAGTCTCATAGACAGGCGGCGCGCAGGCCGCTTGAGCATGGGAGGACGTCTATTGACGGCCTCCCGGCAATTCAGGTCCGCACTGTAGCCGAAGTGGTTAAAATTGTACAGGTGATACTCGAAAAATTTGAATATCGTGCAAAAGTTCATTTATTTCACGAATGCAACTTAAAAGGTGAAACTAATATATGAGATAGACTCCTTACATGCAAAACAAGATAGTTCAAGCCGTGATTTGTCATATTTGTGATGATTATGGCTTACAGCTCATGAATCCACAATCTCAGAAAATTAGAATATTGTGAAAAGGTGCAATATTCTAGGCTCAAAGTGTCCCACTCTAATCAGCTAATTAAGCCAAAACACCTGCAAAGGGTTCCCGAGCCTTTAAATGGTCTCTCAGTCTGGTTCAGTGGGAATCACAATCATGGGAAAAACTGCTGACCTGACAGTTGTGCAAAAAACCATCATTGACAAACTCCATAAGGAGGGAAAGCCTCAAAAGGTAATTGCAAAAGAAAGAAGTTGGATGTTCCCAAAGTGCTGTATCAAAGCACATTAATAGAAAGTTATGTGGAAGGGAAAAGTGTGGAAGAAAAAAGGTGCACAAGCAGCCGGGGTGACCACAGCCTGGAGAGGATTGTCAGGAAAAGGCCATTCAAAAGTGTTGGGGACTTTCACAAGGAGTGGACTGAGGCTGGAGTCAGTGCATCAAAAGCCACCACACAGACGGATCCTGGACATGGGCTTCAATATTGCATTCCTCTTGTCAAGCCACTCCTGAAAAACAAACAACGTCAGAAGCGTCTTACCTGGGCTAAAGAAAAACAGACCTGGCCTGGTGCTCAGTGGTCCAAAGTCCTCTTTTCTGATGAGAGCAAATTTTGCATCTCATTTGGAAACCAAGGACCCAGAGTATGGAGGAAGAATGGAGAGGCACACACTGCAAGATGCTTGAAGTCCAGTGTGAAGTTTCCACAGTCTGTGTTGATTTGGGGAGCCATGTCATCTGCTGGTGTTGGTCCACTGTGCTTCATTAAGTCCAGGGTCAAGGCAGCCATCTACCAGGAGATTTTGGAGCACTTCATGCTTCCTTTCGCAGACGAGCTCTATGGGGATGCTGACTTCATTTTCCAGCAGGACTTGGCACCTGCCCACACTGCCAAAAGTACCAAAACCTGGTTCAATGACCGTGGGATTACTGTGCTTGATTGGCCAGCAAACTCGCCTGACCTGTTGCCAAGAGAAAGATGAGACATGAGACCGAACAATGCAGAAGAGCTGAAGGCCGCTATTGAAGCATCCTGGTCTTCCATAACACCTCAGCAGTGCCACAGGCTGATAGCTTCCATGCCACGCCGCATTACATAGTTACATAGTTACATAGTTAGTCAGGTTGAAAAAAGACACAAGTCCATCCAGTTCAACCGTAAAAAATAAATAAAAAATAAAATAAACATATATCGTACAATCCCATATACCCAATTCTATACCCACAGTTGATCCAGAGGAAGGCAAAAAAAAACCAGAAGAGCATGATCCAATTTGCTACAGCAGGGGAAAAAATTCCTTCCTGATCCCCTGAGAGGCAATCGGATATTCCCTGGATCAACTTTACCTATAAATGTCAGTACCCAGTTATATTATGTACATTTAAGAAAGAATCCAGGCCCTTCTTAAAGCAATCTACTGAGCTGGCCAGAACCACCTCTGCAGGGAGTCTATTCCACATTTTCACAGCTCTTACTGTGAAAAAACCTTTCCGTATTTGGAGGTGAAATCTCTTTTCCTCTAGACGCAAAGAGTGCCCCCTTGTCCTTTGTGTTGACCGTAAAGTGAATAACTGAACACCAAGTTCACTATATGGACCCCTTATATATTTGTACATGTTGATCATATCCCCCCTTAATCTCCTCTTCTCAAGAGAGAATAAATTCAGTTCCTCTAATCTCTCCTCATAGCTGAGCTCCTCCATGCCTCTTATCAGTTTGGTTGCACTTCTCTGCACTTTCTCCAGTTCCCCAATATCCTTTTTGAGAACTGGGGCCCAAAACTGAACTGCATATTCCAGATGAGGTCTTACTAATGATTTGAACAGGGGCAAAATGATATCTCTCTCTCTGGAGACCATACCTCTCTTAATACAAGAAAGGACTTTGCTCGCTTTGGAAACCGCAGCTTGGCATTGCATGCCATTATTGAGCTTATGATCTACCAAAACCCCCAGATCCTTCTCCACTACGGATCCCCCCAGTTGTACTCCCCCTAGTATGTATGATGCATTCATATTATTAGCCCCCAAGTGCATAACTTTACATTTATCAGCATTAAACCTCATCTGCCACATAGTCGCCCAATTAGACAGAGCATTGAGGTCGGCTTGTAAATTGGCGACATCCTGTAAGGACGTTATTCCACTGCATAGCTTGGTGTCATCTGCAAAGACAGAAATGTTACTTTTGATCTCAGACCCAATATCATTTATAAACATATTAAAAAGTAAGGGTCCCAGCACTGAACCTTGGGGTACACCAAGGTACACCAAGGCATTGAGGCAGTAATTGCTGCAAAAGGAGCCCAAACCAAGTACTGAGTACATATGCATGCTTATACTTTTCAGAGGTCCGATATTGTTCTATGTACAATCCTTGTTTTATTAATTGCATGTAATATTCCAATTTTCTGAGATTGTGGATTTGGGGTTTTCATGAGCTGTAAGCCATAATCACCACAATTATGACAAATCACGGCTTGAACTATCTTGCTTTGCATGTAATGAGTCCATCTCATATATTAGTTTCACCTTTTAAGTTGCATTAGTGAAATACTGTAAATTAACTTTTGCACGATATTCCAATTTTTCGAGTATCACCTGTATATTACTGGGGTTATTTGTGACGGCTGGGCGAATGCTGAGATATTTGCTTAGCCATTTTTTTTTATATAAATATATCCCAAAATGTACATGTTGACACAGGTCTGCTTACTAACATTTGGCCTCTGATTTTCTTATGGAAAGCACAGCACATGATATAAGTTTTAAATGACATAGGCAATGTAGGGTGTAGCAACAATAGGGGCAGAGATTGCAAATGCTCTTGAGCTAGAGATATCAGGGGACCCAGGTAGAGATGCTTTTCCCTTTTATCAGCTGTGTGACTACATAATTATTATATAATATATAAAATAGTATATGATGTGTAGAATAAAGCAGCATACCTTTGATTCACATGCCTTTTTTTCCTTTTGTTACCTACTGGTTAAGCATTTAGAAATGTTTCTAAGTTTAATATGAGAGCTCCTGTTCAGATTTTACAGCAGGGCTGTATTTATAAATGTCACTATAATCTAAAAAATCCTCTCTGCTAGATTGTCTATCTCCTCTTTTGCAAATTATTATTATCGCTTAAAGTGATATTAAAACATATGTAAACCCAACATTTCATATTCCTGATATATGCCTGCTGTACATGTACCTGTATAAAAATGTATCTTGTTCTCTTTGTATTGCTTCCTTTGTGTGAAATCCCTGGTGTTCCTGCCAGTCCCTCTGCTCTTCTATTAAAAACTGACCAAACTAAGCAGGAGGGCACAGCGTGGTCAGTTCTCTAGCTATGCTGGGAGCCTCGTCTCCTCCTATGATCAGACTTGTCCTGACACCAAATCCCCCCCCCCCAGCCTTTTACAGAGAAGCTCAGTGTAGTGTTGCTTCTCCTCCCCCCGGCTCTAATGCAGCTGAGTACAGAGGGAGCAGAGGGAATGTGATCACTTATAAAAAAGGGAAGAAAAGGTATTTATACAATTTTTTTTATATCTATACATGTATTATATCTATACATCTATATATTTTATATAGCTTGTAGGAGGAATTTTCATTTCCCCCACGATTGTCCTATCAGGCTTCAAGACTCCTGATCCTCTGTCTGGACATGTCTGAACAGTGCTGATTGGCCCTGTGCTGATCACATGCACCCTCCCAAGAAAAAAAAACTATCTAGCAATACAAACCAAACTGTGCATCCTGACTCCATAGACTGTAAATATCAGGTTCTTTTTTTGGAGTCTGTGGATCGAACAGCCTTTTTGCACAATGCAGAGGGTTAACCCCTTAGGTTCCACACTAAGGGGTATAACAAGCATGCATTACGCATATACAGACTGATTTTACTGTTGTGGGTTCAGTAACACTTTAATCATTCACCTGGGGTGGCATCTTTATTGTTAACATAATGTTCCATACTTCAATATGCCCCCATCCACAGACCATGTTACCCACCACCACACATTTGTGGGGAAGAGACCCTTCTCCTCTCAACATTGTAATAAGCTGCTTTGTCAATGCAGGTGTTTGGAACCTGGCAGTGGGTTATAGGGGGGCTGAGGATAATAGGGGGGCTGAGGATGATAGGGGGTAGGGTGTTAGCAAGGCGGCAGTGGGGTGCCAGGTGTGATGAGGATGACAGGGGGTAGGGTGTTAGCAAGTTGGCATTGGGGTGCCTGGTGTAATGAGTATGAGGATGACAGGAGGTAAGGTGTTAGCAAGCTGGCAGTGGTGTGCCAGGTATGATGAGGATGACAGGGGGTAGTGTATTAGTAAAGTTGCAGTGGGGTGCCAGGTGTGATGAGGATGACAGGGGGTAGGTTGTTATTAAGGTTGCAGTGGGGTACCAGGTGTGATAAGGATGAGGATGACAGGGGGTGGGGTGTTAGCAAGGTTGCAATGGGGTACCAGGTGTGATGCACATGAGGATGAGGATGACAGGGGGTAGTATGTTAGCAAGGTTGCAGTAGGGTGCCAGGTGTGATGAACATGCAGATGACAGGGGGTAGGATGTTAGCAAGGTTGCAGTGGGGTGCCAGGTGTGATGAGGATGACAGGGGGTAGTGTGTCAGGAAGGTATCAGTGGGGTGCCAGGTGGTAGGAGGATGAGGATGACAGGGGGTAGTGTGTTAGCAAGGTTGCAGTGCGGTGCCAGGTGTGATGAGGATGACAGGGGTGGGGTGTTAGCAAGATTGCAGTGGGGTGCCAGGTGTTATAAACATGAGGATGACAGGGGGGAAGGTATTAGCACGGTTGCAGTGGAGTGCTAGGTGTGATGAGGGTGACAGGGGGTAGGTTGTTATCAAGGTTGCAGTGGGGTGCCGGGTGTGATGAATAAGGATGGGCGAACGGTATGGACCGAACATAGGGTGTTTGGAAGTTCTCCCAACAACTGAATTATAGTGTAGTTCAACCTTTTGTCTGATGCAATGCAATGAAAGCTTCACCCCCTTTAAGGGCACAGAACACTGTCAGAGCCATGATTGGACGCAGTAATGATGACCGTTAGGGATGAGCCGAACACTCCCCTGTTCGGTTCGCACCAGAATCTGCGAACAGACCTAAAGTTTGCGTGAACTTTAGAACCCTATTAAATACAATGGACTCGAACGTTCAAAATCTAAAGCGCTAATTATAAAGGCTAATATGCAAGTTATTGTCCTAAAAAGGGTTTGGGGACCCGGGTCCTGCCCCAGGGGACATGTATCAATGCAAAAAAAAGTTTTCTAAACTGCCATTTTTTCGGGAGCAGTGATTTTAATAATACATAAAGTGAAACAATAAAAAGTGAAATATTCCTTTAAATTTCGTACCTGGGGGGTTGTATAGTATACCTGTAAAGCAGCGCTTGTTTCCCTTGCTTAGAACTGTCCCTGCATAAAATGTCATTTCTGAAGGAAAAAAAGACATTTAAAACCACTCGCGGCTATAATGAATTGTCACTTCCCGGCAATACAGAGAAAATTCATTGATAAAAAAAAATAATAAATGCGTGGGGGTCCCCCCAAATTCAATTACCAGGCCCTTCAGGTCTGGTATGGATATTAAGGGGAACCCTGCATCAAATGAAAAAAAAAATACGTGGGGTTCCCCCCAAATATCCATACCAGGCCCTTCAGGTCTGGTATGTTTTTTAAGTGCAACTCCACCCCAAATAAAAAAAAATGGCGTGGAGTTCCCCCAAAAATCCACACCAGACCCTTTATCCGAGCACGCAACATGGCAGGCCGCAGGAAAAGAGGGGGGACGAGAGAGTGCCCCCCCCCTCCTGAACCGTACCAGGCCACATGCCCTCAACATGCCATAAACATGAGGATGACAGGGGGGAAGGTATTAGCAAGGTTGCAGTGGGGTGCCAAGTGTGATGAGGATGACAGGGGGTAGTGTGTTAGGAAGGTTGCAGTGGGGTGCCAGGTGTGATAAGGATGACAGGGGGTAGGTTGTTAGCAGGGTTGCAGTGGGGTGCCGGGTGTGATGAATAAGGATGGGCGAACGGTACGGACCGAACATTGGGTGTTTGGAAGTTCTCCCAACAACTGAATTATAGTGTAGTTCGACCTTTTGTCTGATACAATGCAATGAAAGCTTCGCCCCCTTTAAGGGCACAGAACACTGTCATGTTGATGGGGACAAGGGCCTCATCCCCACAACCCTTGCCCGGTGGTTGTGGGGGTCTGCGGGCAGGAGGCTTATCGGAATCTGAAAGACCCCTTTAACAAAGGGGACCCCCAGATCCCGGCCCCCCTATGTGAATTGGTAAGGGGTACATTGTACCCCTACCATTTCACGAAGAAAGTGTAAAAAAAATGTAAAAAAAACATACAGACACCTTGGAAAAGTTCTTTTGTTAAAAATAAAAAAATAAAAAACACATTCCAGCGATGTAATCCAATGTCCCGCAGCGATCCGATGTCCAGCGCTGCAGTCTCCACTCGAAACGTCATTGGCTGAGCGGACCTACACTGCAGAGGAAGTTCCCCATCAGGTCCGCTCAGCCAATGATGTAGGCGGGGGCGCCCTCGTATCTCGGACCCCGCCTACGTCTTGGCTGAGCGGACCTGATGGGGAACTTTCTCTTCAGTGTAAAAAAATGAATAGACCCGCCCCTTCTCACGTTCACCATCAGGTCCGTGAGAAGGGGCGGGTCTATTCATTTTTTACACTGAAGAGGAAGTTCCCAATCAGGTCCGCTTAGCCACTGACGTAGGCAGGGTCTGAGATATGAGGGTGCCCCCGCCCCCTCATACCTCAGACCCTGCCAACGCTTTGGCTGAGCGGACCTGATGGGGAACTTCCTCCGCAGTGTAGGTCCGCTCAGCCAATGACGTTTCGAGTGGAGACTGCAGCGCTGGACATCGGATCGCCGCGGGACATTGGATTACATCGCTGAAATGTGTTTTTTATTTTTAATTTTTAATAAAGGACTTTTCCAAGGTGTCTGTGTTTTTTTTTTTTGTTTTTTTTTACACTTTCTTCGTCAAATGGTAGGGGTACAATGTACCCCTTACCAATTCACATAGGGGGGCCGGGATCTGGGAGTCCCCTTTGTTAAAGTGGTCTTTCAGATTCAGAGAAGCCTCCTGCCCGCAGACCCCCACAACCACCGGGCAAGGGTTGTGGGGATGAGGCCCTTGTCCCCATCAACATGGGGACATCCTCCTCATGTTGAGGGCATGTGGCCTGGTACGGTTCAGGAGGGGGGGGCGCTCTCTCGTCCCCCCTCTTTTACTGCAGCCTGCCAGGTTGCGTGCTCAGATAAAGGGTCTGGTATGGATTTTTGGGGGAACTCCACGCCATTTTTTTTTTAAGTTTGGGGTGGAGTTCCCCTTAAAATCCATACCAGACCTGAAGGGCCTGGTATGGATATTTGGGGGGAACCCCACGCATTTAAAAAAAAAAAATTGCGGCAGGGTTCCCCTTAATATCCATACCAGACCTGAAGGGCCTGGTAATTGAATTTGGGGGGACCCCCACACATTTTTTTTCTTTTTATTAATGACTTTTCTATGTATTGCCTGGAGCCGACAATTCATTATAGCCGCGAGTGAGTTTTAAATGACTTTTTTTCTTCAGAAATGACACTTTGTGCAGGGACAGTTCAAAGCATGTGAAACAAGCGCGACTTTACAGGCATACTATACACACACCCTAGGTACGAAATTTAAAGGAATATTTCACTTTTATTGTTTCACTGTAAGCATTATTAAAATCACAGAAAAAACGATAGTTTTTAAAACTTTTTTTTGCATTGATACATGTCCCCTGGGGCAGGACCCGGGTCCCCAAAACACTTTTTATGACAATAACTTGCATATAAGCCTTTAAAATTAGCACTTTAGATTTCTCCCATAGACTTTTACAGGGTGTTCCGCGGCTTTTTGAATTTGCCGCGAACACCCCAAATTGTTCGCTGTTCGGCGAACATGCGAACAGGCAATGTTCGAGTCGAACATGAGTTTGACTCGAACTCGAAGCTCATCCCTAATGATTGTATCCAATCATGGCTCATTGCTCTTAATCCCGCCCCACACTATAAAAGTGTTCTTTCTATAGCGGCCATTTGTAGTGTGATAGTGGCGTGGAGAGAGATAGAACAGGGCTCTGTTCAGTGCTATTAGACAGTTGGTGTGCTATAGTGTGCTATTCTGAATCTATTGTCAGTAGAATATCAGTTTAGTGTGCATCTAGGGATAGTTCAGTGTGAGTGTAGTGCGATCATTCATCTTTACATTAGGGTTAATGTAGGGATAGTTCAGTCATTGTGAGTGTAGTGTGACCACCATTCATCTTTACACTAGTGTCAATGTAGAGATAGTTCAGTCAGTGTGAGTGTAGTGACCGTTTAACACAGTTTTTTTCTTTGTGTTACTGCAAGTTTAATGCCATATAGTTCTGTGCATTACTGCAAGTTTAACGCCATATAGTTCTGTGCGTTACTGTAAGTTGAGGACCATATGGTTCTGTGCATTACTGGAAGTTTAACGCTTTATATTTCATTGCGTTACTGCAAGTTTAATGGCATATAATTCTGTGCATTACTGCAAGTTTAACGCCATAAAGTTCTGTGCATTACTGCAAGTTTAACGCCATATATTTCTTTGCGTTACTGCAAGTTTAACACCGTATAGTTCTGTACGTTACTGCAAGTTTAATGCTGTATATTCATTGAGTTACTGCAAGTTTAACGCCATATATTTATTTGCTTTACTGCAGGTTTAACGCCATATAGTTCTGTGTGTTACTGCAAGTTTAACGCCATATCGGTTTGTGCGTTACTGTAAGTTTACCGACGTATATTTCATTGCGTTACTGCAAGTTTAACACCATATGGTTCTGTGTGTTACTGCAAGTTTAATGCCCCATACACACGATCATTTTTCATGCCATTAAAAATGCCATTAAAAAAAATGGCCATTAAAAATGATCGTGTGTATGCTCCAGAGCATTTTTAACGACGTGAAAAACGGCCATTAAAAATTTCGAACATGCTCTCTTTTTTCACGTCGTTTTTCATGTCGTTTTTTTTAACGACGTGAAAAACGATAGTGTGTATGCTTTAACGACGTGAAAAAAACGCTCAGAATCAAGTATGAGACGGGAGCGCTCGTTCTGGTAAAACTAGCGTTCGTAATGGAGATAGCACATTCGTCACGCAGTAACGGACTGAAAAGCACAAGACTGAAAAGAGCGAATCGTCTCTCAACAAACTTTACTAACATGAAGGGTGGCGCCATTCGAACGGAACTTCCCCTTTATAGTGCCGTCGTACGTGCTGTACGTCACTGCGCTTTGCTTGAACATTTTTTAAAATGATGGTGTGTACGCAAGACAGGCTTGAGAGGAAACAAGAAAAAAAATGACAAGAAAAACGTCAGTTTTAAAAATGACATTAAAAATGATCGTGTGTATGGGGCATAACTCCATATCAGTTTGTGCGTTGCTGTAAGTTTAACAACGTATATTTCATTGCATTACTGCAAGTTTAACGCTGTATATTTAATTGAATTACTGCAAGTTTAACACCATATCTTTCATTGCGTTACTGCAAGCTTAACGCCATATAGTTCTGTGCGTTACTGCAAGTTTAACGCTGTATAGTTCTGTGTGTTACTGCAAGTTTAACCCCATATAATTTTGTGCGTTACTGCAAGTTTAACGCTGCATATTTCATTGCGTTACTGCAAGTTTAACGGCATATATTTCATTGTGTTACAAGTTTAACGCCATATAGTTCTGTGCGTTACTGCAAGTTTAACGCTGTATATTTCATTGTGTTACTGCAAGTTTAACACCATATCTTTCATTGCGTTACTGCAAGTTTAACGCCATATAGTTCTGTGCATTACTGCAAGTTTAACGCTGTATAGTTCTGTGTGTTACTGCAAGTTTAACGCCATATCGGTTTGTGCGTTACTGTAAGTTTAACGACGTATATTTTATTGCGTTACTGCAAGTTTAACGCCATATAGTTCTGTGTGTTACTGCAAGTTTAACGCCATATCGGTTTGTGCGTTACTGTAAGTTTAACGACGTATATTTCATTGCATTACTGCAAGTTTAATGCCATATAGTTCTGTGCGTTGCTGCAAGTTTAACGCTGTATATTTCATCACGTTACTGCAAGTTTAACACCATATCTTTCATTGCGTTACTGCAAGTTTAACGCCACATAGTTCTGTGCGTTACTGCAAGTTTAACGCTGTATAGTTCTGTGCGTTACTGCAAGTTTAACCCCATATAATTCTGTGCGTTACTGCAAGTTTAACGCTGCATATTTCATTGCGTTACTGCAAGTTTAACGGCATATATTTAATTGTGTCACAAGTTTAACGCCATATAGTTCTGTGTGTTACTGCAAGTTTAACGATGTATATTTCATTGCGTTACTGCAAGTTTAACACCATATCTTTCATCGCGTTACTGCAAGTTTAACGCCATATAGTTCTGTGTGTTACTGCAAGTTTAATGCCATATCGGTTTGTGCGTTACTGTAAGTTTAATGACGTATATTTCATTGCGTTACTGCAAGTTTTACGCCATATAGTTCTGTGTGTTACTACAACTTTAACGTCATATCGGTTTGTGCGTTACTGTAAGTTTAACAACGTATATTTCATTGCGTTACTGCAAGTTTAACGCCATATAGTTCTGTGCATTACTGCAAGTTTAACGCTGTATATTTCATTGCGTTACTGCAAGTTTAACGGCATATATTTTATTGCGTTACTGCAAGTTTAACACCATATCTTTCATTGCTTTACTACAAAATTAACGGCATATAGTTCTGTGCATTACTGCAAGATTAACGCTGTATATTTCATTGCGTTACTGCAAGTTTAACGTCATATATTTCATTGTGTTACTGCAAGTTTAAGACCATATAGTTCTGTGCGTTACTGCAAGTTTAACGATGTATATTTCATTGCGTTACTGCAAGTTTAACACCATATAATTCTATGCGTTACTGCAAGTTTAACGCTGTATATTTCATTGCGTTACTGCAAGTTTAACGTCATATAGTTCTGTGTGTTACTGAAAGTTTAACGCTGTATATTTCATTGCTTTACTGCAAGTTTAACGTCATATATTTCATTGTGTTACTGCAAGTTTAACGCCATATAGTTCTGTGCGTTACTGCAAGTTTAACGCTGTATATTTCATTGCGTTACTGCAAGTTTAATGCTGTATAGTTCTGTGTGTTACTGCAAGTTTAACGCTGTATATTTCATTGAATTACTGCAAGTTTACCGCCATATAGTTCATTGCGTTACTGCAAGTTTAACGCTGTATATTTCATTGCGTTACTGCAAGTTTAACGCCATATAGTTCTATGCGTTACTGCAAGTTTAACGCTGTATATTTCATTGCGTTACTGCAAGTTTAACGCCATATAGTTCTGTGTGTTACTGAAAGTTTAACACTGTATATTTCATTGCGTTACTGCAAGTTTAACGTCATATATTTTATTGTGTTACTGCAAGTTTAACGCCATATAGTTCTGTGTGTTACTGCAAGTTTAACGCTGTATATTTCATTGCGTTACTGCAAGTTTAACGCCATATAGTTCTGTGCATTACTGCAAGTTTTATGCTGTATAGTTCTGTGTGTTACTGCAAGTTTAACGCTGTATATTTCATTGAATTACTGCAAGTTTAACGCTGTATATTTCATTGCGTTACTGCAAGTTTAACGCCATATAGTTCTATGCGTTACTGCAAGTTTAACGCTGTATATTTCATTGCGTTACTGCAAGTTTAACGCCATATAGTTCTGTGCGTTACTGCAAGTTTAACGCTGTATATTTCATTGCGTTACTGCAAGTTTAACGCCATATAGTTCTGTGCGTTACTGCAAGTTTAATGCTGTATAGTTCTGTGTGTTACTGCAAGTTTAACACTGTATATTTCATTGAATTACTGCAAGTTTAATGTCATATACTTCATTGTGTTACTGCAAGTTTAACGCCATATAGTTCTGTGCGTTACTGCAAGTTTAATGCCATATAGTTCTGTGCGTTATTGCAAGTTTAACGCATA
The DNA here is from genome assembly GCA_029206835.1 of Rana muscosa. Taxonomy (NCBI): domain Eukaryota; kingdom Metazoa; phylum Chordata; class Amphibia; order Anura; family Ranidae; genus Rana; species Rana muscosa. The sequence continues at coordinate 159,445,028 of CM055116.1, read as the reverse complement.
TTGGTTTGTGCGTTACTGCAAGTTTAACAACGTATATTTCATTGCGTTACTGCAAGTTTAATGCCGTATAGTTCTGTGCATTACTGCAGGTTTAACGCCATATAGTTTTGTGCATTACTGCAAGTTTAACGCTGTATATTTCATTGCGTTACTGCAAGTTTAACACCATATATTTCATTGGGTTACTGCAAGTTTAATGCCGTATAGTTCTGTGTGTTACTGCAAGTTTAACGCTGTATATTTCATTCTGCTACTGCAAATTGTTAATAGTATAAGGTGCACTTACATAGTGTTAGTGAGGGTAGGTGCTTTCCAGATCCAGCATCACAGAAGAGCCGCCGGGGTGTCCCTGTGGAAGAGTCCACAGGCGCCGTGTGTCAGTGGGAAGCTGAAGCCTCGAGGGACCTAGGGAGGATGCCGGGTCCATCCTCCTGATGAAGGAGGCTTGAAAGTGCCTTTGAAACGCGTTCTGATTGGCCAGACACAGTGGTAGGCGGCTTCCTACTCTGACAGCTCCGGGAACACTCCTACACAGAGTTACACAGCCGTCATCCTCCCCAGGTCCCTCGAGGCTTCAGCTTCCCGCTGACACAAGGTTTTGTTACTGATCATAGAACGTGTCTGTCCACAGACTCCGTGGACCACCTAACTTATAAAAATGAATCAGTCCTGGATTACCAGCAGCTATGAAGCCCCTGATGCCGATGTTGCCGATTAAGTGTCTTTGGGATGTGGAATCTCTGCAGGACTTATAGGCTGTTTGTCAGGTGCATATCATTACAATTTTTGACAGCAAGGCCAATTCTTGCTTTCATCAAGAGTACCTCTATAGGGTTACTGTGTGAAGGTGCCACGACACCCAAAGAACAATTTTTCCGCTCCCGTTATAGAAGTAGAAATCCAAATTATGTGGTAGAGACACCAGAATTTATCCAAAAAATCTCTAATGTTGTTCCCCATGCACTACATTGTGGCCTTATCATACAGACTGGCTCCCCAAGCCGTTGATTACAAAATAAAGAAAGCTTGCAAGGAAAAATGAATTTTTTGGGCTTTATAAATTCAATTATTGCTGAAGCAGATTCTATACACAGTACAGATGTGCCACTTTACATGTGGACTAAGGAGACCCCCCAGGCACTATATTGAAAATAATGTTTCATGTTTATACTTTCACTTAAAGCATCCATAAATCACTGCTCATTTAAAAATGACTTTTTTACAAACTTTTTTTTCATTGCTACATATCCCCCAGGGCAGTACCCGGACCCCATAACCATTGTATGCCCAATTACTTACATATAAGCCTTCAAAATGGGCACTTTTGATTTTTCACATTCGGGAATCATAGACTTCAATGGGGGTCGTTATTTGGTTCCGAACTTTCCCGATGTTCAAAATTTCTAGTGATGAACGTGAGGATTACAGGGGGTAGGGTGTTAGCAAGGTTGCAGTGGAGTGCCAGGTGTGATAAACATGAGGATGACAGGGGGGGAAGGTGTTAGCAAGGTTGCAGTGGGGTGCCAAGTGTGATAAGGATGAGGATGACAGGGGGTAGTGTGTTAGCAAGGTTACAGTGGGGTGCCAGGTATGATAAAGATGAGGATGATGGGGGGTGGGGTGTTTGCAAGGTTGCAGTGGGGTGCCAGGTGTAATGAACATGAGGATGAGGGTGACAGGGGGTGGCAAGGTATCAGTAGGGTGCCAGGTTTGATGAGGATGACAGGGGGTGGGGTGTTAGCAAGGTTTCAGTGGGGTGCCAGGTGTGATGAGGATGACAGGGGGGAAGTTGTTATTAAGGTTGCAGTGGGGGGGCCAGGTGTGAGAAACATAAGGATGAGGATGACAGGGGGTGAGGTGTTAGCAAGGTATCAGTGGGATGCCAGGTGTGATGAATATGAGGTTGAGGATGACATGGGGTGGGGTGTTAGCAAGGTTGCAGTGGGATGCCAGGTGTTATGAATATGAGGATGACAGGGGGTAGTGTGTTAGGAAGGTGGCAGTGGGGTGCCAGGTGAGATGAGGATGACAAGGAACTGGGAGATATAGAGAGAAAAAGAGGAAAGGCACAGAAAGAAGGATCACAAATATGAAAAAAAGAAAATGTAACACATTTTTGGCACGATCTGTATTATTTATGAATTTAGAAATTGGGAAATAAATGTATTTTTAAAAGTTTAGAGATATCTTTTGCCTCAATATGCACGTTTGCAGGCTGCAAAAACATGTACAGTGATGTTATGTCGTTTAGGGAATCACTGCCTCTTGAAATCCACAACAGCCTGTGTCCTCGTGCTTTTATGGGAGGTGGATCATCCATCAAGATGTGGCATCCCACCCACTGTGTTCTTTTTTAGTTACTGGGCATGGAGGAGGAGGGAGGGACTGGGCTGTCATTTAGGATCTGTATACACGCCCTAATGTGTGGTGTCAATACCATGTGACCTGACTAGCGCAGCTCAAACAGGAAATATTTTCTCCAGCAATAGAGACCAAACTGAGCATATGCAGCAGGCCTACTCTGACTGTGTCTTATTTGGACTTGTCCAGAGTAACCATGCAGGAAGGGGAGGATCTGTGCATACAGGATTAAACAGCCTTTTTACACAATGCAGAGGATTAATCACTTAAAGTGGTTGTTAAGCCACTCTAACCTGTATACACCATCAGAACTGCCTCCTATTGTAGTATCCCCCATCTGTGTGTGTTTTATAAAAATAAATGCTGCAAATACCTAATTTCACTGTCGAGATTGCTATCACATGACTGGCCAGCTTTCTCCTTTCCTCCTCTGAGAGATGCAGAGGGCGGGGCTGAGATTCCTCTGCTGATGTCAGTCTGGAGGGGAGGAGGAGAGGAGGAGAGAGCTGGCTGGTCATGTGATCGCAATCTCGGCTTTTAAATTAGGTATTTACAGCATTTATATTTATAAATCATTCACAGAGGGGGGGAGGGGCAGCTCACACACAGACAGAGAGGGGAGGGGGGAGGAGGACACAGGAGCAGAGAGGAGAGCAGATAGCAGGCTGCTGATGACAGAGGCATTTAAACTGACCATGGTGTCTGGTCTCAGCAGCCATGATACACCGTGGTCAATTTACAGAGGGGTGGGGAGAAACTGGCAGGATCAGCCAGGTTTTTTAGATGTTACAGGGGGCCAAATGACACAGGACAAGCACTGTATCATATAACATGCTTTAAAGGAGCAGGATCCATTTATTTAATTTTTTGGGGTTAACAAATGCTTTAAGTTCCACAGTGAGTATAACAAGCATGCATTCTCATAGGTGTGCGCAGCCTATTGCATTAGGGTGTGCATCCCAAAGCTCAAACACAAGTGGGTGTGTGTGTGTGTGTATATTTATAAAAAAATGTAAAATGTATTAAAACATGGACGGTGTCAGTAGAGCAGTGGACGTATCAGTAGGGCAGAGATTGGTGTCGGTAGGGCAGTGGACTGTGTCAGTTGTTTTTTATTTATTTTTGAATTATTTTTTTACAATTTAATTTTTTTATTATATATATATATATTTTTAAGAACCCTGGGGGTTGAGGGGCTTTGGTGAAATATCAGCAGGGGGAATCTGCGCCGCATGGGATGATTAGGGTGTTCCCAGGCATGTTCCCTATGGTTATTCTGCATATACAGACAGATTTTACTGTTGTGGGTTTAGTAAGACTTTATTTAAATTTATTTTACTGCATATTACACTACATGGAATCCACCCAATACGGCTTCCAGGCTACAAGGTATTTCTGTGCCAAATGATGTACTGTATTGAATAACATATTTATAAAATAAATTAATGTTTACAATTCATCAGTGTCCTCTTGCTCTCCAGTTGCATGCTTCAAACAAAGTTCCAAAACCATTCCTTTTTTCTTTGCTTTGCAAATTCGGGATGGAGGCACCCCTGATTCACATTTCAGAGGCCTCATTCAAAGTCCCAAAACTTCTCCTTTTTTAGACTTTAAAGCGGAGCTCCACCCTAAAGTGGAACTTCCGCTCATCGGAACCCTCCACCCCTCCGGTGTCATATTTGGCACCTTTCAGGGGGAAGGGGGGTGCAGATACCTGTCTAAGACAGGTATTTGCACCCACTTCCGGGAGTCCTCTCTGCGGATATCCTGCGGGTAGTACGTCACTTCCCGCAAAATACTCGTTGTGTTCTGGGAGACACTCGGCTCCCAGAACACAACAGGGACCAGTGAGAACGACGCAGCGCGACTCACGCATGCGCCGTAGGGAACCGGGCAGTGAAGCCGCAAGGCTTCACTTCCTGGTTCCCTCACCGATGATGGCGGTGGGGCAGCAGAGTGACGAGTGATTGCTCGTCTTCTGCTGCTGACGTCGCTGGACTCCAGGACAGGTAAGTGTCCTAATATTGAAAGTCAGCAGCTGCAGTATTTGTAGCTTCTGGCTTTTAATATTTTTTTTCAGGGGAGCTCCACTTTAAGGTCTTGCCATCTTTTAAACAGAGCATCTTCTATAGTTTCTGGACTTCCATAACCTTGATATAGCTTCTCCCAAGCAGGTTAAAGCGGAGGTGCAGCCAAAAAAAAAAAAAAAGTCAGCAGCTACTAACAGTGTAGCTGCTGACTTTTAATAAGGACACTTACCTGTCCTACTCGCCCGCGATGTGGGTCCCGCCACGGCGATCGATAGCTGCTGGCAGGTCCCGGCTCCTCCATCCTGAGTAAGGGAAACAGGCAGTGAAGCCGTAAGGCTTCACTGCCCGTTTCCTACTGCGCATGCGCCACTCACACGGCGCTTTGTGAATGGACGGCTTGCCTCCTGGGATACACACAGTTCCCAGAAGGCAGCGCGCCCCATTCACAAGAAGAGGAACCGGAAGGAGACCCACCGCGGACGAGAAGAGGAACATTAGAGGCAGATTAGGGGACTTCCGCATAGCAACAGGCATTTAGGGTGAGTATAAAAGTATTATTTTTTTCTATTAAATTTTTTTTTTAGGATTTTTAATGCTAACATTTTTTCAGGGTGGACCTCCGCTTTAAGGACTGGGTTGCCAAGATCAATAGCTTTTAGTACCGTGACATGCTCTGAAGATTGTGGGCCTAGCCACTTTATCAACATGTCAAATTATTCACCAGGTTTGATGCCCAGGTCACTAATGACATTACTAAATGTAGACTCCAAACCCTCTATAGTTCTCAG